>JBANSL010000013.1:36712187-37312187 GCA_037127255.1 Persicaria tinctoria | reverse complement strand
GGAGCGCGTTACGCGGTTTGACGAATCCTACTCGGTTTGGCATACCTTGGGCACTAAGGAAGCCGAGTTGGCCGAGATTCTATCCAATTTGATCAAGTCTATCTATAGAAGAGAAGTTTTACCTACTTGGAAGATATTTTTCAAACTTTAGATATAGTTTCCCTTAAAGATTTATTTCCCTTAAGCAATTTATTTATCTTTAAGCTTTTAAGTAGATATAGATAGAAGATTCTTTCTTTGATTAGCAAGGAATAGAAGGCTATAAATAAAGCCCTAGGGGCTGGTTTTTCATTCATTCAGAAACAGACACAATTCCATTCAAGTAAGTAGGAGTAGAGAAAGAAAGTTTGTAGCAAGCAAGGTGGAAAGGCGAAAGCGGATTTGTCTTGTGGGTTGTAAGCTTTCTTTATTTAATTCAATGCAAGTTAGTTTCTTTTGTTATTTCATGTTTTTTTTTATGATGAAGAGCGTGTAGTCCACCCACTTCTAGGGCTGGGGTAAGCCCGACGGTGGCCATGTAAGTTGATGCAGTAAAGGTCATATCTTGTTATGCAATTCGTCTTCTATCCCTATGAGCATGATTCTTTTGCGAAAGTTGAAGGTGATCCTTGTTTGTGTTATTGAAGCGAAAGTGATCTTAATGCAACTTGGATTAATTATGTGAAAACGGTTAGTAACAGTTAGGGTTTATGCGAAAGCCTCTATATGCCTATTTGTTAGTAGCGAAAGTTATTTTGATGGAAAGCATGATTTTTTATGCCTTTATGTGTTACTTTGCATGGTTATCGTTGTGTTGTTGATACCCTGGCCTTGGAAGTCTTTTAGCATATTGATTTATTTCGTCGGAATTCTGAGTTTTGGGTTCGAGAAATTGCAATTTACGTTTTCTGAGTTTTTAGTCGATACAGAGTAGAGTCTTGTCGATCTCGAGTAGGCACTGGTCGAGATTGAGTTGGCTTTGTCTATATCGAGTTGTCTGTTTGCTTTGCTGAGTTACTGTTGTCGACATCTGTGGTCGATATCGAGGACAGTTAGTCGATATCGACCAACTTCTGTGTCCTCGCTTTTGTTTCTGCTTTTGTTTTTTCTTTTCTGTTTTATTTTTGTCTTTCTTTGTTTCTGTGTTTCTGTTGCTTTTCTGTGAGATTTACAGCTACCTAGGATCCGCTGACACGCCTCCTCGTGGATTCGATCCTGACTTTCTCTTACTGCACTGGAGGAGTCTTGTATTTATTTGCGTGGGCCTAAATCTGGTTTGATTTATTTTGTTATATTTCATACTTAATTCCCTCCTCACAACATTCGTCGATCGAGGGCAGGGGTAGCTATCTTTTGGGGATGACTTGTTTAAGTCGGAGAAGTCTACACACATCTTCCACTTCCCGTTTGCTTTCTTGACAAGAACGATGTTCGAGAGCCAGTCGGAGTCTTCCACTGCTTCTATAAATCCAGCTTCCAGCAGTTTCTCTAGTTCTTCATTCGCAGCGCGGGACCTCTCAGGGGCCATTTTTCTCTTCTTTTGAGTCACAGGTCGGGCGTCATGGCGGATTCTGAGGGTGTGGATTGCTATGGACATGGGGACCCCTAAAAGGTCCTTTCGTGACCATGCAAACACGTCGCGGGACTGTCGGATGATGTTCAAAACACGGTCTTTCTCTTCCGTTCCCAGAGCTTGACCCATATAGATCCTTTCTTCCGGGTTGTCTGGCTCTTCATCCCCTGCTCGGGGGCTTTTCTCCGCCCCCTCGGCTTCTCTCTGAGCGGTGTCATAGAGACACATTACTTCTTTCTTTTTCCGGAAGGAGGTTATGTAATAGCTTCGGCTCTCCAGTTGTTGGCCACAGACTTCCCCAGTTCCTCCTCCGGGTATCGGGAACTTCCCTTTAAAGTGGTATATGGACACCACCATCTGGAATTTGTAAAGAGATACCCTACCGAGGAGCGCGTTATAAGTAGTCGGTATCTTGACCACGGTGAAAACTATGTTTTCCATCCGGCGTTTGGGGGTTGACCCCAGCACCACTGCTAGCTCTATGGTACCCGCCACCTGCACCTCATCTCCAGATAAAGTAACCAGGGTTCCGTGGTAGGACTTCAAGGCTGACGTGGATATGCCTATCTGGGAGAAAGCTTTCCAAGAGAGGATGTCCACAGATGAGCCGGTGTCGATAAAAACTCTCCTTGTGGTCTTGGTGGCGATCTGGGCATGTATAACCAAAGGGTCCACGTAGGGCATGTGGACATCCTCAGCATCTCTCATGGTGAAAACCACCTCGGCGTGATCTCGCGAAGCAATCCTTTGGCTAGCCGAGGAAGAGGGTTGCTTCGCCTCTCTTTCGTAGTTCTTCATGTCCTGTCGACTAGCTCCTGAGAGTGATGGTCCTCCCACCAATGTGTCGATGAATCCTTGAGGCTCAGGGATCCGGTTGATCCGAGTTTGCTCGCAGCGGACCTCGTTTCTAGGGGCTTGATTAACTGATCGTGGTGCCGATTGGGCCCTGCCCCTTCGGCCACCTCGCCATCTTCGGCCCCACCCCTTGCCGTGGTTATGAGGGGGATAACGTTGTTGTTCATCCTGCTCCCCCTGCCGCTACGGATATTCTTCCCTTTGAACCTGTCGAAGAGGTGTTGTGAGCTGAATCTGCCATGATTTACAGTTACTTTTATATCGTTTTCTGCATACATTTCATGCATTTGGGCTAGAATAGTAAAGAATCTATGTAGTATATGTTTATTTCCCAAATTATGGAATCTACACCAGTTTCTGTTTAAATTCGCAGAATTCAAGGCAATTTACAGCAGTTCTGAGAAAGGACGAAAAAGCTCGGAAATCAACTACAGAAGTCCAAAGTCAAAAGAATGACGGAACCAGGACGAATCAAGCTGGAATCCAGAGTTACTCGATATCGAGTTCTTTTACTCGATATCGACCAAAAGATGTCCGAGCAGTGCTGGTCGAGTAGGAGCTGATCGAGAAGTTGAAGACGAAGCCAACCCGACTCCGGGGCTATATTCGATATCGAGTAGTGTACTCGATATCGACAAACCTGAAATCCATGCCCTGAGTCGAGGAGCCATGACAAGTCGAGAAGCCGAAGACCTGGAGATGTTGAGTACCAGTTACTCGATATCGAGTAAACCACTCGATATCAACAAGACTAGCAGCGCCTGCCCGAGCTATATCGAAGACTGGTTACTCGAGAGGCCCAGCCAGCTGAAGTCAATGCCAGAGTTACTCGATATCGAGTACTTTACTCGATATCGAGGAAAGCTGGCCTGAGCCGCATTACGCGGTGAGCTGTCCGTGTCGAGCTGGGATTAATTGGAGCCGAAAAAGTCTAATTCTATCCACATCTATCAAGTTTTATCAAGATCCATCAACTCCAGGGAAGATTCACCCACTTTAGATAGATTTCCTTTATGAATTTAATTCCTTTATTGCATTTATTTATCTTTAAGTAAGTATATAATTAGATATAGATATAGATAGACTTTCTTACTTTGATTAGGAAGGGTTGGAAGCCTATAAATAAAGCCTTAGGGGCTGGTTTTTACGCATTCAATTTCAGAGAGAACAAGTAAGTTGTTACATAGAGAAAGAGAGTTTGTGGCGAGCAAGGTGGAAAGGCAAAAGTGGATTTGGCTTGTTCGGTTGTAAGCTTTCTTTGGTTTATTTTAATGCAAGTTAGTTTCTTTTGTTTATTAATGAGTTTCTTGATAATGAAGAGCGAGTAGTCCACCCACTTCTAGGGTCGGGGTGAGCCTGACAGTGGCCATGTAAGATGACACGGTAAAGGTTTGATCTTTCTATGCGATTCTTCTTCTATCCCTATAAGCATGATTCTTTTGCGAGAGTTGAAGGTGATCCTTGTTTGTGTTATTGAAGCGAAAGTGATCTTAATGAAACTTGGGTTAATTACGTGAAAAAAGGTTAGTAATAATTAGGGTTTATGAGAAAGCCTCTATATTCCTACTTGTTAATAACGAAATTTATTTGATGGAAAGCATGATCTTTTATGCCTTTACATCTTATTTTGCATGGTTATCGTTGTGGTATTGATACCCTGGCTTTGGAAGTCTTTGAGTTTATTGAATTTATTCCACCAAAATCTGAGTTCTGTGTTCGAAGTTTGCATCTTTCAAGTTTCTGTCTTTGTCGATCTCGGGGAGTTCTAGTCGATATTGAGTAGTACCTTGTCGATATCGAGTAAGGGTTTGTCGAGATCGAGTTTCTGTGTCTGAGTTTGCTCTCTGTCGGTCGATTTGAGTTTCTGTGGTCGATATCGACCAGTTTCTGTGTTTTCTTTTGTTTGCTTTTCTTTGTTATTTCTGTCTTTCTGTTATTTTGTCTGTGAGATTTACAGCTACCTTAGATCCGCTAACACGCTTCCTCGTGGATCGATCCTGACTTCCCACTACTGCATAAGGAGGGAGTCTTGTAATTATTTGCAAGGGACGGAATCTGGTTTGCTTTGATTTATATATATTTCTATATTTTGAACTTGATTTCCTCCTACAACAAATTGGCGCCATTGCCGGGGAAGCAATCATTCGCGCCTTAGGTAGTCAGATCTCACTTTTCTTGTGAGTTACTTTGCAGGTATATGCGTCGTTTTGGTCGAACGCCTGAGTTTGACGCCTTAGATGAACCAGAGCGCCTTATACACATCCAAGCTAAACTAAAAAGAGCCATGGAGGCCGCAGAGATACAGGAACAGCTGATTGAGAGGCTTCACAGGGAACTAGCTGCTAAAGATACTGCTCTCACTACTGAGAGAGCACGCACTACAAGGGAAGCTGAGCGTGCGAGGCTATTGGAAGATGAGCTTGCCCAATACCCAACACACAGAGTAGGTCAGGCTGGCAGAGTACCACGAAGAGGCAGCTTACGCAGGGGGTCCCAATCGCTACATGGGGGACCAAAGGTTCCAGCAACCGCAATGGAACTAAGGTGCCCCTAGGAACCCCCCGCCCTACAGAGCTTCAGGACATCCGGAAAGGGACCAAAAAAGGGATGATCTACAGACCATCCTAGAGGAAATACGAAGGAATCATTCAGAAACTAAGCAGTCTTTTAACTCCATGTACACTCATATTCAAAGTTTCAACTCTAGGCTTGGGGAGATTGATATATGACGGAAATCAGTTGATACACAGATTGGCCAGCTAGCAGCTGGAATCCCCAGACAATCAGGTTCTCTCCCTGGATCTTCAGAACCAAATCCTAAGGGGAAGACTGGACACATCGCTACTATAAAACTCAGGAGCGGCCACCAACTGCACGAGCCAGAGGTCGAAAAGCAGCAGGACGAAGGAGAACAACAACTCGATATCGACCGGACCTTGGTCGATATCGAGAAGAGGCAACTCGATATCGAGGAAGGACAACTCGATATCGACGACAAACTGGGCCAACCTTCGTCTGCACAGCACAACAACTCAACATCGAAGAACTTAGTCGATATCGAGAAGAACCTGGTCGATGTCGAGGAAGATCAAGTCGAGACCGAGAAAGCTGCAGCACCTCCGACATCTGTTCTGGCTCCGAATCAGAAAAAAGAAGCTGCCCTTCCCAACAAAAGCTCCAAAGGACCCAGCAGAGAAGAAATTTCAGCGCTTCATCAAGATGCTTCAAAAGCTCAATGTCACCATACCCTTCACAGAAGCTCTAAATGAAATGTCATCCTACGTTAAATTCATCAAGGAGATTCTAAGCAAGAAGAGGTCAATGGCTAAGATTATAGAGGAGTGCAGCCATATGGACATACTTGAGAAGAGGCTAGATCCAGGTAAGTTTGCTATAACTATTGGATTTGGTCAATACAAATTTAATGTTTTATGTGATCTTGGAGCCAGTGTGAGTATAATGCCTTTAACATTTTGGTCCAAGATTAAGATAGCTGCCCAAGAGCCTGTGGATGCTAAGCTTTACATGGCCAACAACACAGTGGTCATTCCCACAGGCATGGTGGATAATGTGCCAGTACAAGTAGGTAAGTTCTTTGTCCCTGCTGATTTCTTGGTTATTGATATGGCAGAGGACCCTGCTTGTCCAATTATTCTAGGAAGGCCCTTCTTAGCGACGGTGGATGCCAACATAAGCGTAAGGAAGGGAGTGCTCACTTTCAATATCAGCGATGAGGTAATTGAGTATTCCTTTAATAAAACTAAAAGGCATACAGGTCCAATGGAAGAGGTCAAATCTATCTCAGCTGGTTACATCACTTGCGGGGAGCCTAAGGTAAGAAATATGACTCCTGAAGAGATGGAAAAAAGGGATATGGAAGCCCATGTGGAGGAGATCGTGGTCATCCTAAAGGAAGAAATAGAGACTCCACTCGACACGGACCAAGGTACGTCGTTATGGACTAACTATTTTTCGGATGCCTTGACAGGATGCAAGTATGGGGTCGAAGTCGAGCAGAATTACTCGACATCGAGTACATTGGTCGACATCGACCAAAAGCAGAGTACTCCACCAGCAACTCCCTCGTCGAGCAACCCAGAGGAAGCAATGGACTCCTCGATATCGACCAAATTGGTCGATATCGATCAAATACTGACGTCCTCAACTTCTCCTCCCGCGACGAGCACTCTAGTGGCAGAGATGAACTCCTCGATATCGACTACTTTAGTCGATATCGACCAACCACCACCTTCCTCGACTCCAGCATCCTCAAGCAGCAGGCCACCAGAAGCTGAAAACTCGTCGAGATCGAGTACTGTTACTCGAGATCGACCAAACACAGCGGTCCCCGAATCCGTTTCTGCGAAGGTAAGCCAAGGTATGGATCTTTCTTCTCCAATTTCCATAAAAGATCTATCTATACATGGGAGAGGTTTGCCTTGATATGTGCGCTTATGTAGGATTTCCAATGATGAGCCTAAGGAGTATGAAGTTGGAGACAAGCTCTATGTTTCCAAATCAAAAGATCATTGGTTTCCTTATACATTCAACAAGAAGAGGATGGGACCTTTCGTGGTGAACAAGATCCATTCTGGAGGATTGCAGCTGATGGACAAGAATGGAGTCCTATTTGAAGTCCAACCTACATGGGCCCTGCAAATGCCACCTTTTGAGCTTAATGGAGAAAGTCGGCCTAGCGACTAAAAAATCTAGAGATTGTAAATAGACATTTATTTTGGGACCTTTTTGGACATTGTTGCTTTTTGTTTGTTTTTGGTTTTGAACTTTTAGTTTTTCTATTGTGGGTATATGTCTTCTATATTTTTTAGGTCCATGGGGATAGAAGCAAGCTAAATCGGACTCGGCCCAAGCATCTACCATTCGATATTATGAAGCCCTGCAAACCCGTCTAGTGAGTTTCTTTCTTTACCCTTGTTTTTATATACAGTGAGGACACTGTAATGTTTAAGTATGGGGTGGGGAAAGGGCTTACTTCATGCATATTTGATCTATTTCAAACATTATGTGTGCATATTTAAACCTTAATTCTTGAATTGCTTATACATGGCTATTTTGGAATTCATTATTGATTTATGTGCTTACACGCATGTTTTCCAAAAGTTTGAAAAAATAACCCCCATTGATTTTTTTTTTATTAATGTCATGGAAGCTTTATTGAACTCGACGATGCAAAATTGGATTCATTAGAGATATAGCATGAAATTGTCTAGTAAGGGAAGTCACAATGAAATGCATATTTTCTTGAAAACCATGAAGGAAGGTAAATTTTGATATTGCTTTTGACAGGTTGCATGATAAGAGGATGGAGGACTTTATATTTCCATATAATGCTCATATGTTTATATCCTAGCCTTACCTATGCTTATGCATCACAAAGCCATATTATGCCTTATTTCAATTATTGCTCCACATGTTCCTAAATATTGTCCATTCTTTACCTTATTTTCATCCGGGGATTATGTTGAGAATGATGTTACATTATGGAGATATTATATGGTGTTTGGGTTTCTGTTATAGTGCTTTGGACTCCTTGTGAGGAGTCCAAAATAGTGCTTTGGACTCCTCAAGACGCCCTGCTTGCTAAGATAATAGTTTGGCGAGATGGGACACATTGTGAGGAGTCCAAAGCACTAAGTATCCGAGGCCATTCATGACACCCATGTTTGTGACTCGCGAGAAGGCAGTGATGAGGTTAGAGAGATAAAAGCATTATTATTGATAAAAGCATTATGAAAGGTGATGAATCGTATGAAAAAGGAGTGTGGTATGAAAAGTTTGGAAATACTCCATTCCCCCCCCCCCCTAACCCCCGCCCTGCCCGAAGTGTTGAGGTATGTACGTTGAGAAGACAGGGTTGTCATGGGCTCCCGAGGGATTTGAAGAGGCGTCGTGCGGAGCAGACTCTGCAGACCCCTCCGCGTCATGACTCATCATGTTGGATGCATCTTCCATGTTATTGCTCATCTTTCTGGATCTTGGAAAATTCATGGTTAGTTGTTAGAACATGTTTTTGCTAGTTAATTAGCATAACCTTTATCGGGACCTCTTAGCGTGAGACTGTCCCCACGGACGGCGCCAATGATAAAACGGAATTTGAAAATTAAGCCCACCCCCACGTCACCGTGCGAGGGGTTGAGCCACGTGTACTGATTTTGTTGGTTAACGGTCTTACCTGAAGTTTCTTCCCATATCTGTGATCTTAAAACACTACTATCCTAGGGGGGAGAACAGTTACCTGTGTCCTAGTGACCTTATGTCCTAAGACGGGCTTACCCGGGCTCGGATCTCCGCGGTTGGCGGTCGATACCAGCCTGGCGCCGCCGAGCCTGTCCACGGCTCGTTCTACCTTTCGGGCGTCGATTTCATCAAAGCCCTTCGGATAGGATAGGTTCTTGCTCTAGAGCAGAGAGGATGGAGGGAGATGGATTAATGTTCGAACGACCCCTAATTCAAATACCTGGATCCTCGCCTTCCGGGCGATTATGGTGATTTGCAATGACTGTGCGGATAAGTCGGTATTCTCTTATTTGTCTCTTTTCCCCTCTCTTTGTAGTTCAAGACCCTCCTTTTGGTTTTCCGAAAAAGCCTCTTTCTTAGAATGCCTCTTCGTTTATATAGTGTATGCCTGCATCCCTCCTTGAGTGGGGCATTTCTTCCTTTCAGCCACTTGTCGACTTATGGCTATCACGCGTTCTATAGAGGAGGGCGCGTGGGTGGTGGGCATGTTTGACATCTGTCCGGATTGCATGCCGCTTACATCCGCAGACCGCTTACTAGTTTCGTCCGCGATGGCCCATCTTTCCTTCTTTTCTTGCTTTTTCCTTTTTCCCTTTTCCTGCTATTTTTTAGCATCATCAATGATCAATCATAGAAATGAACACAAATATAATCAATAAACACAAAATGATAAATATACTCATAAATATCTAAATAGAATCAAATCCTCACAATCTAAACAACCATGTCTTCGAATCACAGGTGAAACTATGAGTTTAGCAACTCATAGGCCAAAAATCTCTCTTCTCTCTAAAAGCGTTCATTGTCTCACAATAATCCACCGTCTAGCCACATACAGCTGAATGATAGAAAATAACCTAATAAAGAGTCGTGGAAAACCCTACAAATATAATAATAATATAATAGGAAATAGAATCTTTAGATCCAAATCGCAATCGCGGAACACAGCACCACGGCATGCGCCGCCCTATGCATTGACATTTTTCTTCTTCTCTTCAATGTTGTGCTTCCTTGCTCCTTCGTAGCCTCTTCCTCAGCCTTCATATGCTCCAAAAAATTTCTCTTAAGTTATTCCAAGATCCCATCTAAGATCAGAATGTAAAACTGCAGAATAAACACTAAAAAAGCGTAGATTCCGACCACTTCCATATATGCAGAATAAACTTGGCAATTAGAAGATGCGTTCGTTTCATTTAATCTTATGTTTTCTTTAAGTCAGTAGAGGAGGCATCACATTCTACCACATTTGCTTTCAATCATATTTTACAATTCAAAGCCCTACTCTTAATTCTCAAACAACGCCCTACATTTTTATTAATTAAACAAATTTTCTTTCCCTCTTACCAAAAACACAGTAAGCCACTGCCAAAAAAGTTAATTTTATTATATCTTTGTTAGCATTATCGGAATTCGGATAAATTGTAATCTTTTATTATTCATAAGATGAATAATAAAATATTGCAATATTATCTTAAAATCTAAAAAATCATATTTTCTCTTTGATGACTATTACTATTATTATTATTATTATTATTATTATTATTATTATTATTATTATTATTATTATTATTATCAAGTATGTCAACTAGTGATTACATAAAATTGGATGGGAGCCGACTAACAAGCTGAGCTCCGCAACCCTTCTGAATGTTAAAGGCAACTCCAACTCTAGTCAAAACATGACAAGCGTCCCTACTATACCCAGGTAGCCCTCTAGCAACTTCACATATCCGCTTGAGAAATCTCACGGCCTCATCCCCTAAGTCACCAATAGTAGAAAAAGAAAACGGCAATTATTATTATTATTATTATTATTATTATTATTATTATTACTACTATTAACCAATTACTATTTACAAGAAATTAGTGGGTAGCCGAGATACTATCTGGGCACCCAATTATAAATAATTAATTAACACTTTCATTGGTAAATAATATTTTTTCATGAAATTAGTTTCATAATTAAAAAGATATTGACATTGAAGCTGAAATTGGGAAAGTTCAAAAGTAAAATCAAATATCAAATAAAGGTAATACAAATGAAAGAATTTTCTAGTTTGTTAAGATTTGATGACGAAAAGAAACGGAAATTCATATCAAATCTTTAATTCAGATAAAGTTTAAATAATTCCTTATTTAATTAAAAACAATTTAAGCTAATTTTTGAAGAAAGTTAAGCGATTTTGTAAAAAAATTCTAACCGGTTGAGTCAATATTTTCCCGATTATGTGTGTGAGTGTATGTGTGTTATAAATAAAAGCAAAATGATAAGAGAAAACTAATAGGATAAATGAGTTATATAAAAAAAGGATAACTAATTCAAATACCCCCAACTTTGGGGGTAGGATAAAAATATATCCTCAACTTTCAAATGTAATAAAAATATCTCGACCTTTGAGGGTCTATCCCAATATAAGAAAATTCAATGGGACCAAAACTAGGACCAAGGAAAAAATACAAATGACATGTGATACGCTTTGGTGATCTGCCTCATTAAAAACCTTGTAAGGAAAACCCAGTGGGACAAAACCTGATTGAACGAAAAAAGAATGCAGTCTGTGTATACTACCCCTGAATCCAACACCCTTCTTGTAGTCTTCTCATTCGGGTAAGCTCTCTGAACTTCTTGATAATGCTGACTGTATGAGCTGCATAGCCGAGTCTCAACATTTCCTTTGACGTGTATAAGTGGAGATGCTGGCGTTGAGCTGATTTCAATGCACAAACATAAGGTACTTCAGGACCCAGTGTGCCATTTGATCATGGGGGGTCTAGCTAGTGTATTAAATGGTGTCTAAGTTGCCTCTTTAAAAAACTCAACTTGAAAAAACCCAATGAGATACAAAAAACATGATCAAGGAAAAGAGTACAACATTGTACGGTACTTCAGAACTTAGTACAATATCACCACTTACATAATTATTTGTACTTCAGATACTCAATCTTATAAGGATCTTTAATCAATTGTATGTGATGGGGCTTTGTCATTAATGCTTCAGACATTTTCAATCGATCTTTTTCATTTCTATGCGTATGCAAGTAACACATCCGTCATTTACATTTAGATCCAAAATTATATTCACTTCTCGTGAATACATTCTCCATATAACCTTAGATAGGTTTTTGGGCAATCAACTTGTCTTTATATTTTATTTTGTACGAGCACCCACTTAAAACCAAATGATGTTACACTTTCCGGTGTCGGAACTACATGTCCAATGCCATCATGCTTAAAGAACCCATTCTTGCATGAATTTCCTTTTTCTAGCTCTTCACTATCATTTTGATGTCGACATCCATTATTTATTTGATGATCATCATATTCTCATAGGCTCTTTCCACTTCTGGGGCATCGTATACCAAGAGCCTAGTGATCTCCAACACTTCTAGTGTACTTGAGAACCACTTGATATTCATTGAGTTGGAGTTACTTCTGGAACTTTCAAATGAGCTAGTATATGTGACTTTGTCACTTTCTTGGCCTTTAGTAAATGCTTTCAATGACATATTTTGCTAAACCTTATAATCATTTCATTTATTGAACTTCTTGTTCACTTGTATTTAGTTGCGGATATGAAATGATAGAGAAGTTGTTTCAGTGCAATCTCTTTCTTAATTGCCTCATTTCCTCTCCCCCTAAATACCGAGCATTTGATCACCATTATAAAGCTCTAGGTATTTGATATTAATAGGGATTCAAACCCCATGTATCATCCAACTTCTTTGTGGTCTCATTGTATTTCATTTGGAGTAGGTACGTCTCGGAACATGTGTTGCTCATTCAAGACCTTTGAATGACACATGCTCTCTTCTAGAGATAATTAGGAAGATGTTATTGTATCGAATTCGAAATGCAAACTAGCTTGCATGGGCCCATTTGACTAACGACTCTTCTGAGTCGTCGTGATAACATTCTCTACCTTTTTGTTTCATATGACCAAGTGTCGAGGCATCTATAATATTGGAATTACATTAGTCTATATGGTAGTATTCTGTAGGTGTCTCATTATATACAATCAAGAGACATTAGAGACTTTGCATTTACTCTCAATATAGATGGTCTTATTGTTGATTTTTCTAAAATGACAGACTATATATTTTCGGTCACCCTTATTGAGGATCTTCATATCCTAGGATCTTCTAGTCCCTCTTAGTGGGTGTCTATGTGAATTTCAATGATCCCGCACTCATTGATTCACATGAGTGACCGAATGCCACAAAAAAAAACATTTTATTATCAACTAACTTCTGATTAGTGATAAGTTTCATTGGGATAATTGAGTGCCAAATAAACCAAATGTTACACATTCTCATTTCTTTAAGACATATTTCTGGCTAGTCGTATTAGATATTTTTGTTCAATACCATGTCAATTCATACATATGTGTCATTGTTACTTTAGGTAACAAGATCAATGCTCTTCTGGAGCTAAATGGTATTCAACTTGGTTTTTCAACCCAAGATTGTTTGAGAAAAGTTCAATTTTTTAAAATTGTTTGACACATATAAAACCATAATATTCAACCATTGAACTTTGTATATGGTGATCCATTTATTTAGATGCCATTGAATGGGTATTTTCAGAACTTTCGTTTGTGTCATACTTCAGGTATGAGTCATTTATAATTTTCTTCAAGACATTTAAAATTAACCGTATAACAGCTATTGATGGACGGTTTTTAGTCGTGGTAACCGTATCAAAATAATTTCGAACCTACCTAACTAATGTAGCGTGGTAAGCACGAGTCGATCCCACAAAGAATCAAATTATTCCTAAGTTAAGTTTATTTGCCAATTAGTATGAAACGGGGGGTTTTGTGTGGTGAAAATAAGAAAGAAAATAAAATAAACTATAAACAAATTAATGGAGATAGCGATTAATAAAAATAGGTGCACCTACAATTATCCACTTTAGTTGGTTGAAACGATCATTGTAACTTCCTCTCGTCCTTTTATGTTTCCTATGAATGCCCTTGTCCCAACCTAATATAGTTACTAGTCCAACCAGTCATAGAAACCCTTATCAATCGAACAGTTCCTAAAGAAGAATTTAACCCAATTGATAGCTTTAAGTTCAGATATTAGCCAAGGTATTTGCAGTCCCTAAAGAGGGATTTAACAACACATCCAACTTCCTACTCATTCAATTAGTTCAACCAGCCCTAAATGAACAAGTTTGCCACTTGGGTTAAGGTTCACAACCAGGAATCTACAAAACCCTAGCAATTGAATTGATTCTACCAAGTTGATCAAACAAGACAGAATAAAACAATCAAACATTCCAGCACAAAGAAGTCGAAACATTCAATATAGGAATTAAGGAACGAGAATTTGAAACTCACAACCAAACCAAACAAAGCTTCAAATCGTAGACGAAACGGGAGAGTTTAGGTCTCCATAAAAATAAAACAAAACAATTAGGGTTAAAGATGAATCAAACTGGACTCGGTAGTCGGCCGATCACTGTCACATTTGGCCTCCCCCTCTCGTATGAATTTATGAATGTATATTTATCAAAACCTAATATATATAATATTAATATATCTAATCTAATTCAATGATGTTTTGCATGGATATACCAAATATTGGCACACTTTGCAAAAATGACCAAGACCCGAAAAATTGGCAAATGAATGGCATAATGTCATTTTTGCAATTAAATTGGTCACCTTCACAGCCGGTAGAAGGTAAAGGCTATAGGGGGGGAGAGATGGGGGGAGAGAGAGGGGGGGAGAGAAAGAGACTCATTTAATTGTTTTAAACTAAATTTCAGCCATTTTTATTTGTTAAAATTAAAAAATAAATTTATTTTTGAACTTAATTTAATTTTATCTATCTATAGACACCCACTTTGTATATGTTTATGGAAAAAAATATTTCGAAGTAAAGTTTGGTCTATATCGCATCTCGATCTCAATTTGGAATATGGCATGGATAACCATTTGGATGGCAAATACAGCAATTCAGCTGGCAAAGAAATTCACACAACTAGCAAGATAAACCAGAAAACCTGGGCAGAACCGACAATCGTTGCTCCGGAGATGAAAGGTAAAGCTCCCGACGTGGAAACGATTAAACAATTAAGACCTAAACCAAAAACTACAAAGTACTAAAGTTCCTAACCAATACATAACAAGTTAAGTACAAAACAACATAATGGGTAGAACCGACAATCGTTGCTCTGGAGATGAAGAAATCGATGTCGGAAGCGTCGGAGGACATAAGCAAGCGTGTGATGGTAAGGTGAAGAAATCGATGTCTAGTGGGATAACTCTTCTTTGGGGGTTTTGGTGGTTTTGACTGTACATAACTGATCGTTTAGTTTGTCGACGATGCAAAAGGCAAATATATGCAATTTTTTGTTTACTAGCCAGTATATGATTTTCCCTAGCCAATAAAATCAAAATCTATGTCGATAAAAGAATAACCCCTGACATATTTTATCTATCTCATAAACTTCCTAACCTAAGAATATCGACCATTAAACCCAAACAAAATGCATTACAACGCAACATTCACAACAAGCATCCATAATAAATATAAAAAAGTGTTCACAACATAACTTATCAGACATCAAATATAAGTCATCCAAAAGGTGGAAACAATTCAATGTTTAACAAGTAAACCAAACACTAGGAAGTACTAAAGTTCCCTTACAAAGACAACCCTAGAAACAAACCTGCATTACTCTCAAATGACATTATCCAGTGTAACATTAATGGTTTCAATAACAAAATACTTCAACACATAGAAACAAATTTGCAACGATGTACAAGTATAACCCATTGCGATGTATGCTTACTAGCCAGTAAATACTATTATCTAGCCAGTGACAACGATGTCTTAGCCAATGTAGATTTAACCCCTTTCGGATCTCATCTATCTCAGGAACTTCACGGGGTGCCTCCTCTCTCGATGCCTCTTCTTTCTTCCTGTGAGATAAAAACAATTTAACGAAAAATCATGCTGAAAAACAAGACTCCACTGATGGCAATAGGAACCATGGCAATAGCCCAAACCATATAATTTATACATTGATTTATACACTACTTTTGACATCCAATTTCAATTTGGGTTAAGGCTGCATAGGAACCATGGCAATAGCTCAAACCAAAAAATTGGCATACAAACCAATCATTTATAGTATCTCAAACACCAAAGATAAATGAAAAACCACAACGATTGAAATCAACCATATAAACAAACACCTTTACCTATCCAAGCAGATTCAACAGCAGCTCAAACCAAAAACTCACAGCAACTCAAAATAAAAATTCAGCATACAGACTTATTTTTCTCTCCAAACTGCTCATAGAAAATACAACAACAAACACCTAAAAACCTTGAAGATTTCCTACCATCCCCTCCAAAAAATTCAGCAAGTTCATCTCCCAGGAAAACCATTCATAGCGGCAATTTACAGCACAAATTACAAGCTAAAAAAGCAACAATTCTCTAAATTGAATTGTGGACAACACCCAACAGAAACTAGAGAAGCTAAAGGAGATGAAATCTAACCTGCAAATACGGGTTGAGGAGACCGGTTATTTGTGCAAAAAATTGGGCCTTTTTGACAGTTTTGCAAATTTGGTCGAAGGGTGACATTTTTGCAATGGGCCAACTATTTTGGTATATTGAGTGTCATTTTCTCCTAATTCAATCTATCTAATCTATATAATATATAATATATAATATATATATAACGCAATTCGGCAAAGGCAGCACTTGTAGTCTCATAAGCCCAATTAATCACGTGGGCTCCTATGCAACCCGGTCAAATAGTCCCACTTTCTTCCAAAATCTCAATTCGGATCTCTTGATTAATTTGGCTTGAACCAATTCCAACTTGTAAGACGTTGTATCCATTACGCTCCAAGTTTACTCGAAAATACCTGAAATATGTCAAAACACTAGTGTAGATTCCGAAAATCAAATAATACAAATTAAGCTATAAAATATGTAAAAATGCTCTAAACTAATATGCAATTCTACACTAAAAACAGGACTAAAATAGACCCTATCAGCTATACCAAGCTATATGCCACAACAATAACATCGGTTGCGCGCTTAACCTTAACCTCTTTCATACCTTCTACTGGCAAGGGGCATCCTTCAGGTTATGCTTAGAGGAATTTCAGGAAGTGGCATTGTTAACTGGATTGTGTTATGTGGTTACTTCTATTGGTTGTACCAACCGAATGACAATAGTTCTAAACTTGATAAAAACCCGCATTCCATATACTTATTCAAGAGTGCAAATGATAAGATTAGAATCATATACTCTTCTGGGGTTTATAAGAATCATTCACTCTTCTGGAGTTTAATAAAAAAAATCCATCAGTAGAGTCTCTAGGCTCTTAGGTTCGTGTTAAAAAACTTCACAATCTTCAAGATTGTGGTAAACCTTTCTCCTAAATGTTCATTTGCCAAACAAAACTTCGTATTAGACACTCATGATAAGTTACTTCTTCGGGAAACACTTTGAGCTTTGAATTACGTACAATAAGTAAAATCATAATAATTTTATTCAATATAAAGCAATGGATAAAAAACAAATAAATAAATAAAAGAAATTTGTATTTGTCCACATCAGGTGGAGTCATGGAGAAACTTTTCACTTTATTATGTTCTTCAAGAAATGATTTTATTTATAAGATGATTCATTTGTCAACTTCGAGTGACAATTAGTCTCTATTATGTATAATTCGGTCATATACTCCAAAAGATGATAAGTTGTATTGAAAAATATAGTAAGTTTTCATATAAACATTGACCATATTCTTCAAAAAACAGTATGATCGATTATTGCTCACATTAGGGAGAAGACAACTTGTATAGATCCACTTTAATTTCTACACTTTTGGGTATTTGTGCAACTTTAAAATAAAACTCATATACTTCTGGGTATGATTTTAAATAATCTTTAGGAGGATATACATTATATCTCTTATCATTCATTTACTTCAAGAAATGAATATTGTCATTTCATAGACAAATTTGTGTTGATGGGAGAGACATTTTATGAATTTTCATTTCATATATCTCTTCGGGAGATTATTATCGCTACTGCAAGAACGATTTATGAGCATAATGTATTCATCCTCTTCATGGGATGAGTTTATTTATTTTGAGAGATAATGATAAATAAATACACAATTGATATAATTAATAAATTATAAAATAATAAATAAATTATTAAAAGTAGCATATTGTCAACTTCTGGTGACAAGAATTTAAACATCCACAAATACATGGTGTTCTTATATGATATTTATCATCTACTTTTGGAGATCGATTTGACAAAACATGATAATTTAATTTGCACTCTCTAACTACACAAATCATCGCTGCATTAATGATTATAAATTTTAAAACTTTATCTACTGCAGGAGATAATTAAGTTTCATCAAGATATAATAGTTAACATATTTTATCTTCTTCAAGAGATAAATTTATCACTTCTGGGATAATATACAAATTAAAAAATGCATATCTATATCGGGAGATAATGTTTGTCTACTTTGGGACATATAAAAACAAAAACAAATGTATATATATAATATATAATATATGAATAGAATACATAAAATAAAACGAATAAAATAAAAAGATAAATCGCTCATCGCTTCGGGGATGAGGTTTATAGATTCACCTGAAGATATTTATCGATTTATCGCTTTGGGGATGAGATGAGTTCATATTCATCTACTTCAGGATATGGGATGGAAAAAAAATCAATGAAATAACTAGTTGAATAAATAAATAAAATCATTATCAACTTCAGGGATTATAATTAATTTATTCCCTTCCAGGGATGTATCAAATTTAATTGATTAATTCATCACTAATTCAATGGACAATATCACCACTTCGGGTGTTGATATAGTTTGTATAATATCACCACATCGGGGATTGAGATTAGTCTATCTACTTCAGTGGATATTTCAAATTCGATTGATTCAACCACTTCAGAGATTGAGATTAGTTTATCCGCTTCAAGGGATATTACAAACTTAATTGATTCAACCGCTTCAGGGATTGAGATTAGTTTATATCCACTATAGGATATGAAAATTTCAATTAATTTAACAATAGTTTACATCCACTTTAGGGATACATAAATTTTGATTGATTCAACCTCTTGAGGGTTGAAATAACATTTATTGGTCCACTTCAAGGGATTGAGTTCATTACTTCTATCTTTTCAAAATAAGTCATCGATTAACTCTCTACAAGGCAAACGGGTGACAAGGAATTAAACTCAAAATACAGGGTCAATCTAACTGCAAATAAAAGAAGCAATACAAATTGAATCATAAGCTTATACATTCAATCGATCTATAATTTCATGAAATTCATCAAGCGCTTCTTAAAAACGAAATTCATCAAGCTTTCACTCAGATCTGCCAAGAGAATTGTTTCAGGAGTCTAAATTGGGGTTAAAAATAAAACCTAAAACTAACCGGTTAAAAGAATGCGAAAATGACACAAGACATCTTTGGATTCAAATCATAAATAGAAATTAACCATTTAAAATGACATACAAACCGAGGTCTATTACGGCTTGTCTCAGAGGTGACCATGGAAGCAAAGTTTCACCCAAATTGGAAGCAATTAGTTAAACAAATCAAAGAGTTTAAGTAATTTCAATGTTAATAAATTAAACCATAACCAAGTTTGCTCATGCTTTTCGGTAACCCAAAGTGGCTCATCATGCTCCGGTATCCCAAAATTCTAAGTTGGAAAAATAGATCTTGGACGTCGATCATACCCCTGCTACTAAATCGAAGATAAATAGAAGAGATGCAGAGAGAAGAGATGAGAAATTATTGTATTTATTAGAGTTGACCTTTTATATAAGAGTATATAAAGGAGCATAAGAATTCTTAGAGCTTATCCAATACCCCTTAAAGATTATGAAATTTTTTGCAAAATATGCACTTTTTTAGACGAATTTACAAAATGGTCATGTTTTTGGACAAATTAACAAGATGTCCACTATATATACTAATTCTCAATTTTATTTTATTTTTTTCGATAGTTGCTCCTTCGTTTCTCCAAACACTCTCTCTCCGCTCCCGATTGAAGCGATGGAGGTCTCGATCTCTCCGGCACCGGAGCGACTATCTAGTGGCAAGCGAGCAGCGGAGGGAGTGAGCGGCGGAGGCCGGAGCGAGCACCGGATGCGACCGTCCGAGATCTGGAGCGAGAGCGCCAAGATCTAGAGCGTCGATCTCCGCCTCCTGTATCCGAATCCGCTCCTCCCCGGTCAAAAATCAGATTTGCCGCCTCCCGGTGGAGTTTCGTCGCCGTCTCTGCAACTCACCCTTCCGAGGTTCCCGTCTCACCAGCACTAGGATCGTCGACAGTGCACCGCCTCTCGGAGGCCGCCATTGGAAGCGGAGGCGGCAAAGGCTCAGATTGACGGTGCGGGGGAGGTGCGGATGTTCAGATCAGAGAGGATCGAAAAACGTTAAGGTCTCCTCTCTCCGATCTATTGCTAGGTTTCCCCGATCTATTGCTCACTGTTGATTTCCAATCTTTGAATGTGACATGTTTTTATATGCAGATGATCAATACGGGATCGATCGACCTTCTGTTTGGTGGAGTTCTGCCCTAGCTGTGGGAATCTACTTCAATACGAGTTGGCCCAATCGGGACGGAGAGCGGGATTCTTCTGCCGAGCGTGTCCGTATGTCTGCCATCTAGAGTCGAAAGTATCATATCTTTATCGAACGACTTCTGCCATATTGTGCAGATGCTCAATTGCATCTCTGTGTAGTCTTACTCTTGATGATAGTGTTACAATTGTTTCTCTAGGCCAAGATTAAGAGAGGGGTGAAGCTTGCTAAGAAGGAGGGACATCTGGTGGCTGTTGCACAAAAGAATGATGGACCAACTACATATGGTAAGCTGTCGCGATTTCGAATGTGTTCCAATCTCTTATCTTTGTAATTGTGAAATTATATTTTTGTTCTGGTTGGGGTTTTAATTCACAGTATTGATATTGTTAGTAGTGTATATCCAACATGGCTGATGAATGGAGTACCAAACACAAATTTATGACCAACACTTTGCATATGTGTGCTTAGAGGATGTCACTGATGCAACTCAGCTTTTCTTGTATGATATCATCCATACTCACTTTGAGTTGCTAAGCATTAGCTCATCGTTTGATTTTTTTTGTCTCTATAGCTAGTCCATGTATTGACATTAGCTTATCGACATATATCTGTTATCAAACAACGTTTCTTTGCTTGTATTGTCTGGGGTTTGCTTTCTTCTTGCTTCTATCTGTTATTGAGGTTAATGTAAAGTTTATGATAGGTTTCTGATCAAGTGTTGTTGAACAGTTCAATGGGGATTTTGCTTGAAGTTATTCAATGATTGGCTTTGTTGCTTAGTATTTGATTGGGGTTTTCTTTTCTACTCTATTTCCCCTGACAGCGCCATGATAAACATATATTCATGCTTCGTGTGTTGCTTTGGCCTTTGTGTTTCTTTCCTGGAGATAGCAGATTAAATTCTTCGACCAATGCATCCTTGTTTATCATGCTCCTTACTATGGTTTCTGTATGTTATCATTAAAGGATGAATATATGATCTACTATAGTTTTATCATCCTTGTGCAACTCTAAGACAGAGTTGTGCAACTCTAAGACAGAGTTGTGCAACTCTAAGACAGCGTTGTGCAACTCTAAGACAGAGTTGTGCAACTCTAAGACAGAGTTGTGCAACTCCAAGACTGAGTTGTGCAACTCTAAGACGGGGTTCTTCACTTATTTTACTTAAAGTCGGGTAGCAAAATTTAGATCATTTCCAAGTTTTAGGCTACGGGAAAGCACATGACTCCTGCAATTTAGTAGTCCAAAGTTTCTGAATTTTCATTTTTAATATCATGATTTCCCTTGAAAATTTTTGTGCTAGGATCTTTTGTACTCCATATTCCTTTTGTCTTTTTCTCAGTCTTATTTCTGTTCACCTGGCTTGCTGATGTTACTTTTACCAACCTCCTAGCAGCTGGGTTACATTAATGAAAAGCAGTTTCCTTATTCCCCTGTTTCCCGTCTCATTCATTCATTTGCATATATGGGTTTTCTGCTTATTGAGACACCTGAACAAATTATTGAGACACCTGAACAAATATAGGGGATGTTGAATATAATCAATGATGTTGCTGGAATTTCTCAAGGCATCAAAAATACCCAATTGAAACAAAGTGTGTCATTACCTGATTTCCTTTGCAGCTATTGTACTTTTTGATCCAAAAGATACTCTTAAGGGCAGATTGCAAGAACCGAGGGCAAGATCAGCAAACGCTGCCTCAGAGTTATACAGGTAAGTGTAGGTAACAGTATTGTCTTTGACTCTACAATTAGTGATGTTCTTGAGATCATACATGTTTTTTTATCCTGGGATGGAAAGTATATTGTTTTTCTTAGCTTTGTGGGTGGGCTTCTGCGCAAAGTGCTTGTGGTGTGCTACAGAAATCTCCATAAGTGTTTATGTTCAAGAGCTATCTATACCCCCTTTCTATAGCTTGTAGTTACATTTACCTCTCTAATCAACCTTTTATCTCCTGTGCTGGAAGATCTGTACTTTGTTTCTTCTGGAATTAGAGTTAACAGGTTCTCTTCCAAGAGGTGTATTTCATAAGGTCTTCAATCATCAAGTAGCAGATTTAAATTTTGGAATAATTTTTTTTGGCATGTGATTTCTCCAAGTATGAGAAAAAACAAAGAAGATTACAAAGAGCCTTACTTCCCACGCACAAAAGATCCAATTCAATGCCTATTATGGGAGAATACAGAACTGTAGGATTTTGGTCCCACAAATTACATCAAACTTCAATTTTCTCATAACAGTCTTAAGGAGCGGACTGTGGAACAGCCATACTGTGGGATAAGGTTTTCCTGATTAAATATAGATGGATTGATTGGGCATTTTTCTGCAGTTTTATACAGACGTATTTGTAAACATTTTAGCATTGTTCATGTGATTAAACACTTTGGTTTATGTTTCTGTAGGAGTTACAAAGAATTGATGGCCAAGTGTTCATCTCTCGGAAGAGGTGAGGCGCGTTCTCTTAAAAAGCTTGAGAAGACGAAGGAGAAAATTGCTAAGCTCAAGGTAACACAGTGTGCCATTGCTTAGTATCATGTATACAATTCATAGTGACTGGGCTGACTTTTTTGCAATTTGACCATTATCAGTCTATAATCCAAGAACTGGAGGTAGCCATTGAAGAAAAAGACAATGAGGTATTAAGGGTTGTCAAAGCTTTCAAGAAAGAACGTGATGAGAGTGCAAGGATGGTGAATCTTTTGAAGAGCTCTAACACCTCACCTATCATGAAACCTTCTCATGAACCTGAGAGCCATTGTGCTTATGCTTATGATTTAATCATGAACCTGAAACCTTCTTATGAACATGAGAGCCATTGTGCTTTACTACATCTGTAATCAATTTGGATGAAGATGAACATTTGATGGATGAGATATTTGGTGCAAATGTCCTTGAATGGAACATTGTGCTTATGCTTATGATTTTTGACAAGTATATAAACTCCAAATAAATATACCAGATTATAATTCTACAGCTGCTTTTTGCTGCTCGTTAGGCTTTGGAACATTGTGCTTATGCTTATGATTTTGTAAGTTAGCACTAGCTTTATGATTTTTGGACAAAGAAGTGTACTCTCTTCTAGTGGTTTGACCACGTATGACTGCATTTTGAGGACAAAGCAAAAGAACGTTTAAATAATAAAAAAAACTAAGCATAAAAATACATTGGATACTAAGAAGTAAGAACCATATAAAATAGCACAATGATAATACCAAAAACCTAGAAAATGAAGGGATTAATCAGAAAGCAATATGATATCATATAACGGTTTGCAGTGGTGTGAAAAATGTGCAAGCAAGAACAAAAGAACAAAAAAAAATGTTTAAAAAAACTAGACTTGGATCAAAAAGGTGCTGACATGGGAAAAAAATGCAATTTTAGTTCGAATTTGCAATTTTAGAACTTAAAATGTGCAATTTTAGTTTGAAAAAAGTGCAATTTTAGCTTGAAATTGTGCTCAACATGAGCTTTTTTTTCTTCTCAATATTATTTTACACTTGCTCAATAGATTATTGCACAACATGGTCTTATTTTTACTCAATAATAGATTATATTTGCACAACAATTGAGACTTGTGAAATTGTGCTCAACATGAGCTTTTTTTTTCTCAATATTATTTTATACTTGTTCAATAGATTATTGCACAACATGGTCTTATTTTTGCTCATCAATAAACTATAATTGCACAACATGAGAGATTGGTAGAAATTTGCTCAACATGATCTTATTTTTGCTCAACAATAGATTATTTTTGCACAACTATTGAGACTTGTGAAATTGTGCTCAACATGATCTTATTTTTTCTCAATATTATTTTATACTTGCTCAATAGATTATTGCACAACATGGTCTTATTTTGGCTCATCAATAGACTATAATTGCACAACATGGGGGATTGATGGAAATTTGCTCAACATGATCTTATTTTTGCTCAATAATAGATTATATTTGCACAACAATTGAGACTTGTGAAATTGTGCTCAACATGAGCTTTTTTTCCTCAATATTATTTTATACGTGCTCAATAGATTATTGCACAGCATTGTCTTATTTTGGCTCATCAATAAACTATAACTGCACAACATGAGAGATTGGTAGAAATTTCCTCAACAAGATCTTATTTTTGCTCAACAATAGATTATTTTTGCACAACTATTGAGACTTGTGAAATTGTTCTCAACGTGATCTTATTTTTTCTCAATATTATTTTATACTTGCTCAATAGATTATTGCACAACATGGTCTTATTTTGGCTCATCAATAGACAATAATTGCACAACATGGGGGATTGGTGGAAATTTGCTCAACATGATCTTATTTTTTCTCAACAATAGATTATTTTTGCATAACCATTGAGACTTGTGAAATTGTGCTCACCATGAGTTTTTTTTCTCTCAATATTATTTTATACTTGCTCAATAGATTATTGCACAACATGGTCTTATTTTTGCTCATCAATAGACTGTAATTGCAAAACAAGGGAGATTGGTGGAAATTTGCTCAACATGATCTTGTTTTTGCTCAACATGATCTTGTTTTTGCTCAACAATAGATTATATTTGCACAATAATTGACACTTGCATGATCTTATTTTTTCTCAATATTATTTTATACTTGCTCAATAAATTATTGCACAACATTATCTTATTTTTGCTCATCAATAGACTATAATTGCACAACATTGGGGATTGGTGCAATTTTACTTTGAAAAAGTACAAATATAAAAATGAAAAGTGCAATTATATAAGTCAAATATAAATATGAAAAGTGCAATTTTATAAACTAATATTTGCACAACATAAACTTATATTTGCACAACACAATATTATATTTGCACAACGTAAACTTACATTTGCACACCGATATAAAAACTCAAAAAGTGCTGACATGGAAAAAAAATGCAATTTTAGTATGAATGTGCAATTTTAGAACTTAAATATGCAATTTTAGTTCGAAAACGTGCAAATATAAAACTGAAGCTTGAAATCGACAACTCATGAAAATGATGTGAGCACTAAAAAAATTGCACTAATATATATTATTATTGAACATTTATTACAAAATTTTGTAAATTACTATAATTATATAAACTTTAGCCTATGCGGGAGTCGAACCCACGTATTTACGCATAAGAATATTGCTCTACCATTGAGTTAAAAGGCTAGAAAAACACATTAATTTATTATTATTTTTTTACTATTGAGTACATTCAAATGAAATAAAATATGGTCAAAAAAATGGCAGCTAGATTTCTGCTTTGAAAGCTAGCAAGCTGCTGTGCAAATCAATAACTAAATCTAAGCAGGACGAATCAAAAAACTTATGCCATGAGACATCTTTTTGATTCCCCAAAAATTTAAAATAAAATATCAAATTCAGCGGTAGTAATTAAAGCATATAATAACCAACACAACTCAAACCAAGCAACAATCCAACATCAAAAGCTTGATGCATGTTCAAGACGATTATGAGCAAAAACAACAAGATCGAACTATTCAGTCAAGGAATTCTAGCCATCGCAGCATCAGCGACATTATGGCTTATTTTCACTGATCCAAACCAAAACAAATCAATGTGCATGCATTCAGTATATCTCCCACATGTTTCACAAACTATTAGCATCACCAAATCCACTCAAATGCACAATAAGTGATATGCGATATATTCTATAGCGCATTTAGTAGTTTTTGTCATCATTTACATGTCATTGTGAGGGATATTTGTATGAACTTGGTGATTCGGAACTTCTTGAAGAAGTTGGAGAAATCATAGGATCATGCAAGTTATAGAAGAGTTGAAGTGAAGAAATTCGGAAGCAGCTGGAATCAGGCGAGCTTGGCGCGGCCGCGCTGCTACTGACGCGCCCGCGCTGCTAGGAGGGAGTACCTGCGTCGTTGCCTCAGAGAGAAGTAGCAAGACACTCACTGACGCGCCCGCGCTGCTACATGACGCGCCCGCGTCAGTCCCTGGAGACAGATTCTTATCCAATTTTCCCCTATCGTATTAGTTGTTAATTTATATTTTTACGGGATTTTAAAACCCTTTAATGAGGTTATATTATTTCGGAAGGGGGCAGTTTAGTTTTGATTAGGTTATTTTTCCAGAGACGTAATTTTTTTTTTTGTCATCTCACGAACCCTATGGAGAACTAACTCTCCTTTGTTACACTTGGTTCTTTGAAGCCCTCGATTGAATTGGTTGTGAGTATTCTACTCTCGTTCGTCCTTTGTTAATTGTTTCGATCTCTTGAGCTTATTGCTTGATTGCTTATTATTGGTTAATCTGGATTGATCACCTAGGTTTATCGATACTAGTCATATTGCTAGGGTTTCCAATTCCAGGTTTGGGGTTGTAGACCTATTGTAGACACAATCGTCATAAGTAGGTTGCTTGTGTTAGATTGTGAAGGAGATTCGATTACAGGCTATTTTAACGGGTTGTTATAATCGCTTGTATCTCATTATAATTCATGTTTGAATGCTTTTGCTTTATTATTCGGTGAAGGTTTCCCCTTGTAATTTGGTGATAAGCGCTTTTAGGACTGGTAGGACTAAAAGCCATTACACGATCTGAATTGAGAACAATTACTTGGACATTAGAACTTGAGATTTATAGAATTCGATGATAAACCATCTCAATTGACATTTAGCAAGTGCCAGGTGAACATTCCTCTGCTGAAAATGATAAAAACTATGCCCAAGTACGCAAAGTTCTTGAAGGAGCTTTGCACGATAAAGAGGAATCAGAAGCTGAAAGGTAAAAAGAAAGTGAAAGTAAGTGAGCAGGTCTCCGCTATGTTTCAGAGGAGAATGCCGAAAAAGTGCACTGATCTAGGTATGGTTACTATCCCCTGTGTCATTGGAGATGTAAAATTTGATAGAGCTATGCTTGATTTGGGCGCTTTCATAAATGTGCTTCCTTACTCACTTTACAAATCGCTAGATTTAGGACCTTTGCATGAAACTGGAGTAATTGTGCAACTAGCTGACAGGTCTAATAAATACCCTAAAGGAGTAGTAGAAGACGTTTTGGTCATGGTCGATAAACTGATTTTTCCTGCAGATTTCTTTGTCCTGGATATGGAACATGATAAGCATGATGCGCCTATTTTATTAGGTAGACCTTTTATTAAAACAACTAGGACAAAAATTGATTGTGTTTCTGAGACACTAACAATGGAATTTGATGGAGAAAAGGTTGAATTCGATTTATACAAGGCTATGAAACATCCTGTTGATGACCATTCTCTGTGCTCTATTGATGTGATTGAACCATTAGCTTAAGATCTATTTGATATTTCTAGGGAAGATGAGTTGCAGTCAATTATTGAGAATGCGATTGACAAGTCCTATACAGATTTTTCAATTACATCTAATATGCAGAAATTAGTAGCCCAGATGGATGTAAAAGGTGAGTTCTCTACACATCTTTTGGGCATTGGCCCCAATCTACTGACTCCCAGCGAAGTGCTTGTTCCATCTGTTGTGCAGGCACCTGAAATTGAACTCAAACAACTCCCTAGTCATCTCAAGTATGCTTTCCTAGGAGTTGATGACACTTTACCAGTTATTGTGTCAAGTAAGCTTTCAGCAGAGCAGGAAGAAAAGTTAGTGGAGGTTCTGAAGAAGTACAAAACTGTGCTGGGGTGGACCATCGCTGACATCAAGAGAATTAGCCCATCTACATGCATGCACAGGATTCTACTGGAGGATGGAGCTAAGCCATCACGTCAGCCACAGAGAAGGCTCAATCCTCCCATGATGGTGTGGTGAAGAAGGAAGTGCTGAAATTGCTGTCCGCAGACATGATTTTCCCAATTTCTGACAGTCAATGGGTAAGTCCTACACAGGTTGTCCCTAAGAAAGGAGGTATTACAGTCGTGGAGAATCAACAAGGTGAGTTGGTCCCTACCAGAACACAAACAGGTTGGAGGGTATGCATAGACTATCGCAAGCTGAATACAGTAACCAGGAAGGATCACTTCCCCCTCCCCTTTATTGATCAGATGCTAGAACGCCTTGTTGGGCGCCCCTATTATTGCTTTTTGGATGGATATTCTGGATATTTTCAGGTGGCCATAGCGCCAGAAGACCAGGAGAAGACTACATTTACATGTCCTTTCGGTACTTTTGCATATCGCAGAATGCCATTTGGACTATGTAACGCACCCGGGACATTTCAACGATGTATGGTTAGTATCTTCTCTGAATACATTGAAAATTTCATTGAAGTATTCATGGATGATTTCACAGTACATGGGGATAGCTTTGATACTTGTTTGAGCCATTTGACACTAGTGTTAAAAAGATGTGTTGAAACTAATCTGGTTTTTAACTCTCAAAAGTGTCATTTTATGGTAGAACAGGGAATTGTTTTAGGCCACATAGTCTCTGCAAAGGGTATTGAGGTCGATAAGGCGAAGATTGATGTAATTCAGTCTTTGACTTATCCTACTAATGTGCGCGAAGTTCGTTCTTTCCTAGGCCATGCAGGTTTTTATCGCAAGTTTATCAAGGATTTCTCGAAGGTATCCTCACCCTTGTGCGAGCTTCTGAAGAAAGATGTGACCTTTGTACTCACACAAGAGTGCAAAGAGGCGTTCGACTCGCTGAAAGGACGCCTCACTACTGCACCAATCATTCAGGCACCAGATTGGTCTCGCCCGTTTGAGATCATGTGTGATGCGAGCGACTATGCAGTGGGAGCAGTGCTAGGCCAAAAAGAGGGAAGAGCCTCTCATGTGATCCATTATGCTTCCATGACTCTGAATGGAGCGCAGCGCAACTACTCCACCACTGAGAAAGAAATGCTAGCCGTGGTGTTTGCACTAGAGAAATTTCGACAGTATCTGCTTGGAGTCAAAGTGATTATCTACACAGATCACCCAGCCCTCCGCTACTTGATGACAAAGAAGGAGACAACGCCAAGATTAATTCGATGGGTCCTGTTGCTCAGCGAATTTGATGTGGAGATTAAAGACAAGAAAGGAGCGGAGAATTTGGTGGCTGACCACTTAAGCAGATTGGTGAATGAGGAGGACAAGACGGAGTCAGAGAAACCCATCTTAGGCACGTTTCCGGATGACACATTGTGCAAAATCGAGCACAAAAGCACGCCGGAGTCTGGCGCGCCCGCGTCGATCCCTGACGTGCCCGCGCTGAGTACTGGCGCGCCCGCGTCGTTCCCTGACGTGCCCACGGTATTAATGACTCCTGACTCCGATTTTTGCAAAGTAAATTCTTCCGAGCATATTCTCTCCCCATCTCAGTCCGTTCTAGGACTTCATTCTGTAAACCCTTGGTACCGGGACATTGTGAACTACTTAGTTTGTGGGGAATTTCCCCCGGATCACACCAAGGCTCAAACGGAGAAGATTCGAAGAGAAGCAAACCACTATGTTTGGGATGACCCATACCTTTGGAAACATTATGCTGATCAGGTAATTCGTCGTTGTCTTCCGGATAATGAGGTACGATCTGTTCTTGAATTCTGTCATTCTCAAGCATGTGAGGGACATTTTGGTGCCAATAAAACTGCTAGAAAAGTGCTTGAATCTGGATTTTATTGGCCACATATTTTTAAGGATGCTTATTCTTTCTGCAAGGCATGTGATAGGTGTCAAAGAATGGGGAATATCTCTCAAAGGAATGAAATGCAACAATCATCGATGATTTTTTGCGAAATCTTTGATGTTTGGGGCATTGACTTTATGGGACCTTTTCCTAGTTCTTGTGGGAACTTGTATATTTTACTTGCGGTGGACTACGTTTCCAAGTGGGTGGAAGCGAAGGCCACCAGAACTGATGACTCTAAAGTTGTGGCAGGGTTCTTGAAAAGCAATATTTTTGCCAGGCATGGAATTCCTAGAGCGCTGATTAGTGACAGGGGTACCCATTTCTGCAACAAAACTGTGACTGCCGTGCTGAAGAAATATCATGTCACACATAGAGTTTCCACCGCATACCATCCACAGACGAATGGCCAAGCAGAGGTGTCCAATAGAGAGATCAAAGCCATTCTCGAGAAGACTGTAAATCCTAACAGGAAGGATTGGAGTTTGAGACTTGATGAGGCATTGTGGGCTTATCGCACTGCTTACAAAACTCCAATTGGGATGTCTCCTTTCAGACTTGTCTTTGGTAAGGCATGTCATCTTCCTGTTGAGCTGGAGCACAAGGCTTGGTGGGCAGTGAAACAATGCAATATGCAGAGTGACGGGGTTGGAGAACACAGGAAGCTACATTTAGGCGAGCTCGAGGAGTTACGTTTGGACGCCTATGATAATGCTGCAATTTACAAGGCGAAGACCAAGGCATGGCATGACAAGCACATCCATAGGAAGGACTTTAAAGCTGGTGACAAAGTCCTACTTTTTCAGTCTCGCCTGAAACTCTTCGCTGGGAAGCTCAGGTCAAAGTGGGGGGGACCATACATTGTTGCTGAAGTTTTCCCACATGGAGCTGTAAAGTTATATGACTCAAATAGCCACAAGAAGTTTAAGGTAAATGGTCAAAGGCTTAAGACATACTATGAAGGGTTCCCAAAGGAGGCTATGGATGAGTTAGTTTTGGAGGAGCCAAATGCAGAGTTAGAATAATTAAAAAAGGCTTAGTCGAGCCAGCGACTTGAAACAAAGGCGCTGCTTGGGAGGCAACCCAAGGTATTGCATTCTTTCCCTTAACTCGATTTTATTCTAACTTGTTGGTAATAAAGAAGGAGTTTCTGGTGACGAATTGCATCCGCATTTCGGACCCACTCCTTCCGCAGTGTTAATTTTCTGTCCTTAAAAAAAAAAAAAAAAAAAAAAGACCACGGGCTGGAAAACCCGCTTCGGGCCAGCCCGCCATCTTCAAGCCCCATCATCACTCCCCCATCATCATCCCTCAAATACAACCAAAACCCTACCCTTCCCCACATCCTCTCCTCTCACACCCAATCTACCCCACACCCACACTCACACTCACTCCTCAAATACAAGAAGCTCTTGGGAGCCCTCAACCCACACTCACACTCAAACCCTTTCTCCCTTACCCCTCTCTCCTTTCCTTTTGTCCTCGGCACCGGGGAGAAGCTCCGCGTCGACAACCGTTTTGGGCGATTTCCGAATCTGCAGAAACCACCAACGCGGCCGCGCCTGCATTTCAACGTGCCCGCGCTGTCAGGGTTACGAAACAAGAGGAAGAAACTACTGACGCGCCCGCGCTGTGTTTCTGACGCGACCGCGTCGGCCTCCTGAGCCGAGCCTCATCTGTTCTTTGTGAGTTATTTTAGCTATCCTTATTTCGATTCGGATCTAGTCTTATTATCTATCGAATATGAGTTCATCGGAGGAAGAGGTGAGTCGATCTGATGATGAGTTAGATTTGTCTGAAGAGGAGTGGGATATTTATAATAAGGTAAACTGTGTCAGTTCTACAAAATATTTGCATAGAGAGACCCTTCAGAGACTTCAGATGCTAGATTGTATGCAGAAGTGTCTAGCTCACGCTGGTATTGGTGATTTTTTGGAGTTGAGAGCTGTAGGATACCCAGAACTGTGCAAGCAGTTCCTTGCGACATATCAGCTGAACCTTGGGGATAACAGAATTAGAGGGGTTTCTTTCAGGTTCAATGGTACTACCTACAGGATTACTGCAGCAAGGATGCGAGCTGCTTTGGGGATCACTAAACCCCCAACTGATGGATGGGTGACAGCCGCGACCCACCCAGACCTAGTTGCATTCTTTAGAGCGGTGTCTGGAGAGGAATTCTTAACTAGTAACGAGTACAACAACAGGATTACCCATCCCGTCTTCCGTATGTTGTGCAAGATCGTCGCTGGGACATATTATGGGCCGACCACAGATACCAAGCTCTCCATGACACACCTGAGGTTTGCTTACAGCGCTGTGCCTACTGCAAATTATACTCCTGACTGGGTTAGGCTTTTCATCGATGGGCTCGACAAGGTCAGAAGGGATCGCAGTGTCGCTGGACCAGAAATGGTCCAAGGCGGACTTATTACTCGGGTAGCCATTGCTGCAGGCGTTGAGCCAGGTGGTTTGCAAAAGCTGGAGGAGCAGGTCATAGCAAGGACCTACACAGAGGAGTATCTGCGGAGGTGTTTGATGCTTGACACTGCGCCGGATGGGGGAACCATTTGGTGTACAGGCAAGAAGAAAGAGCATCAGTTCAGGCTCCCTTAGCCCCTTCCTTGGTCTGAGACTTGGACTGATTGATATATTGAGGCTGATTACTTTTCGACATCAGTTCTGGGTAGACGGCATCGCCTAGAAGTGGGTAGCAGTAGTGGCACAGCTGGAGCTGCCACGATTGAGGATGCGCCTGTGGCTCCGCAGGCTTTTGTTCAAACAGATACTCAGGGTTTCGCGCAGAACCCACATCAGGAGGTACCTGCTTATCATACCCCTTCTCACGGTTGGGATTCTCACCCGACATATCAGAGCCAGCAGGATTCACATCAGTGGGCCCCTTGGCCCCCACAAGCTTTTCAGGATGCTCATCAACAGCCTCAACAGTGGGGTTACCTGCTTGACCAGATTGGCCTTCTGTGCCAAGACGTAGGGAGTTTGACGACGATGATTCAAAACCAAGATAGAGCGCAGAACCAGATTCTCCACCAGCAGGCCGACATCCTAGAAGGCTTTGGCGAGTTCAGAGGTATGAGGGAAGAGCTTCGCCGCATGCGAGAGGATTACTCTCGCCACTATCCACCCCCTCAGTGAGTCCTTCTGTTTCCTTTCTCCCTACTTATTTCTGTCTTCTTTCACATTAAGGACAATGCTTCATTCAAGTATGGGGGAGGGAAAGGATTTACATATCTTGTACATATTCATTTCCGCATTATTTCTATACAGATTCTGCACTTGTTATTGTTAAAAAAAAAATTAAAAAAAATAAATAAAATAAATAAATAAAAAAATTTAAAAAAAAAATGAAAAGAGGCAATCAAAATCCTGGGATGAGTTGAAAACCCGAAAGGGCGACTCAGGCAAAAAGCAGGTAGTCTGGCGAGCCTTAGGCTTTGGCAATATGAGACTTGAGGGAAGTGAGAATGTTTATGTGAGTACCATCTTTGAAAAAAATGAGTGGCTTGGTGAAAACCCCAAAAGGGCGCCTTGGCAAGATGAGCGTTTACTTTGAGTGTTTAGGATTGATCTCTTGGCGAAGGCGACATAAGAAGTGGAGTGATAAGGAGGTTTTCGGGTAGGCCACTGGGAGCTATAAGGTGTAGATGGTCGAGATATAATGGTAAGTCTCATTTCCTATTTTGATTGTCTTTTGTGCTAATTGTTGAGATGGTGGAAACTACTAGTACTTAGTGTTCATTTTCCTTGTACTGTTTGTGAACCTTTGAGATTTATGGTGAGAGTAGGCTTAGCTTCTATGCTTACTCGGGACGAGTAAAGGTTTAAGTATGGGGGAATTTGATATGCGATATATTCTATTGCGCATTTAGTAGTTTTTGTCATCATTTACATGTCATTGTGAGGGATATTTGTATGAACTTGGTGATTCGGAACTTGTTGAAGAAGTTGGAGAAATCATAGGATCATGCAAGTTATAGAAGAGTTGAAGTGAAGAAATTCGGAAGCAGCTGGAATCAGGCGAGCTTGGCGCGGCCGCGCTGCTACTGACGCGCCCGCGCTGCTAGGAGGGAGTACCTGCGTCGTTGCCTCAGAGAGAAGTAGCAAGACACTCACTGACGCGCCCGCGCTGCAACATGACGCGCCCGCGTCAGTCCCTGGAGACGGATTCTTATCCGATTTTCCCCTATCGTATTAGTTGTTAATTTATATTTTTACGGGATTTTAAAACCCTTTAATGAGGTTATATTATTTCGGAAGGGGGCAGTTTAGTTTTGATTAGGTTATTTTTCCAGAGACGTATTTTTTCTTTTTGTCATCTCACGAACCCTATGGATAACTAACTCTCCTTTGTTACACTTGGTTCTTTGAAGCCCTCGATTGAATTGGTTGTGAGTATTCTACTCTCGTTCGTGCTTTGTTAATTGTTTCGATCTCTTGAGCTTATTGCTTGATTGCTTATTATTGGTTAATCTGGATTGATCACCTAGGTTTATCGATACTAGTCATATTGCTAGGGTTTCCAATTCCCGGTTTGGGGTTGTAGACCTATTGTAGCAAACACAATCGTCATAAGTAGGTTGCTTGTGTTAGATTGTGAAGGAGATTCGATTACAGGCTATTTTAACGGGTTGTTATAATCGCTTGTATCTCATTATAATTCATGTTTGAATGCTTTTGCTTTATTATTCGGTGAAGGTTTCCCCTTGTAATTTGGTGATAAGCGCTTTTAGGACTGGTAGGACTAAAAGCCATTACACGATCTGAATTGAGAACAATTACTTGGACATTAGAACTTGAGATTTATAGAATTCGATGATAAACCATCTCAATTGTTGTGCGGATAATTACCTGGTGTAATACTTTTCCATCATATATTCGCAACCTCTATTTGCAACTTGTTCTGTCACTATTGCTTACACACAAAACTCCCCCTTGAATTGGTTACTTTTGGGTAATAATACTCGCTCTTACAGTTGATTCTGTTTCCCTGTGGGTTCGACCCTAACTTACCTACTATACTTGTTATAGTTTGCACCTTAGGAATTTACTTTGATTAGGCATAACGACACAAGGCCTGTCGATCTCGACAAGGGTTAGTCGACAAAAGATCGGACAAGTCGAATACAGCGCATCAGCAGTCACAGGTTCTCGTCGATCTCGACTAAGGCTTCCTCGAGATTGAGTAAAGTTGTTGAAGTCGAGTTGGGTCTTGGTCGAGTTCCTGCACACAGAAGCTACGGCGATGTTGGATCAAGAATCAGTAACTCGATATCGATGAGTGCTATTCGATATCGAGGAAGACAGAAAACTAAAACAAAATAAAGTAAAAACAAATGCTTTGGGATTCAAAAAAATAAACTTTATGTAAAAGACTTCTAAGATTGGGGTTTGCAACAACGATAACCAAGCATGCATAAGGCGAGAATAAAACAGATAATCATGTAATTCGCATCAAAGGACTAAGCTTTCGCCTTTTCCAACAATTAGACAACTCTTTCAAGAAACCCTAATTGTCTCTACCGATTTTATGTTTATAATCCAAGTTGTTAGCATGGACCTCCATTAGATGGGTAATAAACACATAACAAGTAGTAGATGCTCAAAACATGATAAAAGTCGGATCTTTACCTCAAACGCGCAGGGCTCGCCCCAACCCTAGAAGTGGGTGGACTACTCGCGCTTCATTGCAACCTCAGACATTGATGTATGAAAAGAAACTTGCATTAAACTAAATTCAAAGCCTTTACAATCCCGGCAATCCAACTTTCGTTGAATGCCAAAACCCTAAAACCTTCTCTAGCTTTTGAATTGAATTCTTCCTAAAATCAGCCCCATGGGCTTTATTTAAAGCCTTCTAATCCTTGCTATTCAAGGATAGAATATTTCTATCTTTATCTAAATCTATATCTAAAGCATTAAAGATAAATAAATGGAACAACATAATTAAATCTAAAAAGGGAAATTATATCTAAGGACTAAAGTATCTTCATGTGGATAGATGTTGATAGATCTCGGATAGGCTCGGCAATCTTCGGCTCCAAGGATTCCCAAACCGAGTAGGACAGCTCAACGCGTTACGCTGCTTCTGGAAGGTTCCTCGATCTCAAGGAGTTTCCTCGATCTCGAGTAACAAGGTGTCGTCGACTTCAGTGGCTCAGCATCTCGAGTAGCTGGTCCTCGACATGGCTTGGACTCTGGCGCCTGGGTTTAGTCGATCTCGAGAAAATAACTCGATCTCGAGTAAAGGTGGCTCATCGAGTAGGTTGCTTGGTGGTGTCGGGTAACCTCTGCTCGATGTTGCTCGGACAAGTACCTTGGTCTTTGTCGATATCGAGGACTTTCCTCGATATCGAGGAGTGTTGTTACTCTGTGTCCGGCATGCCCGACCAGGTCGGGTTGCGCTCCTCGGCATCCTCGGGTAGGCTCTCCTCGACTGCGGGTGGTCTTCGAGGCTTTGTCGACATCGAGTAAGCAACTCGATCTCGAGGAAAGCTCTGGAGTCGGGTTCTTCGTCTCTCGGCTTCTCGACATGGTGCTCCTCGATCCTGGTGTGCCTAGACATGGCTTCTCGATATCGAGGAAATAAAGTCCATATCGAGTAGCTTTGGGCTCCCGTCCTTGCTTCTTGGTTTTCTCCTGAAATGGCTCCATATTCTGCAATATTAAACAGAAACTTATGTAGATATCCATTTCTTGCAAATAAGCATATGCTACATAAATTCGACATATTCCCAACCCGAAATATGCAAAGTGAAAAGAATATGGAACTAAAATATGCACAAAAACATGGCTACTTTAGAGACATCAATTCAACAATATCATATCATCACCTCGGTTTGAAGCCTTTCCCTCCCAGAAGCCACCTCTTGTGTCAAATCCTCGATTTTCTTCTTTGAATCGTTTAAGTGCTTAACTGCATATAACAAATTCATTCCAAATTGCATATAAAAAATTCAGATGTGATTATAAATCCGCTTGCTAATGATGTCTTCATATCCAGATATGTCAGCACATTAGCCATAGATGAGTGTCAAAGAGTAGGCTGCACAGATGTCATCAATGAGGAAAATAAAAAAAATGACAAGGTACCTAGTTTGAGTTCCCAGAGGCGCAAGCTTGGCTAAGCCGAAATCAGACAGCGTTGGATGAAATTTATCGTAGAGCAGGATGTTTGGATGAATTTTTCCCAAATGACAAGGTACCTAGTTATAACTTTATCACATGCCAAAGTAACCAATTGAGATTTTTTAAAATTAAATTTAGCTAGCTAGGTTAAGATACCAGCAACGACTCTACTTGTGAAAATGGTGAAGATGACATGTACTCACTTTTAAAAATGGGAAACAAGTGAAGTTATCTGTGTATCTACTACCAAAAAATGAATAAAGACAACCTAACAAGTTGAAATACTCACCTGAAAATATGACTTATAATATAAAGTTTTAGCATAGTATAAATAATCAATAATGGACAGCAACTGTTGTACTTGTGAATGACAAATAAGAGGGATTAAAAAAAGGACCTATTTTGTGTAGCCGCCAGTAGAAACAGACCAAAATCCAGAACCACTAGAATCTACAAGCTAATCGGTTTCTTATTAAAAGATGGAATTACTAAAAGATGGCAGGAACAAACCTGATGCACTAAGTTTAAAAGTATAAAAAATATGAATAAATTACCTTGGGGCCAAGTTATTGGGCACCTGTTGGTTCATATATGTACCTGGAATGCAAAGCAAATGTTAGAATAAGTTTGATTGAACCACATGGACAGACGATTTCCATTAAGAGTACGGCATGATCACTCACCTAAAGGGACAAATGTGTTAGCGAAAGATGGTGTGAATTGAGGGGCTATTGATGGATAAGCTTGTGTCTGAGACGGCATCCACGATGTTCCAGCAGTACCGAGGCTTGATGCACGCGCCAAGCCCATTGGATTTGTCATGCTTGGTAGAGCATTTTGTAGAGGCATCGTGGATGGAAACTGCATAAGAATACCATATTACATTATGGGGGGGATAACAAACCACATTTAAGTGACAATGTTTGATCATGCATTAGTTACATTGACTAGTGAATATTATGTTTCATCAAGTATAATTCTGCCAAAAGGCCCATAATCATTTCACCAGAGTTGCCACAATCTTGTATACTATGTTAACGCATACCGATTCCCTAAAACTGCTCATTGTCAGTAGGGCATCAGGATGGTTTCCTTGATAAAAGCATAATAATTTAATGGCAGTCCTTGCGTATAATAGAGAAAATACAGACATTTGGAAAGAGAGCATTTTCCAGCCAATGCATTAATTTGTAGAGATATAAAAAATTCAACTAAGGTACGAGGAAAGAAAGAAAAGAGTTCATCCTCGCATTTTTTAGTGATACAAGGCAAAAACAACTTCAAACTGGTGATCTACAGATTTAGAAAGACTAAATGACAAATTGAACATGTTGACATACAGATTCAGAAAGAGCCAAGAGACACAGCCGCCCATCTCCAAGGATATATATTTGGATCAGCTGTTGTATTGCCACAAAGAGCCCCTTCATCATTGAAAAAGAACAGAAATCCACCCTATTTCAGCACAGGGAGGATTAGCGTCTTCCCTTCTCGGATATGCAATCTAATCAAGACATACCAAACGGAATAATAAGAAACAAAAAGCAATTAATACAGGGAGGAGAATGCAAAAGCTGGACAGTTGCTCATAAATGCACGATCGTCATTGAAAAAGAACACAAATCCGCCCTATTTCTGCACAGAAAAACACAGATCTTTAGAATCCGGACATTGAAAAAGAAGCTAGACTATTGCAGATTTGCACAACTCCTAAGTTATTTTAGCAGAAATCACACTTCTTTAGTATATTTTGAAGCATACTACCAGCAGATCGATAGTTTAGCGGATCGATTTCATCAAACAGTTGGAAGCAAAGACACACAGTCGGAAGCAAAGACACAATTGACAATAGTTCAGCAAAGATTGATATCGATTGATAAGGAAAACACTCGGAAGCAAAGATCGATTTCATCAAACAGTCGGAAGCAAAGACACACAGTCGGAAGCAAAGACACAATTGACAATAGTTCAGCAAAGATCGTTTTCCTTATCAATCGATCCGTCGGAAGCAAAGATCGATTCATAAGGAAAACAGTCGGAAGCAAAGATCGAGTTCCTTATCAATCGATCTTCTATCGATTGATAAGGAAAATCGTCGGAAGAAAAGATCGATTTCACTTTACTCATTCAATCCGAAGATTCTACAAATTTATTCAATTTAGCAAAACCTAAAAAAATGGGGTTTACTTAGAAACTTACCTTGTGGATTCCATGGAGGAGGAGAGGATGATCGGACAGTGGCGTTGGTGGTCTGGTCGAAGGTTGGGCTCTATGTGCCTGGCTGGGAAGGAGGCTGTCTAAACCACCGCTAGCTACTCGACACTCCAGAGGTTCGGACGCTCGCTGTTGCTGGGGAGAGAGGTCGGAGTCTTCTTGGGATCGGAGTCTGCTCAACTGCCTTGTCCATCCCTCGATGCTCCTTGAAATCGTCGGCGATTCATATAGCCATCGAAGCATCAGAAATCGCTCGACCTCGCTCGCTCTGCCTCGCTCGGTGCTCCTCTGCGGCAGGACCAGACATGAATTAGAGAGAAGAGCGGCAGAGGGAGCACGCAGGAGAGAGTCGGTGCAGAGAGAGCAAGAGCGCGTAGGAGAGAGAGTGTGGGACAAGGAAGGGGTTTTTATTTAGACCAATTCACTAATTTGTCCCAAAACATGGACATTTTCCAAATTAAACTCTATTTCGTGACTATTTTGCAAATTGGCTCAAAGTTTATCCATTTCAATATAATAATACAATTCAAAGATAATATTATAACAAATCCAATTATATTGTAGTTATTGGTTACTAATTCAAATTGGAGTGAAAAAAGATTTTGGCCCACATATAAGGCCCAATATATTAGACCAAGTGTTCCTAATGGTTTTTTTAATGTTATTTTATTTTTTTTATTCGACGTATGCTATGCTCCATTGGTAAAAAATATCCCTAATGTCTGAACCTTTCAAACTAATAATCTTATCCATTCGCACCTTAAGCTATCAAGTGGATTTAGAAAGGATAATTAAATTAATATCCAAATCTTTTAATTTTATGTATTTAGGCACGATTAAAATATATCCTCCATATTAATTAGTTCAAAATTAAGAGTATGGTACACTTTGGTGACTTTAAATAACATATACAGTACAATTACTTTTGTTAGGGTTTGTTTGGATGCCTTTGAGAAGGCAAAAGAGAGAAGGGGTGTTTCTTATTAAAAACCTACTTATTTATCACACTTGAAGTTGCTAGTTATTTTCCTGGCTATATTGTAGTTATTCTCAGACTTAATACTCCGTGCGAAAAAAAATCCGAATGATCCAAAAATGGATGGGCCATACAAGGCTTTCGTAAGAATGGACAATATAGGGTACCAATTAGTCCTAACTCCTAAGAGTTGTCAATGATCACACATTGAAGATTTATATCTCTTATATATATCTATATATCTATTAGGGGTATCCATCAATGGATATATATCTAAGAAGCATAAGCCTGAAATTAAGTAATATATGTTCATCTTTAGGTAGACATCCAATCAAATGCAGATTTGTAGATGAAGGCGACTGGCTGGTGTCGAACCGTTGTAATCGCCCTATCCAATGATGAAGGCCCAAGTGTCGGCTCCTGTGTCGTAAGGCGAACGTGTTATTAGTCTCCCTCCTAGATGATGGAAACTGAGAAGACTATCTTGTATGTTAGGTTGCTTTCTTATGTTGTACACCATGCATTCCCAAAGGTGATAAGGGGGTAGTGGTCTTGGTTTCTTCATGGGTCTTATTATGAGGGTGCCCATCGCCGTTTCACTGCTTGTGTGGATTTTTCATGTTTTGATCATGAGGGTGGTGGGCTATGTGGCCCAACAAATGTGCCCATTGTGTTTTCTATTATTTTTTTTATAAAAATATAAAGTTTTTTTTTTTTAAGAAAAAAATTATGTTCTACTTGTAGAGTTGTAGAAAAAACATAAACAAAGGGACTTGGAAGGTCCCGTGGGAAGTTGAGATGCCCATTTCGGATGCCCTCGGACTATGTCGAGCGTTTGCCATGATTACCTTCAAGCACATTTAAAGGGAAGGTAACCCTGTTACTGACAGGTTAGCGCATATCTGACTCTCGACGATGCTGAGTGTTGCGTTTCCTCCGGAAGAAATTGATAGTCTCGTTCGTCGGGGCGCTCTTTGACGATGGTCCAATCATGGTTGACCAGGCCCAAATCTTTTCCTTGGATCAAATAAATAAATAAATAAACAAGCATCCATATGCTACTTGGGCTATGCAACCATGGAAAATCAAACCATTTGATCGAGTAGAGTTGTTAAACAAGGACTGATCTGATTATGTATTTGTGGATAGGGTTAGAAAGCATTCGTGACTGATTATACGGGTCAAGCAGGGGCGGAGCTAGGGGGTGCACCCCTCGGCTCGGAAAAAAATATAAAAAAATAATAATTTTAAAAAAAATATTTAGTATTTTTAAGGTAATGTAACATCTTTAACTGATATTTAAAACAAGAGAATTGTCTAGCTCAAGTGGTAAAGGAAGGAGAATCAAAAGGTCTTGGGTTCAAATACCAAATGCTTCACTTTGTTATTTCTTGTACTATTTCATTAATTCTACTTGATTTCTATCTATATATTTTTGTTTCTATCAACTATTTCATTAAAAAAATGTCATATTAATGTTTTACTATATCATTAATTCTTCTTCATTTCTCTCTATATTTTTTTTGTTTCTATCAACTATTTCATTAAAAAAAATGTCATATATTTTAATTAAAAAATTCACAATTTTAATGTTTTTTCATTAAAAAATATCATATTTATGTTTTACTATATCATTAAATATTCTTCTTGATTTCTCTCTATATATTTTTTTTGTTTCTATCAACTATTTCATTAAAAAAATGTCATATTTATTTTAAATTAAAAAAATCTCAATTTTAGTATTTTTTTTCATATTTTCTTAGAAAAAATATTCTTAATAAGTATACAACAGCCAAAAAAATTCACGAAATTTATTTTAGCACCCCCGGAGATAAATCCTGGCTCCGCCACTGAGGTCAAGTTCAAAAAAAATATATATCTTGTTAGTTGTTAGCCTATTAGTTATCTTACTCTCTTCCTATAAGTTTAAGAGCTATATTACGTGACACTTGATAGCTAACGAGCAAAAAACTACAATGTACGTACTTAATAACCTTTAGTGTCCTTCTCTCTACTTAAAAAGAATTAGTTCATTTAATATTTAATATAGTTTACCTGATTAAGCATCCGAACTATCCGATGAATCAGATGATGAAAACCAGTGTGATCCTCACACGCAAGCCTCCATAGGAGGAGAACCGAAGCAAACGAGAGAGAGAGGAGGAAGAGAGAGTTTGTTGGAATAGAATCTTGAATTCTGTTACTTTCTCAATTGGTCTTGTTGTTGTACAATACATAAGCTGTTTATACAAAACTAAGTTTGTATAGTTCCCATCTTACTCTTTGTATACTACATGTTATATATCAAACATGTATATAGTTCTATATCCCCCTCTCAAGTTAGACTAGGTGAAGACACTAAACCTAACTTAGACACAAAAAACCGATGTTGAACCTCTCGTAGTGGTTTGGTAAAAACATCAGCAAGCTGTAAGTGAGTCCGAACATGAGAGGGTGTAAGAAATCCTGCTTGAATCTGTTCCCGAACATAATGACAGTCCAACTTCAAGTGCTTAGTACGCTCGTGAAACACGGGATTTTCAGCAATATGAATTGCTGATTTGCTGTTACAATGAAGAGGGATTGGTTTAGGGATGCGGCATCTCATATCTGTGGCTAGTGAATCAAGCCAGACCAGTTCTCATGCAGTCTTAGACATGCTCCTATATTCGGCTTCCGCTGAAGACTTTGAGACAGTTGGTTGCTTCTTTGTTTTCCATGAAACAAGAGCATTCCCCAAGAACACACAAAAGCCAGTGACAGATCTCCCACTGAAAACACAATTACCCCAGTCTGCATTACAAAATGCAGTGAAGGAGAGACTATTGTTGACGGGATACATGAGACCCAGTTCTGTAGTGCCATGGAGATACCTTACAACATGAAGAGTTGCTTGCCAGTGTGGAACCCGTGGAGTAGCCATGAATTGGCTCAAGTGTTGAACATCAAAAGAAATATCAGGTCTGGTCATATTCAGAAACAAAAGTCGACCAACTAATCTTCTGTACTTCTCAGCATCTTCAAGCATCTCACCATCATCAATTGAGAGCTTCAATCCTCTCTGTAATGGAAAAGGTGCAGATTTACAGTCAACCATTTGAGTATCTTCAAGGATGTCTTTGACATATTTCCTTTGGTTGAGGAGAGTGCCATGAAGAGATCTTGAGATCTCCAAGCCCAGAAAATATCTAGCCTCACCTAGACCCTTGATAGTGTAAGCCTTGTGCAGAGCCTGTTTTAATGCCACAATCTCATCAAGAGAGTCACCTGACACTAGCAAATCATCAACATACACTAATACCACAATCAGGCCTGAAGATATATCTTTGGTGAAGAGATTGTAATCATAAGTAGACTGAGCAAAACCTTGAGCCAACAAGAACCTGCATAGCTCAATATTCCATTGCCTTGAAGCCTGTTTTAACCCATATAAGGACCTTTTTAGGCGACAGACTTTGGGACTAGCAGCCATGTTATATCCTTCTGGTATTCTCATATACACCTCTTCATTCAGAAAACCATGCAAAAAAGCATTGTTCACATCAAGTTGGTGAAAAGGTTTGATGGTAATCCTTACCCTTCACCTGGTTATATCCTTTTGCCACCAGTCGAGCCTTCAATCTTTCAACTGATCCATCTGATCTAAACTTGACTTTGTACACCCATCTGCATCCAATTGCTACATGACCTGTTGGCAGATCAGTTATTTCCCAAGTATCATTGCTTTCTAAGGCAATGATCTCCTTCTGCATTGCTTCCACCCATTGAGGACCAGCTGTAGCTTGTTTGTAAGTTTGGGGTTCTGGAGTGGCTAACACATGAGCTAAAGAGGCAACATATGCTGAAGAATAAAGGTTTGGATTTGAGATCTCAGTTGCAAGGAATGACTGATACTGGGAAGATGGAAGGTTAGGCAATATGAAATCTTGGAGATGGCTAGGCAGATGAGAATGTCTTGAAGACCTTCTCAAAACAGGCTGAGTTGGGACAACATTTTCTTCTGTTACAGAATGTGCAGGACTTAATGAAGTGGAGGAATCACTAAGAGAATTATCAATGGTCATATTTTGAAGATGCTCTTGAGAGGATGTGTTGCTGGGTTGTGGGAATAGGGGAGCATTAGGCTGGGAGTTAGAATTGTTGTGTGATGGAGATGGGTGGAAGCTGCAATCATGCAAATCCAGAGCAGGATTTACCAATGGCAAATGAGATTGCATAGCACTCTCATTAGCAGGCTCATGAAAAGGAAAAATATTTTCCTTAAAAATGACATCCCTGCTTACTATGACTTTCTTATTTACCAAATCATAAAGTCTGTAAGCCTTTTGTCCAGCTGGATAGCTAAAAAAAACACATCTCAAAGCCTTGGCATCAAACTTGTCTTTGGGTTGCCCCCTTGCTAAGGCATATGCTAAGCACCCAACCACCCTCAGATGATCATAAGAAGGTTGTGTACCATACAACCTTTCAAATGGAGTACTCCACTTCAAAATTGCAGTAGGCAACAGATTTATCACATGAGTAGCAGACAACACACAATCACCCCAGAATCTCAAAAGCAATTTAGCATGAAGTCTGATTGATCTAGCAGTCTCTATAAGATGCCTATGCTTCTTTTCCACGCGCCCATTTTGTTGTGGAACGTAGGGAGCAGACATTTGATGAAGAATCCCTTTACTTTCAATAAACTGCTTGCACTTAAAAAATTCAATACCATTGTCACTTCTGATTGTCTTGACCCTTTTATCAAACTGATTCTCAACCATTTGAATGAAGGAACATATCACCTGACTAACCTGTCCCTTATTCTGCACTAGCTGTGTCCATATAGCCCTGCTGTGATCATCAAGAAATGTAACAAAGTATCTAGCTCCATTCCAGGTTGGAACTTTATAAGGACCCCATAGGTCAATATGCAAAAGCTCAAAACATTCACTTGCAATAGAAGAACTAGTATTAAAGGGAAAAGCATAAAGTTTAGCTAGTACACATGAATCACAATCAAGGCTATCCAAGCTACTGTCTTTACAACCAGGTATGTGAACCATTTTAGACACAGATGCATGCCCCAATTTGGCATGAAGTATAGAACCGCTAGGACTAGAAGAAGCATTGCTGAAGGCTGACTGATTATTTCTTGTATGAACATCAGTCTTGCCATTATTGCCTTGAACCAATCCTCTTGAAATATCTGAGAAATCTGCTACAAGCTCGAGAGTTGCTTTGAACAGCCTGCTATGAACTCTCTGACCAGTGAGTACTGTGTGACCACTTCTAGGGTCCTGTAAAATACATGTGTTCTTGTGAAAATTAACATCCACCTCTGAGTCATCAATAACCTTCCCAACTGATAGAAGATTAATTTTAAACTCAGGAATAGAAAACACATCATATAAAATCAGTCCTGAAGTAGTGTGAACATCTCCAACCTCTGAAACATACTTAACTGATCCATCTGGTAAGGAGACTTTAATAGGAACCTTTAAATGTCTTTTAAATCTCAGCATTCTATCATCAAAAACCATATGATCCGTAGCTCCACTATCTATTACCCATACTTTATCATTTTCACAATGCTTCCTAGGAATACTCAAGGCATAAGCATCATTCAGAGATGTAAAGGAGAGAAGGTTACCAGCAAAGTTGGCATCAAATCTTGCTACTCCTTTTCCTTTGATCGCCTTTAACAGCTCTTGGATAACTGAACTTAGGATATCAGCATTTATGTCTTTAGTTCCACAGCTTCCTGCTACTGTCAATGGAGTATCATCCATTTCTCCATCAACAACATTAGCTTTGGCTCTAGGTTTCCCTTTAGGAGTCTTGAACCACTTCGGGTATCCTATGTTCTTGAAGCACTCATTCTTGACATGTCATGTCATCCCACAATGAGAACACTTCTTGTTTGCTTTCTCTGCAGCTCTATCTGCTTTTTCCTTCCTGTAATCCCTTTTCCCTTCAGTTGGTTTATTGGCAAAGAAAGCATTTGAATCACTGCTACTCTCGCCAGTTGATTTCTTATCAACTTGCTGAACAGGATAAAAGGCTTTGTTTAGGGAAGGAAAAGGTTCTGTAGCAAGGATCTGGTTCCTCACACTTTCGTAACCTCCATTCAACCCCATCAAAAAATGAATCATCTTGTCCCTATCATCTTTCTTATTAACTTTCTTCTCCAGATTACATGTACACTTATCCATAGCTCCACAATCACATTTCAATTTCCCGTCTAAACTGAGGATTTCATCCCACAGTTTCTTCAATTGATTGAAGTAATCGACAACAACCATATTTCCTTGTTCAACATTAGTCAGATTTCTCTTCAATTGAAAGAGCAAGGGTCCATTTGAAGGCGCGTACCTTTCAAGAACCTCATCCCACAGCTGTTTTGCAGTTTTGGCATAACTGAAACCTTCAGACAGATTTGGCGCCATCGAATTTAGTATCCAGCATCGAATCATGAAGTTGCATCTATTCCATTTCTGCATATCTGTTGGATTCAAACCTGCTTGCTTAACGCTTCCATCTATGAAGCCAATTTTCTGTTTGGCGCCAGGCGCCATTTTTATGCCCCGACTCCAGCTCAGGAAGTTTGCTCCGTTGAAGACGTTCGTCACCAGTTGTGCTCCTGGATGATCCGAGTTCGATAAACTCAGGGGATCGTTCATGCTGTTGTTGATTCCCCCAATTTCGTGACGAATTACTGCTCCAAGTTCCTCTATCTTCTGCGAATTACCAGATCTCCTTCCCACAGTGCTTGTTTATGCTGATCGAAGACCTGCGAGCTCTGATACCATGAAAACCAGTGTGATCCTCACACACAAGCCTCCATGGGAGGAGAACCGAAGCAAACGAGAGAGAGAGGAGGAAGAGAGAGTTTGTTGGAATAGAATCTTGAATTCTGTTACTTTCTCAATTGGTCTTGTTGTTGTACAATACAGAAGCTGTTTATACAAAACTAAGTTTGTATAGTTCCCATCTTACCCTTTGTATACTACATGTTATATATCAAACATGTATATAGTTCTATAGATGATCGATGAAACATTAACAACATGTTTGGTTGGAGAGAAATCATGGGATTTTAATGAGTGGAAAATAGAAAGTATGAATTTATCTTGTTTGGATAAATAAATTAGGATATTTTATTAAAACTGTAAAAAAAAAATAGACAGAAATTGGTGAAAAAGAAAAGAAAATTGAATTTCACATCAAATCGGTTGAATTTGATGGGAAAATCAAATTTAAATTCTCGATCATAGAAGACAATACATCTATATTATAATACTAAAGGAGAAATCGCCTACGATATGTGGCGGCTTCTCCTTAAAAGTAGGGTTTTTTTTTGGATTTGTTAATTAAATAATTGCATATTTAAGTAATTAATTAAAGTATTTATTAATTAAAGTATAGAATTTATCAATAGGATTTTGCCGAATCTTTGGTGGTTATGATTTTGGATCATGTCAAGTGGTTAATTAATTAATTAATTTTCCGATCGGTTACGATTGGATCACGTTGTTACGATTTCATTTCATAATTTTCATATATATATATATATATAGGGAAGATTTAAAATGTAAAATATCCTTAACGTGTAAAATTTGCTTAACGTGTAAAATTTTCAAATCAACACAAACATACGCGCGCAACCCCCGAGCCCTCGGACTGCCGCACCCGCACCCACCTCGAGCCACCTCTGGCCACCAGCGACCAGCCGCCCTCGAGCCCACCCCGGTGCGCAACCCCCGAGCCCTGGACTGGCCTGGTTCGAGCCCATACGCGCCCACCCGGACCATTCGAAGCCTCATGTCGCAACTTCGCTCGTCGGCCTCCCACGCCACCCACGAGCCACCTCCGGCCACCAGCTCCCCACCTGCTCGAACCCCCTCCCTCAGGCGCACCCTCCGAGACCGGAACCCCCATGGTCCGAGCCCAGCCGAGCCCACACCGAGCCCATCTCTCCCAACAGCGCTAATCGGTGCTTTTGGCTCGGAATACCTTCGAAATCCCGATTTTGCTCCTTGTTTCAACTCGAATTTGGTATGATTTCTAACCCTAAACTTGTTTATTACATCTATTTAGATTGTTTGAATGATTTAAGTTGAGATTGAAAGGGTTTGATTTAAGAGCGGAAATTGTGGCTTTTTTCCAAAAGCCAAATTGATTGAAATTGATGATATGGTTGTGTTGTTGGGTTGATTTTGAGCTAATTTCATTTTCATATCATTGTCAAATTGTTTATGGATCATGAGCTAATTGAATTTTAGAATTTTAGAATGCGATATGTTTTAGAATTTGGGGCTTTTTGCCAAAAGCCAAATTGATTGAAATTGATGATATGGTTGTGTTGTTGGGTTGATTTTGAGCTAATTTCATGTTCATATCATTGTCAAATTATTTATGGATCATGAGCTAATTGAATTTTAGAATTTTATATTGCGATATGTTTTAGAATTTGGGGCTTTTTGCCAAAAGCAAAATTGACTGAAATTGATGATATGGTTGTGTTGTTGGGTTGATTTGGAGCTAATTTGATGTTCATAGCATTGTCAAATTGTTTATGGATCATGATCTAATTGAAGTTTGGAATTTTATATTGCGATATGCTTTAGAATTTGGGGTTTTTTGCCAACGGCCAAATTGACTGAAATTGATGCTATGGTTGTGTTGTTGGGTTGATTTGGAGCTAATTTCATGTTTATAGCATTGTCAAATTGTTTGTGAATCATGAGCTAATTGAATTTTAGAATTTTATTGCAATATGCTCTAGGTCGATTAGGTTCTTCTATTTTAGCATAAAAATCATAATTTAGCCTATTAGCTTAATTGGTAGAGCAATGTGCGTTTGCACAAAAGATGTGGGTTCAAATCCCACATAGGTTACATAATAGACAAGAGCGCAACAATCGCAAATTGTTAATCATGTACATTATAATCTATGTTATGCACTTTTTAACCTTAATTATGCACATTTTAATCTTATTTATGCACTTTAATTTTAAAAGCTTATACGTAAAAAAATCGATTTCAAACTTACATCTATCAACCTAAATTATCCGAGAGGTGAACTCAAACTCTCAGAAGTATAAAAAAACAAAATTAAAACATCGATTTCAAAAGCACATCTTTTGTCTTATTAATGCACATTATGATCTTACATTTGCACAGTTGTATTCTTAATCTGCACAATTGTATCTTACTTTTGCACAATTGTAGTTTAAATTTGCACAATTGTATCCTACTTTAAATTTGCACAATTGCGCAATTAAAGTTGCACAAATGCACTTTACAGTTGCAGAAATGCACTTCACAGTTGCACAAATGCACTCCACAGTTCCACAAATGCACTTCACAGTTGCACAAAAGGTATCGAAAACGGAAAAAGTGCATTTACCCATAAAATTAGACATATTTACCAATTTACCCGTAAATTAAACATATTTCAATTATAAATTTTTATAATTGAAATAGGCACATTTACTTATTTACCCCATAATGAATTATTTGTCTGCACAAAATAAACTTATATTTGCACAATAAGATGTTATATGTGCACAAAAGCAAGTTATACTTACACAGCAGAAAGTGTTACCATGAAAAAAAAAATTCTGGGCAAAAAAAAAAAAAAAAAAAAAAAAAATCGGGTCCAAGAAGGGGGGGCATGGGGGGGGGCACACGCATGGGCAGGGGGGCAGACATTCTACTAATGAAATTAGGCCCATTAGTAATTAAATTAGGCCCATTAGCTAATTTTACGCGATAAGCAAATTTTACACGTTAAGGAGTTTTTTACATTTGAAGTAAACCCTATATATATATATATATCCACCCCTTATACTTATTATTTTAGAAGCATCCTCTTTGTAAAAGAATGAGCCACGTGTCATCTCTGAGCAAAAGTAAGAGGAGCAGTTTCAGCATCTCACCCACGTTCTTTTGAATCTCCTCACGTTCTCCATTCAACTGATCTCAAATTCTTTTTAAAATAAAAAACCGATCCCAAATTCATGAAGAAGAAGAAGAACAATCTCTTCAAGGACTCAGGGCATCACCATCCCTTATTTTATCTCTTCCTGGATTAAACTGATCCCTTATTTTATATATATATATCCACCCCTTATACTTATTATTTTAGAAGCATTCTCTTTGTAAAAGAATGAGCCACGTGTCATCTCTGAGCAAAAGTAAGAGGAGCAGTTTCAGCATCTCACCCACGTTCTTTTGAATCTCCTCACGTTCTCCATTCAACTGATCTCAAATTCTTTTTAAAATAAAAAACCGATCCCAAATTCATGAAGAAGAAGAAGAACAATCTCTTCAAGGGCTCAGGGCATCACCATCCCTTATTTTATCTCTTCCTGGATTAAACTGATCCCTTATTTTAGAAGCAGGCTCGTGTCATCTCTGAGCCGCGCATGTCCGGTGCCACCGCGCGGTACCCGATCGCGGCGATAGCGTAGATCTGGCAGCGCCGGGCGCACCAGAGCTCCGGGAAGCCGTGGATGAAGAGCACCACAGGACCTTCTCCTTTCTCGGCGAAGTGCGGGTTTATGCCGTTGATTTTGAGTGTTGTGTGCTTGATGTCGTCTTCTGCCATTGTTGGAACTCTCGAGATCTCTGGTTGGTGCTGAGGCTGAACAACGATGAAACCTTTGAGAGCCACGACAGAAGGTCCGCTTTCTTCCAAGGGAGAATAAGATTAGAGGCGGCTGATTGCACATTTCATTAGTTAGGGTTTATTTAATTATTTCTATTAGTTATATTGGGCCTTATGTATCATTAAGAGTTGGGCTTTTAATTGACCTATTGTGGAGTTATCCTCTACACTTTTCACTTTTCCAGTTTCAACTGATACCGACTTGCGAGGACGGCACCAAGCTCACCGACTTGGGAACTCGATAGTGGTATCGTGCGGTTAGCGATATTTTACCGTGTGAATAACAAGACTTATTAAATTTAATGAAACTGTTGGTGTTTGCTCCTCCCTTTATTCCAACATAAAAAAGAGAGCTTTTCAATCAATCGATCTAGATGAGCACAAAGGCAATTTCTTTTTTCCATCCCCCCTTAGTAGTTGATGGTTGATTTTGCAATCGAGGTTTAATTTTAATTTATGCGTTGAAATTGAGTAGGAAATAGAGCCGATGAAGGGGCAAGGAGCGGCAGAGGTGAAGGTAGACACGGTGGTTTTACCAGTCGCAAGCGGGGCGTAAACCGGAGAAGAAGCATGAGTAAAAACATAAACCATTCATTTTCTGCAGTCTATTTCACAAGCATGATGTGAAATCTATTATGGTTATGAAAATTGATTTTCAATATTAAATACAATGGGAAAAAAACCTAAAATATTCGAACCTATCATATATTTGAGATAATGCTTCTAATATATTTTCGTTGGAATTTTTTTGGCTCCATTGATGAAATTTGTGAAATTGAAGATTATAAATTATTGATCAAATTTTATCATAAGACATTGGTCTTATTGAAGTAAAATACAGTAGAATGTTATAAATTGTTATTTAATTTGTTTAATCATTGCATCTAAGACTCAAGTATTTAATCATTGTGATTTGATGAGTTTAATGTTTTAGCCTCTTAGGGTTCATATTTAAACACAGAGTACCTTTTTCTAATTAAGGGTCTAAGACATTATAAAAAACACACAATATCATTTTTTTTATTCTTTAGCTACATAGGGTTTATACATTTAAACTTAAGGTATCTTTATCAAATCGATTTATAATTTAGACCGATTTAAAAGGTGTAATGTGATGTGTAATAGATAAAGTATTATAGATGATCCAAACTCTATTTTCTTAAGCAAAAAACTATAAGATTTCTTTTCTTTGTCTTCAATTAGGATGGATGTTAGGAGAATCTTGAAAGAGGTTGAATTACTATTATTAATTTGTCAAATTTGAAGTACCGATCATCTCAAGAAAAGAAAATTTCAAAGAGCAACAAGAAGTATGAGTAATATACTAATATGTTAGTAGAACATTGTTGTGTCGAATATTTTGTTTAATATGTCAAACCCGATCGAAAATATTATATAGAAAAAAAAACCCGAACAAGGTTCGGGAAAAGAACTAGTGTATATATATATATATATATATATATATATATATATATATATATATATATATATATATATATATATATATATATATATATACTGAGACTACGTAATTGATTGCAAATTAATTTAGCCGGTAGTAATTGATTCTCTATTTGAAAGATGTATAGGAAGGTAAGGTTGACGTAGACGTAGATTTTATTTTCAACCGAGCTACCCACAACCGAGCTATCCACAATGAAAAATATTAAAGGTAGTATAGGAAGCATCGAAAAAAAGGTACATTAAATATTATTTTAGTTTATGCGCTTGTGAGATTCACTTCGGTTTGATTGAGTTAAATCAATTGATGATGGAGTTGTTTAATCACATATGTGCACATTAGTTTAGTTTATTTGTTTGTGCGGATTAGTTTAGATCGTTATAGAATTCATTATATATGGATTTTATGCGTTTGCACTTTGAATTAATCTTTTTTTTAGACGATGAAAACGTTGAGTGTAGCACTCGAAAATTTCATTACCTGGACGAGTTACTACAACAACACCTAAACACCACACGAATCCGATGTAATATTATGGTTAGCGTATTAAGAATGTCTAGGTCCCTAAGCTACAATGATTCTAGAAAACTTCATTCGATTGACCTGATTTTGATAGATGAAAATGTAATTGTGTTTAAATATTTATTAGTTTGTTTGCACTGTCCAATCTAATCATGTATTTGAAATTGAAGGTGTCAATTAGGTTTTGATCTCGATTGGATTTTATATGTTGATGTGGCGTCTTCTTCTTTAATATAGGAATATTAACCAATTAGGTATTTTTCAAATTATAAATAAACTATTATTTATTATAAATCAAATTACTTATTTAAATATGGAATTAATTAATTAATAATTTTTTTTTAATTCTTAACCGATTGATTTTCTTTTCAAAATTCTTTTTATTAATTTCATCAAAATTATTTTGAATCGGATAGTATTGCAATTTTGAATTTGAATAACAATTCAGATAAACTTAACTAACTAACAAAATCTAATTTTGGTTTTCTTTTTATTATTTATTATAAATCAAATTACTTATTTAAATATGTAATTAATTCATTCATTCATTTTTCCCTAAATCTTAACCACTTGATTTTATTTTTAAATTTCTTTTTATTAATTTCATTAAAATTATTTTGAATTGGATATTATTGCAATTTTGAATTTGAATAACAATTCGGATAAACTTAAATAAATTAAAAAATCTAATTGGTTTTCATTTTATTATTTATTATAAATAAAATTACTTATTTAAATACATAATTAATTAATTCATTCATTTTTTTCCCTAAATCTTAACCGATTGATTTTCTTTTTAAATTTGTTTTTATTAATTTCATATAAATTATTTTGAATTTGATATTGTTGCAATTTTGAATTTGAATAAAAATTCGGATAAACTCAAATAACTTAAAAAATATAATTGGTTTTCTTTTTATTATTTATTATAAATCAAATTACTTTTTAAATTTGTAATAAATTCATTCATTTATTTTCCCTAAATCTTAACCAATTGATTTTATTTTTAAATTAATTTTTATTAATTTCGTTAAAATTATTTTGAATTGGATATTATTGCAATTTTGAATTTGAATAACAATTCGGATAAACTTAAATAACTAACAAAATCTATATTGGATATTTTCAACAAGATTGATATACAAAAATATCCTTGTGTCTTCAATTCTATAAATTCTATCATATCTCCATCAATGTGTCTTCCTCACTATAAGTTTTTACTGATCATTCTAATTTATTTTAAATTTCTTGCAATCTTGTCATCGATCTAATTTTTAGCATTTTATCTTTCTACTTTGTTTGTTTGTTTGTTTATAATTCATTCAAATTGACTCTTAATTAGTATGTGCATGCAATTGTTTGTTTATAGGATAGTGTAAAAGTAACACTTTGAGAATCGACTTGATTTAGTTAAATTTGTGTTATTCTACCCTCACTCAATAACGTTATAGTTTTGGGGTTGAGTAATGTACAAATTTCTATTCTATAATTATAATTTACAAATTCAACTATTAATGTCTTTCTATGAACTTTTAACTTAATGTGGAGGGTTTTATTTCTCTATTGGGATAAAAAAATTCTCTATATTTTCAAAATCTTATATCTTTTTCATTAAAATAAATATTTACGCGAGTTAAAGATGTTATAGGTAATCCAATTCGACCAGTTATCAATTCTCTTGCACTCACATTTATCTAAAAATTAAGATCTATATGTTTGTAGTTTGTCGTTGTTGATGTGAATTCCCATCTCTTCCTTTATTATGTTTGATTTGAAATACATGCAATTGTTAATGAAATCTCTTTTAATATATGTGTGTGTGTGCGCGTGGTAAAAACAAATTTCAACTGTTTATACCAAGAGATAAAAACAAATCTCAAGTATACCTAACAAATCACAATAAACAAATTTACTAAACAATTTCCAAATATAAATAATACATGTTCATTTACATTATTGTTCCACAATATAATTGATGACAAATGCATTCAAAGGTGAAAAATGCATTCGAAGAGAAGAAGAATAAATTAAAGAAAAAAATATTCAACTGTAAAGAATAGACATTTCATATATAATTTAAGATTATTTTTACATACATGCATTTGGATACAAATATTAATCAACAATGTGATAAAATTTTGTTTTTAATTACAAATTTTCAAAGTTTTTTTACTGTTAACTATATAATAATTACCAATGTTTAGATGTGAATAGTGGTACTTAGAGTTTAGAGTTTATTTAGAAAAAAAATTATACATTTTCTAATATTAAACATATTAATTTTAAAAAACAGACCCGCACAAAAGTGCGGGTACTAAACTAGTTCTCTATTTAAACGGAAATAATTTTTATGTCATTTTCCCTCTTAAAAACCAAAAACATAAGAAAATTTTCCTTTATTTAAATTCTCAATCTCTTCTCCCCTTCCCATCATTTTCATCATTTTTCATATTTTCTCTCCTTTTTTTTTTACGTACTCACTATATATACTCCAAATAATTTACTTCCTTAAGGACATACATGGTTAGAAGGAGTTAATTAATTTTTTTAAATGTTAATTAGTCACAGGGCTTGCACGTGCATTTTTTTATCTTGGATTTGTGGTGTATATAACACATTTTTTTATCTACTCATTACTAATCTGCCGGATATATATATTATAAGTGGATCAATGATACATGGGTCAAGTGACATTTTTTTTTGACAGATCATTAGATCAAGTGAAAAAATAACTCAACTAGCTCTTCTATCTAGGGTTGGCATGGTACGGTTACCACACAAAAATTGTGATTACCACGTACCAACCACAAATTGGTGGTACACAAATTTTCATACCACTTACCAACCAGAAGTCGTGGTTACCGCATATGTGGTAACCACGATTTGTGGTTACCACCGGTACATTACCATGGTTACCAAGCTTTAATTATGTTTGTATTTTTTTTGAAACTCCTTGGCTAACTTTCGATTGTAATCAAAGTTATCGAATGAAAAAATATGGTTACAAAAAATAACATGGTTACTATCAGTATCTTATAAAAGTTCAAATAAATTATGTTCACAACCTAAAGTACAAACCAATTCAAACCAACCAAGTTCAAAGTCTGGAAGAAACAAACAAAGTTCAATTGTTCAAACATTCAAAATGTTTTTGCAAGTTCAAACAAAACAAGTTCAAAGTCGTCAAACATTCAAAATGTTCATACTATTTCTAGTATAAAAATAGAAATGACCAATTTAGGTCAAAATCAAAACACAAAATATAAATTGAAAATTGAAAAGTCAAATGTAATAACAATAAGACATTAAATAAAAAATAATAATATATATACTCGGTTACCATGGTAACCATGGTATTCAGATTTCATTACCATTACCGTACCACTTTCACGTGTTTACCATCACGATGGTTACCACCATATTAGTTACCACAAGTGTTGATTCATATCAAGATGGCCTTTTGTGGGTCCAACAATGATCTTGATCCAGGCGAGCTCTCAAGACCGATTCGAGGGCTATTGATGGCGAAGAGTGTCATCCTCAAAAGGAGGAAGAAGGCTCCACCATGGAACAAGGTCCAAATGAGCAAGGTGAGCTAATGTTCAAATTTGGGTTCGTTCTTAATGGGTTGACAGCATTTCGACGTCTCAGTAAAACGGGTCGTTCGGAGTCCATATTTATCGGATGAGGTCGTGCCATACCTTGTTGGAACGAGGACGAAAAGATCTACAACTTTGCTGTTGAAGGTTTCTCCAAAATCGACGTCGAGAATGGCCGAAATTCATCATCTTTGCAGCTGTCACTGTTTGGACGAATTTCCACATATTTATTTAGTTAATTTCGAATTTAATTAATTAGATATATTTATTTTAAACGTATTAATAGTTCGAACCCTTAGTTTTTGTTTGTTTGTTTTCGTTTCTTTCGCAATAGTTCGAACCCTTTTATTGTAACTACTTGTAAACATCAAAGATATCAAGAATATTGTAAGATCGGGCCATCAATAGTTTGGTATTCTTGATCCTGAATCCACAGGCGAAGGATCGGGGATCCCAAACGTATCAACCCCTATCTGACGCGCCAACTTGATACGTTTGGGATCCCCGATCCTTCGTCTGGAATGGCCGCGGGGCGGCCAAGGGAGCCGCTGGGCAGCCCGGGCAGTGGCGACGGTTCTGGCCAGACTCAACGACGGCTTCTCTGGTTCAGCGACGGTTTCTCAGGATGGGTTTGTGTTTGGACGTGTGTATGATGTAGGTGTTTAGGATCTTTGTGAATTGAATAACCAAAAACATAAGCTTGATTGCAAAGGCTTTGGATTGGGAGATTGAAGAACCTTTTTAATCCTAAAAAAGGTTCCTTAATATAATTTCCAATCTCAATAATTCAAAGCTTACAATGTTGTTTAAATAGAAAAACATACCAATTCTATCTTTGCAAAAGATAGAGCTTTGGTTAGATAAAGATAAATAAAATATCTAAAGATAGCTAATTCTTTCCTTAAGATAAATCAACCTAATAAAGATAGATAAATAACAACTTAGTGGAAAAGGAATTACCTAGATGAGATATTTTCCTTCCACCTTATTATTTCCTAATTGCATAAAATAAATATATCTAATTAATTAAATTCGAAATTAACTAAATAAATATGTGGAAATTCGTCCAAACAGTGACAGCTGCAAAGATGATGAATTTCGGCCATTTTCGACGTCGATTTTGGAGGAACCTTCAACAACAAAGTTTTAGATCTTTTCGTCCTTGTTCCAACAAGGTATGACACGACCTCATCCGATAAATATGGACTCCGAACGACCCGTTTTACTGAGACGTCGAAATGCTGTCAACCCATTAAGAACGAACCCAAATTTGAACATTAGCTCACCTTGCTCATTTGGACCTTGTTCCATGGTGAAGCCTTCTTCCTCCTTTTGAGGATGACACTCTTCGCCATCAATAGCCCTCGAATCGGTCTTGAGAGCTCGCCTGGATCAAGATCATTGTTGGACCCACAAAAGGCCATCTTGATATGCATCATTCTCCCTTTCTTAGCTTCGATTCGTCATCGAATCGAGTCATTGAAAACTCGCCTGGATCAAGATCATTGTTGGACCCACAAAAGGCCATCTTGATATACATCAACTGTGGTTACCAACATAGTCGGTTTGTGGTTGGTATGGTAATTTATGTACCATTTGCCAGCCCTACGATTTCTATCACCCAACCCATTTTTACACATACATGTGGGACATACGACCTTAACCACTTAAGGTTAGATTCTCAATTTGGATACCCTATTTTGATATGCTTGTAGCTTTTGTGAATTTATATTAATTTTTTAATGTTTTGTTTCAATGTTCGTACATAATATCATATACTTTTCACTGTGTAAGTTAGACCTATAAGTAATTTTGTCGCACAATTTTAAAAAAGTTCCATTCTTAATTTTGAACCTTCTTTTAAAATTAATTTACCTTGAGATATCATATTCCTCGTCACTCTTATTGGTCGTTTTGTATGCATTCCGGAAATCAAAAATAGGAATAGGAACGGTAAATGGTGATTTCCGATTTAAGTGCTTGGTATGATAAAAACATGGAATCGGAATGATTCCCGAAAATCATCCATTCTCTATTTTGGGGCAAATTTCATTTCCATCAACATATTATGGAATCCTTCATTCCAACTCATAAATTCATCCATTCTTCCATATAATAATAATAATAATAATAATAATAATAATAATAATAATAATAAGTTGATAATATTTCTAAGGCTATCTGGGTGTGGAAGGAGCCTAGGGGTATTCATCGTCTAGTATCTAATTTGTTGTCCACCAGTTTTGATCTCTCCTCTTGTGATAGGGAGAAGAGTCACGAGGAGCAGTCCACTAAGCTTTGCAAGAGAAAGGTTAGTGATGGTCATTTTTCTGCAGCCATTCCTATTCTCACGTCTTCGGGTGTTGCTCCTCAGAATGACGAAACCCTAAAAGAGCTTGCGGACAAACATCTGGTCTCTTCGGCGCCTTATTTGCCTCCTGAGCCTATCGATTGTGATGCCTTAAAGGTTTCCAGGAATTTGGTTTTGGGCAGAATTAGAAGTTTCCCGAAGGGCACTTCATGTGGGAGGGATGGGCTTCGCGCCCAACATTTGTTGGAAGCTCTTAGAGGGGCGGCAGTGGCCATCGGTGAGGAGGTAGTTGACTCTATTACGAGTGTGGTTAACTTATTTCTCAGTGGGCGTTGTCCTGCCTCCTTGAGTGAATTTGTTGCGAGTGCTCCTCTCACGCCTCTTCTTAAGCCGGATGGAGGGGTTCGTCCCAGAGTTGTTGGTTCGATTTGGAGGCGCTTAATGTCCAATGTGGCTGCCTCCTCGGCTGGTAAAACCCTTGGACCGTATTTGGGGTGGGTGTTTCAGGAGGCGGAGAAGCAGTGTTGCATGCGGTCAACAGATTAGTAGAAACTCAAGGGTCTGATAATAGCATGTCGATGTTTTTGGTTGATTTAAAAAATGCCTTTAATCTTGTTGATCGTAGTGCCATGATTAAGTAGGTTCGGCGTATGTGCCCTTTCATATCGCAGTGGGTCGAGTTTTGCTATGCACGCCCCGCTCGCTTATATTATGGCGATCAAGTTTTATATTCATGTCAGGGAGTCCAGCAAGGTGATCTTCTTGGACCTCTACTATTTTCACTTACACTACACACTTTGATCCGTAAGGTTAAGGATAGGTGCGAGCTGAAGCTTAATGCTTGGTACCTCGATGATGGGACGTTGATTGGAGACACTTTGATGGTTAGAAAGGCACTGACTATTGTCCGAGAAGATGGTCTGGCCCCAGGGCTTCACCTCAATGTTGATAAAACAGAAATATTATGGCTGAGTGAGGACCCCACAGTGTAGGGAAGTCGGGTTGTTCCCTAAGCATATTTCACGCCCGGTGGGGGGAGTTAAGCTCCTTGGTGGAGCGGATAGCTTGGATTTTTCCTTCTGCAACGAAGGGGATGATGAAGAGAGTTTTGAAAACTAATGCCCTCATGGAAGCCATCAAGAAGTTGGATGATCCTCAATGTGAGTTATTGCTCCTGCGAGCTTGCTCAGGAGTCTCTTGTCTTTACATTGCGTTGCGGACAACCCCACCCCCATGTTTTATAGATGCTCACCGTGTTTTTGATGATTCTTTGAGGGCTTCAGTGGAATAGATAGTTACACTTGGTGGATCCAGCTTTGGCCCTTTTCAGTGGCGTCTGTCTACTATGCCCTTGGATTATGGGGGTCTTGGAGTCTACACCGCTGCAAACACACTGCATTATGCTTTCATCGCTTCGAGGATCCAGTCCCGCGGTTTGAAGGACCGTATTTTGAGGAGTGCTGGAGTGATTGGTGATGGGAACTCTTTCGAGTAAGCGGTCTCCAGTTGGGTTGATGTTATCGATAAGGATGACTTGGACATGGATGTATTACAACCAGCCATCTACCTAATGAAGAAATTGGCTAGCTGCTACTACATAAATGTGGACAAGCATCTCAAGGTGGACTTCACTCTTACTGGGAGGGAAGAAGCTCTTATTGTGAATCTGAAGCTCCCTATGGCCCAACAGTGTTTGGTGACTGCTCCTATACCCGGTCTTGGCCAGGTTATGAATCCCATTACCTTTCGTTTAGTTCTTAAATACCGTATGAGAATTGAATTGTTTAGTGCGGGATCCAAGTGCCCTGCTTGTGAGAAAGGCATTTTGGATGTATGGGGCGATCATGCACTTGCGTGTGCTGTTTATATTGGCGTTAAGCATCGACACAATGTGGTGCGTGATGCTTTAAATGATGAGTGCTTGAAGGCTGGTATCTCTGTTCGTAAAGAGGCGTCTACGGGAATGGTTGATGGCAAGGGAGGGGAGCTTCGACCAACTGATATTCTGTTCTACAACTGGGTCCATGGCAAAGACACTTGCGTGGACATTACAGGAAGTTCTATCTTCAGTTCGGATGGGCTTTCAAATTTCATTCCTGGTGAAGCAGCTAGAGTGGCGGCTGATAACAAGAGGAAGAAGTACGAAGATGTTTGCAGGGTCAAAGATTATCACTTTATGCCGTTTTACTTTTGCACTATTGGTGACTTAGAGGATGATGCTATGGGGCTTCTGAAGCGGGTGGGTGGAGTCGCTAAGGGGGTACCGTGATATAGTAGGAGCTTTTGTCACACTTTGACTAGGATTGCGTTTAGTATTCAAAAGGGACGCGGAGCTCAGCTTGTTAGCCGATCCGATCTAATTTCATGTAGGTCCTTTTATTATAATAAAATTTATTATAATAATAAAAAATTAATAAAAATAATAATAATAATAATTGCGAGCTGAAGCTTAATGCTTGGTACCTCGATGATGGGAGTCTGATTGGAGATACTTTGATGGTTAGCAAGGCACTTGCTATTGTCCAGGAAGATGGCCCCGCCCTAGGACTTCACCTCAATGTTGATAAAACAGTAATATTTTGGCTGAGTGAGGATCCGCGTTGTAGGGAAGCCGAATTGTTCCCTAAGCATATTTCACGCCCGATGGGCGGGGTTAAGCTCCTAGGTGGAGCGGTTAGCTTGGACTTTTCCTTTTGCAACGAGGTGATGATAAGGAGAGTTTTGAAAACTAATGCCCTGATGGAAGCCATCAAGAAGTTGGAAGATCCTTAATGTGAGTTATTGCTCCTACGAGCCTGTTCAGGAGTCTCTTGTCTTTACTTTGCGATGCGGACAACCCCACCCCCATGTTTTACAGATGCCCATCGTGTTTTTGATGATTCTTTGAGGGCGTTAGTGGAACAGATTGTTACCCTTGGAGGATCAAGTTTTGGCCCATTACAGTGGCTTCTGTCTACTATGCCCCTCGATTATGGTGGTCTTGGGGTCTACAGAGCTGCAGACACACTGCATTATGCTTTTCTTGCTTCGAGGATCCAGTCTCGTGGTTTGCAGGACCGTATTTTGAGGAGTGCTGGAGTGACTGGTGATGGGACCTCTTATGAGTTAGCGGTCTCCAGTTGCGTTAGTGCTATCGATAAGGATTACTTGGACATGTATGTATTACAGCTAGCCCCCCATCTAATGAAGAAAATGGCTAGCTGCTACTACGGAAATGTAGACAAGCATCTCAAGGCCGACTTTGCTTTTACTGGGAGGGAAGAAGCTCTTATTGCAAATATGAAGCTCCCTTTGGCCCAAAAGTGATTGAAAGCTGCTCTTATTCCCGGTCTTAGCCAGGTTATAAATCCCATTACCTTTCGCTCAGTTATCAAATACCGTATGAGAATTGAATTGTTTAGTGCGGGATCTAAGTGCCCCACTTGTGAGAAAGACATTTTGGATGTTTGGGGGTGATCACGCTCTAGCTTGTGCTGCTGATATTGGTGTTAAGCATCGACATAATGTGGTGCGTGATGCTTTGTACGATGAGTGCTTGAAGGCCGTAATTTCTGTTCACAAAGAGACATCTACTGGAATGGTTGATGCCAAGCGGGGGGGGGGGGGGGGGACTTCGACCAGTTGATATCCTGGTCTACAATTGGTTCTAGGGCAAAGACAGTTGTGTGGACATTATAAGAAAGTCTATCTTCAGTTCTGCTGTTTTTTCAAGTTTCATTCCGGGTAAAGCGGCTAGAGTAGTGGCTGATAACAAGAGGAAGAAGTACGAAGATGTCTACATGGGTGAAGGATTATCACTTTATGCCGTTTTCCTTCTCCACTATTGGTGATTTAGAGGATGATGCTATGGGGCTTCTAAATCGGGTGTGTGGAGTCGCTAAAGGGATACCTGGATATAATAGGGGGTTTTGTCACATTATGACTAGAGTCGCGTTTAGTATTCAAAAGGGATGCGGAGCCCAGCTTGTTAGTCGGATTCGATCTAATTCCATGTAAAATCTTTATTATTTATAATAATAATAATAATAATAATAATACTAATACTAATAATATAATAATAATAATAATTATTATTATATTATTATTATTATTATTATTATTATTATTATTATTATTTCTATTTTATTATTTAATATATATTATTTTTGTTATATTATTATTTTTAAAAATATTATTATTATTATTATTAACTCTTACATTATATTTTATTACTATTATTCTTTTTAACACTATTTTATTATTTAAAATATATTTTATTTACTTACATTATTATTTTATTGTATTTTGATTTATATTATTTTTTTATCACCTTTTCAGTATTTCATAAATATGTTTATTATATTGTATTATATTATATTTCTATTACTATTATTATTTTTCCACTATATTGCGATCTAAAATATATATACTTTTAATTGTTTATAATAATTATATTCATTATTAATACTATTTATATTACATTTCTGTTACTATGATAAATTTTATCACTGATTTATTATTTAATATATATTTTCTATCATCATTATTACTATTACTAGTATAGTAATGGTTAATTCCGACAGCATACCAAATGCCCAGCTACAGAAATGAATCAGTACCATTTTCTTTTTTATTCTATACTCATACGAAACGGGACCTTGACGTATACCCTCGAGTCAATTATGTAAGGTGGCCCCTTGGATACCTAACACGACTTATACACACACATACAAATAAAACCCGGTTCATAATGGATTCCGTGATATGTACAAATTGGATATGATTATATGAACTAAGATTTCAAATGCCCTAAATCGAGATCGAAAAGATATCGATCTCGAAAGCATCAGACAATCGGATACATTCAGATAATTAATGGCGATTAATCTTGTCGTTCATGGACTAAAATTCAGCAGAAAAATCAAGTTGACGCTTACCAGTCGGCGAGATATATAGCGCTGCATAAACGAGCTTAAGATGGCGGAGACGTGGAGGCATGAGCAACACAAATAGTGCGTCATGTCAAAAGTAGGGAGTGTCTCTGTGGGAGGAACATACCTTTTTATTTTGCCTTTGAAGTTAAGATATGATAATATGGGGATTGGGGAATGGGGATTCACCTTTGCACACACAGCACACCCAATGGAAATCGCCATTTCCTCATCTCAACTACTTTTATTTATTTAAATGGATTCAGATAAGATAATTATTCAGTTTTTAATTCAAGCTAGCCCTAGCTGGCCTCTACAACTTGGAGAGATTGTACCTTGTCTCCTTATCATCTCAATTCTAAAGATCATCACCCAACTCATTACCTTTGCAAGCTAGCAACCTTATCTCTTCTTCAATACACCCTGCATCCCGTATGATTCATTCGATCGAGCGCCTTTTGAGATTTGCATCTCCATGTGTTTGCTGTCTCTTTGTCCATGAAATTGCCAATTAAGTGAGCGAACTGGGTCGGACGGTTCAGGTTCCGGTCTAGAAAGTTCTATAACCGATAATGATTCGGGTCATTTTGGATATTGAGTTAGAAATCGATCATCAAAACTCTTTTATTTTTTCAATTGGATAGGGTTTGTTAGGTTGGATACGTACAGTTCACAATTAATAGCAAAAGGAGAACTTACCATGTTGCATTTATATATGTTGTCTAGATAGAGATAGGAGACAGTATGTGATGTGAATGCCATGACATTCATGGTAGCTTTCAGGACCTGTAAGGAAAATTCATAGCTTATATATACTGTATTTACGGTCTTTCTATTCTATGCACTAACACCCATAATATCTTAAATTGGAAAAGATTAAAAATAAGTCACCCGGACAATCTTTTAATCTAATTAAAAGAAAAGTTAAACTAATTAAATTTTGAAAAATATTTACAAATTAATACTATTAGTCTATGTCCTTATCCTTGGGACATAGGAATATATATACACACATAGTATGATTCAATGTATTATATGATTTTGATATGATATTTCGATCTAGATCACGCTGCCCTTGCCTTACCTACTAATCAATTAATTCGGGTGTGGAAAACTATTACTTATTGGAATATCTCAGTTGTCCTCCACAACTTTTGGATGGGGAAAATAAGAGATAAATGCTTTATTTAAAAAAAAGGCCACTTAGATATGAATATATTCATGTTAAAATATAACCAAAGTTTGGTTTTCCTCAACAGCAAACAAAAATTAAATTTGGCGTGACCGGGATAAAAAGCTTCTTCTTTTTCTTACTCAAACCGGTGGACGGCCGAAATAATTGGGCCGATTATAAAGTTCAACGGTGATGCCAAAACCTGGCCCAGAAAAGTAAGCCCCAAAAGAAACTAAAATAATAATGCGAGGTTTCAAAACATATTGAAACTAAACAAATCCACTTTCAATGACGGTTTACATTGATTGACGTGCTTGCATTTTTTTTTATTAGATAAAAATTCGAAGGTCTGACTCATCGATAGGCTGATAAAGTCGGAAGACGGTGAACCGTAAGTACAACTTAAAAATACAGAAATACATACAACAAGCGAAATGAAACAAGCAGAAATAAGCTCTACAACAAGACGATCCAAGAAGACCAACTCCCAAGAAGCTGAGGAAGCCGCCGAAAAACGAAGTCAAGCACCACCGAACAGTGGTACCGCGGGTCAGCGGTATAGCAGGACTCTAACTCCTGTGTGTAGTGCAGACGAACTCCAAGGAAACTCAATCCCGGATACGGAGTCGCCCTGAGCGCACCACTTCGACCCCAGCCAGTCCCGACTCCAGACTTCACGCCTCCAACCAAGCAGAAGACCTCCTTGAAACATCGGAAGCAGAGTCGCATACTGCTCGAACAAAACGCCAAAAAGATTTCACCTACAAGAATTTAGTCAACCTCTTGCAAGATTTAGTCAAACCTTTCGGGTATTGCAAGCTTTTTAAATTTAGATAAAGCCCATCCGCAACCTTGGGCCCGAAGGGATTCAAACTTAGGCCCGAAGAACCAAGAGCGAAAGTGAGGAAGTGTCAACCGGAAGCCAACATCAAAGAGAGGCTCCACCGTCGGCGACGAGTCCATACTCCGAGGGGTATAGATAGATTTCGATTCACCAAGGAGAGAAGAAAACCCAATTCGAGAGCAGAGTATAATAGTGAGGGATTACTAGGCGGAGTTGAGCAAGGTGGTGCGCGGCTTGGTTGCCCTCCCTCTTGATGTCCACTAAAATAGCCATATTTTTATGCATATTTTAGATCCTTATTCTATATTCTTTGCATATTTCGGGCTGGAAATATGTTGAATTTATGTAATATATGCTTATTTGCAAGAAATATAGGTCTACATAAGTTTTGGTTTAATATTACAGAATTTGGAGCCATTCCGAAACGAAACCAAAGGACGGGATTCTACTCGACTTCGACCAGAAGCTCCTCGAAGTCGACTACAACTGAAGCAGAACCAAGTCGAGAAAGAAGACGAAGGCAATTCGAGCTGAACGTTACTCGACGTCAACCAACTTTGGTCGAAGTCGACCAAACCTAAATCGAGTCAAGACCCAGCATCGACCAAGGAAGTGAAGCCAAGAAGATTCAAGTTGATATCGACCAGCACAAGTCGTTATCGAGTAAAAGTTGGTCGATTTTCCCTTCTGAAGCCGAGATCGAGTTGCTGAAGAGAAGACGGGAAAATGCTGGTCGATATCGAGTAAGCCTACTCGATATCGAGTTGACCCCAGTGACCGATTCGAGCTAAGTCCGAGTCTTGTTAAGGTTCTATCCCGAATCCGATGAAGATATTTCCGAGAGAAGATTCCCAACACATGAAGATTTAGATATTTTTCCTTTTTATCTTTTTATCGATCCTAAGGGTTGAACAATTAATTACCCTAGGATTAATCTAGTTTTACTTATTTAGATATATTTATTTCCTAAGTAGAATTATATCTTCTATAATAGATAGAGATATAGATAGAATTTCCTTCCTTGATTAGCAAGGATTGGAAGCCTATAAATAAAGCCCATGGGGCTAGTTTTTATTCATTCAATCTTAGGAAGAGAAGGAGAAGAGGTAGTAAGTAGAGAGAGAGAGAGAGAGAGAGAGAGAGAGAGAGAGAGAGAGAGAGTGGAGGCCGAACGGAGTGAAGGAGCGAGAGCAAGTTGGCTTCGATCGGTTGTAAGCTCTGTTTGGTTTAATTTAATGCAAGTTGTTTGTTTTTCATCAATGATGTCTGCGATTACGATGAAGAGCGAGTAGTCCACCTACTACTAGGGTTGGGGCGAGCCCAACAATAGTCATACGTGTTTGAGGTAAAGATTCGACATGTGTCATGTTTTGAGCTTCTACTACCTTTTATGTCTTTATTATCTATCTAATAGAGATCCGTGCTAACAACTTGGATTAAAAACATAAAATCGGTAGATACAATTAGGGTTTCTTGAAAGAGTTGCTTAATTGTTGGAAAAGGCGAAAGCCTGATCATTCTATGCGATTTGCATGATTATCGTTATTTATCTTGCCTTATGCATGTTTGGTTATCGTTGTTGCAAACCCTGATCATGGATGTTTTCTTTTACATTTTTAATTCCGAATTCCGCAAACCTTCGTTCTATATTTTATTTTGCTGCTTGTGCTCGACTTCGACCACCCCTTGGTCGACGTCGACTACTGACTTTCGATCGAGCAAAGATCGCTGATGTTTGTGTGTCTGCAGAACTCGATTTCGAACATGCTTACTCGACTACGACCAGAACTTACTCGACGTCGAGTTGGCTGCTCGAGATCGAATACCACCAGTGACTTCTGTTGCTCGGATTCGACTGTGCTTGACCCATGTCGACTAAACTTAGTCGAGGTCGAGTACACTGTGGTCGATCACCACTTGTGAGATTCTTCCGCTGCCTAGGATCCGCTGACTCGCTTCCTCGAGGATCGATCCTGACTTCCCGCTGCTACATCAGGAGGAGGTCTTGTAATCATTTGCGTGGGAATAATCCGGTTTGATTTATTTTATTATATTTTGAACTCGATTTCCTCCTACAATAAATTGGCCCCGTTTCTAGGGAGGCAATCATTCGCACCAAAGGTAGTTAGATCTCACATTTTCCTTTAAGTTTTGATTTTGCAGTGTATGCACTGTTCTGGTCAACAACCTGAGATTGATGCCTTAGACGACCCATAACGCCTTATACACGTCCACGCTAAATTGAAAAGAGCCATAGCGGTCGCAGAAAGACAAGCACAGCTGATAGAGAGGCTTTAAGTTGAGATAGAAGCCAAAAATACTGCTCTCGCTACTGAGAGAACACGCAATGAGCAGGAAGCTGAGCGAAAGAGGCAGGCGGAAGCTGAGCTTGCCCACTCCCTACCACTGCAGAGGATTACATGCACCTGACTCTTGTCGTGCCTGAATCAGCCATTCTAATCCTTGAAAATAATTTTGAAATTCGCACTGCTTTCCTGATTGAGATTAAAAATAATGCCTTTTACGGAAGGTTTATTGAATGTCCTCTTGAACATATTATCAATTTTTCTGATATGTGTCATACTCTTGCTGAAGGTACTACTTTGGAATATGTCAAGATGAAAGCTTTTCGATGGTCTCTTTCCGGTCCAGCATTGAAGTGGCTTGAAGGACTGAGTCCACGATCCCTCACGACATGGGCTGAAGTAAGGCAGGCATTTCTTAATAAATTCTTTCCTCCTGCCAAGACAACGATCCTCCGCCAGAAGATTACAACTTTCAAACAGAAGCCTGGGGAGCCGCTAGCAAAAGCATGTGAATGATACAAGGATCTACTTCGATCCTGCCCCACACATGGACAACCACCCTATTTCATTCAAGAGATCTTCTACAACTATCTTGATCTAGCCGCTAAGGATAGGATCAACCATTATACTCATTATGAGTATCTGACGATGCCACCAGCGGACGCATAGGCTACCCTCGACAAGCTCACCAACTTCGACAATAAGTATGGGGCTCCGACAAACTATGATGAGAAAGCCTATGCAAGGCCAGCCCCATCCATGTCCCTCTATGAGCCTTCTAAGGAGATTGATGCAGATGTCAAGGAGCAATTCTACAGAGATCAGAATCGTAAGCTCCTCAAGCAAGTCAAGTTTCTTTTTGTCAACCAACCCTGCATTGAATGTGGCTCATAGCGGCACACCACTCCAGAATATCCACATACAGAGCAAGTTTGGATGGCAGAAACTCATGAAGAGGTAGCTTACGCAGGGGGTCCCAATCGCTATATGGGGGACCAAAGGTTTCAGCAACCATAGTGGAACCAAGGTGCCCCTAGGAACCCCCCACCATACAAAGGTCCTGGGCATCCAGAAAGAGATTAGCGGAAGGATGATCTACAGACGATCCTCGATGAAATGCGCCGGAATCAGGCACAACAGCAGCAGTCCAAAAGCGCCATCAACAATCAGCTCTAGAACATCAATACAAGATTTGGAGAGCTGGACATCTGGAAAAGGAACATCGAGACTCAGATGGGTCAATTCGCGGCACAAATCCCACGACCGACCGGGCAAGTCCCTGGGCAGACATAACCAAATCCCAAGGGGAAGATCGGACACGTCGCAGCTGTAAAACTCAAGAGCGGGCACCATATACGCGTGCCAGAGAACGAAGAAGAAAAGGGGAAAACTGTACTCGACAACAACCAACAGCAACTCGACGTCGACCAAAATTTGGTCGATGTCGACCAAAATCACCTCGATGTCGAGCACCAGCTAGGCCAAGATTCGTCTGCACATCACTCCAACTCGAAGTCGACTCCTTTAGTTGATTTTGAGCAAGATCTAGTCGACGTCGAGGAGAATCAACTCGAAGTCGAGGACACTGCAACACCTCCGACATTTGTTCTTGCTCCGAAACAGAAGAAGACGCTTCCTTTCCCTTCCAAGGCGCTGAAAGATCCCACTGCAGGTAGGTTTAAACGCTTTGTTAAGATGCTTCAAGAACTGAATGTTTCAAATCCCTTTACAGAATCTCTTCAAGAGATGCCTGCTTATGTCAAGTTACTCAAGGAAATCCTTAGCAACAAGCGATCTATCTCAGAAATCGCTGGCGAATGTAAAAGGATGGACTTCCCTGAGAAGAGACCTGACCCTGGTAAGTTTTCTATTATTGTGGGATTTGGAGAATATAAATATGAGTCCTTGTGTGATTTAGGAGCAAGCGTAAGTATCATGCTCTTATCAATCTGGCGAAAGGTGAAGATAGGGTCCATATAGCCTGTGGATGCCAAGCTATACATGACAAATAATACAGTGATCATCCCTACATTTTACATGTATGGTCGAGAATGTCCCTGTCCAGGTTGGTAAGTTCTATATCCCCGCTGATTTCCTTATTATAGATTGTGCTGAAAATCCTACTACCCCTATTATTCTTGGTAGACCATTCTTAGCTACTATAGATGCTAAAATCAGCGTAAAGCAGCGATTGCTCACCTTCACAATAGGCGACGAGGTCTTAGATTTTTCTTTTGGCCCTGCAAAAGAGGAAGTTTCATGGCTGGAGGTGAAGAGCATAAGCAACCATGGGGGCGATCAAACAACAACGGAGGAAGGCGCCAAACAGCTGCTCGACATCGACCGACTCTGCTAGATGTCGACCAAACAACTCGACTTCGACCAAGCCTACTCGAGGTCGACTTCCTCTGCTGAATACCCGACTTGCCAAGAGCCTAAGTATGGGGTCCCTGTACTCGACGTCGACCAGATCTACTCAACGTCGATCAACCCTAAGCCCGAAGATTTCTGTTTTGGGCACGAAAAGGTAAGTCCAGGTATGATTTCAACCCCTCCTCTGTCCATTAATAAATTTAATAAACATTCAAGGGGAGGTAAGGCCCCGTGGCGAGCCAATATGCGAAGAATTAGAGCTGGAAAGAAGAAGAAGGAAGGCAAGAGATACTATGCAACCAACAACTTATCGGTTGAGCTTGCATACTACCATCAGGACCTAGATGATCCGGGAGAAGGGTCAAGCACAAGGAGGGCCTATATTGACGGTCCTTGAGCACAAGCGGAAAAGTCGGCCTAACGACTCTAAAATCTAGATCATGTACACACTAGGACAAAAATGGTGTTTTACATCACTAAATAGACATCGGTTCCATGCCCATTTGATGTATTTAATCATGTTTTGCATTTATACATCGGTTACTTATTATGACCGGTGTAATAAGTGTTCTTAAAATACATATAACCGATGTATAAAGTATATACATTGGAGGTTAAATAAACCGTTGTCAGATGATTAGTGTATAAAGATTTTGGGTATTTAAATAAAATTACCCTAGGGAGCGGTTTAGGTAAAATAAAACAAAGGCAAATTCATTTGGGGAGAAATTTAGACCGGACCTCTCTCTTTCTCTCTTCTTGCGCTCTTTCTCCCACAGATCTAAGATATTAAACCCTCCCATGGCTCAATCCCTCATCACTCATCAGCACCTCACCAGATCTCATGCCGATTCCTCCCTCGGTCCTCTCTATTTACTCTTCTCTGTCTCTCAGATCCCTTTCCTCTTTTCTCGACCCCAAATCGAAGATGGAGTCCAACACTTCTCCTCCCGACCCCGACACCACTAGAACACCCTTCGTCTACTACTTCTCGGTGCCGGAGTTCATTCGTATTAAAGCCCATGCGCCGCCTTCAATGGATTCAAGTCCATCCATTGTTCGATTTTAATTTCAAAGCCTCAAGAGATTGTGGGTCTAGCTGATTCGAGGGGAAGGAACATCTCTGGTTAGTTAATTTCTAAACCTTTGTTTATTCGAAGCCTTTACTGATTTGAAGAAGCTTCAAAACGATTAGGAATTTTCAATTTAGGCTTTTGATTCCTCCATATATTAGTGCTTCAGATCTAGGGTTAGGTTTATTTGGTTCAGATCTAGGGTTAGGTTTCTTTGGTTCAGATCTAGGGTTTTTGATTTAGGTAAAGAATTTTCAGCATAGGTTTTCGCTTGATATGTAAATTTAGCTTATTGATTCTAATCTTATCAAAGCCTACATTCAATCTGCGTAATAATATAGGGAAAAAAATTGAAATCAAGGTGTTGTTTAGAATTTGGGCTTTCACTTATTTAAGGAACTGATTTCATTATTTTGTTGGCATTTTAAGCTGACAAGGGAGGAATTAAGATAACAAGAAGTAAGCTTGAGGGTGAACTGAAATCGTGTCCTAAAGGTTAGTTACTCATATAGTTGCATTATCTGATTTATACCTTATGTTCATATCGTTGTGAATACATATGTTTTAACATATCATTTCCTAGTTTATATACCAATGTTCCATAACATGGGATTGAATAAGTTGCTTGTCTTTTGGAATTTGAAGAGTTATGGGACAACCCTTAATAGTGATGTAATATCGCTTGTATTCCTGTCAACTCTTTGAAGAGAGTTTTATTCCTTTTTTTTTTTTTGAAGTGGGAAGAAAGTTTTATTCATTTTCAAATACAAATACAGCTTAGGATTATTTGAAATAAGAGACTCACTTCTTTAATTTCACTGCAATATAAAACTTTAAAGTACAACCCGATGGTTGATAAAACTTCTTTAAGTGCTTACTCTTCTAATAGAAATTATGTGAACTCACTTCTTTAATGTTATAGGGATTCTAGATAAAACTTTTGTGAACTCATTTCAATATAAAACTTTAAAGTGCAACCCGATGGATGATAAAACTTTTGATGTTATAGGGATTCTAGATTTCATATACTTACCATGTCGTAAATGTTCCATCCTTAAACATCTTTTCATTATTCCTTTGTATAAATTATGAATATGGCCTCAACTATATATGTTCCCTATGATTCCACTTCATCCTATATAATCTACTTTGACATTAATCACATTCGTTTTACAAACTTCGCTTCCCTAGGATATATTTTTCTTTATAGGATTCTGTTAACTTTTTTTGTTTGTATCTCAATTATAGGTCCGACCAAGACCAGTGAATAATACTTGGATATCAATGGCCCTTTTAACAGGATTCTTACAGGTAATTAGTAATGTTTCATGTTTGTAGGTTAGTTTTCAATTCCATTTTTTTTCTTAAAATAGTTTGAATGGTTGGTTGCTTGTTCATGGTTTCTGGTTGTTGCTTGTTGCTTGTTGCAATTGAATGTGTTGTTGATCATTCATTGTTTGATGAAAAGGGGTTGGGCATAAGATTAGTGATGGTAGGTTAGTACTTAGGATGCCTCTTGTCCATATTTGAATCTAGACAATGTAGGTTTATTATAAGGCGGGCTTCAATGTTCACCAATGTGCTTTTATTACAGTTGCTTTCCTATTTAGATTTCTGATCATTCTTATAACATGTATGACCAATGGAACAAATTGGTCATATGCTTGCTCTCTGACAATAAATGTATGAAAGATAGGGTGTTTTATTAGATTTTTTTTTGGAGGTGTTGCTTTTGGTTTACCTGATGCTGAATTTGATAGGGCCAAATGTGAATCCATTACTTTATATATAGACCATTAATGCATTTTGTGTGGCATTTTATTAACATGGTACTCATTTTGTACGTTGAGCTCTTTTGAATTCACTTCACCTTTGAGATGATTCTTGAAGAATCTCCAACCCTTCTTTGTTGGAATGAGGCTCAAAAGTGTTGATATCCAAGCTGCAATATTGAAAAGGTTTTATATATATTTATCTTTGTGCAATCATGCATGAGATGGCTTGTTAGTAGAGTCTCTAGTTCAGTTTCGAATTCGAGATCTCTCTTCTATTTGTCTATGTTACTTCTTCATTTTAACGCTTCAAATTTTATAGAAGAAGCTCATATGGAAATATTTTTTTATGGTTATTTATGAGAATATTTTTATGTGTATTTATGAGAATTGTACATTTAATTGTAAGGTTATTTTTCTTGTGGTTTTCTTTCTGTCTGGTTGTGGTGAAATTGTGTCATTGTGATTTTTTATAGTGAAATTGAAAAAAGGAGGTAAAATTAAAATGGGAATAAACCTTTTTTTTATAATAAAAATGGGTTTATACACCGGTTCACATTAACTGGTGTATAAACCATCCCCGCACGTGTGCTATAAACCATCCCCACACGTCCCTAAATCCAAAAGAGTGGATTTTGGGACTTTGAAACTTTTGGTTTTGTTTGTTTTTGTTTTTGGTTTTGAATACTTCATGTGGAAGGTCTTGTCTTTGTGCAACAACTAGCATTTTTAGGTCGAGAAGCATGAAAGGATCGAAAAGAGTGGAAAGAGAAGTCCCTGACAGTTAGTCGAAATCGACTAGGCCAGTCGAGATCGACCAAGAGGGGCAGCACAAATCTACTCGACGTCGACCTAGCTACTCGACGTTGACCAAGCCAGAAGCTTCTTCGACTTCACCATTCCACTCGACACTGCCAGTTTACTCGACGTCGACCAAGTTCCTCGACGTCGACCAACCCAGTAACTCGACAGCCCCTGTTTTGCCTACTCGACGTGTTATTCGGTGAGTTCCTTCCTTTACCCTTGTTTTATATTGATTTTATACAGTGAGGACACTGTATATTTTAAGTATGGGGAGAGGGAAGAGCTTAATATTATTTATTTATATTTTATTCTTGCTTTTGGTTTAACATGGTGAATTTTGAGTAAAGATTTTAAATTTTTTGTGCTTAATTGCTAAACTCAAAGTTTGTTTTATGAGACATCTCCCAAAACTTGTAAATTGTTTAAAGAAATAGTGTCATGGAACCTATATTAAACTCGACGATGCAAAATTGGATTAATTAGAGATATAGCATGAAATTGCCTAGTAAAGGGAAGTTATAATCAAGTGCATATTTTTTAAAAACCATGAAAGGAGGTTAAATTTGAAGTTGCTTTTGACATATTGCATGTTAAGAGGATGGAGGACTTTATATTTCCATATAATGCTCATTGTTATATTCCTAGCCTTACCTATGCTTATGCATCACAAAAGCCATATATATGCCTTATTTCATATTTTGCTCCACATGTTTCAAATATTGCCATTTTCTACCTTATTTCTCATCCGGGGATTATGTTGAGAATGATGTCACATTATGGAGATTATTATATGGTGTTTGTGTTGCTATTATTATCATATTTGGAGTTTGGCAGGAAAGTTTCAATATTATGGAAAATTTAACGAGTGATAAAAAATTCGGTCACCTCAGGAGATAAAGGTAGATCGGCCCTACTCGCTAAGATAATAGTTCAGCGAGATGGGACAAACATGTGAAGAGTCCAAAGCACTAAGTATCCGGGGCCATTCATGACACCCATGTTTGCGACTCGCGAGAAGGCAGTGCTGAGGCTAGAGAGGTAAAAGCATATAAGTGAAAAAAGAAAAGAGTGAACGAGTGATGTGGAAATTATTAAAAGGAGAAAGAGCATCAAAGCAAAGTTTGAAGAAATTCTCCCCGGATTTAGCACCACATTGCCCATATATAGCCCACCACTTTACCTTTTCTTCACCATGAGCTTAAATTAAAGTCCTCTTGATTATTAATGCTTTGTCACTTATGAATTGTTTTGCATAACCCTTCTTTTGTGATTAGATGCTTCTTTTATTGCACATGTATGGATTTGTGACATTAGTACCTTTTCGATGATGGTAATTGATTGCAAGGATATATAAGAATGAATCTATGATGTTGAGAGTTTTGAATTCTTCCCCTAAATGACTATCCAAGTTATGGTTTGGGGACAAGCAAACTTAAATATGGGGTGATTTGATGTCTACTAAAATAGCCATGATTTTATGCATATTTTAGCTCCTTATTCTATATACTTTGCATATTTCGGGATAAGAATATGTTGAATTTATGTAATATATGCTTATTTGCAAGAGATAGATGTCTACATAAGTTTTGGTATAATATTACAGAATTTGGAGCCATTCCGAGATGAAACAATAGGACGGGATTCTACTCGACTTCGACCAGAAGCTCCTCGAAAGTCGACTACAACTGAAGCAAAACCAAGTCGAGAAAGAAGACAAAGGCAACTCGAGCTGAACGTTACTCGAAGTCGACCAACTTTGGTCGAAGTCGACCAACCCTAAATCGAGTCAAGACCCAGCATCGACCAAGGAAGTGAAGCCAAGAAGATTCAAGTCGATATCGACCAGTAGAAGTCGATATCGAGTAAAAGTTGGTCGATTTTCCCTCCTGGAGCTGAGATCGAGTTGCTGAAGAGAAGACGGGAAAATGTTGTTCGATATCAAGTAAGCCTAATCGATGTCGAGTTGACCCCAACGGCCGATTTCGAGCTAAGTCCAGGTCCTTTTAAGGTTCTATCCCAAATCCGATTGAGATATTTCCGAGAGAACATTCCCAACACATGAAGATTTATATATTTTTCCTTTTTTATCTTTTTATCTATCCTAAGGGTTGAACAATTAATTACCCTAGGATTAATCTAGTTTTACTTATTTAGATATATTTATTTCCTAAGTAGAATTATATCTTCTATAATAGATAGAGATATAGATAGAATTTCCTTCCTTGATTAGCAAGGATTGGAAGCCTATAAATAAAACCCATGGTTCTAGTTTTTATTCATTCAATCATAGGAAGAGAAGGAGAAGAGGTAGTAAGTAGAGAGAGAGAGAGAGAGAGAGAGAGAGAGTGGAGGACGAAAGGAGTGAAGGAGCGAGAGCAATTTGGCTTCGATCGGTTGTAAGCTGTGTTTGGTTTAATTTAATGCAAGTTGTTTGTTTTTCATCAATGATGTCCGCGATTACGATGAAGAGCGAGTAGTCCACCTACTTCTAGGGTTGGGGCGAGCCCAACAATAGCCATGCGTGCTTGAGGTAAAGATCCGACCTTTGTCATGTTTTGAGCTTCTACTGCCTTTTATGTGTTTATTACCTATCTAATAGATATCCATGCTAACAACTTGGATTATAAACATAAAATCGGTAGATACAATTAGGGTTTCTTGAAAGAGTTGGTTAATTGTTGGAAAAGGAGAAAGCTTGACCCTTCGATGTGATTTGTGTGATTATCGTTATTTATCTTGCCTTATGCATGTTTGGTTATCGTTGTTGTAAACCCTGATCTTGGAAGTTTTCTTTTACATATTTAATTCCGAATTCTGCAAAGGTTTGTTCTTTATTTTATTTTGCTGCTTCTGCTCAACTTCGACCACCCCATGGTCGACGTCGACTCCTGACTTTCGATCGAGAAAAGATCGTTGTTGTTTGTATCTCTCCAGAACTCGATTTTGAACAGGCTTACTCGACTACGACCAGAACTTACTCGACGTCGAGTTGGCTGCTCGAGATCGACCACCACCAGTGACTTCTGTTGCTCGGATTCGACTGTGCTTGACCCCTGTCGACTAACCTTAGTCGAGGTCGAGTACACTGTGGTCGATCACCACTTGTGAGATTCTTCCACTGCCTAGGATCCGCTGACTCGCTTCGTCGAGGATCGATCCTGACTTCCCGCTGCTACATCAGGAAGAGGTCTTGTAATCATTTGCATGGGCATAATCCGGTTTGATTTATTTTATTATATTTTGAACTCGATTTCCTCCTACAACAAATTGGTGTCGGCAACGGCGCCCTGCAGTGGTAGGGAATTGGACAAGCTCAGCCTCTGCTTGCCTCCTTCGCTCAGCTTCCTGCTCAGTGCGTGCTCTCTCAGCGGCGAGAGCAGTATTTTTGGCTTCTATCTCAGCTTGAAGCCTCTCTATCAGCCGTGCTTGTGTTTCTACGGCCGCCATAGCTCTTTTCAATTTAGCGTGGAAATGTATCAGGCGTTCTGGATCGTCTAAGGCGTTAAACTCAGGTTGTTGACCAGAACGGCGCATACTCTGCTAAATCAAAACTTAAAGGAAAACGTGATATCTAAATACCTAAGGTGCGAATGATTTGAAATTGCCTAGTAAAGGGAAGTTATAATCAAGTGCATATTTTTTAAAACCATGAAAGGAGGTAAAATTTGAAGTTGCTTTTGACATGTTGCATGATAAGAGGATGGAGGAATTTATATTTCCATATAATGCTCATTGTTATATTCCTAGCCTTACCTATGCTTATGCATCACAAAAGCCATATATATGCCTTATTTCATATTTTGCTCCACATGTTCCAAATATTGCAATTTTCTACCTTATTTCTTATCCGGGGATTATGTTGAGAATGATGTCACATTATGGAGATTATTATATGGTGTTTGTGTTGTCATTATTATCATATTTGGAGTTTGGCAGGAAAGTTTCAATATTATGGAAAATTTAATGAGTGAAAAAAAATCCGGTTGCCTCGGGAGATAAAGGTAGATCGACCCTGCTCGCTGAGATAATAGTTCGGCGAGATGGGCCACATATGTGAGGAGTCCAAAGCACTAAGTATCTGAAGCCATTCATGACACCCATGTTTGCGACTCGCGAGAAGGCAGTGATGAGGTTAGAGAGGTAAAGGCATATAAGTGAAAAAAGCAAAGAGTGAATGAGTGATATGGAAATTATTAAAAGGAGAAAGTGCATCAAAGCAAAGTTTGACGAAATTCTCCCCGGATTTAGCACCACATTGCCCAAATATAGCCCACCACTTTACCTTTTACCTTTTCTTCACCATGAGGTTAAATTAAAGTCCTCTTAATTATTAATGCTTTGTCACTTATGAATTGTTTTGCATAACCCTCCTATTGTGAATAGATGTTGTTGTTATTGCACATGTATGGATTTGTGACATTAGTATCTTTTCGATGATGGTAATTGGTTGTAGGGATATATAAGAATGAATCTATGATGTTGAGAGTTTTGAATTCTTCCCCCGAATGACCGTCCAAGTTATTGCTTGGGGACAAGCACGCTTAAGTATGGGGTGATTTGATGTCCACTAAAATAGCCATGTTTTTATGCATATTTTAGCTTCTTATTCTATATACTTTGCATATTTCGGGCTGGGAATATGTTGAATTTATGTAATATATGCTTATTTGGAAGAAATAGAGGTCTATATAAGTTTTGGTTTAATATTACAGAATTTGGAGCCATTCCGAGATGAAACCAAAGGACGAGATTCTACTCGACTTCGACCTGAAGCTCCTCGAAGTCGACTACAACTGAAGCAGAACCAAGTCGAGAAAGAAGACGAAGGCAACTCGAGCTGAACATTACTCGACGTCGACCAACTTTGGTCGAAGTCGACCAAACCTAAATCGTGTCAAGACCCAGCATCGACCAATGAAGTGAAGCCAAGAAGATTCAAGTCGATATCGACCAGTAGAAGTCGATATCGAGTAAAAGTTGGTCGATTTTCCCTCCTGGAGCCGAGATCGAGTTGCTGAAGAGAAGACGGGAAAATGTTGTTCGATATCAAGTAAGCCTAATCGATGTCGAGTTGACCCCAACGACCGATTTCGAGCTAAGTCCAGGTCCTTATAAGGTTCTATCCCAAATCCGATTGAGATATTTCCGAGAGAACATTCCCAACACATGAAGATTTATATATTTTTCCTTTTTTATCTTTTTATCTATCCTAAGGGATGAACAATTAATTACCCTAGGATTTATCTAATTTTACTTATTTAGATATATTTATTTCCTAAGTAGAATTATATCTTCTATAATAGATAGAGATATAGATAGAATTTCCTTCATTGATTAGCAAGGATTGGAAGCCTATAAATAAAGCTCATGGGGCTAGTTTTTATTTATTCAATCTTAGGAAGAGAAGGAGAGGAGGTACTAAGTAAAGAGGGAGAGAGAGAGAGAGAGTGGAGGCTGAAAGGAGTGAATGAGCGAGAGCAAGTTGGCTTCGATCGGTTGTAAGCTCAGTTTGGTTTAATTTAATGCAAGTTGTTTCTTTTTCATAAATGATGTCTGCGATTGCGATAAAGAGCGAGTAGTCCAGCTACTTCTAGGGTTGGGGCGAGCCCAACAATAGCCATGCGTGTTTGAGGTAAAGATCTGACCTTTGTCATGTTTTGAGCTTCTACTACCTTTTATGTGTTTATTACCTATCTAATAGAGATCCATGCTAACCACTTGGATTATAAACATAAAACCGGTAGATACAATTAGGATTTCTTGAAAGAGCTGTCTAATTGTTGGAAAAAGGCGAAAGCTTAATCCTTCGATGCGATTTGCACGATTATCGTTATTTATCTCGCCTTATGCATGTTTGGTTATTGTTGTTGCAAACCCCGAACTTGGAAGTTTTCTTTCATATATTTTATTCCGAATCCGAAAAGCTTTGTTCTTTATTTTATTTTACTGTTTCTTCTCGACTTCGACCACCCCTTGGTTGACGTCGACTACTGATTCTCGATCGAGCAGAGATCGCTGCTGCTTCTGTCTCTGCAGGAACTCGAAGTCGACCAGGCTTACTCAACTACGACCAAACCTTACTCAACGTCGAGTTGATTTCTCGAGATCGATCGACCAAACCCAGTGATTGCTGCTTGCTCGGATTCGACTTGCCTGACCCATGTCGACTACCCTTAGTCGAGGTGGAGCACCCTGAAGTCGATTTCTGCCCGTGAGATATCTCCCCTACCTAGGATCTGCTGACCAGGTTCCTCGAGGATCGATCATGACTTCCCATTAATACATCAGGAGGAGGTCTTGTAATCATTTGCGTGGGCATAATCCGGTTTGATTTATTTTATTATATTTTGAACTCGATTTCCTCCTACAACACCTCTTTTTCAAGCTCGAACAAACTTGAAACGTCTGAGCAAGTAACAGCGCCTTATGCACCAGTTTTCCAACCACTCCTCTAAACGAAGCACTCAATCTTTATCAACTTTTAAGTTACAACGGGTAAATCAATATAAACCGTCATTGTAACTGTTACAATGATGGTTTACATTGATTTACTTGTTTTCAGTTTTCATTAAAATCTTTTCTAGGTCAACTATTATTTTTGAATAAAATTCAAAAACGGCTAGCAAGACCCATGTATATAAATTATATACATGGGTCTTGCTAGCCGTTTTTGAATTGCACATTAAGTTGGTTAATTTACTCTAAAGCATTCACTAGTTTTTCAAATTAGGAGTTACAGTGGATAGGTGGATGGATAATAGAAGCTAACCGTCAATCATCAATGCAGTCAATAAGAAATGGATTGTTCCATAGAAAATGAAGATGATCATCAAAGAGATAAAATATGTTACTATTTTAGTGCTTGTTTGGATTGGTTTGAAAAACCCAGGAAGTTTAATATCCTAAAAAGTTGGATAGAATATCTGCGTTTGAAACACAGGAATTGAAATTCCCATAAATTTAACTTCATGTGAAATATAGGAATTGGAATTACCAATTGGGTACATGGTAAGACAACTTCCACCATTTTCTTCCTAATAAAAATCTCTTATTTATCTCATTATATCAAATCCATCTTTATTTCATTTTTCAACCAAACATGTTTAATAAAATCCCAGAAAGTGTAATTCATGGGAAGTAGACTTCCTAGAAATTAAATTCCCGGGAAGTAGGCTTCATACATTTATCAAAACGAGCACTATGTCGAGCATTTTAACAATGTCAACATACATCTATCATTGTTAGAGAGAGAGAGAGAGAGAGAGAGAGTAAGCAGCTATATTACTAGGGAGTCAAATTCTATGTTCCCCCTCCTTATCCCCTCTCCTGTCCCCTCACAAACCCCAACTGACATGAAAAATAAAACAAAAATTAAATTAAAAAATGATTAAAAGATTTTTTTTTAAAAAAAGAAATTTATGTGAGAGGAGACATTAGAGGGGAACGGGATCGGAAACAGAGGATTTACATCCTATTACTAATAACTGCGATAATTGTATGATTATGTATAACTAGAGCTATGTGGATTTTTAAATCACTGTACAAAAGGATGATTTGGAATGGAATTTCACACACACAAAAAAAAAAAGACATGTTAACTTTTGCGTATTGTAAAAATTAAAAGAAATTGTGAGGAATTATTCTTATTTAGTGTTTGACATAATTTTTTTCAATACCAATATGTGTGTTGAGAGAGGTGAATAAGATCAAAAGTATTTCATATCTAAAGTTGAGTATACATTATGGGAAAACAGGACCATTTTTAACGCTTTTAAAAGTCATTCTCGACGCTATAAAGCGTCGAAAAACTCAATTTTGACGCTTTAAAAAAAGCGATGGTATTTTTTGTATCATGAATTGCAATGTTTCATTTTCGACGTTAAATTATGTCGGAACCCATTTCGACGCCTAAAGGCGTCGAGATTGGCATGCCATTTCCAAAATGGCTTATGTCACTGCTTAACCTACCAACCTTTTTCGACGCTTTTAGGCGTCGAAAATGGCTTATATTTATATTTTTTTTCTTTCGCTTTTCTATTATATATATATATATATATATATATATATATATATATATATATATATATATATATATATATATTAAACGGTTGATATTTATATTTTTGTTTTTATTATATATATAATAAAAACATTATATATATATTATAGATATATTATAGATTTTTTTAAAAAAATATTCATAGAAATTTACGGAAATAATCACAACCTAAAACTATTTACACAAATATTCACTCGGTGTCTGGTCAAGCAGAGAAACGCGGTGGTGTTTCAAGAGTAAAGTGGAAAAATTGTTGGCACCAGGTGGGGGTTTTTTAATTTTATGAATGAAACGCGAGTTGATCATTGAAAGAGGAGACCACTCATCTTCTTCGTCTGAGATGGATTTCGATCGGAGCCGGTGATCGATCTGATATGGGCTTCTATATGGGCGGTACCAAGGCGTAGATCGTGGCAGAGTGGGCAAGAGAGGAGGTGGAGGTGCTCGGGAAGATCGTGGCGGAGCCGGCGAGCCTTCCTCTTCCTCATCCTCGAAGATTCCGCCACCGACGAGAGCCCCTTCCTCTTCGATCTGGGCGGTACCAAGGTGGAGGGAGTGGTCGATGATGTCCATGTTTTATGTCATGTTTTATATCTACTTTTATATCGATTTCTGCATGCATTTCATACATTTGGGTTAGAATAATACAAAATCTATGTAGTTTACACTAATTTTCCAAATTATGGAGTCTACACTAGTTTTTGGTTATATTTGACAGAAATCGGATGAACTTTGGAGCTTAAAGGAAAGTCATGAAGAAGCTAAAGATGGTGCAGCTGAAGAAAAGTTCATTTTTCGCCATTCATCTTTCTGATTCAAGTTCTGTTGTCTTCATGCGAGTTGTAGCCCTCGAAAAGATCTTTCCAACGCATGCTCATATGCGTCAATCCGACAAACGAGGACTCAGGAAAGTGCGTTTCAAGAACAGCGCAAAATACTGAGAGCGGACAGATCTGCTCGATATCGACCAAATTGGTCGACATCGACCAAACTAGAAACTCGATCTGAGTGCATCGAGGAGAGGAGAGCTCGAGATGACAAGGAGAAGAAGTGCTCGAGCACCTTTTACTTAATATCGAGGAAATTCCTCGATATCGACTAAAACGAGAGCACATGTCCGAGCCGAGTCGAGGAGAAGTTACTCAAGGAGGTCCAGAAGCCGAAGTCGACGACGAAGTTACTCGATATCGATGAGTTTCCTTGATATCGAGGAGATCTTTCCTGGACCGCGTTACGCGGTTTGGGCTTTCTTGGGAGAGAAGGAGTCCGAGATCTCTCAAGTCTATCAAGATCTATCTATGGAGAGAGGATTTATCCACACATGAAGATATTTAAGCTTTTTAGATATATTTTCTTTTATGATAAATATTCCTTTTATTAATGTTTTATCCTTAGATATTATTAGATAGAGATTTCTTTCCTTGATTAGCAAGGATTAGAAGCCTATAACTAAGGCCTTAGGGGCTGATTTCTATTCATTCAATTCAAGACACAATTAGTTACATAGAGGTAGAGAGAGAGAGTGAGTGGCCGAGAAGAGTTAAGGAGCGAGAGCAAGTTGACTTCGATCGGTTGTAAAGCTCTGTTTGGTTTAATGCATCAAGTTTTTTTTCAATCAATGATGTCTGCAAATGCGATGAAGAGCGAGTAGTCCACCCACTTCTAGGGTTGGGGTGAGCCCGACGATAGCCCTGCGTGTTTGAGGTAAAGATCCAACTTTTATCATGTTTTGAGCATCTACTACTTGTTATATGTTTATTACCCATCTAATGGAGGTCCATGCTAACAACTTGGATTGTAAACATAAAATCGGTAGATACAATTAGGGTTTCTTGAAAGAGTTTCTTAATTGTTGGAAAAGGCGAAAGTCTGATCCTGCGATGCAACTTACATGATTATCTTTTTTATTCTTGCCTTATGCATGCTTGGTTATCGTTTTCGCAAACCCCGATCTTGGAAGTTGTCTTTCATATAGTTTATTTCGAACCCACAAGATTTGTTCTTTATTTATTTCGTTTCTGTCTCCTCGATATCGAATAATTCTGGTTGATATCGACTACTGATATTCGATCGACGAAGATCGTCGTAGCTTCTGGTGTGTAGGTACCCGAGATCAACGAAAGCTCAACTCGATATCGAGTAACCTCCGCTCGATATCGACCAAAGCCGTAGCCTGCTGCCTGTCTTTTTCGAATTGTCCGATCTTCTGTCGACTAACCCTAGTCGAGATCGAGCAACTGTGGTCAACTTCTGTCTGTGAGATTCATCCACTGCTTAGGATCCGCTGACACGCTTCCTCGAGGATCGATCCTGACTTCCCGCTGCTACATCAGGAGGAGGTCTTGTAATTATTTGTGTGGGCACGAATCTGGTTTGATTTATATTCTTATATTTTGAAGTCGATTTCCTCCTACAATAGCCAATCAAGAGCGAGAATGAGCCCCATACCGAATGCGCTATCGAACTCCATGCATGCTTGGTTATCGTTGTCGCAAACCCCGATCTTGGAAGTTGTCTTTCATATAGTTTATTTCGAACCCACAAGCTTTGTTCTTTATTTATTTCATTTCTGTCTCCTCGATATCAACTAATTCTGGTCGATATCGACTACTGATATTCGATCGACGAAGATCGCCGTAGCTTCTGGTGTGCAGGTACCCGAGATCGACGAAAGCTCAACTCGATATCGAGTAACCTCTGCTCGATACCGACCAAACCCGTAGCCTACTTCCTGTCATGTTCGACTTGTCCGATCTTCTGTCGACTAACCCTAGTCGAGATCGAGAAACTGTGGTCCACTTCTGTCAGTGAGATTCATCCGCTGCCTAGGATCCGCTGACACGCTTCCTCGAAGATCGATCCTGACTTCCCGCTGCTATATCAGGAGGAGGTCTTGTAACTATTTGCGTGGGCACGAATCCGGTTTGATTTATATTCTTATATTTTGAACTCGATTTCCTCCTACAACAAATTGACGCCGTTGCCGGGGAAGCAATCATTCGCGCCTTAGGTAGGTAAATCTCATATCTGCTTTGAGTTACTTTACAGGTGTATGCGCCGTTCTGGTCAACCACCTGAGTTTGACGGCTTAGACGAACCGGAATACCTTTTACACGTCCACGCTAAACTAAAAAGAGCCATGGCGGCTGCAGAAACACAAGAACAACTAATTGAGAGGCTTCGAAGGGAACTAGCCACCAAAGATACTGCTCTCGCCACTGAGAGAGCAGGAAGGGAACATGAAGCTGAGCGTGCGAGGCAAGAAAAAGCTGAGCTTGCCCTATATTCTACCACTGCAGAGGATTATATGCACCCGACTCTCGTCGTGCCTGAATCGGCTATTCTAATCCCTGAGAATAACTATGAAATTCGCACTCCTTTCCTGATTGAAATTAAACATAATGCTATTCATGGTAGATTTAATGAATGCCCTCTTCAACACATTACCAACTTTACTGATATGTTTCGTACTCTTGCTGAAGGTACCACCTTGGAATACATCTTGATGAAGGCTTTTTGTTGGTCTCTCGCCGGTCCTGCATTGAAGTGGCTAGAAGGACTGAAACCACGATCCCTCACAACATGGGTTCAAGTAAAGCAGGAATTTCTCAATAAATTCTTCCCTCCTACCAAAACAGCGCTCCTCCGCCAGAAGATTACATCTTTCAAACAGCAGCATGGAGAGCCACTGGCAAAGGCATGGGAACGCTATAAAGATCTACTGCGATCCTGCCCTACACATAGACAACAACCTTGCGTCGTTAAGGAGATCTTCTTCAATTCTCTTGACTTGGCTGCTAAGGATAGGATCAACACATATACTCATTATGAGTATCTAACAATTCCGCCCACCGACGAATGGGCTGCCCTTGACAACCTGACCAACTATGATAAGAATGCCAATGCCAGGCCAGACCCGTCCATGCCTCTCTATGAGCCATCCAAGGAGATTGACCCAGATGTTAGGGAGCAGTACTACAGAGACACAAATCGCAAGCTTCTCAAGCAAGTCAAGTATCTCTCTGTCAACTAGCCTTGCATCGAATGCGGATCACAGTGGCACACCACTACTGAGTGCCCACACACAGAGCAAGTCAGGATGGCAGAGACCCAGGAAGAGGTAGCTTACCTAGGGGGTCCCAATCGCTATATGAGGGACCAAAGGTTTCAGCAAACACAATGGAACCAAGGTGCCGCTAGGAACCCCCCACCATACAGAGCTCCAGGACATCCAGAGAGAGATCAACGGAAGGATGATCTACAGCTCATCCTTGATGAGATGCGCCGGAATCAAGGCACCATCAACAATCAATTCCAGAACATCAATACAAAATTTGGAGAGTTAGATGTCTGGAAGAGGAACATAGAGACACAGATGGGACAATTCACGGCGCATATTCCACGACCGACCGAGAAACTCCCTGGGCAAACAGAACCAAATCCTAAGGGGAAGACGGACACGTCGCAGCTATAAAGCTCAAGAGCGGGCACCAATTACACGAGCTAGAGGTCGGAAAGCACCAAGACAAAACAGAGCAGCAACTCGACAAAGAGCAGCAGCAACTCGATGTCGACCAAACCTTGGTCGATATCGACAAGAACCAACTCGACACAGAGGAGAATCCAAGCTCGGACTCATCTACACAGCCCAGCAACTCGAGAATGACAACTCTTGTCGATATCGAGCAACCCCTGGTCGATGTCGAGGAGAAATTGGCCGATGTCGACGACTCTGAAACACCTCCGACGTCTGTTCTGGCTCCAAAACAGAAAAAGACACTGCCTTTCCCTTCCGAAGCGTTAAAAGATCCCAATGCAGGTAAGTTTAAACGTTTTGTTAATATGCTTCGAGAACTAAATGTCTCTATTCTATTTACAGAAGATCTACAAGAGATGCCTGCATATGTCAAATTCCTGAAGGAAATCCTGAGCAACAAGCGATCCATCTCAGAGATCGCCAGCGAATGCAAAGTGCTTCACTTCCCTGAGAAGAGACCTGACCCTGGTAAGTTTTCTGTTACTGTGGGATTTGGAGAAAATAAATATGAGTCCTTGTGTGATTTAGGAGCAAGTGTGAGCATCATGCCCTTATCAATCTGGCGGAAGGTGAAGATAGGGTCTATAGAGCCTGTGGATGCCAAGATATACATGGCAAACAATACAGTAGTCATCCCTACAGGTATGGTTGAGAATGTCCCTGTCCAGGTTGGTAAATTCTTTATTCCGGCTGATTTCCTTATTATAGATTGTGCTGAGGATCCTACTAGCCCTATTATTCTTGGTAGACAATTACTAGCTACTGCTGATGCCAAGATTAGTGTCATACAACGATTGCTCACCTTCACAATAGGGGATGCGGTCTTAGACTTCTCTTTTGGCCCTGAAAAAGAGGAGATTTCATGGCTAGAAGTGAAAAGCATCAGCAACCACGGGATCAAGAAAACAACGGAGGAAGGTAATAGAACCCTCCTCGATATAGACTAAGCTTTTACTCGATGTCGACCAGTCTTCTTCGACATCGACTTCCTCTACTGAGCACCAGACTTGCCAAGAGCCTAAGTATGGGGTTCCTGTACTCGATATCGACCGGTCTGGCTCGATGTCGACTAACCCTAAGCCCGAAGATTTCTGTTTTGGCCCCGAAAAGGTAAGTTCAAGTATGACTTCTACTCCTCCTTAGTCCATTAAGAAATTTATAAATAATTTAAGGGGAGGTAAGGCCCCGTGGCAAGAGAATCTGCGGAAACTGAGAGCTGGAAAGAGAAAGAAGGAAGAAAAGGAAGATTATGCAAGCAAACACCTGTCAGCTGAGCTTGCATACTACAATCAGGACCTAGATGATCCAGGAGAAGGACCAAGCATAAGCGGGCCCCACATTGATGGTCCTTGAGCACAAACGGAGAAGTCGGCCTAGCGACTCTAAAATCTAGAGCATGTATATAAAACTTTTTGAATTTTGGGACCTTGGAACTTTTGATTTTGCTTTTTGTTTTTGGTTTTTTTGTTTAGAATACTTGTGGAAAGTCTTGTCTTTGTGTGCAATCTAACATTTTTAGGTCGGCAAGCATAAAAGGATCGCAAAAGGTGGAATAAGAAGTCCCTGAAAAACAGTCGAAATCGACTAGGCCAGTCGAGAACGACCAAGAAGAGCAGCCCAAAGTTACTCGATATCGAGTAGGCCAACTCGATATCGACCAAGTCAGAAGGCTCCTCGACTTCAGCATTCCACTAGACGCTGACAGGTTACTCGATATCGAGTACAATAATCGATATCGACCAATCCAGTTTACTCGACATGCCCTGTATTGCCTTCCTTGACGCATTATTTGGTGAGTTCCTTCCTTTACTCTTGTTTTTATTTGATTTTATAAATTAGGGACACTGTATATTTTAAGTATGGGGTGGGGGAAAAACTCATTATCATTATTATCTATTTTATCCTTGTTTTTGGTTTTACATGGTGAAATTTTGAGTAAATTTTAAATTTTTTGTGCATAAGGCTAAAACTCAAAATTCTATGAGACATCTCCCACTGCTTGTAAATTGTTCAAAGAAATAGTGTCATGGAAGCTTATATTGAACTCGACGATGCAAAATTGGATTCATTAGAGATATAGCATGAAATTGCCTAGTAAAGGGAAGTCACGATGAAGTACATATTTTCTTGAAAACCATGAAAGGAGATAAAGTTTGATATTGCTTTTGACATGAGCATGATAAGAGGATGGAGGACTTTATATTTCCATATAATGCTCATATTGTTATAATCCTAGCCTTACCTATGCTTATGCATTACACAAAAGCCATAATATGCCTTATTTCATATTTGCTCCACATGATCTAAATATTTCCATTCTTTACCTTATTTCCTATCCGGGGATTATGTTGAGAACGATGTTACATTATGGAGATGTTATATGTTGTTTGTGTTGTTGTTATTATCATTATTGGAGTTTGGAAGGAAATTGTTTGAAAGATATGGAAAATTTAACGAGTGAAAGAAAATCCGATCACCTCAGGAGATAAAGGTAGATCGACCCTGCTCGCTGAGATAATAGTTTGGCGAGATGGGACACATTGTGAGGAGTCCAAAGCACTAAGTATCCGGGGCAATTCATGACACCCATGTTTGCGACTCGCGATGGAAATAATCCATTTCCCCGGATCATTAGCACCACATTACCAAATATTGCCCACCTTTAGCCTTTTACCAATCTACTTCTTATTGAGCTTAAATTAAAGTCCTCTTGATTATTAATGCTTTGTCACATAAATTGTTTTTGCATAACCCTCCTTTTATGAGTAGATGTTGCTTTTTATTTGCACATGCATGGATTTGTGACACTAGTACCTTTTCAATTATGGTAATTGACTGTAGGGTTATATAAGAATGAATCTATGATGTTGAGAGTTTTAAATTCTTCCCCTGAATGACCATCAAAGTTATTGCCTGGGGACAAGCAAGCTTAAGTATGGGTGATTTGATGTCCATGTTTTATGCCATGTTTTATATCTACTTTTATATCGATTTCTTCATGTATTTCATGCATTTGGGTTAGAATAATACAGAATTTATGTAGTTTACACTTATTTTCCAAATTATGGAGTCTACACTAGTTTTTGTTATATTTGACAGAAATCGGACGCAGTTTGGAGCTTAAAGGAAAGTCATGAAGAAGCTAAAGATGGTGCAGCTGGAGAAAAGGCCATTGGTCACCATTCATCATTCTGAGTCAAGTTCTGGTGTCGTCATGAGAGTCGAGCCCTCGAAAAGATCTTTCCAATGCATGCTCATATGCGTCAATCCGAAAAACGAGGACTCGAGAAAGTGCGTTTCATGAACATCGCAAAATACTGAGACCTGACAGATCTGCTCGGTATCGACCAAATTGGTCGACATCGACCAAACTAGAAACTCGATCTGAGTTCATCGAGGAGAGGAGAGCTAGAGATGACAAGGAGAAGAAGAGCTCGAGCACCTTTTACTCGATATCAAGGAAATTCCTCGATATCGACCAAAACGAGAGCACATGTCCGAGCCGAATCGAGGAGAAGTTACTCGAGGAGGTCCAAAAGCAGAAGTCGATGATGAAGTTACTCGATATTGATGAGTTTCCTTGATATCGAGGAGATCTTTCCTGAGCCGCGATATGCGGTTGGGCTATCCGACGCGGTTTGGGCTTTCTTGGGAGAGAAGGAGTCCGAGATCTATCAAGTCTATCAAGATCTATCCATGGAGAGAGGATTTATCCATAGATGAAGATATTTAAGCTTTTTAGATATATTTTCTTTTATGATAAATATTCCTTTTATTAAAGTTTTATACTTAGATATTAGATAGAGATTTCTTTCCTTGATTAGCAAGGATTAGAAGCCTATAAATAAGGCTGTAATGTCAATCTTAATCTAAACATTAGTTCTAGGAATATTGGATGGCCCTAACTTAGGTTACTTGGTAGATTAAGGCAAAGTACTAACATATATATTATACTTAGATCTATCATATATTAGAAGCGTAGGATTATACATATTATGCTCATATATGTTACACCTCTAAAGCATAGTATATATGTAGGCCATGCATTATATGATATATTATGTATGTATGTATGTTCTGGTTACCAGCTCCACTGGCATGGCCCAACACTTAGGCCCAAAGCCAGCCCAACTCCTTGTCCACCTGATATCTTGGCTCATGAGATCCGTTTAAGTGGAACGCTGCGTTTCACTGGAAGCTCGCTCTATATAAGCCAAGAGCTAGGGTTTGGGAGCTCATTCTGACGCGACGCTCCAAAGGTAATCCAGAAAGAGAAAGAGATAGAAGAGAGAGAGTCTCTACTAGGGTTTGCTGTTCTCCTAGATCCAGCGAAGCTCCGGTGGCCGATCTCGAGCGGATCTCCTTCGGAGACTCCAGATTCGGCTTTTAGGAAGAAGAAGAAGGCGAATGTCCACAGTTTTGGCAAAGATCTTCTTCTCTGGTTCACTCCGACGACGATTTGACTCCGGTCTTCAGATCTAGGGTGTTTTCTTCCTTTGGTTTCTTCGTTATCTCTTTCTTGCACTCATATGTCTCTCGTACTCTGTTCTTTGCTTGTATTTGCCGTAGTCTTGAGTTAGGGCAACCTGTTCTGTAAACCTGCTTAACTGATTAGTGGATTAGTGCTCTCAAGCTGTTCGGTTGAGGCTCCGTGGACGTAGGCTCCGGCCGAACCACGTAAATCTTGCGTCTGTTCTTTGGTTTACGTTTTTGGTTAGTTTCTACTTCTCTTACCCCGTTCTAGGTTCCCGATATGTGGAATCTTGAACGTACATAAGAATTACAAAGTGGTATCAGAGCGAGGAGTCCCTTTCCTTACCAACATGTGCCATTATTGGATTTCTGGGAGCGGGATTGGAGGCATGACATTGGGTAGTCCTTCAAAAAGCTCAGGCTTGGGCTATTCCTCTCCTGTCTGACGTACCACTGGTCTAGATCCGTTCGAAGACCTGTGATTCTAGGGTTTTCTAGAGTGTCTTGTATACTGTTGCACTCTTCTTGCTTCCGCTTACATAAACTTTGATACTTACCTGTTCCTTGGACACTGCAGGTACCAAACATCATGGATAGCGCTTTGAAAATTAAGCCATTTGATGGTGTTATCAACTTCGCCATGTGGCAAGTCAAGATGAGAGCTGTTCTCATCAAAGAAGGTTGTTGGAAGGCAGTCTTGAAGCCTGCAACCACAACCTTTGAGATGACCACCCTTCTTAAGGATGATGACATCAATAATGAGGATCCACCAAAGACTGATGAAAAACTAAAGAAAGTTGAAGGAGGATCCTCTACCACTCAGTCCACAACTGAAGAGCTCGAAATGGACATGAAAGCCCACTTAGAGATAATCCTACGCCTCACCGATGGCATTGCTCGACAAGTGGTAAAACACTCTTCCGCTTACTCCCTCTGGCATGCCCTGGAGGAGCTTTTTCTATCTAAATCCTTGCCCTCCAGGATTTCTCTGCTATGTCGTCTGTTCACTTAAGATGAATACTGCTCTTACTCTTGATGATAATCGGGACAAGTTTCTTAAAATGACTCAAGAACTGGAAAGATGCAATGATGACATAAAAGATTCTCACCAGGCTATTTTACTTCTTAATTCTCTGCCTACTCAGTTTGATAACTTCAAGGATGTCATTCAATTTAGTCGTGATGAACTTACTAAGGATACGCTGATTGAATCTATCATTGAAAAGAATGAAATCATGAAAGTTTTCAAGATTAAAGGTCTGAAAAATGATAAAGCTAACAAACCCGAGGTTCTATTCACTAAAGGAAATGACAAGAAGGGCAATAAGCAGAACAAGAATAAGAAGAAAAAGAAAGATAAGCCTAAAGCTGAGAAATCTGAGAAATCTGACCCTAATTCGAAATGCAATTACTGTGGTAATATGGGTCACTAGGTTAAGGAATGCAGGAAAAAGAAAAGGGCTGAGGATCTTGCTAAGAAAAATAACATTGAATTGTCTGCTGCTGTGCTTGAAAATATGTGTGAATACTCTGCTGAATTGTTCATGTGTACTGATGCATGGATATTAGATTCAGGTTGTACAATGCATGCCACCCCTCATAAGCATTTCTTTAGAAATTTAAATGAGTATGTGTGTGGTGATGTCATGTTGGGTGATCATACTTGCTTGCATATTAAAGGTGTAGGTGATGTTCCCTTACTCATGCATGATGGCATTTTTAGAGTTTTCACCAATGTTAAGTGGGTCCCTAGTCTTAGAAGAAGTCTGATGTATGAATCTGCTTTAGAAGAAATAGGATGCAGTGTTAATTCTTCAGATGGTGAGAACTGTTTCCAGAAATGGAACTGTGATTGTTAAAGCTGTTAGAAAGAAAAGATTGTATTTTGTTCTCTCTTCTAAACCTGAAGTGAATGTTGTTTCTACTTCTGATTCTATGACATTATCTAAGACTAAAATCTGGCATAACAGGCTTGGTCACATAGGCAACAAGGGCTTATTAAAGTTGCATAAATCTTGCCTATTACCTAAGAAACTTGTTGATATCAAATTCTGTGAACATTGTGTTTTGGGCAAATATGCCAAACTTAAGTTTCATGTGTCTTCTTATGTTGCTAAATCTCCTCTAGAATATGTACACTCTGATCTATGGGGACCTTCACCAGTCCCTACTGCAGGGGGTATAAGATACTTTATTAGCTTCATTGACCACTACTCAAGGAAAGTTTGGGTAAGCCTTCTGAAATCAAAGGATCAGGCCTTTGGTGCTTTCACAAGATGGAATGTAATGGTAGAGAGTCAGTCCAATTATAAGCTGAAATGCTTCAAAACTGACAATGGTCTAGAATTTTGTAATTCTGAATTTGATACTTATTGCCAACAACATTGGGATTAAGAGACACTTAACTGTACCTGGAACTCCACAACAAAATGGAACTGCAGAAAGGATGAATAGAACTTTGTTAGAAAAAGTGAGATGCATGTTAATTAGTTCTAGCCTTAAGATTACTCTTTGGGGTGAAGCTGTATTAACTGCTGCCTATCTTATTAACATATCTCCTACCTCTGTGCTTAATTTTGTTACTCCCCAGTTTAAATGGACAGGTAAGCAACCAAGCTTAGAGTACCTCAAACCTTTTGGATGTGCAGCCTACCCTCACATCAGTGATGGTACGCTGTAACCAAGGGCTTTGAAGGGTATTCTTCTTGGATATCCTGATGGAGTAAAGGGGTTCAGGGTGCTCCTCCTGCAACCTGGACCCTACAAAGTTATCACAACTAGGAATGTGAGATTCAATGAGATAGATTTCCCTTTAAAAACTGAGCTAACATCTTTCTCTGAGTTCACAGGTACCCCTGAGGAGACTAAACAGTTGTTACCTGAAGGTGAGTCCTCTGATGATGAAGAGCATGACACTGGTAGGACTTACACAACAGCTCCGAAGGGAATACACTCCACACTACAGGGGGGACAACAAGAGGAAGAACAAGAGGATGTTGAAGAACATGATCCTCAATCTGATCAAGAGGAACCTAAGCCTCAGTCTAACACTGAGAAAGTTACTTCTTCCTCCTCTCCTACTCCTTCTTCCTCTCTTTCTACTTCTAGTGATGTAAATGGCCTTTCTAATGACTCTCAAAGAGAGTCCTCTGTTTTTTCTCCTCCCTCCCTTCTGATTCACATGCTTTTGATATTACTGCTATACCTAATCTGCATGATTATCAGTTAACTAGGGATAGAGAACCTAGGACCATCATCCTCAATAGGAAGTACACCTCTTATATTATGGAGTATGGCTTTCTTACTGCTGATATTGTTAGAAATCCTACTACTCCTAGCTCTTATGAATCTGCCCTTAAGAATAGTTATGCCAAACAGTGACTAACTGCTATGAGAGAAGAGATGGACTCAATGTATACAAACAAAACATGGAGTCTGGTTCCAAGACCTCCTAAAACCCGGCTAATAGACTCTAGATGGGTCTATAAGCTCAAGGAAAGTCTAAACCCTAGAGAGCCCCCTAGGTTTAAAGCCCGCCTTGTGGCAAAAGGGTTTACCCAGAGAGAAGGAATAGACTATAATGATATTTTCTCACATGTTTTTAAGTATAAAACCATGCATATTATGCTTGCTCTGTGTGCTGTCTTTGACTGGGAATTAGAGCAAATGGATGTCAAAACTGCTTTTTTACATGGTACTCTTGATGAAACCATTTATATGAAACAACCCAAAGGGTTTGTAAACTTCAAATTCCCTGATCACGTGTGTCACATAAAAAGATCCATCTATGGACTCAAGCAGTCTTCTAGACAATGGAATCTTAAGTTCGACACTGTGATCAAGAAACTTGGGTTTACTCGTAGCAGTTATGATTCATGTCTTTATTTCAAAAGTGTTTCTAAGTCATCCTTGATCTATGTGTTATTATATGTAGATGATATACTATTGATCTGCAGTTCTATGATTTCTATTAGTACTGTTAAAAAGGATCTTAAGAAATACTTTGACATGAAGGACTTAGGAAATGCCAAGAAGATTCTTGGTGTCAACATTATTAGAAACCGACCTAACAAGCAAATATGGTTGTCTCAGGACGATTATGTAGTTAAGGTCCTAAATCGGTTTAATATGTTAAATTCTAGGAATATTGGATGGCCCTAACTTAGGTTACTTGGTAGATTAAGGCAAAGTACTAACATATATATTATACTTAGATCTATCATATATTAGAAGCGTAGGATTATACATCTTATGCTCATATATGTTACACCTCTAAAGTATAGTATATATGAAGGCCATGCATTATACGATATATTATGTATGTATGTATGTTCTGGTTACCAGCTCCACTGGCTTGGCCCAACACTTAGGCCCAAAGCCAGCCTAGCTCCTTGTCCACCTGATATCTTGGCTCATGAGATCCGTTTAAGTGGAACGCTGCGTTTCACTGGAAGCTCGCTCTAAATAAGCAAAGACCTAGGGTTTGGGAGCTCATTCTAACGCGGCGCTCCAAAGGTAATCCAGAAAGAGAAAGAGAGAGAGAGTCTCTGTTACGGTTTGCTGTTCTCCTAGATCCAGCGAAGCTCCAGCGGCCGATCTCGAGCGGATCTCCTTCGGAGACTCCAGATCCGGCTTCTAGGAAGAAGAAGAAGGCGACTGTCCACAGTTCTGGCGAAGATCTTCTTCTCTGGTTAACTCTGACGAAAATTTGACTCCGGTCTTCAGATCTAGGGTGTTTTCTTCCTTTGCTTGCTTTGGTATCTCTTTCTTGCACTCATATGTCTCTCGTACTCTGTTCTTTGCTTGTATTTGTCGTAGTCTTGAGTTAGGGAAACCTGTTCTGTAAACCCGCTTAACTGATTAGTGGATTAGTGCTCTCAAGCCGTTCGGCTGAGGCTCTTTGGACGTAGGCTCCGGCCGAACCACGTAAATCTTGCGTCCTTTCTTTGGTTTACGTTTTTGGTTAGTTTCTACTTCTCTTACGCCGTTCTAGGTTCCCGATCTGTGGAATCTTGAATGTACACAAGAATTACAAAGGCCTTAGGGGCTGATTTTTATTCATTCAATTCAAGACACAAGTAGTTACATAGAGGTACAGAGAGAGAGAGAGAGAGAGAGAGAGAGTGAGTGGTCGAGAAGAGTTAAGGAGCGAGAGCAAGTTGGCTTCGAACGGTTGTAAAGCTCTGTTTGGTTTAATGCAAGTAGTTTCTTTTTAATCAATGATGTCTGCAAATGCGATGAAGAGCGAGTAGTCCACCCACTTCTAGGGTTGGGGTGAGCCCGACGATAGCCCTGCGTGTTTGAGGTAAAGATCCAACTTTTATCATGTTTTGAGCATCTACTACTTGTTATATGTTTATTACCCATCTAATGGAGGTCCATGCTAACAACTTGGATTGTAAACATAAAATCGGTAGATACAATTAGGGTTTCTTGAAAGAGTTTCTTAATTGTTGGAAAAGGCGAAAGTCTGATCCTGCGATGCAACTTACATGATTATCTTTTTTATTCTTGCCTTATGCATGCTTGGTTATCGTTTTCGCAAACCCCGATCTTGGAAGTTGTCTTTCATATAGTTTATTTCGAACCCACAAGATTTGTTCTTTATTTATTTCGTTTCTGTCTCCTCGATATCGAATAATTCTGGTTGATATCGACTACTGATATTCGATCGACGAAGATCGTCGTAGCTTCTGGTGTGTAGGTACCCGAGATCAACGAAAGCTCAACTCGATATCGAGTAACCTCCGCTCGATATCGACCAAAGCCGTAGCCTGCTGCCTGTCTTTTTCGAATTGTCCGATCTTCTGTCGACTAACCCTAGTCGAGATCGAGCAACTGTGGTCAACTTCTGTCTGTGAGATTCATCCACTGCTTAGGATCCGCTGACACGCTTACTCGAGGATCGATCCTGACTTCCCGCTGCTACATCAGGAGGAGGTCTTGTAATTATTTGTGTGGGCACGAATCTGGTTTGATTTATATTCTTATATTTTGAAGTCGATTTCCTCCTACAATAGCCAATCAAGAGCGAGAATGAGCCCCATACCGAATGCGCTATCGAACTCCGGGCTAAGGTTTTGAAATTGGATCTAGATCTGAGGAGGAAGTGGTCAGAGGTGTCAGTCGTTGACCGAGCTCGCGGTGGTCGAAGTTGTCGCGGCGGTCAGTGGAGTCCACGAGGACAAATTCCCTCTGCCTCCCAGAGTCCCAGTCCTCCTGCTAGAACTCTGGCCTTGGGCCTCCCTTCTTCTCCTTTCCAGAACTCTGGCTTCCTCTTTCAATTTTTTTTAAAAACAAAAAGAGACGCGGTTTTAAGTGTAAAAAATATTACGGAATTATATATTTATTCCCAAATAAAATTAACAATCACTAGTAGAAAAATCCGGTTTTACCTCGGTTCCGTGTGCAAGCTTTACCACGGTTCTGAACCGAGGTAAAAGTGGCTATGGTAAATTTGTTTATCACGCTAACAGAACCGTGGTAAAATAGCTTACCCATGGTAAATCTGTTTGAAGTTGTATCCATTGTGAACCGTGGTAAATGAGGGAGCCGTGGTAAATAGGTCGCGTAGTAAATGTTTTGAACTGTGGTAAAATAGCACACTCGTGGTAAATCAGTTTGAAGTTGTAGCCATTGTGAACCGTGGTAAATGAGAGAACCGTGGTAAATAGGTCGGGTGGTAAACATTTTGAACCGTGGTAATTTTGTGAACCGAAGTAAATATGTAGTGTGGTAATTGTTACTTCATTATGATAGTAACCCTATGCGGGATTTGAACCCAGGGATCCACTTGGGCAAGATAACTCTTTCATTGCATTTCCTAATCTTCATCCGTGATGGCTATGTTGATGCTTAACATACTGTCTCCATCAAGTAACTTGAAACATTAACTACACATAAAGCCTCTCGCGCTTGCTGAATATGAGTCCATCATCGAAGTTATATACAGAGAAATCTGATCGGAGTTTCTCCCTTGTAGTGAACCAAAACTTGCAGAAGTCTAAAATTAACGTAGCACTGGAGAAAGTTGTGAACTTTTGATTGATATAGAGGCAGTGTTTCATCACCAGATTCGTCTCATTTCCAGGATTCTTACACGCTACCTACTTGAGCATTTCATATATACCTTGAGAGTTGTATCCAGAGGAAAATAAAACACAAAAGCAAGTTGTGAAAAAGTGACACTCTCATTTCTCAGCGGAAGGAAAATCATGCTGAATTGAGATCCGAAAGGGACTTGACAGGACCAAATCTTAGTTAATTGAGATGAACAAACTCGAGTTCGTAGAGTATGGATCATATAGACCACAAGACAATTCAATAAAATCAGAAGGTAAAAAACTAAAAAATGCAGGTTGGGGGGTTGGGCAATCCCAATAGTAGTAGAACTTAAAGAGTTCCCTCATCTTGATCCCAGATATGACTGTTAGTAATCTTAAAAACGTATCAGAGAAAATGCAAGACATCAAAGTTGTGATCAAACCAGTTTGATGAGTAACAAAATGGATTATGCACATATAAAAGTGTCAAAGTACAATCATATGTGATGCACATTATCGAACACAAACAGAGAATGGGAGATATGGCCATATGCTATATGTCAACTCGAATTCCCTTTCCAATTCATTCAAATCTCAGATAAATACTCGATGACATGAAAATAGCTCACATAAAGACTTGACAGTTAGTTACCAATGCACTAAGTATGTCATCAAAGAACTGTATAAAATATGCAAGATATTTTTATAAATCGTTTTTCTCTTGCATAATCATAGGATCAAGCAGCTTACTTATCAAACCACACTAATCCCACTTACTAAAAAGTTTGTTTAATGTATAATTCTATTGGCTTCTAGTGTTCCAGCAGTTTTGAACTTCAAAATTTTCTACTTCTAGGAAACTAACATATCTCCATGTAAACTATTTAGAGCCTTCCAGAGGAACAAGTTGTCATCATTGACAGACGTTAGTCTAAGATCAGCAAACCTGATAAAAGCCTTGTTCTTTGGTAAAATTGATAGAGCTAGCTTCAGTTATATTACAAGATCTAATTTCAGCCAGTCCCTGTTTTGCAGAAGCATAAAATATTTCTATCTATTTTTTTCCTTAAGCTATGTGTATAACAACAATACTACAATAGTGTCCTTATTTGTAAAAAAATAATATATATAAACAGAAAAAATATAATCTTGAGGCAAAAGATAATGAATTTCTTTATAATGATATTCACGTAAAATAAATAACCTTAAGATGATATTTTTTCTGTAAGTTTTGACGTGCAAGACCAATGTAAATTCCACAGATCCACCAGGCAAAGAACAAGCTCTCACAGATCAAACATGATGTACTTCGATCCACACCGTAAATGATTGATGTGGCCATGTCACCTTCAATACAAATAGCATGCAAAATGAATGGTGTAGTCCATGGGGTGTCATCTCTTAGCCGTTCAATATTCTCACCAAACAGAACACATGGGCAGAAAAGCCCTTCCAACATGTGAATCAAAAAAAAATCAAGGACATTTATCAATTTTTTGCTCATCACCACAAATCTATAGGAATCTCAATAATGGGGAGTATACAATGACACTTTACAAGGATGCCTGGATAAATGAATAGCTATGACCTATGTAAAACACTTAAATTCTATATATATTAATGAAACAAAGTTTGATTAGTAGGCCATTGGCTCAAACCCAATAAAAGACACTTTAAATCTCAAGCGATCCAAACCCAACATACTTGACATAGCTCTCAAGACACTTTGTGCTACACAAATAAAAGAGACACAATCGGCCAGATCCCATGGAAGAGTATCCGTATTCACAATGCTCCTCATCTTAGAAGCAGAAATTTATAGTACTATTCTGCCGAGAGACCTTCCTGTTCTTTATGTCTTTCTTCTTAAGCAATACATCCAGTAGAAAGCTGACAAATTGTTCAACAATCAGATTTTGACAAAAATAATAATAATAAAAGAAACACAGTAGCTAGGGTAAGTAGTTGATGTCCACTAAAATAGCCATGTTGAAATACACATTTTAGCTCCTTATTCTATACACTTTGCATATTTCGGGCTGGGAATATGTTGAATTTATGTAATATATGCTTATTTGCAAGAAATAGAGGTCTACATAAGTTTTGGTTTAATATTACAGAATTTGGAGCCATTCCGGGACAAAACAAAGAAGCAAAGACAGGAGCTGAGCTGTACTCGATATCGAGTATCTTTCATCGATATCGACCAAAGAAGTTCGAGCAAAGCCTGGTCGAGGAGGAGCTGATCGAGGAACTGAAGACGAAGCCAACTCGAGTTCAGAACCTTACTCGATATCGAGTAAATTACTCGATATCGACCAAGCCTTGAAGCCACACCTAGACTTGAGGAAGCAACACCTGATCGAGGAGCCGAAGGGAAGACATACCGAGCAACGTTCTCTTCGATATCGAGTAAATTACTCGATATCGACAAGACCAAGACCACATGTCTGAGCCAAGTCGAGAAGCAGTTACTCGAGCAAGCCAGGCCAGCCAATATCGATGACATATTTCCTCGATATCGAGTAAATTACTTGATATCGAGCAGAAAGTTCCTGAAGCCGCGTTACGCGGTTGGGCTGTACGAGTCGAGTTGGGCTTGCTTGGGTACGAAGGAGTCCGAGATCTATCAAGTCTATCAAGGTTTATCCATGGAGAGAGGATTTATCCACACATGAAGATATTTAGATATTTTAGATATATTAGATATATTTCCCTTTATGATAAATGTTTCTTTTATTAAAGCTTTATCTTTAGGAATTAGATATACTTTCTTTCATTGATTAGCAAAGATTGGAAGCCTATAAATAAAGTTCATGGGGCTGATTTTCTATTCATTCCATCACACAATTCAATTTGAGAAGGAGAAGAGGTAGAGAGAGAGAGAGAGAGAGAGAGAGAGAGAGAGAGAGAGAGAGAGAGAGAAAGTGGAGGCCAAGAGGAGTTTGTGAAGCGAGAGCGGAATTGACTTCCTTTGGTTGTAAGCTCTATTTAGTTTTATTAATGCAAGTTTATTTCCTTTTAATATTGATGTCTTTGATTGCGATGAAGCGCGAGTAGTCCACCCACTTCTAGGATTGGGGTGAGCTCGACGATAGCCATGCAAGTTTGAGGTAAAGATTCGACCTTTATCATGTTTTGAGCATCTACTACCTTTTATGTGTTTATTACCCATTCAATTGAGATCCATGCTACCAACTTGGATTGTAAACCTAAAAATGGTAGATAAAATTAGGGTTTCTTGAAAGAGTTTCTTAATTGTTGGAAAAGGAGAAAGCTTGGTCTTTCGATGCGATTTGCATGATTATCATTATTTATCTTGCCTTATGCATGCTTGGTTATTGTTGTTGCAAACCCCGGTCTTGGAAGTTTTATTTCATACATAGTTTACTTCACAAAGCCTTTGTCTTTATTTTCTTTCGTTTTTACTTTCTGTTCTTCCTCGATCTCGACCAACTTTTGTCGATATCGACCACTAACTTTCGATCCTATATCGCCGTAGCTTCTGGTTTGCAGGTACTCGACCAAGGCTTCCTCGACGTCAAAGAGAGTTACTCGATATCGAGTAAATCTACTCGATATCGTCAACATCCGGTGACTGCTGCTGCACTGTTCGACTTGTCCGATCTTTGGTCGACTAACTCTAGTCGAGATCGAGGTAATCTGTTGTCGACTTCTGTCCGTGAGATTACTCTGCTGCCTAGGATCCGCTGACACGCTTCCTCGTTGATCGATCCTGACTTCCCTTTGCTGCATCGGGAGGAAGTCTTGTAATTATTTGCAAGGGACGGAATCTGGTTTGCTTTTCTTTATTCGTATTATATTTTGAACTCGATTTCCTCCTACAACAAATTGGCGCCGTTTCCGGGGAAGAAATCATTCGCGCCTTAGGTAGTTAAATCTCACATTTGCTTTGAGTTACTTCGCAGGTGTATGCGCCGTTCTGGTCAACCACCTGAGTTTGACGGCTTAGACAAACCGAAACACCTTTTACACGTCCACGCTAAACTAAAAAGAGCCATGGCGGCCGCAGAAACACAAGAACAGCTGATTGAGATGCTTCGGAGGGAACTAGCCGCCAACAATGCTGCTCTCACCGCTGAGAGGGCAGGAAGGGAACATGAAGCTGAGTGAAGGAGGCAAGGAGAAGCTGAGCTTGCCCAATACCCTACCACTGCAGAAGATTACATGCAACCGACTCTCGTCGTGCCTGAATCGGCTATTCTAATCCTTGAGAATAGCTTTGAAATTCGCACTCACTTCCTTATTGAACTTAAAAATAATGCTTTTCATGGAAGATTTAATGAATGCCCTCTTGAACATATTACCAATTTTTCTGACATGTGTCGTACTCTTGCTGAAGGTACTACTCTGGAATATGTCAAGATGAAGGTCTTTTGTTGGTCTCTCGCCGGTCCTGCATTGAAGTGGCTAGAAGGACTGAAACCACGATCCCTCACAACATGGGCTCAAGTAGAGCAGGAATTTCTCAACAAATTCTTTCCTCCTGCCAAGATAGCGCTCCTCAATCAGAAGATTACAGCTTTCAAACAGAAGCCTGGGGAGCCACTAGCAAAAGCATGGGAACAATATAAGGAACTGCTGCGATCTTGCCCTACTCATGGACAACCACCCTATGTCATTCAGGAGATCTTCTTCAATTCTCTTGACCAGACCACTAAGGATAGGATCAATCAGTATACTCGATATGAGTATCTGACAATGCCACCAGCTGATGCATGGGGTGTACTTGACAAGCTCACCAACTAAGACAACAAATATGGGGCTTCAACAAACTATGATGAAGATGCCTATGCCAGGCCAGCCCCATCCATGCCCCCTCTATGAGTCTTCCAAGGAGATTGACCCAGATGTCAGGGAGCAGTACTACAGAGATCAGAATCGCAAGCTCCTCAAGCAAGTCAAGTATCTTTCTGTCAACCAGCTCTGCATCGAATGCGGATCACAGCGGGACACCACTACTGAGTGCCCACACACAGAGCGGGTCAGGATGGTAGAAAAACACGAAGAGGTAGCTTATGCAGGGGGTCCCAATCGCTATATGGAGGACTGATGTCATCATAGTTTTCATTATTTAGGACATGCATTTAGCATAGGTTTGTGTTGTTTCTCATGTGTTTTAAGTGTTTTTAGAGGTTTTTCGTTTAGTTTCTAGGATAGAGATCTACTATCTTTATGGTGGTGTTTTCAAGAGTTTTTGGGAGCTAAGCGGAGATTGCTAGAGGAAATGTGAGATGAGTACAGAAGCTAAGAAGAGCCGAGCGGAAATCATATAGGAGGAACGAGGATAAAAAGCGAAGAAGCAAGAGCATAACTAGCCAGGCGGTCGAGCATCATAGGTTTCACCGCAGGAGAGAAGTGCACGGGCGTGCACCTTGGATGCACGGGCGTGCAGATGCCCGATCAGATAAACAAGCCATCAGGAGAGAAGTGTGCGGGCGTGCACCCTAGGCGCGCGGGCGTGCACTGTTCAGTTCGGACAAAAATTGCGTTTTTCGACCCGGTTTCTTTTGACATTAGTTTATTATTATTTTAGGGCTTTAATAATATTATATTAGCGGATGTCCCGGACTATTTAAGGGGCAGAAACACATCTTTGAAAGCTCTCTCGAAACCCTCGTTTGGACGCTCTCTTTTGAAGACCCTTTGTTGAGTTAGATTGGGAGAATTTTAGACAGATTTGCTTGGAGATTACATTGTTTCAATCCAAGATTGGTATTTCCCTTTTAGTCTTTGCTTTTCTATCTATTTCCATGTATCAATTTAGTGATTTGATGATGAATTCTTCCATGCTTGGCTAAATTCTCCGTTCTAGGGTTAGGGTGAACCCGACAATGTCGCAATTTGTTTGATTTCGATGGTTGCTTGAACTTTATCTGAATTCTATGAATTGATTTGATCCTAGTTGCTTTACCTAATTGATGTCAATCGATTAGAATCCTTTTTAGATTCAAGATGCTACCTCTGAGAATTGAAATTGGATACTTGGATGGATTTCATGAACCCGAAAGGGGAATTGTGTCTATTGGAACCCTAGGATTGAACTCGAGGAATCAACAATTGTTATTGTGACATTTAAACGATTGTTGAGGACTCTTGAGGATTAATAAATTATCGTAGATTATTAGGTTTGAATCGGTTAGGCGGAACGCGACAATGAAAGTTTAATTGATTTTCTCCTAAGGTCTATAAAGAGCTTAAAGGGTCTAGATTTTGTTAATTTAGACACAATTACTACAACATGCGACAGCTGAGTAGTGATGACTTTAGATAATTTACCTTCAATTTGACATATTAAAAAGATGAAGTTCGAGTGAACATCGAGTTGAATTCTTTGTGGCATTGTCGTCGGAATCCTTAACCCTGTAATTATTTCTCATATATATTTTATTCATAACTTTTGCTTGTTTTTCCTAGTTTAGTTGAAAAATCAAATCTCCCTTTATTGGCTTAGCTTATTAGTTCTAGATAACCATTGATACAGATTTAATCCCCGTGATCGATACCCGTATACTGCAATTGATCTCGTATTCTTGCGAGGTTGGTTCAGGCTACACTATTCTTGTGTTGGTTTAGACCACATCAAGTTTTGGCGCCGTTGCCGGGGATTGTTGATAGTATTGATTGTTTTTACTGACTATTTCTACTAGGCCTTTTTATTTGTTTTGATTTGTTTCTTGCTTGTTGGTGATTTCAGGTGACTCTTGAAGCCTGTGCGAAGAGGATTACGTTCTAGCAAACTCAACGATTACGATCCCGAGCCTGAACGTACTTTTCATAGGAGACTATGAGAAAATCTTGTGACACTACTAAAAAAGCAAGAAATAGCTATGGATTTTTAGCCACGAATGTCAGGCGACGCTGTTTTCGTAGCCAATAGCAATGACATTGGAGACGATTATTTTTTACCGTGGCAAATTTCGTGGCGGGTGTTCACCCAAGAATTCCACATCATCAACGTCGTTGCTAACAACAACGAATACACTGTCCGTGGCTGGGTTCGTGGCTGAAAACCCGGAGGGTACTTGTAATTAGCCACGACCGCATATTCCGTGGATGTATTTGATGCTGATTTGGCAACAACATCAACTTCGTGGCTAAATCCGTGGCTATTCAGCTTCAGAATTCCGACGATGGAATGGACACGAGGTGAGTGGGCTTGGATCGGTTTTTATCGGTTTTTGTAGCCGGGTCGGACATGGGGTTAGTGGACTTGAATCGTAGCTGAATACGTGGCCAACAAAGAAGTACAAATATTATGGGCTCGACATGGATCAAAAGCCCATTAGATATGATCGGCCCAATTACTTTATTAGCCCGTAAAATGAAATGTGGATTTAGCAACAACACTGTCCGTGGCTAAATCCGTTGCTATTACGGATGAGATCGAATTAAATGCGTATTGTACTTTACCTGCCATTTAGTAGTTAGGTGCATTAATTGGGCCGGCCTCCCTGCCACTTGTTTGTCTTCTAGCTTGGGTAAACATTGCCATTTGCAATGGATAGCAGAAATTTACCTCTCCACCAAGCTCACTCTTTGTTTGTACGAGGTAACCCTTCTCTCTGTTTGTATGAGGTAAATTTCATGACCCTTTAATTTCTTAACTACTTACATATATATTATACTGTGTATTTTAGTTAGTGCACTTAATTTAAGAGTATGTATTGATTATAAATATATATAATGAGAGTTGGGATCTCCAAAAAAAAAAAAGAGTTGGGATCTCAAAAAAAAAATGATCGAGATCTATAAGGAAATGGGTTTTCACATGAGTTTTAATTGGAATTAAGAATTTCTAATGAAATGTGCTATATATACAAATTTTATTCAATGCATGTTATATATATGTACGTAAATATAATTTGAAAGTGTGGGTTTGTAATATTTAAAAATTGGTTGTATATGACATTAATTTGTAATATGTGTTTTCTATATATACAAATTGATTGAATTTAATTGATAAAATGGATGATCGTACATGGATGTATGACATGTACTTGTCCGATCGTGGAGGATTAAAGCCTGAATACTTTGCAGGGGTGGATAAGTTTATAGATTTTGCTTGTCGTCAAGAGTTATATGTTGATGAAGGTAAGATAAAGTGTCCATGTACGGAATGTGTGAATTGCAAATTCAAGAAAGTAGATATTGTGAAGAACCATTTATATCATCGCGGGTTTATGGTCGGTTATTATCGTTGGAGAGCACATGGTGAAACTATTTCACCTCCATATAATGAGTCGATGGTAGGGGGCAACCAGAGGGCTATGTATGATCAGTTAAGGGCAGAACAGAGGATGGTATTTGACGTTGCGGGGCCAAGCTTTGTTCCTCCGTCATGGTTTAGCTCGTATATTAATGTCGACGATGTTCCGAATAATGGGGATGATGTTCAATTCCAACCAGATGAAGTTAATGAGGTCGATGAAATGAGGGAAGACCCGGTAGCAACCGAGGAGGGTAATCTGTTATCCACGCAATTTGCAGATGTGCTGAGAGCAACTGATGAACCTGTGTTCTCTGGGTGTACTACACACACACAGTTGTCTTTTGTGAGCCGACTTATGAGCTTGAAGTGTGAATATAATGTTCCTCAAAGTCTGTTCAATGGTTTCGTGCAATTGTACGATGAAGTGCTACCTGATGACCACAAGATTCCCACCAGTTACTATGAAACTGAGAAGATAGTTCGAAATTTGGGGCTACCGGTGGAAAGAATAGCAATGTATCCCAACGGATGTATGTTGTATTGGAAGAGTGATGCGAATGAAGAATCATGTAAGTGTTGTGGTCAGGCAAGATATGTTGTTAGTGCTACAGGGAAGCGTAACAGAGAAGGGAATGATGTCTCATCCTTCAGATGGAGCAGCATGGAAGAGGTTAGACACAAAGCATCCTGGTTTTGCCTACGAGCCTCGTAATATTCGTTTGGGCTTATGCACGGATGGTTTTGCTACATTTAACAACTCTGGTCATAGTTATTCATGTTGGCCTGTGATTCTCACTCATTACAATCTTCACTAGTACAAATCAAGGCCTAATGTATCACCAAAAAATATTACATTATCCTATAAATATGTTACATTAGGGGATAAGGTAACACTTTTTACGGATTACATTTGCGGCCGTTGCATTTGACCTAACGTAACAGTTTTTACTATCTAATGTAACACTTGTTGATTGTAGAGATTAAATGTTACATTTGATACCACAACTATTACATTTGCATGAAATGTTACATTTTCAAAGTAAATGTTACCTTATTAGGGTTTGTTACATTTAACAAAATATGTTACATCTAAAAAAAGATGTTACATTTGAAGATTAATGTTACTTTTACTTTCAAATATTACATTTCAATGAAATTTATTACAATTGATATATAGGAACCTATTATATATTATAAGATAGCTAAAAGTAATAAAAACACAAATTATACAAAATAAAACTTTCATTCAACAAAAAATCAAAAGATATAGTGCATTAAGTATTGCTTGTGCAAAGTTACAAAGAATAACATTTTGAGCCCGGTAAAGATTCACCACCAACTATACTGGTCAACTAGAAACATATTCTTCAATTTTTAGATTGCCCTTGCTCCTCATCCTGCAAATATATGCAAATCATTTTTTCAGATTTCAAAATTGTATTAACATGCATAAAAGAATTCACACAACCAAGAATGATGGTGTAATGAGGCAGTATACATACTACAAGCAAGTATCAAGCATTTTAATAGATTACATATGTTAGAGAATCAAGCATTGCCTTGAGAAAAAATAGAGATATTGGACTGAGATGGAATAACATTTCGTGTAGCATTGCCTTGAGTCCTAAACAAGTACTTGAGAAAAAATAGATTTCAAAAAATCTATTTTTTTTTATTCCAATAAGATTTTACATTATTAAATTAAACAAATTGCTTATGAAAAATCTGATATTGGCAAATATTGTCTATGATAAATGAACAGTCATCTCCTTAAATATGACTTTATGAAATTAGTAGTTGTGTACCTCAATTTCTGAAATCTATTTTTCCAATATCTCTCATGACAAGACATTTACTTGCCTTCATAATTCAGCCTTTAAAGATAGCTAGGGTTTTCATGTTTCAAAGATAGCTAACTTCACTTCATATTTTCAGATTTCAAAAATACCTAGGATTTTTAGATTTTATATTTCAGAGATAATTAAACATACCTTCAGATTTCAGATATAGCTAACTTGCATTCAAATTTCATGATAGACATTTACTTGCTTTCATATTTTAGACTATAGAGATATCTATGATTTTCACATTCCAAAGATAGCTAACTTGACTTCATATTTTAAGATTTAAGAGATATGTAGGATTTTCGGATTTTAGATTTCAGAGATAGCTAAACTAACCTACAGATTTCAAATATAGTTAACTTGCATTCAGATTTCATATTTCATGAGCAATGCTACAGTTTTACACAGGATTACCAGAAATGTCATGAGCAATTTGGAGAGACGCTACAGGTTTACTAAGTTAATCCCAAATAACTCTTGATGGGTTCTAACTTGACTTCATATTTTAAGATTTAAGAGATATGTAGGATTTTCGGATTTTAGATTTCAGAGATAGCTAAACTAACCTACAGATTTCAAATATAGTTAACTTGCATTCAGATTTCATATTTCATGAGCAATGCTACAGTTTTACACAGGATTACCAGAAATGTCATGAGCAATTTGGAGAGACGCTACAGGTTTACTAAGTTAATCTCAAATAACTCTTGATGGGTTCTAACTTGACTTCATATTTTAAGATTTAAGAGATATGTAGGATTTTCGGATTTTAGATTTCAGAGATAGCTAAACTAACCTACAGATTTCAAATATAGTTAACTTGCATTCAGATTTCATATTTCATGAGCAATGCTACAGTTTTACACAGGATTACCAGAAATGTCATGAGCAATTTGGAGAGACGCTACAGGTTTACTAAGTTAATCCCAAAATACTCTTGATGGGTTCAAATGTAAATTATAAGTGACTAAAAAAACAATATTCATGTAAGTTAAGTCAAGTTTCCAGAGCTTTGGCAGGTTAAGTATTCCCTATTAGTGATAAATCAAACTAAGAGAAGATTGAACAAAACAAAAAAAATAGGGAGATAGAGCATACAACAGATTTGTGGTCATCATCAATGACAAGTCACAAGTCAAATGAATTGTTTCGAGATAAACAATTCTAAGCCCTAAATAAAAAGATTTCATGTCAGTTGAGTTGGGTTGATGGAGACCAGTTTTGGCAACTAAAGTTTCTCCCAATCAATGATAAATCAAACTAAGAGAAGATTAAAGAAAAACAAAGAAAATAGGGAGATATAGCATAAAACAGGTCCTAACAAATTACCTTGCACTAGCACTTGCAGGAAAATAACGTCTCGAGGAACCTATTTGTCAATCAATAACAAGCCCATCAATCATTTGATAAATTAACTAACTCTAAATATAATCACATACGAGTATTACTCACAAATATTTGGAAATAAAAGGAAAAACTACTACAAAAAGTACAAACTATTACTAGTAACCAAAAATAACACAAACTTAAAAATTATCAATTTGTATATAAATTATGGTCTAATAAACCAATTTTGATACGATTCACTTTTCTCGCCAACAATCCAGCAACCTTGCTGATGGCACCGGACTTTATTTTTGGGGCTCCAAATAAAATTAAAACAGAATTTAGGTACAAAAATTTAGGAAAAAATGAGAGAAAATGTGAATTCGACCAATCATATAGGAGTATTACTGACAAATATTTGGAAAAAGAAGGAAAATAAAATAAAGCTAAAGTTGTTGGATTAAGTGGCATGAATTCAAAATTCTATCAAAGATCACAAAATTCTGTGTTAGTTGCATTAGATAGCACATACTTCACCAATAGCACACACTTCTGCTTATCCTCTCTAATATCACTTCAAATTTGATTATGGTATGGGAATAAGCTACTGCAATTACACTAGTGCCAATTATTTTGACCAGAGATGCATGTCATAACTGAGTTCTATTTTACCGGGCACATCGACACAACTATGCCATTTGCGTATATTTTCAGAATTTCATCAGTTCTTGAATGCATATGATCTTAAACTTTGTATTACATTCTATTAGTTTATCTTTTTCCAGAAACAAGTCTTGGAACAAAAGTGATTTCAAAAAAAAAAAAAAAAAGTCTTGGAACAAAAGTAATATGCTTACTGGGGTCAGAGAAAGTGAGGGTGGCAGAGCTGGAGAAGTCACAAGTGTCACTAGCTTCGTTCATCTTGTGTTAGTAGTTGTTGACAGCATAAGAGCAATGGGCCTTGAGACTACTGGGACTGGCATTGAAGCAGTCCCTGTTTGGCCTGATACGGTTGCAATCTATGCCATATCCGCAGGCATAATCTAGTGTCTTCTAAAGCACTGCTTCAGGCCCATCTTTCAATACACACCAAATGCCTACATTTAATAAACAACCATAATTTTGTGAATCAATTTACCTTTGTTCAAACACATCAAGCACAAGGACAAACTCAAACCATAATATTACTGTCAACTTAAACCAAGATAGAACTAAAAGCATAACCCTAAATTGGACACGTTACCAACCTAAAAATAGGGTTAACGAGATGTACCATCGTCTCGACTATTGTTTGACCCGAGACTCGAATCTGCATTGGATGCCGGTGGTGAAGGCTCTGGTGGGATCTCTACTGATGGATAATAGGTTAAAGAGGGACTGGTGTGAGCAAAGGGAGGCAGGGGTGTCATTGTCTGGGATACGAGTAGAGAGAGGTGCTAGAGAAAGGCTAATGGCCTTAGCGAACATTGGAGATGGTGGATCCGCAATTGTAGTGGTTGTCGGTGAGGGTTCGAACAGTGGCGGATCCAGGATTGTTGCTAATGGGGGGTGGGGGGGGGGGGGGGGGGGGGGGGGGAGGGGGGGGCTGAAAATTAAACAAAACGATAGTGATTCATCTTGGGTTGCGTCTACCATCCTCAAGTTCATTGCACATCACCCACATATAAGGATTCATACCTACTATGTTATCGAAACCATCTGATATCATGTCATTATAAGACAAACACCCATTAACCTATAATTTAACAAACTTTTCTTAGTCATTACACAATGTCTGGCTAAGGACCCAAAAAATGCAATACCCTGTCAACTTGTTTCTTCCTTTGATCCAAATGCTTCAAACACCTTTAATTAAGTGCAATAGATAGCGACAAATTCTCAAAGTACATTTTCAGGCATAAAAGCTTAGCAATCCTTACAAATAACATGAAAAATAATTAAGGTGCACGTCACACCAATTTGCAACATCACATCCAGCATATTAGAGGCATTAGATATTAACAAGAAAACATATCTCATCAAAATTCCACAAGACTTCCCCAAATCACAAATTCAATTCATAAACCCCAAATTCAACTAACAAATTTGTAAGCTTCATTCTCAAAATCACATATACACAACAATTAAATGACAAAATTGATTCCTAAAATTACAAACCCTAATAAAAATTTCACAAAATTGATTCTTAAAATAAAACTCTAATTTCACCAATTGATTTCCAAAATCAAAACCCTAAACAAATTCTCATATCTAAGTTGAAATACTGACCTTTTCAATTCGGATTTGGGATTTGGGGAAGACTTAACAACAATGGAGGGTGGAGACTTTCGCTTGTTTCTGTGTTCACCTTTGGTGCCAATGGTGTGCACAGTGCACTACAGTCTTCAGCAGGCAACAGGTCGGAGCCGACAGCCAGTGGGAGGGCGGAGCCGACACAGTGGCGACTGGCGTGACGGGGGAAAGGGCGGCCTGCGGGGTGCGAGTCGCGGTTTCTCAATCCCGTTCGAAGGGTAAGAGATAGGAGATCTGGTATGGGAGAAAGAGAGACGGTTTAGGGAACCGAAAAGGGGCGGCGAGGAGATCTGAAGGGATTGAGCAGGGGCGCTAGATTCGGTGGAGGATATATGGCCACCGGCGAGACAGGGAGAAGGAGAGAATGGGTGGAGAGGTGAGAAAGTATGGACGAGAGAGGAGATCGAAGACGGCGATGCGAGAGAGAGAGAGAGAGAGAGCAGATCTGGATCTAGAATAGTACTTGACCTTCTTATTTTATTTCTTCTTTTTTAATCTAAATTTTTAGAAGGTGTTACATTTGATCGAGCCACGCGTTACATTTACAAAACAGTTACAAGTTATTACCAAAAATGTTACCTTTGTCCAAAAAATTATAACATTTTTTAATTGGGTTAGAAAGTGTTACAATATATCAAATAGGTAACAATTTTAGAATATGTTACATATTTAGTGTTACCTTAAGTCAAGATATGTAGTAGTCCTTCCACCCCATTTTTGTATGAGAACCGAGCACATGTTTCTGTCGTTGATAGTGTCAGGTCCTCGAAACCCAAAGAAGTTGATTGACATTTGCCTCCAACCTCTTATTGATGAGTTGATGCAGTTGTTGAATGTTGGTATCGTAACCTATGATGCCTCGAGGAGAGAGAACTTTGTTATGCGTGCAGCTTTACTTTGGACCATCAGTGATTTCCCTACATATGCTATGTTGTCCGGATGGAGCACTGCCGGTCAGTTGGCTTGTCCGATTTGTATGGAAGCAGGATCTGATGCTTTTCGCCTTCAACATGGACGGAAGGCTTGTTGGTTCGATTGTCATCGGAAATTCTTAGATCTTTCTCATCCCTTCCGTAGAAACAAGAAGGACTTCTACAAAGGGCATGTGGATACAGCATTGCCACCTCCATTGCTATTAGGGGAGTAGATTTGGGAGCGAGTCCGTGATTTGCCAACGGTCATGGAGGATCCTTCCTTCCAGTGTGATGAGTATGGGGTTTCCCATAAGTGGACAAAACAAAGCATTTTTTGGAGACTTCCATATTGGAAGGACCTTCTAATCCGACACAATCTCGATGTTATGCACATTGAGAAAAATGTGTTTGACAATGTTTTTAACACTGTCATGGATATCACTGGGAAGACAAAGGATAACTTGAATGCCCGGAAGGACCTTCGCCTATATTGTCACCGACCTGAGTTGGAGGTAGATGATGACTACTTGGGTGCAAAACCTAAAGCAATATATACATTGTCAAGAGAGGAGAAGAGAAAGGTTGGTAAGTGGTTGAGGACCGTTAAATTTCCTGATGGTTATGCGTCTAATATAGGAAGATGTGTTCAGAGTGACGATTGTAGCCTCGGTGGGATGAAGAGCCATGACTGTCACGTGTTTATGGAGAGACTCCTGCCGATTGCTTTCAAAGAGTTGTTGCATCCAACTGTATGAGGTCCTTTAACTGATTTGAGTATCTTCTTCGAAACAATTTGTTCGTCGACATTATCAGTTTCTGTCATGGAGAAGCTCACATGGATGATTCCTCTGTTGCTCTGTAAGTTGGAGCGTATCTTCCCGCCGTCATTTTTTGACTCAATGGAACATCTGATCGTCCATTTGCCATATCAGGCCATGATAGGTGGCCCAGTATATTATCGATGGATGTATCCGTTCGAGAGAAATTTATTCCAGTTGAAACGAAAGATCGTTCAAAAGAGTAATGTGGAAGGGTCGATCGTGATGGCATACTTACGGGAAGAAATAGCTTATTTCTCCATGCACTACTTCCCTTCGCATGTTCCTTCAAGGTTGAGGAGACCAGCGAGAAATGACATCGTTGACGACGAGGATTGTGCTTTCTCTATTTTCAATTATCCCGGCAAGGGTAGTGGGATGCAGCAAATACGGTGGTTGACCGAAGATGGCGAGTGGAGGGCCGCACACACATACGTGTTGCTCAACTGTCCGGAGGTGCAACCATACATTGAGTAAGTATACATGTATATATTTTTTTTTTGCTTATGTATAAGTATAAATATATTTATTTAGATTGCTCAACTTTATATTATGGTGTAGGATCTTTGAGACTGTCATGGGGGATGATGTTGGAGATGACCTCATTGAAAATGAATTCGCGCAATGGTTTAAGAATTATGTAAGTTTACATTACCAAAATATAATGCTTATATACGTACATTAATTTGTTCATGTTTAAGTTTCACACATTTGTTCTGTAGGCCTTAGATAGAGGAAATGGAATTGGTCATGGAGATCTGCTGTGGAGTTTGTCATGGGGTCCTAACGTGAAAGCAATTTCTTGGCCATCATACTTCTCCAATGGGTATAAGTTCCACACTCTGCAACATGGTGCTGGGAAATCGACAATAAATAGTGGGGTTTGTGTTCGAGGGTCCAACTACGCGAGTCCTGAATCGGATTTTTTTGGTCTCCTTGAAGAAATCATCCAGCTCGAGTACCCAAGTGCACTTTCTCATCCGCTGAAAGTTGTCCTGTTCAAGTGTCGATGGTTTGATCCAACGACACGTGGGACACAAGTTCATCCAATCTACCAGTTTGTCGAAATCAATCAAAAGAAATTGTATCGACGGTATGAGCCTTTTGTACTCGCACAACAAGCACTGCAGGTTTATTATCTTCAATATCCAGGAGCCACACGTGAGCGTATGAAATGGTGGCATGTGTGCAAGACACGACCTCGCAACCGGATTGAACAACGGTGGAATGCCGAGGGCCAAGCTGTACCAGATGCTTATCAGTCGGCTGAAGTCATCACTCCGGAATTCTCCATCAACATAGAAGTAGACAACCCGATCACAACCTTGCGAGATCCTTCAGGTGCGATCGAAGTCTGTGACGATACCGATGATGTGGGGCTTGTCGACCACGTCGAGGATGAATTTCATGTTGATCAAGAAGAGGACGAATTTGAGGCCACAACAAGCTACTGCTCTGACTAACAACCTTGCGACATCCTTCATATTTAAGCTAAAAATTCTTCTAGCTGCATCAGATTCCACTTGCTGCATCAGATTCCGCTTGCTGCATGTTTGTTGTTTTGAATTCCTGAAACTGCATCAGATTGAAGCTAAAAAATCTTGAAACTGCGTTTGCTGGCTGGTGTACCTTGATCTCTTATTACTAACAACCTTGTTGTTTGCTATCCCAAAAAATCAGAGGCTCCATGAAACTAACAACCTTGTTGTTTGCTATCCCAAAAAATCTTCTAGTTGTACCTTGATCTCTTATTACTTATAAGCTAAAATTGCCATATGAGTAAATCAGACATTCATAGAGTGAAGATAAAATAAAATTGCCATATGAGTAAATCAGTTGAAAACCTTCCTTCCAGTTTGAAATTGAAACTATCATAGCTGTCTGATTAGTTTTACATAATACACCTTGTGCGGATAAAAGTTTTACATATTTCACATTTCCCTTAAGACATAAACCTACTAATAATTTCAAATTTTCACCAACACAATCAACAAGATAACCAACATGACACCTACTACGATTTTCAGCACTACATTCTCCATTTGGATCTTCACAAAATCAGTGCTCAACCTAATAAAATTAGAGGCTCCATGATCTTCATTTGTGATAACAACACCATAACTCTCTCTTTGGATCTTCATGCTCTTGTTAGTGTCGTGAGCATCCAACCATCTAAAGTAGGTGCACTTTTCATCTTCCTACAAACAAGTTAAAAAAATATATCAGACCAAAACAGGGTAACAAGCTTATTTCAACTTTCATTGCTAACAGATTTCACAGAAAAACAAAACCATATTATGCATACACCAGTGCTATCTGACGGAAAATCACAAGCATTATCTGACATAGGGAATCTGACATAAAAACCATTCAACAAGCTTAAGGTCATAAGGATTATCACAAGCATAGCAAATCTGACAGAAAATCAGATTCACAAGCATTATCACAACCAAATTCACAAGCATTCGAAATGGAAAACATAGCAAACATTATGCAGTAAGCCCAATGCATTATGTTCATAAGCTTAAGTTCACAACCATTATGCATTATGCATTATGTTCACAAGCTTAAGTTCACAACCAGCTTAAGGTCACAACCATTATGCATTATGTTCACAAGCTTAAGTTCACAACCATTATCCATTAAGTTCACAAACATTATGCAGTAAGCCCAATTCATTACCAAATTCACAAGCATTATGCATTAAGTCCAATTCATGATTGAAACTGTGACAGATATTTGACAGAAAATCACAACCAAATTCGAAATGGAAAACATAGAAAATCTGACAGAAAATCACAAGCATTATCACAACCAAATTCACAAGCATTACCAAACTCACAAGCATTATGATTGAAACTTGTACAAACTCAAGCCGATAATGGAAAACATAGGGAATCTGACAGAAAATCACAACCATAGTATGCCAGTTTGAAACTGTGTATATCAACAATTCCCTAAAATTGAAATCTGACCGAATTCGAAATGCCAGTTTCATATCTATAGTGGAATCCTTAAAATTTAAATGAAATTCCAAAACCCTAACAGTTTTCCCAAATCGAAATCCAAAATTAAAGCTAGATAAATGAATGATTGGAATCATACCTTCCATAATGGACAAACATAAAATTGTCTCCCGAATTTCTAATGTATTTGCAAGTTTGCAATCTCGTAGGGAACCATGTTTGCACCTTTCGATTGAAGATTCGCCGTCGACTCTTCTCCGAGCATTTGAGTTCATGGATGAGCATTGTTGTCCCCGACCCTCCGTCATCCTTAGAAAGCCTCTACCCTTTAATTTGTTATCCCCAACCCTCGGTCGCGGACTCTTCTCTTCGATATCTGTTTGATCTCTCCGGCCAAGCGTCGGTCGTCTCGACACATTTCTCTCCGGCCAAGCTGCATTCTTTCATTTTCCTTTGAAAAGAATATGGAAAAGAAAGTATACATGGAAAATTGGTAATTTCTCCGGCCAAGCTGCGTTATTTCATTTTCCTTTGAGGGTTTAGGTTTAGGGTTTATGGTTAGGGTATAGGGTTTAGGGTATAGGGTTTAGGGTTGATATCACTCATTAGATTGACTGGTGAATATAGTTTTTCGACGTCCATGAGGCGTGTTTTCCAATGTAGGGTTTAGGCTGGGTCTAGGGTTTAGGGTTTCGGGTTAGATGACGATAGCTAAAACGTACACTCAATATATATATAGATCGAGTGGTATTTGGTTCTTACATTTCGTTTTTAGTACGTTATCATAATTCTTACATTTCATATACACATTCGTCATACGTGATATCGTGATCGATCAAGATAGTTTGTCTCGTTTTTCATAAAATATGTGCCTCTGATAGGGTTGAAATAAAAAAAAAACCATTTTTCATGCACATTTCTTATATTTGGTGTTGTGACTTGCATGTGATCGAGATATATAGTTCTTTCCATTCTTACAAAATGTGAGTTAATTAAATTGTTTAGGGTTTACCTATTTCCGATTCACCGAGATTGGTCGAGGTAGTTTCGATCAAGATATATAGTGGAGTGTCGAGTATTCAATTAATGTAGTGATCAAGGTATTATACTTAATCTACAACCTAAAGTACGTAACTTTTCAAAACTTTAGCAATGTAATTGTTGTATACATATACATATTTAGATAGTAAACCCATGTTTTTAAAAAACTTTACCAATGTAATTAATGTTGTATATATATACGTGTACATATTTAGATAGTAAAACTTATTTTTAAAACACTTTAGCAACGTAATTGTGGTGTGTGTATATATATATATATATATATATATATATATATATATATATATATATATATATATATATATATATATATATATATATATATATATATATATATATATATATATATATATATATATATATATATATATATATATTTAGATAGTGATATAATCAATAGTATAATACATATGCTACTAATTATACATAATCATGACAATAAAATAAGATTTATTTCTTATCAAATGAAAATAAAATAAAAATTTTAATCTCTGTCTATATATTATATATATAGGCGGTGCACAATTTTTACTTTCTTATTATATATATATGTATATATATACATATTTAGATAGTGTAATTGTTGTATATGTGTGTGTGTGTGTGTGTGTGTGTGTTGTATTGTGTACAAATTCCATAAAGTGAAAAATTGGGAGGGAAATCGAAAAGTTGGGAGGGAAATCTAAGTTTCGAAGTAAAAAGTTTGGGATTTCAGAGATCCTCTCTCTCCTCACTCTCCTCTCTCTTCACATTTCAATCGCTCAAACCCGATCCTCTCTCTGCTCACTCTCAATCGCTCAAACCCTAACTCTCTCAATCCCTTCTCTCTCTGAATCGCTCATCTCGATCTCTCAATCGCTCAAACCCTAACTCTCTGAATCGTTCCAATCATGAGAGGAGGCGTCACACGGAAATCTACTCGTCATACGAGCTCCACCTCCAGACCACTACTGGATCCGACCAGAACACCGACGAAGGCAGTATGGCCGAGGACTCCAAAGCTCGCATCTCCTACAAGGTTTTCACCCCGGAAACATCCACCCACCGCCCTCCCTCTCCACCGGTCCACCCTCCTACTGGAGCGTCTCCCCGGAAAAATCAATCCACCGCCCCCTCTTCAACGGTAACCGACCCTAACCCTAAACCCTCCACTGCACCCTCTCCACCGGTCCAACCTCCTACTAGAGCGTCTCCCCGGAAACATCAATCCACTGCCCCCTCTCCACTAGTTAAACCTACTACCAGAGCATCACCACGGAGAGTTCAACCCATTCGCCCCTCCCCACCGGCGACATCTACTCCCGCTTCGCCCTCTGAAGCCCCACCTCACCCGACCAAAACACAGACAAGATCTCAAACCCCTGCCCCCTTCCAACCGGTGTCGTCCCCCGCCCTAGTGGTGAGCGCTGAACCCTATGTGCCCGCCCAACCCAACTCCTCTCAACCTGGGCCCTTGACTTACGCGGTGGCGACTCAGGAGTCCTCCGAATCTCAACCTCAGCTTGAAGTGTCAAACAACAATGACATTCAGTCATCGTCAAGGACAGAGAAGAGCATCTCTGAGAACCACAATGAGACAACTGCCCATAATGACTCAGCTGCCCAAGGAAGTGAGGAATCTTCTAGGTGGAACAAAAAAGTTACAATTGAACTCGTTAATGGAACGTAAGTGAAATGTATTTCGATTTCGGTTTCATAATTTCTAGGTAATTGAACTCGGTTGCTCAATGATTGATGTTGTTTGTATGTATTATGCACTAAGTATGTATGAGTAGGACTGTGTGATCAGTCGGTTGTTTGCATTCTGTATAAAACTGAATTTGTTGGTATATGTTGGCTGATGTGGTTTCATAATTTCTAAGTAATTGAACTTGGCTGCTCAACTGATTGTGTGATGCTCAACTAATTGTTTGGTATATGTATTGTGCACTAAGTATGTATTAGGACTATGTGATGCCCATGTCATCATCTCAATTGTTTGCATTCTGTATAAAACTGAGTTAAAAATCTCTTTATGATTGATCAGTCAGTTGAGTAAGTAATGAATTTGGAGTCCTCTTATTGACATTACACTGAATTAAAAAGCTCTTTATGATTGGTGCATTTCAATTGGATGTATTCTGTATAAATCTGAAATCAAAAGCTCCTTATGATTGGTGCATTTCAATTATATGTATTCTGTATAAATCTCAGTTGTATGTATTGTTATATATTCTAATTAATTTATAAGTAATTGACCAATGTTAATACATCTCCTACTTTTTATGTATGACCTGATGAATTACCTGATGAAGATTCGATGCAAGCAATCCTACATTTGGATTTCTGACGCATATCATTCACTCGCATTTCGATGGCCCATACATACACTGGAGTGATGTCCCTGACCAAACGAAGGAGCTATGGTGGGAAATGTTCAGGGTACAATACAATTATCTCTTTACTGGTTACTTTTACTCCCTCCGTTCCATAATACATGTCCTTTTAGTTTTGGACACGCTTTTTAATGAGCGAAAAACTCTATAAAATATTATTTTTTTAATTAATTTTTTTATATAATTTAATACTTATTAGTAATAAGTATCAAATTATCTAAAAATAATAATTAAAAAAATAATATTTCATAGAGTTTTTCGCTCGTTAAAAAGCGTGCCAAAAACTAAAAGGACATGTATTATGGAACGGAGGGAGTATTTCTTTTGGATGCATGAATACACACACACACACACACACACATATATATATATAGTCTTTAATCCACTGTTTTTACACTATGTGTAGCATCGATGTGCATGGGATGAAAATGAATTCCCAGAATCAGTAGTTCGCAAGGCTTTCAACACTAGGGGAGGGGACCACTTGAGGAATTTTTTGGGAAGGCACGCACTGGACTAACAAAGAAAAAGCCTACGTGGGTCAAGCAAGTGATATGGAAGAACATGTGGGAGAAATGGGGAAAGGACGACAAATTCCTACATCAATCTGAAGTGAACAAGCAAAACAGAGCCATAGCAACACAGAAGGGCAGTCCAATTTTCAGCGGTGGTTCAGTTTCAACAACTGTTATCAAGAATCGACTTGTATGCAGTTTAAATTACCTACTTAACTTATTTTCCCATTTATTTTCAATGCATTTCATTTTCCTACATAACTAAACGAATACCTTTGTTTTCATAGAGGACGGAGCTTGGAAAGGAGCCCACACCAAAGGAAACCTTTGAAAGGTGTCATAGAAAACGAGATGGTTATTGGACGGGCACTCAATGCCAAGAAACTGTGGTAACTTGAATTTATACCCTTAATATTTTAAATGATTACTGTTTGTGTTATGTCCATGATTGATCCTATTGGCGACCCTTACTTTTTTTTTCATGCTCCTGTTGTTTTGTATACTGTTGTTGTTCTGTATACTGCTGATTGATGTTGCGCTGTTGTTGTTCTGTATACTGCTAATTGATGCTACGCTGTTGTTGTTGTTCTCCTTCAGAAAGGAATGCATTGTCTTAAGAATGATGCTATTTTGTCGATCTTGTTGTTATGTTTCATAAAGGAACGTGTCCATGATTTGGCCTTGTTAATCTTGCATTGTCTTAAGATATGACCTTGTTATTTCTGCATTATCTTAAGATTTCACCTTGTTGTCTTCTGCTAGGAATGTGTCGTTCTTGTTGCTATATATACTGTTGTTGTCTTCTGTTAGGAATGTGTCGTTCTTGTTGCTATCTATACCGCTGTTGTCTTCTGCTAAGTTGGAAGTTAGTTATTTACCAACTGATTTCCACGATTCATCCTTGTTATAGCTACTGACGTTGCAAGCTGATTCTTCTACATATTGATATGTTAATATCTGTATATGATTGGTTTGGATATTCATTTCGTTTCCTTTCAATTTATAGGACAAGTATGACCAGCTACTTGACGAAGAAACATTGGATGATGATGTAGTCTCTGACAATGGATCCCATTCGGTTGACAAGAATGAGCTTTGGCTCAAGGCAACAGGTGGTGTCAAGAAAGGCCGGGTTCACGGCATGGGATCAGAGTCTCAACACATGCGTTAAGGACGTTATGCACGCACTGGTGAACAGAATTCTGCAGCTCGTAGTAGTGGCTATCCGAAAGACTGCATGATGACTGAACTCTCAACAATCAAGGAAGACTTGAGGAACGAAATGGTGGAGTTGGGAGATCAAGTGCAGACGCATGTGGCCACAAATCTCAAGGAAGAGATGTCATCCTTTGGAGATCGAATGCATGAGACGCTTCTTAGCACCATGAGGGATTTCTACAAGGGAAAACGCACATCAAAATCAAAGTAAGCTGCATGCTTAAGTGCAGTTTGGTGGTTTGGACTTCTGTTCTTTTGCTTGGTTCGTATATATAACTGTTTGGATTTGGATGCCTCTTTTGGAATGTCAAACAACTATGTCCGGCTATATGTGTTTTGTTTGCTGCCCGAACAACTACCTTTGGTTTAGACTTATGTTGTTTTTGTTGGATGACTGTTTCGTTTGTACTAGTAACATGTTATGACTTTATATGTATGTCTTTCGTATCGTATTTATATATATTGCATTCACAATATCACCCCAAAATGAAATGAACCAATGACATGAAACCATCAACAACATGAGCCACAATACGAAATTAGCCTAAAAATAGCAACGGCAGTATAACTGGTGCTACCCACAACCTTAGCAACAAAATTAGCAACGACCCCACCAACAACACTAGTAATGACCTTAGCAACGGCCTTAGCAACGGATCGGCAATGAACTCGGCACGGTTCATCACCAGCTTGTAGCCACGAACACAGCAATGAACTCAACCACGACTACAATTTCGAGGATGTTTTCAAACCGGGTTCGTAGCCACAGCCACGACATATATCACCTACTATTAGCCACAGATTTAGGAACGGGCATAGAAAGTTCGTTGGTAAAATCCGTGGCTAACGGCCCGTCGCTATTAGCTGCGAGACAAATAGCAAGGGATGGCGCGCCCGTGGCTAATTCCGTGGCTAAACTGGTTAGCAACGGACATTCGTGGCTAAAGCCGTTGCTATTTCCCGTAGCTATTTCCTGCGTTTTTAGTAGTGTGATTGCTAGACAAGAAATGGCGGAAGATAACGATGATGTTGCTCAGCTGCGCCAACAGTTGAATGATCTTACTGCCCAACTCCAACGTGAACATGATAATCAAGGGCAAGGTGTGCATGCGCTTGAGTATGCTCCCCAAACTCTAGGGGACTATATGATGCCGCTATGCACTGGTCCACTTTCTGGTGTGGTCCTCCCTGAGTTGCAAGCTCGTAACTTCGAGCTAAAGTCTGGACTGCTGAATTTGATCCAGTCTAATCAGTTTGGTGGATCGCCATCAGAAGATCCTCACCAACACATGGAGACGTTCCTCGATCTAATGATCACGGTGCATACGGAGAAAGTTTCTCAGGAGGCCATCCGTCTATATGCCTTCCATTTCTCTCTTCACGGGAAGGCTAAAGCTTGGTATAGATCCTTACCTGAGAACTCCATTACAACATGGAACCAACTATATGAGGTATTCAAGAGCAAATACTTTCCACCCAAGAAGATATCTGAGATGAAGGCGAAGATCAATGCCTTCGCTATGCAACATGGAGAGACCTATCATGAAGCTTGGGAGAGGTTCAAGGATTTGCTGATTCAGTGCCCACATCACGGGCAAAGCAAGTATGCTCTCCTTCAAATCTTCTATCAAGGAGTTGATGATGCTACTAAACTGCTTATAGACACCTCTTCTAATGGAGGGTTTATGGAGATGAGTTTAGATGATGCTTGGGCTTTTATTGAGAAGACTGCTCTTCATGTTGCGAGGTACTCTAATCCTCACTCTTCTATTTCTGCTACTAAGAGGTCTGCAGGTCTCTATGAGGTTGATGCTGAAACTCACAAGTCAGCCCAGATGGAAGCTCTACAGCGTGACATTGCGTTATTAAAGAAGGAGTTTCTTGCTAAGCCGCTCTCATCTAGTGCGGCAGGGGTGCCTCCCCCCGTTGTTGAATGTCAATATTGTGGTATGCTGAACCACACACTATCCAGTTGCCCTACTTTTCTAGAAACACAACCGGGCACGACTCAAGGGGAGGTAAACTTCACTAGAGACAACTACAGAAACCCTAGGAACGACCCATTCTCCTCTACTTACAATCCTAGTTGGAGGAATCACCCAAACTTCAGGTATATGAATAATTCTAATGTGCAGAATCCACAGTCATTCCAGAACCAAGCATCATATGGAAATGGAGTCCCACCTTGATTTCAGAATGCACCAAATCAGGGATACCAGAATAGGGCGAATCAGCCTCCCCCCGTGGCTCCTAAGAAATCACCTGAACTTATTGCTGTTGAGAATTTGGTTTCTGAATTCAAAGCTATGGGTACCAAGATACAAATGATTGAGCAAGAACAAAAGATTCAAGCTAATCAGTTGGCTCAACAGGCTGTCAATGCCCCTAGACCGTCAGGTCAACTTCCAGGCAAACCGGATGAGAATCCAAAAGGACAAATTTCTGCTGTGTCTTTGAGGAATGGTAAATAGTTAGAGGAGGTAAAGATGCATGAACCTCCTAAAGCTAAAGGGCAAGCTTCTCCACCAGAGGTTGAGACTGAGGCAACAGATGAGCCTGAGAAGGACACGGTATATGTTCCCCCACCGCCATATCAGCCTCCTCTTCCGTTCCCACAAAAGAAGAATCAGGCTATGTTGGAGAAGAAGTTTGGGAATTTTGCAGAGATCTTGAAGAAGCTGCATATAAACATCCCATTTACCGAAGCTCTCAAGGAGATGCCGACATATGTCAAGTTCTTGAAGGAGATCCTCTCCAACAAGAGAAAGCTTGATGAATGCCAGACAATAGTTCTTAGTAAGGAGTGCAGCGCTTTGATCCAAAACAAGCTACCACGTAAGCTCGAGGATCCAGGTAGTTTCTGTGTCCCTATTAACTTTGGCAATCAGCATGATTATAATGCCCTTTGTGATTTGGGAGCTAGTGTAAGCTTGCTTCCTCTCTCAATTTGCAATAAGCTTGATTTAGGAGAGCTTAGGCCAGTAAGGATGCAACTATTCATGGCTAACAGGTCCATTTCCCACCCAGCTGGTATTTTAGTGGATATCCCTATTAGAGTGGGAAATTTTTTTGTGCCAGTAGACTTCGTAGTGTTGGATATGGATGCGAATATGTCTGTCCCTATTATTCTTGGAAGGCCTTTCTTGGCCACTGCAGGTACTGTGATTGATGTAAGAAAGGGGACTCTCTCCTTTGACATTGGAGATGAGAAAATAAAATTTAACCTTCCTAAAGCTATGAAAACCCCTTCTTTTGAGAATGATTATTTCAGGGAAGATGTGATGGAAAGGACAACCCAGGAGCAAATGATGTCTATTGTCATTATGGACCCCTTGGAGCTTTGCTTGACTATTAGTGTGATGACGAGGGGAGAATGTCCACCACTTGCTGAAGTTGTTGCTGATTTGGAGTTGTCGCCGAAAGCTCCTACCTTCCCTAAGTCCAAGGTCGAACTTCTAACCACGGATGATGTTCCTGAAGCGCCTAAGCTAGAGATGAAGCCACTCTCATCTTCTTTGAGGCTAAAACAAGCATTAGTGTCAGCCCCCATCATGCAATCACCGGATTGGGATCTCCCTTTCGAAATTATGTGTGATGCAAGTGACTTTGCCGTGGGTGCTGTACTTGGGAAAAGAAGGGACAAGAAGCTTCATGCTATTTACTATGCCAGCAAGACACTTGATGAGGCTCAGATGAACTACACCACAACGGAAAAGGAGTTGTTGGCAGTGGTGTTTGCCTTTGAGAAGTTTCGGTCATACCTTGTGGGTTCTAAGGTAATTGTCTTTACTGACCATGCTGTTGTGCGTTACTTGATGCAGAAAAAGAATGCGAAACTGCGCCTTATTCGTTGGATTCTGTTGCTACAAGAGTTTGACTTGGAAATTAGGGACAAGAAAGGGGCTGAGAATGTTGTTGTTGATCACCTTTCTAGGCTTCCTCCAGAGCAGGTTGAGAAGGGAAAAGAAGGATTGCCTATTGATGATTCTTTCCCAGATGACCACTTGTTCCAAACCACAACCTCTGCCATCTCTCATGTCACCGAACAGCCCCTAAACTTCTCCATTGAGGGGCTTCCTTGGTATGCTGATTTTGTGAACTACCTGGCTTGCAAAGAGTTTCCACCTGGACTGTCATTTCACTAGAGGAAGAAATTCCTCCATGATGTTCAACAATATTATTGGGATGAACCGATGCTCTTCAAGATAGGCAATGATGGGATTTATAGACGGTGTGTCCCAGATGATGAGATTGAAGGTGTGATTAAGCATTGTCATAACTTGCCTGCTGGAGGACATGCTAAAGCTTTCAAGACTATCGCCAAGATCTTACAATCTGGTTTCTTTTGGCCCACCATGTTTAAGGATGTGCAGAGGTATGTAACTTCTTGTGATGAATGTCAACGTTCAGGGAACATATCTTGGAGGAATGAAATGCCACTCACCAAATTCCAAGAGGTGGAACTTTTTGATATGTGGGGGATCGATTTCATGGGTCCTTTCCCAAGTTCTGGAGTCTACAAGTACATCTTGGTTGCTGTAGATTATGTGTCGAAGTGGGTGGAAGCAATCGCCACACCTACGAACGACTCTAAAGTGGTAGCAAAGTTCTTAAAGTCTACCATCTTTCCAAGGTTTGGGGTTCCGCGAGTTCTTATTAGTGATGGAGGATCGCACTTTATTGAGCGGAAGTTTAAAGCACTCTTGAAGAAGTATGGGGTGAACCACCGAATTGCTACTCCATATAACCCCCAAACAAGTGGTCAAGTCAAGGTCTCCAATAGAGAAATAAAGAGTATTTTGGAGAAAACTGTTTCTCGAACAAGGAAAGATTGGGCACAGAAGCTTGATGATGCTTTGTGGGCATATAGGACGGCGTACAAGACTCCCTTGGGCACTACACCGTACCGGCTTGTATATGGGAAATCTTGTCATTTACCGGTTGAGTTTGAGCATAAGGCATTTTGGGCTATAAAGGCGCTGAATTATGATATGAAAGAAGCCGGTGAGAAGAGAATGCTACAACTTCATGAGCTTGAAGAATTGAGACTTGAGGCATATGAGAATGCCCGGATCTACAAGGAGAGAACAAAGCGATGGCATGACAAGAGGATTGTCCCTAAGAACCTTTTTGAAGGTGATTTGGTCTTGCTCTATAATTCTCGCCTAAAGCTATTTCCGGGTAAGTTGAAGTCTCGATGGAGTGGTCCTTTTGAAGTCCGAAAGGTTCATCCTCATGGTGCAATTACAATTTGGAATGAAACGTGGGGTGAATTCAAGGTGAATGGACATCGTTTGAAGAGGTACTATAGTGGAAACCCGATTGAGAAGGTGAGTCCTACTCATCTCAAGGATCCAAGTGCTTAACAAGAAGTGAAAGTCCGGCTCAAGACTCTAAAGAAGCGCTTCTCGGGAGGCAACCCGAGGTCAGTTTTCTTTTCATGCTTAATAGAATAGACTTGTAAATATTTTTATTCTATTTCTTCTATATTTCTTCCTTTACTAAAAAAAAAAACTCTACCGTGAAAATCAGTGGGCTCATGCGCGGGCGTGCACCTTAGGCGCGCGGCCGCGTAGACCCATCTCTTTAAAAAAACAAAAAAAAAAAAAACAAAAATTTTAAAGCTTTTTTGTTGAATTGGGTTTGGTGGTTTCACGCTTCCCTTCCCATTCACCACACACACGACACACCTTGCCTTCCTCTCCCTAGCCTCGCACCAGGCCATCGCCCCTACCACCGGTCGCCACTACACCACCACGCCGGCGGCCCTCTGCCAGCACCACCCGGCCGACAGTAGCAACCCCGTGCAGCACGAGGTCGCCACCGCACCACCACGCCGCCTCCCTCTCCTCACTTCCCTAGTTTGCCCTCCCTAGTCTTATTCCTCATTCTCCCCCTTGAACTTGAAAAAAATTGGTATGTTTCATCACCTCTTATCTCTTTTACTTCAAGTTTCTTTATCAATTGATGATTTTGTTGCATTGGTTGATTTAGAGATTTTGAAATTCTAGGGTTTAAGTTGATGAACGTGATTTGGGAAATCTTGAGTTGTATAAATTGGGGGTGACCTTGCATCACATTGTGTCAAGTTGATGATTATTGATGCTCATGAAATGTGGTTGATGGGTTGGTTGTGATTTATGAAGTGGAATTCATTTTTTGGGAATTTTTGTCTATGTTCTCATGGGAGATATGCATAATTCCTAAATAATTTATTCTATTTGGGTGATTGCTTGACTTTGTGGTGGCGATAGCCCTCTTGAAATTTTTGCAAGTGAAGCTTGAAACTTTGATATTTATAACTTGTTTCAAATTTCAAATATGGAGTTATTTGGGGTTGAATTCATGATGGTATTTGAATTGAGCATATTACTTTTGTTTGTGTGATGAGATGGGTTGGTTTTATATGCCGTGTCTATGAGTTTTGCATATTGGTGAGATTTTGATAAACTTGTGGACTTGGTGAATTTCTAAGTATGGGGTGGTTGTGTTGGAGGCTTGTGTTAGGAGATTTCTTACTTGATATGTGTGTTGTTTGGATTTGAAGGTTCTTGGAATTCCCAATTAACTCTTGTGCTTGCTTGTGTTCGTTTTTGGTTTCTTTTGTGGGTTTGTGGTTCCGTTGTGCAAGGTAGAGCTACTATGGCTAAAGGCAGTGCATCCCGAAAGCGGTGGATAACTCACAGTATGGACAAGGTAGTATGTGAAGGAGGTCAGGAGGATCTCTTTACAAACTTCATGGGTCGGACGCATCTTAGTACTCGATGGCCTAGTGTGGTTTCTCTAGCCCGATTGGATTTAGACGATGAGATCACGAAACTATGCTCGAGGATTGGTGCTACATCTTTGTTCCATTTAGGTTGGCATTCTTATCCGGCCATCACTTCTGAGTTTCTGAGTTCTTACAAATTTGAGAGAGGTGCTGATGAAGGTTCAGGGACGCTTACATTCCGGATAGGGAACTAGGCTCGGGAAATGACAGTAGCGGAACTCAATGAGGCCCTTGGTTTCCTGGCTCATAAAGGGAGAGTAACGCTCTCCAATGATACTCATAATGCCTTCTGGTATAGGCTCACGGGTTATTGGCCTTATAGATCGCAGAATGCAACCGCTACCTCTATAGTTCATCCTTGCTTCCGGATCCTCCATCGCATCATAGGAAATACTATCTTTGCTCGGGATGAACCTTCTAAGGTGAACAAGGGAGAGCTCGAGATTCTCTATGCCATAGCATATGATCGTCCTTTTGACCTTGTCTATGAGTTAGCTCGCAAGTTGGAGGGAGTAGCTGAAAGTACATCTGGCGTAATTTGCATTGGAGGAATGATCACCTCGCTAGCACATCATTTTGGGGTTGACTTGGAGAGACACACGCCAATTGAGACGACAAGAGAAATTAATGTGAAACATCTCCTTATTGGTCACACTCTTAAGAAGGAGCAAGGAAGCTTTTGCTATTATCTCTCTCAGATCTCCGCCACTCGCCCGCTCTTTAGTTCACCGTATATAAGCACAGATGAGGAAGCCAACTGGTATGAGGCTTGGATTGGTGCTCCTCGTCCACCACTCCCCACTGTTGAGAATGTGGAAGAGGATGAGACTCTTTCCGATGCGTCGCCTACCCATAACTATGAACAAGGAGACTCTTCTGGTGGAGCCTATTCTACTGATGACAGAGCTTACTTTTAGAGCCAGTTTGACAGTTTGTCATCTCATTTATCTGCCCTCTCTACTCGACAAGATGCTCTGCAAACTCAGATTGCGGAGCATATCTCTAGTGTATCTCAACGCTTCTCATCTTAGGATACTCAGCAGCAACAAGATCGTCTACAGCTCCAGCAGATTATGGTGATGTCCCAGCGCAACTGTTATCATCTCCATGGACATCATTTTGATCCTTGCGCCCCGTATCCTCCCCCACCACCTCCACAGTAGTAGTGTTTTTATGAGTACCTTCTCATCTTTTATTTATTTTCTACATTGGGGACAATGTACGAGTTAAGTATGGGGTGGGATGTTATTCTTGTGTGTCTGCATTTGTCATTAGTGTCTTGAGTCTTTCTTTTGGCTTTTTGATGTATTTTGGTAGTTTAGGTTGATGATAGGTGTCCCTTGAACATGTTATGTAGGCTACAATGATGGAATAATTGTCTAAGATGCCAATATTCGCCCTAATCTGTATGTGTCATGTCTTGAGACAAATTGCCTAGCATGAAGTTCTTGAATGAGTTTGCATGATTAAGTCCCTAGACAATAACCTTGTGAGATTCTGAGCCTAAAATCTTGATGAATCCTGTCATTTCCTATATTGTGTGACACTCACTTTGTGCTTGATCTCTAGAACTTGCTTTAGACTCTTTATTGAGGCCGTATTACATGATCTGTGCACATAGCTTAAAGATGATCGAGGCAACACTTTTTGTTAACCATGTCTCCCCGCGCCTATCCTTGTATATGATCCTATGCTTGAAGCAAATCTGAGATTTATTAGCCTATTCATTTGATAAACTCCACAAAATCTTCATAGTCAATTATTAGCCTTTGACCTATCCGGGAATTAGGAAATAATGTTGCTTATTTTTATGAGTGGAGATGCTTTGAGTGTCTGGTAATGTTTGGTTTGGCGTGCTCTATGAAATCTTGAGACCTAGAGAGGATAAAATTCACTCGGGGGCAAAATTCAAGAAAAAAAAATACGGTTAGTAACCGATCCTCCTTGTGGAGAATAAAATTCACACAAGGAGGAATATATGCATGTAAGGAGGCTGAGACACTTAGTAACCCGGTGCATTCATCACAAATGTTTGTATTTGCGCAAAACAGTGTTGAAGCTAGAGAAAAGAAAAGAAAGGGAGATCGAATGTGGTTCACAAAAGTTGAGAATGAAAACATTATTGTGATGGAGTTGTATGGTGGTTCGGTATGAGTTTCTGTGAAGTGATTCTTTTTCTGGTTGGTTCCTAACCTTTTTTCCCAGATTTTAGCACCACAAGCTCAAAATTTTCCATACCTTGTCTTTTTTCCACCTTGGACCATCACAACTTTATAGAAGGCCCTCATGATTTCTGTTATGTGCATGATCCTCAACGGTGGAGATTTAGAACGCTATTGCAAGCCTATGGTAGATTAAGTGAAATGGTTGAGACCGAGCGTAATGTTAAACCTTAAACACATTTGAGTGAGTTTGTCATTAGGAAAAAAATTCCTTGTGAGGTTTAAGGGCTTTTGATTGTTGTGTATTAATGATAATGAGCAAACATGTGATGATGGCAATTGTCTTAAGGTTCTGATGACAAAATATCATTTCAAAAGGGGCTTGAATAAGTTGAGACAATGATCCTATCTTACACTTGTGGTTTATTACATGGCGAGTCTTGCTTGGGGACAAGCAAGATTAAGTATGGGGTATTTTGATATCATCATAGTTTGCATTATTTAGGACATGCATTTAGCATAGGTTTGTGTCGTTTCTCATGTGTTTTAAGTGTTTTTATAGTTTTTTCGTTTAGTTTCTAGGATAGAGATCTACTGTCTTTATGGTGGTGTTTTCAGGAGTTTTCGGGAGCTAAGCGGAGATTGCTAGAGGAACTGTGAGATGAGTATAGAAGCTAAGAAGAGCCGAGCGGAAATCATATAGGAGGAATGAGGATAAAAAGCGAAGAAGCAAGAGCATAAGGAGCCAAGCGGTCGAGCATCATAGGCTTCACCGCAGGAGAGAAGTGCACGGGCGTGCACCTTGTCCGCACGGGTGTGCAGATGCCCGATCAGAGAAACAAGCCATCAGGAGAGAAGTGTGCGGGCGTGAACCCTAGGCGCGCGGGTGTGCACCCTAGGCGCGCGGGCGTGCACTGTTCAGTTCGAAAAAAAATTGCGTTTTTCAACCCGGTTTCTTTTGACATTAGTTTATTATTATTTTAGGGGTTTAATAATATTATATTAGCGGATGTCCCAGACTATTTAAGGGGCGGAAACACATATTTGAAAGCTCTCTCGAAACCCTCGTTTGGACGCTCTCTTTTGAAGACCCTTTGTTGAGTTAGATTGGGAGAATTTTAGACAGATTTGCTTGGAGATTACATTGTTTCAATTCAAGATTGGTATTTCCCTTTTAGTCTTTGCTTTTCTATCTATTTCCATGTTTCAATTTAGTGATTTGATGATGAATTCTTCCATGCTTGGCTAAATTTTCCGTTCTAGGGTTAGGGTGAACCCGACACTGTCGCAATTTGTTTGATTTCGATGGTTGCTTGAACTTTATCTGAATTCTATGAATTGATTTGATCCTAGTTGCTTTACCTAATTGATGTCAATCGATTAGAATCCTTTTTAGATTCAAGATGCTACCGCTGAGAATGGAAATTGGATACTTGGATGGATTTCATGAACTCAAAAGGGGAATTGTGTCTATTGGAACCCTAGGATTGAACTCGAGGAATCAACAATTGTTATTGTGACATTTAAACGATTGTTGAGGACTCTTGAGGATTAATAAATTATCGTAGATTATTAGGTTTGAATCGGTTAGGCGGAACGCGACAACGAAAGTTTAATTGATTTTCTCATAAGGTCTATAAAGAGCTTAAAGGGTCTAGATTTTGTTAATTTAGACACAATTACTACAACATGCGACAACTGAGTAGTGATGACTTTAGATAATTTACCTTCAATTTGACATATTAAAAAGAAGAAGTTCGAGAGAACATCGAGTTGAATTCTTTGTGGCATTGTCGTCGGAATCCTTAACCCTGGAATTATTTCTCATATATATTTTATTCATAACTTTTGCTTGTTTTTCCTAGTTTAGTTGAAAAATCAAATCTCCCTTTATTGGCTTAGCTTATTAGTTCTAGATAACAATTGATACAGATTTAATCCCCATGATCGATACCCGTATACTGCAATTGATCTCGTATTCTTGCGAGGTTGGTTCAGGCTACACTATTCTTGTGTTGGTTTAGACCACATTAGGGACCAAAGGTTTCAGCAACCATAATGGAATCAAGGTGCCCCTAGGAACCCCCCACCATACAGAGCTCCAAGACATCCAGAAAGAGACCAACGGAAGGATGATCTATAGATGATCCTTGATGAGATGCGCGGAAATCATGCACAGCACCATCAGTCTACAAGCGCCATCAATAGTCAACTCCAGAATTTCAACACAAATTTTGGGGAGTTGAATATCTGGAAGAGGAGCATAGAGGCCCAAATGGGTCAATTCGCGGCTCAAATTCCACGACCAACCGGTCAACTCCCTCGGCAAACAAAACCAAATCCTAAGGGAAAGACCGGACATGTCGCAGCTGTAAAACTCAGGAGCGGGCACCAATTACGCGAGCTAGAGGACGGAAAGCACCAGGACAAAGCAGATCAGCAACTCGACAACGAGCAGCAGCAACTCGATATCGACCAACATTTGGTCGATATCGACAAGCCACAACTCGACATGGAGGAGAATCCAAGCCCAGACTCGGCTGCGCAGCACAACAACTCGAAATCAACAATTGTTGTCGATATCGAGCAGACCCTTGTCGATGTCGAGGAAAAAGTGGTCGATATCGAGGACTCTACAACACCTCTGACATCTATTCTGGCTCCGAAGTAGAAAAAGACACTGCCTTTCCCTTCCAAAGCGCTAAAAGATCCCACTACATGTAAGTTTAAACGTTTTGTTAATATGCTTCGAGAACTGAATGTCTCAATTCCTTTTACAGAAGCTCTTCAAGAGATGCCTGCGTATGTCAAATTCCTCAAGGAGATCCTGAGCAACAAGCGATCTATCTCAGAAATCGCCAGCGAATGCAAAGTGCTACACTTCCCTGAGAAGAGACCTGACCCTGGTAAGTTTTCTGTTACCGTGGGATTTGGACAATATAAATATGAGTCCTTGTATGATTTAGGAGCAAGCGTAAGCATCATGCCCCTATCAATCTCGCAAAAGGTGAAGATAGGGTCCATAGAGCCTGTAGATGCCAAGTTATACATGGCAAATAATACAGTGGTCATCCCTACAAGTATGGTTGAGAATGTCCCTGTCCAGGTTGGTAAGTTCTGTATTCAAGCTGATTTCCTTATTATAGACTGTGCTGAAGATCCTACTAGCCCTATTATTCGTGGTAGACGAGGTCTTAGATTTCTCTTTTGGCCCTGCAAAAGAGGAAATTTCATGGCTGGAGGTGAAGAGCATCAGCAACCACGGGACCAAGCAAACAACAGAGGAATGCAGCAAAAATTTACTCGACATCGACAAGCCTTCGTCGATATCGACCAAAGTGTTACTCGATCTCGACCAAACTTCCTCGACATCGACTTTCCCTGCTGAGCACCAGACTTGCCAAGAGCCTAAGTATGGGGTCACTGTACTCGATGTCGACCAAATTTACTCGACATCGACCAACCCTAAGCCCGAAGATTTCTGTTTTGGGCCTGAAAATGTAAGTTCAGGTATGCGTTCTACTCCTCCTCAGTCCATTAAGAAATTTATAAATAATTTAAGGGGAGGTAAGGCCCCTTGGCTAGTAAATCTGCGAAGGATGAGAGCTGGAAAGAAAAGGAAGGGAGAAAAGGGAGACTATGCAAGCAACCACCTATCAGCCGAGCTTGCATACTACAATCAGGACCTAGATGATCCAGGAGAAGGGCCAAGCACCAAAGGGGCCCACATTGACTACACTTAAAGCACAAGTGGAGAAGTCGGCCTAGCAACTCTAAAATCTAGAGCATGTATATAAAACTTTTTGAATTTTTGGGACTTTGAAACTTTTGGTTTTGGTTTTGTTTGTTTTTGTTTTTAAATACTTCATGTGAAATCTTGTTTTTGGGATAAACTAACAAAATTGCAGGTCGAAGAAAACTGGAGTCGACCAAACCTGGTCGATATCGACTACAATTTAGTCGGTATGGGATCCTGAGGTGGTTATCGGCAGGGGGGAGGAAAAGCAGCTAGTCGATTTCGACCAACGTTACTCGATATTGAGTAAGTTGGTCGATATCGACCAAATATTCCCCAACATCGACTAAGACAGTACTCGACAGGCTATGTTTTACTTTCCTCGACGCATTATTCGGTGAGTTTCTTCCTTTGCTCTTGTTTTGATTTGATTTTATACAGTGGGGACACTTTATATTTTAAGTATGGGGTGGGGGAAGAGCTCATTATCATTATTATATGTTTTATACTTATTTTTGGTTTTACATGGTGAAATTTTGAGAAAAATTTTAAATTTTTTTACATAAGGCTAAAACTCAAAGTTTTATAAGACATCTCCCATTGCTTGTAAATTGTTCAACGAAATAGTGTCATAGAAGCTTTATTGAACTTGACGATGCAAAATTGGATTCATTAGAGATATAGCAATGAAATTGCCTAGTAAAGGGAAGTCACAATGAAATACATATTTTCTTGAAAACCACGAAAGGAGGTAAAATTTGAAGTTGCTTTTGACATATTGCATGATAAGAGGATGGAGGACTTTATATTTCCATATAATGCTCATTCTTATATCCTAGCCTTACCTATGCTTATGCATCACAAAAAGCCATATTATGCCTTGTTTCAATTATTGCTCCACATGATCTAAATAATACCCATTCTTTACCTTATTTTCTATCCGGGGATTATGTTGAGAATGATGTTACATTATGGAGATTATTATATGGTGTTTGTGATTGTTATTATCATTATTGGAGTATGGTGGGAAAAAGTTTGAAAAATGTGGAAAATTTAATGAGTGAAAGAAAATCCAATCACCTCAGGAGATAAAGGTAGATCGACCATACCTGCGTTGAGATAATAGCTCCGCAGGATGGGACACCAATGTGAGGAGTCCAAAGCACTAAGTATCCGGGGCCATTCATGACACCCATGTTTGCGACACGCGAGAAGGCAGTGCTGAGGTTAGAGAGGTAAAAGCAGTATATTGAAAAAAAAAAAAGCATTATGAAAGGTGATGATTCTTATGAAGAAGGAATGTAGAAATTCAGTTTCGAAATACTTCATTTCCCCGGATTATTAGCACCACATTGCCAAACATTGCCCACCTTTAGCTCTTTACCAACCTACTCCTTTTTTAGCTTAATTAAAGTCCTCTTCATTATTAATGCTTTGTCACGAATGAATTGTTTTTGCATTACCCTCCTTTTGTGAGTAGATGTTGCTTTTTATTTGCACATGCATGGATTTGTGGCACAAATACCTTTTCAATGATGGTAATTGATTGCAGGGTTATATAAGAATGAATATATGATGTTGAGAGTGTTTAAATTCTTCCCCTGAATGACCATCCAAGTTATTGCTTGAGGACAAGCAAGCTTAAGTATGAGGTGATTTGATGTCCACTAAAATAGCCATGTTGAAATAAACATTTTAGCTCCTTATTCTATACACTTTGCATATTTTGGGCTGGGAATTTGTTGAATTTATGTAATATATGCTTATTTGCAAGAAATAGAGGTCTACATAAGTTTTGGTTTAATATTACAGAATTTGGAGCCATTCCGGGACAAAACAAAGAAGCAAAGATGGGAGCTGAGCTTTACTCGATATCTAGTACCTTTCATCGATATCGACCAAAGAAGTCCGAGTAAAGCCTGGTCGAGGAGGAGCTGATCGAGGAACTGAAGACGAAGCCAACTCAAGTTCAGAACCTTACTCGATATCGACCAAGCCTTGAAGCCACACCTGGACTCGAGGAAGTAGCACTTGATCGAGGAGCCGAAGGGAAGACATACCGAGCAACGCTCTATTCAATATCGAGTAAATTACTCGATATCGACAAGACCACGACCATATGTCCGAGTCAAGTCGAGAAGCAGTTACGCGAGCAAGCCATGCCAGCCAATATCGACGACACATTTCCTCGATATCGAGGAAATTACTCGACATCGAGCAGAAAGTTCCTAAAGCCGCGTTACACGGTTGGGCTGTCCGAGTCGAATCGGGCTTGCTTGGGTACGAAGGAGTCCTAGATCTATCAAGTCTATCAAGGTTTATTCATGGAGAGAGGATTTATCCACACATGAAGATATTTAGATATTTTAGATATATTTCCCTTTATGATAAATGTTTCTTTTTATTAAAGTTTTATCTTTAGGAATTAGATATACTTTCTTTCCTTGATTAGCAAGGATTGGTAGCCTATAAATAAATCACACGGGTCTGATTTTCTATTCATTCCATCACACAATTCAATTTGAGAAGGAGAAGAGGTAGAGAGAGAGAGAGAGTGGAGGCCAAGAGGAGTTTTTGAAGCCAGAGCGGAATTGGCTTCCTTTTGTTATAAGCTCTATTTAGTTTTATTAATGCAAGTTTATTTCCTTTTAATATTGATGTATTTGATTGCGATGATGCACGAGTAGTCCACCCACTTCTAGGATTCAGGTGAGCCCGACGATAGCCATGCAAGTTTGAGGTAAAAATTCGACCTTTATCATGTTTTGAGCATCTACTACCTTTTATGTGTTTATTACCCATTCAATGGAGATCCATGCTAACAACTTGGATTGTAAACCTAAAAATGGTAGATACAATTCGGGTTTCTTGAAAGAGTTTCTTAATTGTTGGAAAAGGCGAAAGCTTGGTCCTTCGATGCGATTTGCATGATTATCGTTATTTATCTAGCCTTATGCATGCTTGGTTATTGTTGTTGCAAACCCCGATCTTGGAAGTTTTCTTTCATACATAGTTTACTTCACAAAGTCTTTGTCTTTATTTTCTTTCGTTTTTACTTTCTGTTCTTCCTCGATCTCGACCAACTTTGGTCGATATCGACTACTGACTTTCGATCCTAGATCGTCGTAGCTTCTAGTTTGCAGGTACTCGACCAAGGCTTCCTCGACGTCGAAGAGAGTTACTCGATATCGAGTAAATCTACTCGATATCGACAACATCTGGTGACTGCTGCTGCTCTGTTCCACTTGTCCGATATTCTGTCGACTAACCCTAGTCGAGATCGAGGTAATCTGTTATCGACTTCTGTTCGTGAGATTACTCTGCTGGCTAGGATCCGCTGACACGCTTCCTCGTGGATCGATCCTGACTTCCCACTACTGCCACGGGAGGAAGTCTTGTAATTATTTGCAAGGGACGGAATCTGGTTTGCTTTGCTTTATTCGTATTATATTTTGAACTCAATTTCCTCTTACAACAGTAGTTTACATGACCTAATCAACAAATTCAAGCACCTAACTCCAAGCTTTGGAGATTAGCAAGTGCTCCTTTCCTGACCTCCCACTCCTCCCATTCCATTTCCCCTCTGAATATAAGTTCAGTCACCTGCTGAAAGCTACCATCAGAGAAACTCAATAATTTATTATCGTCCTGGCCTCCAACTACAAAGAGTGATTTGAGGCAAGGAAGCATCTCGATCCAAATATAATAATACATCTCCAATAGCAGCACATTCAATGAGCCCGTTCTCGCTCTTACCAATTCCCTATTTTCCTAAATCAAGCCCTAACCAAACACTATCAACTCCTAAATTGAAGAGAAAGGGGTTTAATGAGGTTACCTCCAAATAAAGTTGGAGAGAACACCGGAGATCTGAGGAGGAGAGAGAGAGTGAATGGTCCCTATTCTCGAGCACGAACCAACAACACATGGAAGGAGCTACGTTGAGTTGAGACGCACTCATGCGGAATCAAGTGGGCTCCTCACGGTGAGCTCCGACACAGGCAGAATCGAAGGTCGATGGCGATGGAGAGAAGGCAGGGGAAGATATCAAGAACAAGGCCGATGTTGACGGCGATGGGCGGATCCGCGGTGCTTGATTAACAGCGAGGAGATTCAATGGCGAAGGAGCTCACCGACCTCAATCGACGATGGTGAATAAGGAGAGGAAGAGAAAGTTGATGTGATTAGTGAAGTGGATTATGTTAGTTAATTATGTTTTAGCTTAACCCCTTTATGCCTTTTCTTGGGGAATAAGTCTAACTTTTTCCTTTTCTTGGGGAATAAGCATCTCTATCCCTTATCTTCTACTTGTCATTATCAATCTTGTTCTCCTTCTTACCAAACCTCCATAGCTAATGCCACCTCTCATAATGAGCCCAAATTTGTGCATGAGACTTTAAGGAACCCTGCTTGGTGTGATGCCATGTTGGCTGAGTTAGATGCCTTGGAGAGAAATGGGACATGGTCCATCAAAGCTCTCCCTGATGACCAGTCCCTAGTGACTTGTAAATGGTTTTACAAGCTAAAACTGAAGAGTGATGGCTCCCTTGACAGACACAAAGCTCGGCTTGTTGCTAGAGGCTTCACTCAACTTGAAGGGGTGGATTACTCTAAGACATTTGCTCCAGTTGCCCGTATGATCTCAGTAAGTACTCTTCTAGCTGTTGTTGCAGCTTACAATTGGCCAGTGGCTTAACTAGATGTCACCAATGCCTTCCTCAATGGTGACCTCGAAGAGGAGGTATACATGTCTCTACCTCCTTCTTATTCTATTCTCAAAGAGCTACAGTCTAAAGGGATGAGAACTTCTTACCATCATTGGACTCAAAGGGAGATATATGGTGAGTCCAATAATGCTAGACTTGTGTGCAAACTGAACAAGTCCCTATATGGCCTTAAGCAAGCCCCTAGGCAGTGGTTTGCAAAATTTTCCAGTGTGATGCACTCAGGAGGATACACTCAATTCAAATATGATTATTCCTTGTTCACTAAGAGGAATGGGAAGTTGTTCACAACTCTCTTGGTATATGTTGATGACATGATTTTCACATGAAATGATCAAGGAGAGATTGCTAAACTGAAAAAGCATTTGTAGATTCAATTTCATATTACAGATCTAGGAGAAATGAGGTACTTTCTAGGGATTGAGGTTGACATAAATCAGGAAGGCATCTACCTCGACCAAAGAAAATATACTCTGGAAATCTTAGAGGAAACTGGCATGAGCAATGCCAAACCTTTACAAGCTCCTTTAGATTCTCATGTCAAATTATCAAAAGAGGGGGGGGGGGGGGGGCAAATTAAGAACCCTCACATGTTTAGAAGGTTGTTTGGAAAAATTATATACTTGAAAGTCACCAGACCAGACATCACTTATAGTGTTCAAGTTCTTAGCCAATTTATGCAGACACCTTGTGTTGACCACTAGCAAGTAGCTAAGCATCTTCTAAGGTATCTAAAGCATGCTCCATGCCGGGGAGTCTTATTATATAGCAAGTCTGATATCAGATTGAGAGCCTATTGTGATGCTGAATGGCAATCTTGTCCAATGACTAGATGGTCTTTAACCGGGTTATGCATAATCCTAGGACTTTCTTTGATCTCATGGAGGACTAAAAAGCAATCATTTGTAGCCATGTCCACTTCTGAATCTGAATATAGAGCAATGGATGTAACCTGTTGTGAGATAACATGGCTTGTCAGGTTATTGACTGATATAAATGTAAGCAATGAGGGTGTTGTGGAACTCTACTATGACAACCAGGCAGCACTTCACATTGCAAGAAACCCCGTCTTCCACGAGAGAACAAAACACATTGAAACTGACTGTCATCTCGTCATAGATAAGATTCTAAGCAAAGAGATTGAAGCAAAGTACATTAGCACCAGAGACCAGCCAGCTGATGTATTCACCAGAGTGATCAGTCTTGATCAAGCCAACAAACTTCTATCCGAGCTTGGAGTGATAAATCAATTTTGTAACTCTAAGCTTGAGGAGGAGTGATGTGATTAGTGAAGTTGGTTATGTTAGTTAATCATGTTTTAGCTTAACCCTTTTATGCCTTTTTCTTGGGGAATAGGTCTTACTCTTTTCCTTTTAATTTCCCTTTTAATAATTGGGTATAAATACCCTTCCTGAACTTTGTTGCCGTTTGAGGAAAATGAAAGAGACCCCTTTAGGGTAAAGGCTTGATTGCTTTCCCAATTGTTCATCTGTCTCTATCAATTTCATATTCCCATTCTCCTAGTTGACGAATTAATGCTCGGTCACTGTTCCATTGAATCGAATCATCATCAGCTCTTCAAAAGTGCCAAATGGAGAGAGGAGGAGCCATGGAGAGAGCTCGAGAGGAGATTTGGGAGCGATGGAGAAGGAGGTCTGGGAACGGGAGGTCGGTTAAGGGTTACTAACCTTCAAAATTTACCACAAAATAAAAGAACAGTGATAAACATGATGGTAATTTACTTCGGTTCTCCAAGAAATCGTAGTAAACTCGTCAACTTTGAAAAATTACCACGAAATTACACGGAACTATGGTAAATGTAATGCTAATTTACTTCTGTTCTCTTAGGAACCGTGGTAAACTTGTTAAACTTTAAAATTTACCACAAAAGTACACGGAACCATGGTAAATTAAGTGTAGCCAAATACCATTTTTCTACTAGTGAATAGAAACGCGGTCTGAGACCGCGTTTCTCTGTTCAACCTGACACCGAGTGAATATTTGTGTAAATAGTTTTAGGTTGTGATTATTTTCGTAAATAAATATTTTTATATGAATATTTAAAAAAAATTCCTATATAATAACATTTAATATACATAATAAAACCATAGTATGGGTAGCAAGAGAAAAATAAACCCTTTCAAAACATTCATTTATCATATACGTACGTACACAATACACCTGAGCACCAATTAACCATCAACATACTATTATTTAGAAATCAAATAACCATAAAACCTCTAATATTCTTTGTAGTTAGTTGAAACACTTTCAAAACATCAATTTATCATATACACAATACACATTCGCATCAACAGTTGCATAGCAAAATAGATAGTTGTTGAACAAGAACTTCAAGGCAGCTCCTTCAGAAAAGCCCTAACAAAAAGCAGTACGTCTTTTCCTTCATCTTGGTCCTTCCATTCACAAACTTATCTTTGACCTTTCCAATACACTTCATGACCTTCTAATTCATAAAATCAGCTCCTCAGGACTGAAAATAATGACAACATATTATTCTACAACTTTGCAGAAGAGGAAATATGATTTCCGTAGAGCTTATCTTTTCCTTAGACATTTATATAAAAAGAGGAAATATGATTGACATGAAGGATTATAATCTACGTAGAGCTTTGCAAAAGTAACCAATCATTGAACAATGGAGTTCTAAATTAAGTTAAATATGCCCTGAACTTATGAATATAACCAACAAACTAGACCTTCAACAATTATTCTACAACTTTCAGATTTAAAAACTACTCTTAGAGAAGCACTTCCCATACTAGCCGCCTCTAGGTTAAACTTCTTTACATTTTAGTAAGGGCTTGACATCCTACTTCTAGCAGGATTTTTGTCAGGGCCTTGTTTATTTAAACAAGACCAATTCAAGAATATAATAAAATGTAGGGAAATTTACGGAAAACCACCCGTTAAACATGTGTTCTTACACTTAACCACCCATTAAATTTAAAATTACAGAAAACCACCCATTAAATGGTGTTTGTTAACAACTAACCACCCATTGTCTATTTCTATTATAATTCCATTGAATATATTATATTTTAATATTTATACTTCAAAATTAGTTTCAACTTTAATATATTTAAATTATATTTATGGTTGGGATGAAAAATTATTAATATATTAGGGACAAAAAATGTTTAAAATTTTTAAATTCTATATTTATTTGGAGGACAAAGGTTCTATATGTGTAATATTATTGAATTTTATTTAAAAATTTAAGAAAAATTTTAAAAGATAAATTTAATTAAATAACTTTTGAGCTCGGAAGATATATTTTAAAAAAAATATTTAGATAATTTTGTTTTTCATTTTTATTATACGGTGGATGTGTTTACAAATGAAAGAAAATGAGTCAATAATTATTAGTATTAAAAATATTATTAAATTTAAACAATGCTAATGACTTATAAACTTATTTTAATTTTGGTTAAAAAGTAGTTTATAAAATATTTTTAAAATTTATGACCATTTTTAATTAGGAATAAAATAGGAAAATTTGCTCATATATACATCAAGTTTTTAAAAAATATTTTAAAAAAATTTAGTAAAATATATTTTTAAAGCAATTTGATATTCTAATTTAAATATAAAGCTTAAAATATTATAATATCATATACATTTGACAAAATCTTAATTAAAATAGACAATGGGTGGTTAGTTGTTAACAAACACCGTTTAATGGGTGGTTTTCTGTAATTTTAAATTTAACGGGTGGTTAAGTGTAAGAACACATATTTAACGGGTGGTTTTCTGTAAATTTCCCTAAAATGTATTATATAGCTAACAAATTTCTACTTGGAAACAAAAACATTGTTTACTCACCTTGATTATAACCAGATGAGCTGGAAGATTCACACCCCAAGCTAATGTGCTAGTAGATACAAGTACCTGCAGGACAGAAAGTATGGACAAGAATGTGTCACTGGCTAATGAGTTCCTTTTCGCACATCTTAAGGGAGTTAAGTAGCATGCTTTGCTGGTAAGGAGACTGAAATTGGTACTCTTTCTGACCGAAGAATCTCATCCTTGAAGATAAGAAGATGAATGAAAGATTCTTCCTATGAAGAACATCCAACAATAAAATGCGAAAATAAATGTAATTCTTACTTGATCAAAGTTCTGCATCCAATGCAAGTAAGCTGTTTCATAGCAAATTTCATGATTTCTGGCATTCCTGGTTGATTTCTGGCTCAGCATTCCTAATCGATATCGACTTGTATAGGTCAATATCAACCTCTTAGCTTCCGGTTGATCTGCTTCCTTAGCTCATGCTGATCTTCGCTCAGCTTCCACTCGATATTGAGTTGCTGTAGTCGACATCGATTGCTTTGAAAATTTTCTTCTCTTCTCCAAATTGCTCATAAAACATCTCGATTTCTGCAAAATTCAACAAGAACTAGTATAGACCTCCATAATTGCAAAATAAGCGTAAGCTACACAATTCCTGTATAAATCAAACCCCGAAATATAAAATATATACAGAAATCGATATAAATGTTAATGCAAAACATGGCAAATTAAGCGCACATCAATACCCCATACTTAAGCTTGCTTGTCCTCAAGCAATACTTTTAATGGTCCTACAGGGGAAGAGATTAAACTCTCAACATCATAGATTCATTCTTATATGTCCCTGCCATCAATTACCATTCTCGAAAAGGTACTAATGTCACAAATTTATGCATGTGAATAAAAGCAACATGTACACAAAAAAGGAGGGTTATGCAAAAACTATTTAATAGCGACAAAACAACAATAATCAAGAGGATTTTATTTAAGCTCAATAAAGAGTAGACTCGTAAAAGGCTAAAGGTGGGATATTTTTTGCCATGTGGTGCTAATTATCCGGGCAAAATGGAGTAATTTCCAAACCTTTTATACCACATTCCTTCTCCATTTGATTTCTCACCTTTCGCTCATCGCTCATTGCTTTTTTCACTATAATGTTTTTACCTCTCTAACCTCAGCACTGCCTTCTCGCTAGTCGCAAACATGGGTATCATGAATGGCCCTGGATACTTATTGCTTTGGACTCCTCACCTTGGGGTCCCATCCTGCGGAATTAACATCTCAACGCAGACAGGGTCGATCTACCTTTATCTCTAGAGGTGACCGAATTTTTTTTCACTCATTAAATTTTCCATAATATGATTCTCCTGCCAAACTCCAAATATAATGATACAACACAAACACCATATAATAATCTCCAAAAGTAAATTTCATTCTCATCATAATCCTCGGATAAAAAATAAGGTAGAAAATGGGTAATATTTAGCATACGTGGAGCAAAAATGATATAAAGCTCTTAATATGACTTTTGTGATGCAAAATAAGCATAGGTAGAGCTAGAAATATAACAATGAGCATTACATGGAAAATATAAAGTCCTTCATGGGTTTCATAAAAATATGCACTTCATTGTGGCTTCCCTTTAGAGCAAGCCCAACAGCTTTGCTAAAATAGAAAAAAAGAGGGGATTTTAGAGAAAGCCTCCATATTTTCTCCCCAAAAGATTCTCCAAACCTATATGCAAAATAGAGAAAGTGATAGAAAGAGAGAAAAAATCTTTAAATTTGGAGGAAGAAAATTGATCTGTAGAATTTAATGTGCACTACTCCCTAGTTGAATTTGTTGATGCAAATCCTTCAACTGGCCAGGCCTTCAACAAAACCAGTGCGCTACTTCAAGTTTCACCCCAGTTGCGTTTAGTCGAAGAAAGACGAAACAGGGGTTTCCATTCCTCTCTCCCAATTTAAAGGCAAGGGTAAGTTCTTTGCAATTTTGATTTTCATCAACTGGTTCATGTTCGGCCGTTTCTCTTCAATCTCAGAGGTTTCACTTTGTTTTGTCTTCTATTTGATTAGAAGCTTGATTGTATATACTCTCAAGTATGAGGGTTGGTTCAATTTTTTAATCAAATTTACTTCTTTGATTCAAACTTAAAACCTGTTACTGTCAGAAATTGAAGAAAAATAGTGAAATTTCGAACTTGGTGATATAGATAGGTAGGACCATCAAGATTCAGGCATTGTTAGATATTCTTTTAGCTCTGATTTCTCAAGCCTTATAATTTGTGGTTGTGATGTGTTTCTTAAGCACGACACTCAGAGCATGTACGATACCATTGAGATCATTCAGTACGCTCTTCCTCTTCCATGTAGGATGAAATTTCCTCTTACTTTTGCCTTTGATTGGTAGTATGACATATTAAGAAGGTTTTAAATTGATACCTTGAATGCGCATTTCGAATTGTAAATTGATCCCTCAAAGAGCAACATTGAACGAATGTAGGTAGTTGTTGGCTAGAAAATGTTTGATCTTTAACCTCTTGGTTTTGTCTTTGATTGATAGTTTGACTTGCGGCAATTTGTGAAGCTTTAAGAATTGCAATAGGAAGGTTTGCAGGGAGTATTTTAAAAAAAGGCTAGATAACTTTTCTTGCAGGTATATAGAAAAGATAGGGTTGGTGACATCGGGTGGGGGTGAAACCCGGCTAAGTAGTGGTGAAGTATTTGAATGAATGAAGAAAATACAGGCATTGAACCCCAAGTACTTCACCCTCAGGTTGAAGTACGCTACGAGACAGAAGAGAAGCTCTAGGACTCGGATGTTGTGAGGCACAACGAGACTACTAAAAACGCAGGAAATAGCTACGGAAAATAGCAATGGATTTAGCGACAAATGTCCGTTGCTAACCGGTTTAGCCACGGAATCAGCCACGGGCGGGCCATCCCTTGCTATATGCCTCGTAGCTAATAGCGACGGACCGTCAGCAACGGATAACGAATATTTTATGGTCGTGGCTACGTCCGTGGCTAATAGTAGATGGCATATGTCGTGGCTGTGGCTACGAACCCGGTTTGAAAACAACGTTGAAATTAAAGCCGTGGCTAAGTTCGTTGCTAAGTTCGTGTCTGCAAACAAGTCATGAGCCTAGTCGAGTCCGTTGCTGATCCGTTGCTATGGTCGTTGCTAACATTGTTACTCATTTCATTGGTAATATTGTTGGTAGGGTTGTTGCCAAGGTTGTTGGTAATGTCAATATTGGTGTCATTGATATTTTTTAGGCTAAAGTCGTGGATGGTGCTGATTTTCATTTGTTTCGTTATTTTGTAGCAAAACTTTGATAGATACATCTAAAGTAATAACAAATCCAGAGATACATAAATGAAGTACAAAAATAAAGAACATATTATAGATACAAAAGAAACAAGATCTAGCCAAGGGAGTGTGGGTTCTTGGATGAGATTGTCGGGGCATCTCTACTTCCGTTCCATGTGAATGAGTCAATGAGTACCCAAACTTGCTCTGAGACAAATCCATTGAACCTGAAACAAGAACAAGTGATATGTCATTTAGGTATGTCATTGGGTTATAGGGAATTAGCCGTCTAGAAGATAAGGGTCAGCCCCGTCATCAGAAAAGTTTGTTGTTTGGATTTCACAAGCTTCATACTTGCAATGAACTATAAAATTAGATCGATCGCAATAGAGCAAATGAGATAAGCTACCTCGTCAGTCCTATCCTTTGTAATCCAGGATTTGTTAGTTTCATAGGCACATACAATCTGCAACAGTAAATATGCCACACCATAAGACAAAAATATAAAACATGTTCACAAATTTGACTTCCTGTGTTCATACAATCAGCAACATCAAACAAAAAATCGGACCAAAGATACCCAAATGATAATTACACAAAATCGAACCATAATCATCCACTAATCTGCAATGTGGAAGAACAACGAAGAACATGAGTAGAATTAGAATTTAGAAATTGATGTATCATCACAAGTCATGCGCATTGGATATTGATGTTAAAAGAAAAGGGGGAGGGAAAAAACACAAATTTCCCACCATTGCCAGGGGCACTGAATCAAATTCAGTGGTGTGTGAATTTCAATTCCGACCTAGCTAGATTATTCACTAAACTGAGAAATTACCGATAACCTTTATTTATTCACCACACCCGCAAATCCAAAAAAATCAAACCCTAAATCTGCAGACTACACCCACAACCCTGCAACTGCATAGCCAAAGAATCAAAGGAGAGGGCCGGGAAGCAGGGTCACAGGGAATTCAAGAGGCCCGGGAGAAGAGAAATAGTAAAGAGATTTGTACCTATGGAGGACGCTTATTTAGACGAGCAATTGTGGCTTGAACGAGGAGAACGAACCCCATTGAAAGTAGCCAAGCAGTCATCACCAACACTCTGTTTGATAGCACCCCAATTCGGGGCAAAAACATGGGTAGCTCTTCCTGATAAATTATCTTCAACTTGAGCACCCATTTGCTTCGATTTCTGCTTCCATATCTGTTCATTAGCCCAATTAAAGAAACCGAAATCTATATCGACTCAGACATTGAAATTGAAGCACTGAAGGGAAAAATCTGTGGGGTAAGAGTTATGCACCTGCAATCGACGAGCCTGGACACCAGAATTGACCAAAAATACGTTCATTCCGGAGAAGATCCCTTCGCAATCGGAGGCGGAGCGAGGGTTTTGGCTTCTTTTTCGCTTGGGTTTTCACGCCATGTTCGAGATCTTGACCCACCGAAACCAAGCCTCCGGGCTTGAAGTCCCTCCCAGCGGCTTGTCCTTCTCCTCGTTCAAGCCACAATCCCAGCGGCTTGAATTCGCGATGGAGAATCCAATCTGTTGAAGGCGGCGCTCCCTCCGTCGGCGTCGTTATCCATGTTGGTCTGTCGGCGTCGTTCTCCATGGGCGGAAGATAGGAGGGCAAAGATAGGAGGAACACAGGAGCGGTGCGAGAGAGACAGGAGCGGTGCGAGAGAGAGAGAGAGAATGAAGTGAAGGAAGACATGAGGAGAAAGATCTGGAACGAGGAGAGAGATTTGTTACTTAGTATAAGGTTTTATTAGCTACGTATATGAGTTTTCCTCAAAACAAAACCTTATAGTATTATAATAAGAATTTATTACTTAGTATAAGGTTTTATTAGCTACTTATATGAGTTTTCCTCAAAACACAAAATAGCCACAGTCAAGAATAGTCGTGGCCAATGTCATTGCTATTGGCAACCAAAACACCGTCGGCTGACATTCGTGGCTAAAAATCCGTAGCTATTTCCTGTTTTTTTATTAGTGCGAAGAGCATTTGGGTCTGGCTTTGACGGAGGGGAAACCTATCGTTGATTCCGCCAAAGAAAACTCAAACCTAAAGCAAGTATAGCGATAAGCAAGAGGTCGATCCCACAGGGAAAATTATAACTCAAGTGTGATTTATGTGTCAATTAAAGTAACCAGTTTGGGGGGTTTTAGTGGGTGAAAGTTCCGCCTTTTATCAAAGCGGAGTAAGCAAACAAAGTAAATGGATTTGGTTTTAGACAATTAGGAGAAGTAATTCTACCTACAATTTTCCACTTTATTGGATTGAAGCGATCCTTGTAACTTCTTCTCATCCTATTAAGTTCCCTATGAATGTCCTTGTCCCGACCTAATATAGTTACTAGTCCAACCAGTCATAGCAACCCTTATCAATCGAACAGTCCCTAAAGAAGGATGTAACCCAATTGATAGCTTTAAGTTCAGAGATTAGCCAAGGTATTTGCAGTCCCTAAAGAAGGATTTAACAACACATTCAACTTCCTACTCATTCAATTAGTTCAACCAGCCCTAAAGGAACAAGTTTGCCACTTAGGTTAAGGTTCACAACCAGGAATCTATAAAACCTTAGCGATTGAATTGATCTAACAAGTTGGCCAGACAAGATAGAACAAAACAATAAACAATCAAGCACAAAGAAGTTGAAACATTCAAATATAGGAAACAAGGAACGAGAATTAGAAACTCACAATCAATCCGAATAAAGCTTCAAATTGCAGGCAGAATAGATGAGTTTAGTTCCTCATGGGAGACATTGCTCAAAATCTCTAAAGTGTCTAATGGAAGTAAGAATAGAATGGGAGTAATGAAAAATAACATAAAAAGTCGGCCTAAAAGACATCCAAGTCGGCCCCCAAAACAAAATAGAACATCTAGGGTTTTTTTTCCAAAACGCTGCGCGCTGACGGCAGCTGCGGCGGGCGCAGCAAATAAGCGGCGGGCGCAGCATGAATACCGCCCTTGGCGGCGGGCGCAGCAAACAATGCGGCGGCCGCTGCATTGGTTTTTCCCGAAACTTCCGTCTCGAATTAGCTCTCGACGTCAACATGAAAGTTGTAGCTCTCTGAAAGAGCTTTCCAACGCATGGTCATAATAGTCGATTGGACAACCGAGGCCTCCAGAAAGTGCAAAACAAGTTCAGCATGTCTGGCGACAACTTCTGCAGACTTGTTCTTCGTTTAGGTTCGCTTCTTCTTCTCAGGACCTCTTGAGATCTTCATGTAAGCTTCTTCGATCAACTAGACATTCTCATCAAATGCGTTATCAACTCATGTCTTCTCCTCGGATCTACCATTACCTGAAATAATCAATAAAAGCGTGTAGATTCCGACTCCGACAACATAGAGAACTAATATGCAAATCATGCTTAATCCATCCATGAAATGCATCTTAACTAAGCTAAATGCAACCTATTATGCCTACCTAAATGCATGCTATCAGGCTTATTGACAAGGTAGAAACCCAGCTGAAAGAAACATCATACGTAGTTGGAGACGAGTTCACAATGGCAGATGTAGTGCTTATCCCAGTGCTGGCTTGCCTCTCCCTCTTGAAGCTGGACAAGGAATTAGGAATATATCCAATTTTTTATACTATTCAACCATCTTAAGAGGTTAAGAGATATAAGTAGAAATGTAGATTTAAATTTCTTTCATAAATGTATTTTTTATTATAGTGTATAATAAATATAAAAATCTGTAAAATAGAAAAGCTGTTGGAGTTGGAGTGAATTTTTTTTAGAGATTTCGACATTCTTATCTCTATTTTAGAGAATATTTGCAAAATCTGTTGGGCTTGCTCTTATTAGGCAATTTCATACTATATATCTCTAATGAATCCAATTTTACATCGTCGATTTCAATTAAAGCTTCCATGACACTATTAAAAAAATTTCAATGGGGGTGATAAAAAAAACTTTGGATGAAAACACGTAAGCATATAGATAAATAATCAAATCCAAAGTAACCATGTATATAGAAATTGGAGAAATATGCATAAATATAATGAAAGTAAGTCATTCCCCCACCCCATACTTAAAGATTACAGTGTCCTCACCATATAAAAACAAGGGTAAAAAATGAGACTTACTAGACAGACGCGCGGATACTCCAAACAAGTGCTGAAGATTTTTGCTGAGTAGGTCGATATCGAGTGAACCAATCGATATCGACTGGGCTCACTCAAAATCCATTGGTTCCATGCTTCAGGGTGATGTAGAGTTGATCACAACATTCCTGGTCGAAATTATCAGTCGATATCGACCAGATGAGTCGATATTGAGTCACCTGAAAAAAAAATATTTCTTTTTTTTAATAGGAAAACAGAACAAATAAGTTCAAAACGAAATACTCAGAATCTAAATACTAATTGTTCAATACATGCTCTATATTATATAGTCGCTAGGCCGACTCCTTCCATTGTAGATCAGGGTGGCATCTGCAGAGCCCACGTGGCTTGGGCTTCGAATAAGACTCTATTATTGTCCTTAAGTTGTAGCCCTCCGGACTGAATCTTGTCCACTGTGATTGGGCCCATCTTTTTCTTCTTTCATTTATTAGGTAACCAATGATTCTTTGATTTGGAGACATACACCTTATCTCTTACTTCGTAGTCCTTCGGGTCATCATTGGAAACTTTGCATAATCTTACATACCAAGGCAAACCTCTTCCATGTATAGATAAATCTTTAATGGAAATAGGGGAAGAAAGGTCCAGACCTTGGCTTACCTTTGCAGATTCTTCACTATTCGGCTTTTGAAGGTCCGATCGATATCAACTAGAGTCAGTTGATATCAACTCCATTTGCTTTTCTCGTGGATCTTCAGTCGATAGGTGAGGAGATGAATCGACAGGGTTGGGTCGATATCGACCTGTCTAGGTCGATATCGAGTTCTGTTGCTCGATTCATGTTGTCTTTGTCACTGGGGGAGATATTGACTCAGCATAGAGGAGTAAATATGGACCAGGGTTGGTCGATATCGACTGTTGTTGTGGCCCAGTTGACTTCATTGCATTGTGTTGGTCGATTTCGAGGGACCCCCTCGATATCGAGTGGTTCAGCTAGATTTCGACCCCATACTTAAACCCTGCAAAATCTGGAAAAAGTTCAGTCGATATCGACTTACCTGGCTCGATTTCGAGTGGATTTACGGTAGGCTCGTCCCAGATTTCCATGATATCCTCCATTTGGGCTTCCATGTAACGGCCCGGATATAAATACCCGGGTTACCTTTCAAAGGTCGGATACCTTCGTTCGGATCTGGCAATTCAGGTACGGGTCAAGGTTTCCAACCTCTTTAAGCATTAGTAATTAAAGCGGGGATTTCGGACTCCAAAACAATCGTAGGGCCATTGGGTACCCTTATCCCGTCTTAAGGTCTAATTTACGGAAATTCATTTAAGGAAAACGGAACAGAAAGCAAAAGTAAGTACAACTTGCCACGACGGAGCCAGGTCAAAACCAAAACCATAAAACATAATTAAATAATACTTAGCGAAATTAGTAGGATAGGTCGCTTCTTCACTTTCGACCGGGAGGATTCCCCATCATAGAAGCCTGGAGCAGGCAAGGAGCAAGTATCTAACATTATCCACGAAGTCAGGCCCAGAGACGCATGTGGGCCCTAAAGACCGTGCTGAGGCCATATAGTATGCATATACCTAGAGCAAAGGATGTTCTAATGTAGTACAGAATGTAAACATATAACGCATGCTTTTATCAGATATAATATAATGCAGAAAGACTGTAAAGAGCTCCAGACAATGCCAAGTGGCATATCCCTCTCCTACCTCTACCCCCCTTTCCATCAGGGTAAACACTGGTCGTTCCGCTACTATAGCATAGCAATTCCACCCTCAAATGGTATATGTGCGCATCAATAATCAATCATCATCATCTCATCATCATGCTCATAATATAAGTAAAGTTGTTACCATAGGACTCGGATGACTCTGGACAAGACCCGATGAGACTGTGCTGTCTTATGACCGTAGCAAAAGACTATAGAACTCAGAGATAACGATCGTTCTGTTTTCAAACACAACAAGTAACCAAATGCTCATTCACAAGTACAATCCTAGCATGATACAACATGGAATGCTTTTATCATATGCAACATCTACACACTATATGAAACATCAAGCAGAAGGTCCGAGTTGCTGAGTAAGCTCCCTTAAGATACTTACCGGGAAATGCCGAACATTAAAAGATAACGCAAGCAGAGTCCAACAAGCAACAATCACCTATAATTACATAAATTCGATAAGCTACCATACTACCACTCATACACACAAAAATCGAGTCCCCAAAACGTTTCCAAAACTAAGCGACTGTAAAATGATTCCAAAGTCTTTTGATATGATAAAACACGAAACATGGGCATCCGATCATCTCAATCCCATCAATGCTCATTTCACAAAACACATTTCCAAATCCAATATCGATCATAAAACCAAGTCAAAGAATCCCGATAATGAAATGAAAGCCTTCAAGCATAAACCCCAAAAGGTTATCTTCAACTTCTGGATCATCGTGTTCATCCTCGACGCGGCGACCATGGTTTTGTATCCGCGAGATCCGAAATGAATCTTGCTCGTTTTTGCTTGTTTCAAATTTGTTCAAACTCACACTTGTTTTATAACATTTCTAACTCAAAATAAAACCAAAATAACACAAAAACGACTCCAATGGACACACAAAGGACCTGAAACAAGGACTAGAGGGGAGAGCGAAAGAGGGATTACCTAGCCTCTTTGAGGCTCTTAAAAAATCTTAAAGGAAGGGAGTCTTTTGACTTCCATTCGACAATCCGTTGCTACAATAGGGCCTAGGAGATATAGATCTAGCTAATAAGAGGACCTTTACGATGATTTAGATCCAAATACAAGAGGACTTGAAGAGGGACAACTTGCCTTGCCCAAAAATAGTAAGAGGGGAAAGAATGGGCTCAAATAAGCTATCAAATGTGTTAGATCTGACTTTTTCTTGACCTCATAAGGTATAGGAGAGAGTGAGGAGCAAGTAGAAATAAACGGGGAAGAAAACGGAGTTAAAACGAGGGAGAACGAAGGATTTTACCGAGACGTCACCGGATTTGGGTGCTGAACTCGCGGCGGCGAAAGTCACTATTCGCGGCGACAAAAAAGAACACCTGCTTTTGGGTTCATACTCGCATCGGCGAGAGTACTATTCACGGAGGCGAGATTCCCCAAAAATGTTCGTTTTCAATGAAAATGACGTTTTGAATCTGATTTTTGGGTTGTTTTCTTAAGAGAATATCTTCTTGAGGGAGTTTAGAGATTATCTAGGGTATGAGAAACAAAAAATGGAAGATGAGAGAAGAGATATTTGGATAAAAGGAGAGAAATGGTGAGTATTTTGTGTTTTTTGGATTTTGATCTTCAAGTTGGGATTTTGGAGGCTAGGATTTTCTTCTTGGCTCGGATTTAGAGGCTTGAGGATCCCTTTGGAGATTTGTGCTCCTTATAGAGGGGAGAGGGAGAGGCCCATTAGGGTTTTAATTAGCTACATGACAAAACACTTAAGGAGGAGAGAGAAAGAGAGAGTGTGGCATGAGGGAGAGAGAGTGAGAGTGATTCCGCTCTTCCAACTTTAAATCCCAACATCCCACTCTGACATCCGACATCCGACATCCAGAAATCTGACATCTCAAAGTCTGACGTCCGAAAATCCGAAGTTTCAAAAAGCCGATCGGGAATCCGAATTCATTTCAAATGACTCTTGAGTTCCTCAAAATCGGAATCCAATAAATAAGATTTAGAATCCGTCAAATTGAATTTTAAAAACACGTCGGGATATTTTCCAAGGACTTTTCGGGAATAGAAATTGCTCGAGGATGGGTTATTCCGAAACTTTCCCTTTTTAGAAGTTCCCAAAATCCGATCGTTACATTCATCCACCTCTAAAAATCAGTCTCGTCCCCGAGACTAAAGCTTCCAAACCATACAATTCATTCAACCAAAGAAGTTCACTTTTTCCAAAACCGTTTCAAAACCTTCCCAATCCCGAATTGACCACCCAAGCCGAAACTCGAGAGGTGGATACATCCACCTCTCGAGGACTAATCCCACATTTTCTTCCTTCTTAAGTTCCAAATCATTCAATCACCATGTCCAACTCTATATGAAACATAAGTAAATGAACTCATCATCTCATAATATCATCAACCACCTCTCACATGGCAAATCTCTACATCAATCGTGATAATCTCAATAAGTCAACATCTCAACCGCATAGTATGTCTAAAACATAGCATAAGTCGTGGCAACATCTCAAAACATGCCAGAATGGCGACAAAGTCCCAAAACATATTACGAGTCACAAAGTATATCTATATCATACCGAAGGCATTACAAGTGCATCATCGAACTCTCATAACTTATCACGCAAGCACACATGTCAAGAGATCAATGGGTTAGATGTCATGGAGTTAGTACGCCATTACTAGTCAAATCTCATGATCACTTATCAACATCGCAATACCTAGTAGAACCAGTCATAATAGATTTATCATGACAACATTGTTATCGCAAAGGTGGTCATAGAGGAATTTCATCATAACGACAACGAATTAAAACTAATTCCCAACACATTGACAGAACAAGGTCATGCTATTAAGATTCAACAAAAGGGAAGACCAAGCAGTATATCAATCACCAAATGTCAACATGCTCACTAGATATCCTTAACTCATCATAATATCATATAAGGATCATTTAGTAATCATGCACCATTATCTCATATATGCAGATCATATTCATACTCCAAGTCATATTCATCATTTAACATGTCAATAATCATCCTAGCCAACCATATAATACAACATCATGCTTACCACCACATAATATAACATCATGTTTTCACATAATAACCCATCATTGTTTCATATATCATATCACAACATATCCTAACATGCCTCTAAAACAACAAAACAGGACAGCAAGGCATCGATATATCATGATAACACTTGTCACTACCAACTAGATTTCAATATTGCATCTCAACATGTAATATCATTCCATATCAGGTTCATCATAGTTGCTATCTAACATCATGCCAGTACATATTAATAAGTCACATAATCAAGAAAATTGGCACATCATACCAGTCAATATAAAACGCAATCCCCGCTCGCTCGATGATTCTAGATTAAACATTCCCAACAACTCTAGATTACCATTCCAATCAACAAAACAACTCATACATTCTCAGCCTAAGCTTCCCAAAAGGACAAAACTAAGCCGACGCCCCATCTGGCGGTGGGACCTCTTTTCAATACCATCAATCGTCAATGCCCCTAAGATTTCATCCAACATTAGCCCCAAAGGAGATTCCAAACTCGCCCGAAACTCAAATATCATTCTTTAGGTCAACGCCTACCACTAATCCACCTCTAAGGATCAAGCTCATGGCATTCCCAAGGACCCACTTACCAACTCTTCATAACTCAAATATCGGGAAATTCTCTTATGCCAGTTCTATCCCAGTCTAAGGCCCCAATTTATCATCTTTGAAAGGCCTCTAATGACAACTCTCACAACCATCCTCAAGACATCCCAGAACTTTCAAATAGACAACAAGATTTGATGCCGCCCGATACCATCAATAATTTCACAAGCCAAGACCGATCCTTATCTATATTCACCAGCATCAATTCAGTCAAAATCCCCTAAAGAAATCTCAATTCATGTCGGCACTCCAATCTCGCCCTTTATTCCAACAAGCACTCTCACACGCCATTCACCTTTAAGAATCCAACTCATATCTCTAACTTTACACCCAAGTACCCTCTCATACTATGTCCTCAATACTCTCAAAAGCCATTCCCTACACTTCCCACACTACTCAAGACATCACAAGCATCATACCCTGCTAACCACATCCTTTCTAGGAAATTCCTGGATCACCGCCTAGTTGACCTATTGCTAACCATACCCCACCCAAGATTCACCTAAAAGCTCATCAGGACCACCAAGCATTGCCTCTCATAAATCCCAAAGCTCACTCAGTCTTACCCAAGCCAACATCCCTCTCTCGCGACTTACCTCATAATTCATCGATCCTCCTAACCGCTCAAATTCTGGCTTCACTCTCTGACCATTCTACCAAAGGACCTCACCCACAGGTTTAAAGAAGAGCAATCATGTACATCATTGTACATAAGGACTACAACATATCAACTAGCATTAATCACAATAGCATCATATATGAACATAATCAAGTCAAATTATCACGTTTCATCATAACTTTATCAAATAAACAGTTCAAGTTTCTCAGCAATTGCATTTCAAATTTATAGGCAAGGAATTTAGATCATGCTTAACAACTCAGAGTAGCAACACATCAAGACATCATCACACGTTAGGATTGTAAGGCATTGAATCACATCATCATAAACAATTGACAATTAAGAAATATTCATTACCAAGATAGCACATTAACATGTTAACTTCATTACCAAGTCAGTGCAATATCGACATCAACTATTTCAGAAAGGATTAGCAATTCGAACGGAGGACACTAGCGCTCGCAAGTCATATCGTACTCGGTAACCGATATCCTCAAAACATACTTGTCCCGCAGGCAACATTGATCATGAGGCCCGTTGGTTATGGACCCACACTTCCGCGGCGCTGCTCCATCGTTATCTACTTCTCGTTCTCTTCTTCGATGCGGTCGCTCGTCCAATGTAGCGCGTAGGACTCCAAGTTAGCGGAGATAAGGGAGTGACAAGGGCGGATAACCCAATGTTCCTTTCAGAGAGAAACACGGATCAACACTAAAGACGACAAGAGTATAGATAAGACTCCAACCCGGAAATAGCAACGACGCCCTTATGGAGGTCTATTTGGTTACAACAGTGACAAGCGAACAGAAATTCATCATGGGGCATATCAATCATATTAATCCACACTAACATGTACCTATTTCAAGGAGTGCCAGATGCTATACATATTCATTCCAAAAGACATATTTGAGTGCTACACGGATGCATGCGAGACAAGATAGCAGTCTATTATCCATGAAAGCAGATATGCCTAGCAACTCAAGAAAGCTATACGGATTCAAAAATGATCATGCAGGGTTCGAGGTCGTGCGGGACTTAACGAGGATAACAAGTATTATGTATATGAACGAATGTACAAGCATGTTGTATGCATCAATAAGTGAGGTAAAATTTGTCATGGTGAGGTATATCATAACAATTAGATTAAGCGTCCTACGAGAATATATAAGAGCAGCATAGCAACTATCCCATCTGACAATGGAGATCATGCAATAAGTCAAGAATGGCATGTAATCATACGATGAGATGCATTAAGAAGACATAGGTCCTACATGATTCTAGCGATGCAGGATAAAGCATGGGCATAGTCAAGACTAATTTAAAAGAGTTCAACATAATGTTCATGATAGCAACAAGAAACATCATAGAGTAATAAGAAGGACATCACGGGCGACATATTATAATCATGCTAGGAATGAATGGTCATATGGAACATATAATGGTACAATGATTATCACATTATAAAACAAGTACGACATATAATCGTTTAGCAAGTGATATTGGAAATCAAAAGCCCTACAAGATACTACTAGCGCATATCGAACATGAACACAATCAAGGTAACTCGACTAAATTCACTCTAACATTCATGCATTATGCGTATGCGAAATCGTGATATAGCGTGGTGTGTGATCATGCGAGGTGCCAAGTCATACGTTCGTGCAAGCACAAGATGATATCATAGAGCAATAGGGAAACACCACCGAGCGATAACATGTAAGTATGCTAGGATTAATCATCATGAAGAGAAAGTCGATCATCGAATTCCATCTGTCTAATCATGAATAAAGCATTTTAAGAGGACATGAAGAGGGGAGAACCACACTATAAGGGACCTAGCTCAAGAGAAAATCAGCAATAATGTAGGCAAGGTATAAATTCGCACAAGTCATAACTAAGGATCATACATGATGCTAAAAGATCAACATATCATACGATACATGCATGCAACTAATCATGACGATACGTAAGGAATCAATTCAATCACATTCCAACGATATAGAAGCATGAGGAAAGTTTAACAACATATAATACGAGTCCATGTAATGGGCAATATGACTAGAATACGGGGACATGAGTTCAAATCAACACATACTAGAATAAAACATGCACTCATCAAGACTCAATTATACCACACATTCTCTATTCAACACAAGTGACACACAACTAACTCATCACCCCTCTTTCCCGTGGGACTCTGTTATGACTCTTGTGGTGAGAAGACACTGATTGGTCATCATATGAATCGAGAAGGATAGCCCCCAAAACAACTTACTCTCTGACTCAAAATTACGTCAAGAACCATCTTCCAATACTCACTCAGACAACCCTCATGTCCACACATGATTCCGGACACAATGTGTTTACCAACCCAATCTTCCGTGGAGGACACTGACATCCGGGAGAAGACTCGATAAAATCGTCAAGGGTTTGACATAGTGGAAGAGGATGTTCCACACTAGTTGTGCCTGGCCATATAGAAATAAGGGTACTCCCACTATCCCATTTGCAAATATCAGTCAATACACATTTCATTGTTAGGACATACCAATGAGATCTTTATCATATCAAGCCCTCAACATAGAATCTGTCAATGACAATTATATTGAACCGCCTCGAGGGAGATCGTTTTGAAACTCAATTAAAATATAAAGCACATCAAGCTATCTAATGCCGTTCTTCAAGGAGCGACTGACCGGAGGGGGAAAACCTCACGATCTCTACTTAACTCGCAACTCCAACCACCTCAGTGCAATTCCTTTGAGTCTTCCAGGCCCATCTGTAAATAACAAGCTATATTTCGCCTACATGTTCTCGACTACACCCAATAGGGGTGGTCTAACGCCTTTTCTACCCACTCGTTTCCCCTTGGTTGAGTCCGCTTATTAAGTCGAGTTCATACTTAGTTCAATTGGGTTAGCCACATTAAGTTCATTTTTCCCTTTTTAAACTCTTTGAAAAATCCTTGAAATTCTTAGACGGTTTTCAAAACATACACTCGAACCTTGTGTACCCGAATTGCACAACCTAGATCTAATACCAACTTTGTAACAACTCAGATATAAATACCCGGGTTACGTTTCAAAGGTCGGATACCTTCGTTTGGATCTTGCAATTCAGGTATGGGTTGACGTTTTAAACCTCATTAAGCATTAGTAATTAAAGCGGGGATTACGGACCCCAAAACAATCGTAGGGCCGTTGGTTACTCTTAACCTGTCCTAAGATCTAATTTGTGGAACGGAAACCATAAAACATAATTAAATAATACTTAGTTAAATTAGTGGGTTAGACTGGTTCTTCGCTTTTGCCCGAGAGGATTCCCCGTCATAAAAGCATTGAGCAGGCAAGGAGCAAGTACCTAACAATATCCATGAAGTCAGACCCAGAGACGCATGCGGGCCCTAAAGACCGCGCTGAGGCCAAATAATATGCATATACCTAGAATAAAGGATGTTCTAATGCAATACAGAATTTAAACACATAAGACATGCTTTCCTCAAATATAATATAATGGAGAAAGACTGTAAAGGGCCCAAAATAATGCCAAGTGGCGTATCCCTCTCCTACCACTACCCCCCTTTTTGTCAGGGTAGACACTGGCCAGTCCGCTGCTATAACATAGCAATTCCACCCGCAAGTGGTATATGTGCGCATCAATAACCAATCATCATCATCTCATCATCATGCTCATAATATAAGTAAAGTTGTTGCCATAGGACTCGGATGACTCAAGACGAGACCCGATGGGACTAGACTGTCCTATGAGCCTAACAAAAGACTCTAGGACTCACAGATAACGACCGTTTTATTTTCAAACACAAGAAGTAACCAAATGCTCATTCACAAGTGCAATCCTAGCATGATACTAGATGGCATGATTTTATCATATTCAACACCCACACACTATATGACACATCAGGCAGGAGGTCCGAGTTGGTGAGTAAGCTCCCATAGGATACTTACCTCGAAATGTCGAACAACAAAAGATAACACAAGAAGAGTCCAACAAGAAAGAATCACCTATAATTATATAAATTCGATAAGCTACCATACTACCACTCATACACACAGAAATTGAGCCCCTGCAACGTTTCCAAAACCAAGCGACAGTAAAACCATTCCAAAGTCTTTTGATATGATAAAACACAAAACAAGGCCATCCGGTCATCTCAATCCTATCGGTGCTCATTTTAAAAAACTCATTTCCAAAGCCAATATCGATCATAAAACAAAGTAAAAGAATCCCGACAATGAAATGAAAGCCTTCAAGCATAAAACCCGATAGTTCGAACTCCATCAAAATCCCACAAATATTTAATATTAAAATTATATCCCCAAGATCCCGCTTATAAAATCGTCTGCCATTTCAAAAAAATATGTTCGAAAGAAATCGGGTCAAAAACCAACAAGGAACCCAAAAGAGGCAAGGAGTGACTCGGCCAAGTTACTGGGAACATCTCGCGGTCGCGAGAGGGCCGGTCGCAGCCTCGAGATGCTCTTAGTTCCTCCCCGCGAGAAAGCAACCTTTGCTGGACGTGAAACACGGGACTCGTGGTTGTAAGAACCGCGGTCGCGGCCGTCAAAGTTTGTCTTCAACCTCTGGATCATCCTGTTCATCCTTGCCGCGACGATCATAGTTTCGCCGCGGCGAGATTCAAAATGAATCTTGCTTGTTTTTGCTTGTTTCAAATCCGTTCAAACTCACACTTGTTTTAAAACGTTTCTAACTCAAAATAAATCTCAAATAACACAAAAATGACTCCAATGGAGACACAAATGACTTCAAACAAGGACTATAGGGGAGAGCGGAAGGGGGATTACCTAGCCTCTTTGAGGTTCTTCAAAAACCTTGATGTAAGGGAGAGAGTGTGAGAGCAATTCCTCTCTTTCGACTTTAAATCCCGACATCCCACCCCGAAATTCGACATCCCAAAATCAGACACCTCGAAATCTGATGTCCCGAAATTCGACATTTCAAATATCCGACCGGGAATCCGAATTCATTTCAAACGACTCTTGAGTTACTCAAAATCGGAATCCAATAAATAAGATTTAGAATCTATCAAATTGAATTTTAAAAATCGTGTCAGGATATTTTCCAAGGACTTTTCGAGAATAGAAATTGCTCGAGGACAGGTTTTCCCAAACTTGCCCTTTTTAGAAATTCCCAAAATCCAGTCATTACATTCCATAGCCCTTATTTCTAGCTCTTCGGGGGTCATTTTTCTTACCTTTGGCTCCCTGCAAGTGATGTACCCTCCTGTGATTGACTTGACCTCCATAGGACCATTGTGCCTTTTAGTTTTGTTGAAAGAATACTAAATTACCTCATCGCTGATGGTAAATGTGAGTACCACCATCCTTACGCTTATGTTGGCATCGACGATTGCTAAGAAAGGCCTACCTAGAATAATTGGACAAGCAAGGTCCTCCTCCATATCAATAACCAAAAAAATCAGCAGGGACAAAGAACTTACTTACTTGTACAAGTACATCATCCACCATGCTTTTTAGGGATGACTACAGTGTTGTTCGCCATGTAAAGTTTAGCATCCACATGCTCTAGGGCTCCTATCTTGACTTTGGACCAGATTGATAGAGGCATGATGTTTACGCTGGCTCCTAAGTCACATAGTGTATTGAATTTAGGTTGGCAAGCGAACTTACCTGGATCTGGCCTTTTCTCTTGGAGTTTCATCTTGCTGCATTCCTCTACGATCTCATCCATCGATCGCTTCTTGCTCAGGATGTCTTTGAGGAACTTGATGTAGGATGACATCTCATGAAGAGCTTCGGTGAAGGAAATGGTAACGTTAAGCCCTTGAGGCCTTGAAGCATCTTCACGAAACGCTAGAACTTCTTCTCCACTGGGGCCTTAAAAGCTTTGGTGGGAAATGTCAGCGTCTTCTTCTTCTTCAGTGCAGCTGATGTCAAGTGGATCGGGTCGATATCGACTGGTGTGGGGTCGATATCGACTGGATTCGCTGGTGTCGGGTGTTGTTGACAAGAGGGGTCGATATCGACTATGGGTGGGTCGATATCGACTAGAGCCGGGTGATATCGACTAGGTTAGTTGATATCGACTCGTCTCTTGCAGCTTCCTCCTCCATCGTCTGCTCGGGCGTTTGCAGCTGACGCCCAATCCTTAGGTTCATAGCCGACACATCTCTTGCAGATTTACCTTTAGGGTTTGGTTCGGATAATCCGGGGAGCGATCCTGATGGTTTGGGGATCGATATAGCGAATTGACCCATTTGGGTCTCCATAGTTTTCCGCCAGTTATCGATGTCCCCAAGTTTGGAGTTGATGACGTGCACCTGAGTGTGGATAGAATTGGTGGTTTGCTTGTTTTCCGCATGATTCCTCCTCAACTCATCGAGAACAAGTTGCAGATCATCTCTCTTTTGCTCCCTTTCTGGAAGTCCTGGAGCTCGATATTGTGGGGGGTTCCTAGGGGCACCTTGGTTCCATTGTGGTTGATAGAACCATTGGTCCCCCATATAGCGATTGGGACCCCCCCCCCCCCCCCCGCGTAAGGTGCTTCCTCGTGGGTTTCCGCTAAGTGGATTTTCTCCGCATGTGGGAACTCAAGGGTTGTATACTGATGTGATCCACATTCAATGCAAGTTGGGTTAACGGAAAGAAATTTAACTTGTTTAAGGAGCCTGCGGTTTTGATCTTTGTAAAATTATTCCTTGACGCCGGGATCAATCTCTCTAGAGGGCTCATACAGGGGCATGGATGGGGCTAGCCTCACATATGTGTTTTCGGAAACCACAGGAGTCCCATATGTGTTGTCAAAGTTAGTTAACTTCTCTATGGTGGCCCATGCCTCGGTTGGCATTTGCTCGATGTATTGATAGGCGGTGTATGAGTTGATCCATTCCCTGCTTAAATCATCAAGAGCGTTGTAGAAGATCTCCTGAATGACGTATGGCGGCTGCCCATCTGTAGGGCAGGATTGCAATAGCTCTATATACTGGTCACATTCTCCCGCCAGCGGCTCTCCAGGCTTTTGTTTGAAAGTTGTGATCTTCTGGAGTAGGAGCGTCATCTTGGAGGGAGGAAATTTTTTTTAAGGAACGCATTCTTAACCTTTGTCCATGTCGTGAGTGATCGCGGAGTTAGTCCTTCGAGGCACGTTAATGAATTCCCTATAAGAGACCAACAAAAAGTTTTTAGTCTGACATATTCAAGGTTTTCTCCATCGGCAACAGTTTGAAATAAGTCATCAATCGTCGTTATATGAGCGAGAGGGCAATTATTCATTCTTTCTTCAAAAGTATGCTTTTTAATTTCAAAAAGGAAGGAAGTATGAATTTCAAAATCAGAAGGAGGGATAAGAATAGTCGATTCAGGCACTGTCAAGGTCAGATGCACGTAGTCCTTAGCCGTCGCAGGATATCTGATGCGGGACAAATGTTGTTGGCAATTTCGCCCTTCCCAAACTAGTGATATAAATTCAAACTTAAACACACAACCAATAGATTAGGCAATCAATCAATTGATCAACCAAATAACTACTAGTATAGCAAGAAAGTCCGGTGTCAAACCCACATGGAGAAGCGATTTCCTATTCAATAACTCTAGACAAGACTTTTTAAAGCAAAAGCAACAACCTTTAGACAAATAGAAAATATAAAAGTAACCAGATTACAAATCACAAAGCAGATTGATATCAAGATAGAAAGAACATTTCACCTGTAATTCTCTAACAATGGTTGTAATTCATAGTCCTCGGATTGATTAGTCAATTATTCATATTCTTAGGTCTACTTGACTAAAGTTGAGAGATTCTCATGGATTCACTCATCTTATTCGATATCACTAAAGAATAGCATTAAGAACTCAGGTAATCAAGACCAATTGACCAATTGAATCTATTCAATCAAGACTAATAGGCGCATACCGAACTCAATCTTAATCAAATATCAACAACATAGATAAACTAAAATCATCCACTACAAAGACAAAGAGACATCACTATCATCAATACCTTTGTTTGCTATCAAGAAAACAACAACGAATTCTTAGCTAGAGATGCAATTCCTAACATGTTGATTAGGCATAGAAAGGAACTTAAATATAAATTATGCACAAGATGATAACTAAGAGCATGAATAATCAAATAAACATAAATCCTCACAATCTAAACAACCATGTCTTCGAATCACAGGCGAAACTATGAGTTTAGCAACTCATAGGCCAATTCTCTCTCTCTCTAATGGTGTTCGTAGTTTCACACAATAGCCACACACACCGCTGAATAAACTGAAAACAATATAAATAAGGTCCACAAGGGTCGGCAAAACCATAGAGGAAAGTAATAGAAATAATATAAATTAATATCTTCGGATCCAAAACCGTGTATTCGGGATCTGGGGTAACAGCGGGCGCCGTGGAAATGGCGGCGGGCGCCGTCTCTGCAGTGCTCGTCTTTCCTCATTTTCCTTCAACGAATTCCAATGCCATGCCTCCTTGCTCCTCCTTAGCTCTTCCTCAGCTCCCATGTGCTCCAAAACATGCTTCTTATGCTCTTTCCATCGTCCATCCAAGGTCAGAATGTAATTCTGCAGAATAAACACTAAAAACGGATAGATTTTGAACTCGAATACTTCACAAGTAATAAATGGAACTATACTCAAAACATAACAAAACCAATACCTAATAGAAATAAGAAACACCTGTAATGCCTATATGAAATATGCATTATCAAATCCCCCACACTTAACTCTTGCTTGTCGTCAAGCAACCATAAGGAAAAACATCATCTACGCATTCCACAACAAATCTTTCACAACTTTACTCATCAAAACCAACATCATCAATAGTGAAAATATAACCAAACATATAAACGTCATAACATGTATATATATGGGATCAAGTTGCTTGCACGCTCAAAAATCAACCTTACCAAGGATAAAATGTGTATCTCTCACTCTCATGTGTTTAGGCTTTAAGCATACACTCACCTCAATTCCATATACAAGCATCAACTAGAATATTGACATTTATATCACAAAATCTCCATCGGGTACGTCAGTGCCAAAATAAAAACATCAAGAGGATTTTTGCTCAATGGAAACCTTCATAGAAGACTCCATTCGGCTGGGTTGTAATTGGGCTTGGTAGAAACATAAGGGAAATGAATTGTATTTGGTCAAGTGGTGCAATAAATTCCAGGAAAATAAGATTCCAAAACTCCCAACATAACACAAACCAACTCAAATATATCAAGTTCACAAATGCACAACATCTCTCCACATCATCAAAATAACTCCGAAAATCTCATATCTCATCATCTCACATATAGTGAAATCTCAACACCCAACCAATTTATCTCATAACCAACATAAATCCCAATTCTTCCTCATTATGCAAACATAATATAAATGGCTCTTTATTCTTCCTCTTTTTTTTTATCTTTTTTTTCTTAACTTACTTTTACCCCTAGGTGAATTTTATTCTCCCTAGGTCCAAGCTTTTTTTTTTCTTGAGCCAGAATTCATGAAAATCAAATGCATAAACATGAGGGACTAAATAAGTACATAACATTACATCTTCTCAAAACCAAAAACCATAAAATCACACTTTAGGTTCATTCTACTCAATCTCCAAAATAGATTCCATAACCCATTTCAAATCTCATTTTCCCCTGGAATAAGGGTAAGGCTTATCATAGGCTAGAAATAATAATTTCGTGGAGCTAACAATAAAAAGGCTAAAGGCTCAAATTGGCTTCAAAGCAAGATATAACATATGGTAGATATGGATAAATACGTGGCTAAAAGTTTGCCTCTACCATTTGAACTTATCAAGCATTGAACATGTATATAATCGGCCTTAAAAATGGATAACCATGGCAATACTCAATGATAAATGCATAGGCAGAGTAAAAGGAATAAAGATATATCCCTTATAAGGCCAAAAATAACTCACTGGGGCAATTTTTTGTTGAATTCCAAGCATGCTCTCAAACTTAGATCATACATGCTCAATTATATATGCTCAATCACATTTCACATAAACACAAATTTTCAAGATAAGATCAAATCATTCAAGAATTCCATGAGATTTATAAGATCATGCCAGGACAAACTCAAATCAAGATGGGTATCTTTGACAACACAATGTGCAAAACAACCAAAACAAAAACACTCTTTTTTTTCTTTTTTGACGTTTTATACGCTATGCATACAGGCGAAGTGGTTCCACCCATGTCCGAGATAGGGAACACCATAATCATCACAAGAGACACGCATAGGAAATTCTCGAAGGATACGAGATGACAGAAAAACTCGCTCGGGGAGGACTGGGTCGTACTCGTCTTTAAAACGCAAAGGTAGCATCTGCCCAGACGCGAGTGGAGGAAGGCTTAATAAAAATTAACGCCCAGAAAAAAGAAAAAAACTGTATAAAAAATTTGAAGGACTAACCAGGCGATGCATCTGCTTCGAAAAGTCGATGGATTGAAAGAACGCCAGGTTAGTCCGACCGGAAGCTGACATGATGAAATAGAGAAGACCCTAATGGACGATGGCGCACGATGTCCAGTCTTTTTTAAAAAGGTAACTCCAGCAACACATCAAAGAACCCCTCAGGGGTCACATGCAGCATAGGGACCGCCTGGCACGGGCCCAAGCGGCATCAGGAGCCTGCAAATGTGATGAGTATAGATGGAAAAACACTGTTCTAGGCCATGCATGGCGAACTCCTATCCTGAAAAGTCTTGCTTCGGGAAGTGCAGCCACTGATTTCTCGGAAAACTCGAGGTCAGTCAAGCCAGGAAACGTATCTTCATCAATAGAGAGATGACCAAGGGCCCGTGACTCCCCATGACCTCAAAAACCAGGAAACCCAAGGGAGAGAGACAGTGGCCTCAAAGAAGTCGTTCTCCCTACCCCCATGGAACCCAACTCGCCTCGAAACATATTGCACAGGGTCGTCATCGAAGAATAGCAGCTTCAACGACTCTAACTCCCCCTCGCGTACGCGCTGTTAGAAGATGACGCCCAGGGGTGTATCATTCTCCGTTCCCGATCTTATCGTAAACATGAGGTCAAAGTCGACTGAGACCAAGATGTGATCTACTGGATGACGGAGGGTTGCACAAACTTCGCCACATCCAATGGCATACGAGTAGGCTCCATCATGATATTTACTAAGAAGAAACAAGAAACTAGGTACGAGGTTTCCGTGGTGGACCCTGATCCTAACTACACAAGCCTGGGTCATACCGCGTAAGGGATCACGCTAAGGATGAAGTCCCCTGCTCGAGAATCATCCGCGATGGTGTCGAAATCATTTAAGAAAGGTCGTCTTTGGGACATGTTTTACCTAGAATAAAAATGAAACTATCAACTGATAAAAAAAGGCTTCAGTTCTCTCAAAGATCAGTAGTATGTCGTCCCTCTACACATCGGTGCTAAGAAAGGAAGACAATAAAGTAAGGGGTCCCCACTCGGGGGTAAGACAAAAAAGGAGAGATGAGTTAGCTCGGTAAGACGCGTGACCATGCAATCGCTACTAACGTGGAACATGCCAACTATCCACGTAAGTTAAATGCATCCAATAAAGGCCCACGTGCTGAAAATAGCCCCTAGCAGCGACACTATAAAAGAAAAGCACCAAAAGCAAACACCTTAACCACCCCACTCCGGGCAAAATGACCATGAGCTTCGACGGTCCACCGCTCGCGTTTTACTGATTCATCACCAGAGAAGAACAATTGCAGAAGCTACGACTTCCCCAATCATATGAACGAATTGAGGAAGGCACGCACGGACATCTCTACCAGTGGTCCACTACAAGCCAAGACTTCGAAGTAGACGTCGAAAGAGACGCTGATGGAGCATATTGGTACATGAAGGGATGGCCAGAATTCGCTCTCTCCAAGCGAGTACGCGTCGGTTCCGTGCTCCTTTTCGTTTACAAAGGGGACTCCTTCTTCGAGGTGTACGTACATGTCGGACCCAGATCACCAACCCAACCCCGACGGAAGAAGCAATCGCACGGAGATGGGCCCCCCAAGAGCTAGCCGTAGCTAGGAAAGGCCTCAAAAGCCGCCAAGGCTGATTGCATGCTTTCTTTTTCCGAGTTTTGATGTGATTGGTGATAATAAAAGCCATGAGTAAAATGTTTTCATTTCCAAAAAAATCCGTAAAAGAAGCCATTGTCAAAGGCTACACTGAAAGATGACTTCGAATCTCCTCCTTCCCGAGAGATCGGGAAGCTAAGAAAGCAAAGGCATGCCTGAACACCGATTAACCAACCCGGGAAAAGAAATAACTCCTCACGAAAAAAGAGAGAGAGTCTTCGCTATAAATTAGAGAGCAAAGAGGTTGCAATAAAGCCATCTTACTTGAACTAGAAGGAGATGGCAGTCGGGAACGCACGAAGGCCTTTCTTTTTAGTCAGGGGAAGCCGCCCAAGGCCATTTTTTTTACTGGTCGGAGAAGCTTCGCAAATGCAAAGACTGGTAAGCACTCTGATCTCGTTTCCAATTTTCTTTTCTTGCAAATCACTAAGGAAACTATGGCGGTTTCAACCTTTTACAAACTTTTTTAAAGAAGAATATGGGCTAACGGCTGTCGGAAGGATAACATTGACCAGCGAACACGGAAGGAACATCAGCGTTCGAGTGGAACATGACGCCGACGGTATGCTCTGGCTCGGACAAGGGTGGAGTACCTTCGCACGGGCACACAACTTTCGGGTGACAACGGGGATGGTTTTCACATACCTAGGTAGTGCACGCTTTCATGTCCTTGTCATGCCACCAGAAGAAGATAGCGATGATAACCACTCCCCTTGAGATCAGGACGCGACAACGACTTGGAAATTCCACTCGATGAAATTTTTGTATGTTTTTTTTTATCAACGATGTAAGAGTAATAAGAAACAAGAAATTTTCAAAAAGACGGCCGACCGTCCTAAAAATCATTCAAAAGCCAGACACCTTCACGACCATCATGTCCATCCAAAGGAACATCAAACTGCCCATAAGTTAAGAACCCTCCGCGAGGGGCAAAACACAACAACATAAAAGGCGCAAACATTGCACCAAGTTTTCAGCAACCCACAAGCGGTTTACCAAAAACGCGAAAGCAAAGCTCTAAAGACCGTCGCCGCTGAATACGATCTCCTCCTCGTCCTCCAGACCCCAGTCTTCTCTGTTCTTGCTCGAAAGCAAAGGCTCCAAGGGGACTCCAGGGTTATCCGCGGACCGCTTCACACTCTAGTTAATGCCGGCCTTCATGCCCGCGTGGAAGCAATCCCGGTACCATTCCTAGATGAAGTCCTGGCCTGCATCTTCGTTCAACCATTCCGGAATCGCACTCAGCATGAATGACAAACCATTGGGGGTCCTCATCCAGTCGTCGATGAGCTTTGTGCGGTTTTGGGGAACCTCCAGCCAAGAGAAAACAATTTCACCATCAGTGCGCGACATGTACTTCTCCAACTCAATCTGGCGGCGGTTAGAATCAATAACGACCTTGCTTTTTTCCTCCGTCACAGCGGCAAGTTAAGCCTCTAGGTCCGCTACTCTCGTTGCTCGGTTAGACTAAAGCGTGGAAAACGATTGTTGTAAGGCCTCGGATCTAGCACGCTCAGCTTTCAGGTCATTCGCAAGCTTTTGGCTTCTGGTCTTCTCCTCAGCAAGGCTCCGCTCCATTTACCCGAACTGGTGATAGAGACCCTCGACCTCTTTCTAAGGGGTACCAAGTGCCACCAGCCTCTCCTTGAGTTTTTAAAGGCCACCCTCGAGGCTCAGGTTGCGGTGGGCTAGACGCAAGTGCCTTCCCCAACCGATGTGTGTAATAGCATGTCCCTGACCATGGAAAAGAGATCCTTATTGAAACAATGATACTTCACGAAATAAACGATGCAATAAAGGAGAACGGACTAAATCCCCTTACCCAATTGCACCAGCAATCCTGCTCCAACGCGAATTGTTCATCAGTTAGGTGGTCGAGGAACTGCAACTCTAGTGCTCTGAGTTCAGGAAGAAAGGTGAGCTGCTGAAGCACTTCGCTATCGAAACCCAGCATCCGATAAATTGGGCATTTCTGCTCGTCTACGTGAAAGACCACGGTGTCGCAGTCAGCCCCTTCCCTAGTTGGGAAGGTACACGGGCCTTTTCTTTTCGGCCTCGATTGAAGGTCCCGACGTCAGCGAGGGAATCCGACCGAGGCACCAGCAGAGCCACCGATGAAAGAGGCGGACCCTCGGCAGCCGGATAAGCTAGGGCGAGAGGCAAGGTTTTCTCTTTCACGATTTTCTTAGACTTGGCCCCGGAAGTCTTGTGGCGTTTCAGAGCCTTCATCACGTCCAAAGGCATTTTCCTTTTCGATGCGGCGGCCTGGGTAGCGGAACCTTTCACTGCGTCCACCATATTTTTCAACTCTCGAGCGTTTGCAAAAAGGAAGAAAACATCAACACATAGTAAATTAAGCAGCAAAAAAGACAAGTATAAAAAAAATTCTTTAAAACCACAAATAACCTATCTGCGGGGGGATCAGACTGAGGTCGACCATCTCCAACCTTAAGGGGGACAACATCTCGCGCAAAGAGGGCGACCATCTCGCCCACGACTCTTTTCTCCACACGTTTTTAGAAGCGCGGCTCAGTGTGGAAGTTCAAAACTTGGCAAGAGGGCTCTCCAACCAAGAACCACTTCTGCCTCCACTCGGGTTTATTAGTATTTCGGTCCATTATCGGGACGCTGGGCTTAGCTAGGAAAAAATTCTTGTGTGTACTCCCATGGCCCATACTGAGCATGTTAGAAAAAAGATTCAAGGAAGGTCGGGCCCTAATCTCCAAGCAGCGCATGACGAAATAGGTGAGGAAAAGCCAGCTATTGGGCACTAGTTGAGCAGGACTAAGCCAACACTCTTTTCGGTAAGGCCTAAACAGGTTGGGAAGGGGGAGCCTGAAACCTGCACCAGACTCTCAATGTATACCACCAAACGACTGGGATAAGAATCCAAATTCCCTCCATGAGGATGTACAATGTGACACCCTCCGTTCATGGAAAAAATCATGCAATCACACCTGAATCCTCCAGATTCGTAAAGATTCCCCCCCCCCCCCCCCCCCCCCCCCCGCGGTCCTGGGCATTTGGGGACGCAATGGGAATTACCCTTTCAGGCGAGACAACTGGAACGGGCCTTGCGGACGAAGGATTAAACTCCCCTCTAAATGAACACGTCGCTAAAACCTCTTCGTCATAGAAGACCGGACGAAAGTCCCCCAAAACCGAAGAGGATCGGCGTTCAGCCGGGACAAGCACCATCCCCGATGGCAAATCAGTTCGCGTATCCCAGTCTTTGCAGGAGTGCCGAGATTCAGGGGACTCTAAGATTGAGTCAGACCTAGAAGTTGAAGTTTCTTCGTCTGACCAAAGAGGATCGGCGTTCAGCTGGGACAAGCACCGTCCCCGACGACGAATCGGTTCGCGTATCCCAGTATTTGTAGGAGTGTCGAGATTCAGGGGACTCTAAGATTGAGTCAGACCTAGAAGTTGAAGTTTCTTCATCTGACCCCGCGGAGGAAGAACCCGCGGGAGAACAAGGTTCTCCGCGTGCACGAGGGGGGGAGGAATAGAAAGTCGGGTCCCCCATAGCTTTCATTTGACGTATAGTAACCGTCTCTGGGACCTCAATCCCCCCCGTAAAAAGCCTACTCTCTGATTTCTCAGAAGGAGGAGGGTTATCAATAACACGATTACTGCCCGAGCTTTCTTGATAATTCAACATAGAAAATGAAGTCCAAAAAACCCTAAAGGAGAAGTTGCTAGAAGAATAACCTAGACAAAAAAAGGTAAGGGGACATTCAGAACTAGCCCTAGTCCGCGGACTGCAATCAGAAAGAAAAGGCAAAGAAGAATTTACCTAAAAGGGATCGGAGAAGCGCGAGACCACGACGATGAGAAGAAGAAGTTGTAAAAACGAGAGACGGCAAAAAAGAGAAGGGGAAAAGAGACCCTTTTTATAGACCTTCTCGACCAACGTTTCACCTCCCTCACCATCAGTGCACGTCTCCAAACCACAACGCCCATCAATCATTTAAATGGGCCCGAGAAGGCAAGGCTTAGTTAGGCCCATTGGGGGCCCTTTAACTTTTCCGTTTCTCTGACCTAGTCAGGATAGGGCAACGGAACCCGTGAATAAGGTCAATCCACGGCACGACCATTCGACTCCCGCCGCGCACTAATGCGTTGTGATGATGCCCTAAAAAAGAATACGTCAGAAAGCGGAAAAGACCCAAGAAAGAAAGGGATTGCAAACCAGCAGCGGAGGTAGCGACGATGGGGGTCCGCGGATGACACTCACATGGGGAGAGGCAAGGTGTCAAGCATGTCCACCATCCACGTGTCCTTGATTGAGTGACACATGGCAACCAGGCCTCGACAAATGGCCGAGCACATAGGCCGACGTGTCCCTGGGGCAATTTCGACCACCACTATAAGATCCAGAAATCTCTTTGGAATAAGGGCTTTTTGGAGAACACAAGGGAGAGAACCATAAAGAGGGAAAGGGAGTCTGAAGAATAACCGAGCATACTCTGAATTGAACCTATAAGATCTGCGAGCAGCCCTCGAATACGGTTAGAAAGCAAAAGAGGTTGTGCGGATACAGGTATTGAAGGCTGAGTTATATGATGATCCTCTTTTCTCATCACCCAAATTTGGGACCGGTCTTCTCCCATCCAAAACGCCTTGGTGAGGCCATCACCGGGGAAGTGGAACGAGCCAAACACCAAGCCTCGCGGCTCTGGTAAAAACCCACCTGCTATACGCGGAGGGGTTAACCCAAGTAAGACCGTCCGCGTAAATTAGGTCATCGCGGCACAGGTTGAGGTGCTGCCCCCCCCCCCCCACCCACCCACCCACCCACCCACCCACCTGTCTAGGGTAGATTCAGGGGGACACTCCAGGCCAGGTATGACCGTTGACCAAGCGAAAGTCGTACGCGTGGCTCATCATCCCCACGGGGACGTAGAGGGGGACCCATTTTTCTTTTATGGTTTCATCAACACCAATTTCAGCAATTACAATAACAATTTCACGTTATCACTTCGACACCCCTTTTTTTTCGTGTAAGCAAAAAAATGCTGAAATGTTGAAATGTTGTAATGATGAAATACTGAAATGCTGAAATATATGGTTGTGGGTAAGATATAGTAGCTCATACAATTTTATTAGAATTAATTTCAACATTTCAGCATACAAATTTTTCTAATAAAGAATTAATTTCAGCATTTGAACGTTCTACAAAAAGTTTCAGCAAGACAAAGAAATTGCTGAAATTGTCAATACCCAAATCTCTCAACAAAGCATTAGAAGTCCAAATTAATTTCACAAGGTGAATCAATGTATTTAGGCACCAATTCACATTTAAGCATTAGAAGTCCAAATAAATTCAATATGTTTCCGCATTTTCATCTGAGGTTTTTTTTAATAAAAGCAAAATTATCATCTGAAGAGGATTTTCGCACAGTAACAATGGTAGGAGCTCAATACCATGGGAAACGGACGATGACGCGGACTTCAGAGCCACCGACCTCCTCTCCTCTCCTCTTGTCGGAGTCTCTCTCCGGCCTCTCTTATGTGTTCCTCCAATTAAGACTGATTTTGAGGCCACCATCACCAAAAATCAGTGCTACCAGCACAGGCAAATTGTAAGCAATCAGCAAAGAAAATCGGTGCCACCATCAACGCAACCATCGAAGGAAATTGGTGCCACCATCACCTAATCCTTCCGCTGAATCGTTCATAATCGAAATGGCCGGAGAGAGATTATTCCTCCATGGCCATGGCTGCCGTTCTCCCTCTCCCCTTCCCACCACAAAGCCCCTGACCGAGAACAAGCGCGATTTGTTCGATGAAGGTGTGAAGATGAAGAGCGATAGAGGTGCGGCGATGGAGGTGCGATGATTTGGAGGGGATGGAGGACGATGAGCATGACGAATAAAGGAAGCAAGGAGATTAGGTTGGGATGGAGGTGCGATGATTTGGAGGGGATGGAGATGTGTTGATGGAGTTAGATCTCTTAAAAGGGCAATTTTGTCCAGAAAATTTGGAATGGACAAAAGCCTAATTTGATTGGGTTTGGTAGACACTCCTCTGATAAAGGACCCAAAAAAGTTCGGTTTGACAAATTAATTCTATTTAGAATGGTAGAGTTCTGAAGTGCGCCTTATAGATTGTTTTAAACATTTGAGTTGAAAGGTAGATTTCATTCTTATAATCTAAAATAATAAACATGATTTTTATTTCCTACATACCGATGGTGGATTATTCGAATTTAACAAACCGCATAATTTTTTTTATTTATTTTGGTCCAGAAGGGGGCAAAAGCCCCAAGTTTATTGAAAGATCAGTTGGAAGGGTGTCCCGGTGGGCTCAGCCCTTGAATACAACCAGGAACAATTTCATAAATTTGAAAATTAACCTCTAGATTAACTCCTAAATTTGCCAAAGCATCAGCCTCCCTATTTCCTTGTCTCCGGACCAGCCTCACCACAACATCCCAACTCGCATCGCCAATCAAATGGCGGCCTTGCAGAGTCAGGTTGTGATGGGCGAAAGGGGTTTGTTCGTTGTTCAGGGCCTTGTACGCCTCCACACAATCAAATTCCAGTACAAGCTTAGTAATCCCCATCTCCTTTGCCAATTTCAGTCCAAAATAGGCCGCTCGAAGCTCAGCCTCAAGTGCCCGGCATATACCCATTCGGCAGGTGAAAGCTCGTAGGAAGCCCCCATCAGCTGATCGAAAGATTCCTCCTCCTCCTGCTAGGCACGAGTTACCTTTCGATGCACTGTCCGTATTCAATTTGACCCAACCCGGGTCCGGGGGTACCCAAATCGCTGGCTGTTCCACCCTTGTATCCACGACATCCATCAGGCCTGCATTGGATCCTCTGTCTCTGGCTTGCAAGTATGCGTTGGTTGTCAACCGTACTCTATACGACGCTCCTGTAACGTCATCTTGTCCTTGAAAGATCAGGGTATTCCTTGTCTTCCAGAGCATCCAGAGCATTGTGGAAAAATTTGCACTCCACCTCTCCCGCTTTCCAATATTACTAAAAATCCAACGTTGCACATCCATCTCCGCGAAGAAATTCGGTGGTGGTTGCCCTTCTGTCAAGCGATGCCATTCCTCCTTGACTCTGGCGCAATCCCTAAGCAGATGGGTCGCCGATTCATATTCGCCACATCTCGGGCAGGCTGCGAAATTCGACATATGTCTTCTTTGTCTCACTGCATTCGTGAGGATGGCATCATGGGCTGCTAGAAAAACAAAATTTCGGACTCTTTGCTGCGCCGGAAAACGCCAAATGTTGCTCCACCCTTTCAATTCCGGCATCTCCATCGTATTGATGAGCTGCTTAATCGCAGAAGCTGTGGTGAATTTGCCTGAGCTCGTGTGGCCCCAGAAGAGCTTATCCTCAGCTCCTTGAAGATCACTGACCTGAACTGCTTGCAGTCTTCTTTTGTCGTCCTCGTTCAGCAGAGGAGCAAGAATCTCCCAATTCCAGTTATTGTCTACCCACAAATCAGCAATTGTTGCACCTAGCAGGGGCTCCGGTAGAGCTTGCAAAACTCCCTCCTCTAGAGTGCCTTCTCGCAGCCATGGGTGTGTCCAAAAAAGGGTCGAATTACCATCCCCAATACTTGTCCTCAGCCCCGGCGTCAACACTTCAGCCCCGTGGACAATGCCCATCCACTGATTCGACGATCGTCCTTGCCGAACAAACTTATCAATGTTAGTTCTTCCATTATAATACTTTCCTCTGACAACCCTACTCCACAAAGACGAGGGCTCTTGCATCAGTCTCCAACCGAGCTTGGCAAGCATCGCTTGGTTGGATTCTCGCATTGGTCGGATTCCCAATCCACCAACCGCTGTCGGGGCATGAAGGACCTCCTTTCTTAGTAGATGGATGCGTCTGTGATCAGCCGTAGAACCCCACACGAATCCTCTAACCACTTTATCAATTTCATCGCAGACACCTCTCGGCATGTACGTCGACTGCATAGTGTATAGCGGTAAGCTCGTCAGAACTGATTTGGCCAGTGTAACTCTTCCCGCCATTGAGAGTGTTCTTGTTTTCCAGCCTCTAAGCTTCGCCGACACCTTGTTCAGGAGTGACGTGAAGCGCTCTCTTTTCATACGGCCGCAGGTAGTAGAGACCCCAAGGTACTCTCCAAACCTCTCTGCGATCGGCATACCCAACGCATAGCTTATAGCTCATTTGATGTTCCCCGCCACATTGCGCGAGAACACAACCGATCTCTTAGCAAAGCTCACACGCTCGCCCGAAGCATTACTAAACATGTCTAGGCACCCCTTGATCACACTCCCTTGCTCCGGCGTTGCTTCGCCAAACAACACGAGGTCATCGGCAAAGAAGAGGTGCGAAAGAGCCACCCCGCCAATTTGGATAGGTCTCCAACGTCCCTCCTCAACCGCATCCTGAATTATGTGCGAAAGGTACTCCATACATAACACAAATAGATACAGCGAAAGAGGGTCCCCTTGCCTTATACCTCTTGTCGGTTGGAATCCACCTGACCGCTCACCATTCCATAGGACGTCCGTTCGACCCATCGATTGACACTTTAGAATAACTTATACTAACCTCGTCGGTAATCGAGCCCTCTCCAGAGATGCCCTTAGGAAGATCCCATCGATACGATCGTATGCTTTCTCGAGGTCCACCTTGATTACCATCCACTTCCATCACCTCCGTTCAGCCATGGAATGAAGCACCTCTTGCACTACAACAATGTTATCAACAATCTGACGCCCCGGGATAAAGCTTGCTTGATTTGGCGCCACGAGGTCCGCAAGCATCGGTTTGATTCTATTAACAATCATCTTCATGTCGATCTTGAAGATGACATTTAAGAGGAAAATAGGTCTCAGTTGTTGGACTCTCGAGGGATTGTCTCTCTTTGGTATAAGGACCATGAGGGCATCACCGATCCCCGGAGGTGCCTGATTGTTGTTGAGCATCATCAACAACGTATCCTTCACTTGCTTTTCCACAAAGCTCCAATTCTTTTGATAGAAGACGGTCGGGAACCCATCCGGACCCGACGATTTGTACGGACCCATCTGTTTGAGTGATGCCCATACCTCCTCACTTCGGAACGGGGCTGCAATCGCTACCATCCTCCCTTCATCGATCACTGGGAACGTTTTGCGACAGTTAAAAGCAGTTTGGGAAGGTCTATTCTCCTCGGCCAAATATAAATTGGCGAAGAAAGAGACCACAAGAGATTTCAAGTCAGTCGGGTCCTCCACCCACAAGTCTCCCTCGCCCTGCAGCCGTGTGATCTTGTTCCGCCGTCGTCTGACGATGGTCGACAGATGATAAAATCTGGTATTCCTATCACCTTCCAACAGAAAATTCGTCCGCGACTTTTGATACCACAGGTGCTGCTCTTGTGGCAGTAATTGATATCCCAGATAAGTTAATTTGGATTTATAGTAGTAATGGAAAATTCTCTGTTAAATCCACATCTTCTATTTGTAATACAAGGAATACAAAGAAAATTCCAGCTGAATGGATTTGGAAACTTAATATTCCTCTAAATATTAAAAATTTTATTTAGAAAATTATTTTAGATATTTTACCTACCACGGCCCGTTTAAATAGATATATAAATAGAGTTCCTAGTACTTACTCTCTTTGTAGTTCTGATATAGAAGATACAAATCATTTATTGTTTAATTGTCAGATCACACGATCCCTTATTCAAAATCTGGGTGCTAAGTTGGGAAAATGTTTTATTATTCCAGATTTAACAAGTAATGTTTCAGAAAATATTTTAAATACTAGGGCTCTTAGTAAAGATTTTACAGACTTATGTCATTTATGGCATTTTGTTTGGGAGCTCAGAAATAGAATTATTGTTCGCAATACTTTTGATACTAGTATTATCTACGCTCTAAATCAAGCTATAGATAAAATCTCTCACTGGAGTAAATGGCATGTAAAAACGAAGTTACCTAAACATGTTAGGCCTCTTGATAAATTGATTTGGAAATGCCCTCCAATAAATGTCATTAAGATCAATGTAAATGCTTCGGTGAAATTTGATACTCAAACTTAGGTTGGTTGTATTGTGAGAATAATGAAGGTCTAGTTCTTCGGATTCATAAACGTAATGTCAGGATGAGTTCTCTCATTCTAGCAGAAGTTTTTGCAATATATATTGGTATAAGACTGGCAGCGGAGATGGGGATTCGAAGAGTGATAGTTGAAAGTGATTGCGCAATCATCGTCAATGTCATCAATCAAGTTAACAATATATCATGGGAGGTCGCTCAAATAATCCAAGAGATACATTCGATAAGCAAAGATTTTGAGAGTATCACAATTCAGCACTGCTATGAGAGGCGAATGGTGCAGCTAATTTTCTTGCTAAATCTCAGTTGAATTATAATTTTATTTTAAATTAATGTTATTGAGAGTTTCAGAAACATCAGCTTTGCGAGATGATCATAGATGTCGGTAGTGCATCTAATTTTTTACTTACTGGAAAAAAAAAAACAGGAATTCCTTTTTACATCACATGAAAACAACTGTCATCAATTACGGAATATCCTCAAACTAGAGTCATTGTAAATCAATGTCGATCAAACCTGTAATGGGGGCGTTTTGGTATCTATCAATTAGGTATCTAGTGAAATACTATACAGCGAATCAATCGACCTGATGCTTGGTGGTTGGAAGATTGATGCATGCTATATAGTTGTTATATGCGTGGTTTCACATATACCCCTCTTTATACCAGAATTCCTAATACCGATTATTAATCCAAAATTTCATACCATACAAGTCAAATGAGATTACACAAACCTATCTAAATTAATTTTTTCCCACCAAAATAAATTATGAATAAATTATGAATTAATTGTAAAAAAAGAAGAATGAAAAAGACTATATATAGCTTTTCAAAGCCTTCCGTTTTGGAGGTGGATCCTCTCCTAACAGAATTTGCCTAATAACCTCCTCATAAATCAATCTAACCCATTCAACCAAATTGATGGCTAGGATTAATTCTCCTAAATTAATATTAAACATCTTTCAATCTCTCTTGAACCAGCCTTCGTCCTCTTAGATTGTACCCTTCCTCTCCGTCGATTCTCTCCCTCTTATCACGCCCTACGTTCTCGTTCTCCATCTATCCTCTCCTATCCAACTCATTTTTCTCTAAATTTTCATTTTCAAAGTGTTTTTAAAAGGGGAGAAAAGGGGTTGAAACAATTCAGATTCAACCAATTTCAATCAATCCCACAAGCACTTATATTCAATTTCGCAATTTATGAAAAATTCAACAGGGATTTGAATCGAACCAAAACCCAATCACAAAATCAAACCAAACATGGTTAGAAATTTGAGATTTTTTTTTGGGTAATCAGAATTGGATATGTAAATGTGACAATAATAGATTTACTGATTGATGAAAGAAGAAGAAAGCAGTACTTGTGCTGAAACATTTATAATCCATTTCGAACTCATCCCCAATTAAAAAAAAACTGAATCCTGAATATTTGATTGAATTTTGTGCTCCACTGTAAGGGGTGGCGACGAGTGTCCGGGGGAGCGCTGCCTGTCGGAACTTTTGAATGTTTTGATACTTCTGACAACTCAATGCTTTCCTTGGAATATTAAGAGGTGGGATTCATGGCGGTTGTTGTTGAAGCGAGTGTGATGCAAGCGGGTGTGGGGGATTATATCGGGTCACTGATCCACGGGAAGATTGTACCTCGACCATCGTCATGTGGATTTTTCACCATGATGAAGACGATGGAGGCCGAGATGTACAAACAGTGGAAGGTCTTCGATAGTTCGATGTAATGGACATTGATAGTGGGGGAAGACGCCAGAGCCTCTGTAAATAACCCATGGATTGGAGAGATTAGGAGTTCATTTGGGATTAATTAATGTAAATTAGATCTTCACCATTGATATATTTTAACGGTTAAGATGTACTTATTAGGATCATATTAGGAACACTCCATTATCTACCAGATAAAAATTTAATAGTTTAGTTTAACAAATATTTTATACACCTCATATTCATCAAATTCAAGTATCTGGTCAGCTATAGTAAAAATTGTGTTGTTTGAAGAGTGTAAAATTTATATGGTGGTAAGTGGTAACTAGTAAGTAATATTTGCTTGGGCATTAAAGAGAAGATGTACCTATTCCTGGGAAACTGTCAAGAAAAGATGGGTGCCGGTTGCTTTAAAGCTGAGAACACATCCCATTATCTACCAGATAAAAGATAGGGTTTTCCCATTTCTTGTATCCATTCCCCTACCCTCTCTTTCTAGGGTGCTACCTAACCAGGAAAGGGAGACACAAGCTGGGCTGATCATGGGTTGGTTAGTTTAAGAAGCAACAGCAAAATCAAAACAAGCAACAAATTCTATATATGGCATACACTCATAAATTAGAAGAGGGTTTCTTTTAGGGGAGAAAGATTTCCTCTTCTTTTTTTTTGAGTTCTTCATCTCTCAAGTTTTTGAGGAAATATTTACATTTATATAAAAGGAAAAGAAAAAGAAGGTGTGTTACTATAGTATTAATTAAAGATGGGGAGAGGGAGGGTTGAGCTGAAAAGGATAGAGAACAAGATTAACAGGCCGGTGACTTTTGCAAAGAGGAGAGGTGGCCTTTTGAAGAAGGCATATGAGCTTTCTGTGCTATGTGAGGCTGAGATTGCACTCATCATCTTCTCCAACAGAGGCAAGCTCTATGAGTTCTGTAGCAGCTCTAGGTATGATTTAATTAATATTTTTATATATATATTTTTAAATATTTACTCATCCTATCGATCTCTGATCTGATTTGTATGTCAGATTTGTGGGTTCTAAGCTTTTAGATCTAGAACAAGTTTGCTTTAAAGTTTTAATCTTTGCTCCTAGTTATTTGTATGGGGTTTCTTCTGTCTGATATGGGTTTGGTGTTTATAGCTTGTTCAAGATCTGGGTTTGAATTGAATCTGAAAAGCAAGATCGAGTCTAACAGTTTCGCAAGAACAAAAAAGGCATGCAAGATCTAAAAGGTAGAGGAAGAACACAAGACTTTTATGAGGTTCGGATCCGCGATCCTACATCCCCGGGGCCTCAAGAGTCAGCCCTAATCCACTATCAAATAAGGGAGAAAGTACAGATCAGGCAAATCCAAGAGTACAAGTACAGATCTAAGCATAAACGAAACAAACAGACACGAAAACAAGCAAGAAGAAGAAGAACTTCTTCGACAATCTCAGATCTGAGGATACAGACTCAGATCCAAGAACTGGAACCCAACACCAAGCTGTTGCCGGCCGCCAAGGGAACTCTGAACACCAGGAAGACGTCGGAGAAGATGAGCTTCACCGATCGGAGGTGGGAGGAGCTTGAATAGCAAACCCTAACCCTAGCTCGCCTTGCTCTCGCTCTCTCTTTCTTTCTCTGGAGTAAGAGGAACAGTGAAGAAGCTAGCGATGCCAGAAGAAGACTTTGCCTTTTATAGGCAAACCCTAAAGGGAACCCGGAGAGCTCCAGCAAGGCTTCCAGCAACTGGGCTCAAGTGTTGGGTCGTGTCCTATGGTTTGGGCTTCAGGCCCAAGCTTGGCAGCTCCTTCTTGTTGGAGATCAAACCCACATAGCTCAATCCAATCCATCTAGACTCGAGCTAACTCCCAAGCCTGGTCCAATATCCTTAACCATATTACACCTTGATTTCATGTCACATATATAATACAAATATTACATACATATAACAATGTAAATATACTTAGGAAAATATACAAGTTCTCAATAATTGCCCCCTATATTTTTCTAAGTCTGCTCCTGGCAGACTATGCCTATGTGTGGATTAGGTAATTGGGTCCGTCCTCAGCCCTTATACCTGTAGAACCATCAGCCTCCTTCACCTAAGTGAAGGAATTTCCTGCAAAACAAAAATTTATCTCTAGGCACAATTTTAGTACCAAAGTCAGCAGGATTGAGCTTACCATCAATCTTCAAAATATGTATCACATTATCATCAACCTTCTCACGTATAAAATGATATCTAACATCAATATGTTTAGTTCTCTCATGATACATGGGATCTCTACACAGATATAGAGAAGATTGATTGTCAATATGCAGCACAGAAGTATAAGTTTTACCTTCAATCTCACGCAATATACCCTGCAACCAAATGGCTTCCTTGCAAGCCTCAGTTGCAGCAATATACTCAGCCTCAGTTGAAGAGAGAGCAACTATAGGCTGTTGCTGAGATTTCCAAGATATGCAATTTCCAGCCCAAGTATAGACATAAGAAGTAATAGATTTTCTAGTGTCTTTATTACTGGCAAAGTCAGAATCCACATAGCCATATAGCTCATTAGAAGATGTATGTTTAGAATAACATAATCTCAACTTAGCAGATCCAAGCAAATATCTTAACAAATACTTCATAGCAAGCCAATGTTTCTCACCAGGTTTAGACATGTATCTACTTAAGGCACTAATAGAGAAAGCAAGATCAGGTCTGGTGCATATCATACAATACATCACAGAACCTACAACAACATCATATGGAATATTTTTCATATTTTTAGCTTCAGAAACAGATAAAGGAGCATGATTCTTAGATAAATCAAGATGTGAACCCAAAGGAATGTCATTTGGTTTAACATTCTTAATATGAAATCTCTCCAATACCTTCAGGACATAGTCAGTCTGGTCAAGCCAAAGCTTACCTTTCTGTCTGTCTCTCTCTATCTTGATACCAAGTATTTTCTTGGCAGGGCCAAGATCCTTCATGTCAAAGTGCTTTGAGAGTTCCTTCTTAACAGTGACAATATCAGTAGAAGATTTAGAAATCAAGAGAATATCATCAACATAAAGAAGCACATAAAGCACAGAACCAGACTTGGGTTTCTTAAAATATAAGCAAGTATCAAATTTACTTCTTTTAAAACCCAATTGTCTTCTCATACAGGTATCAAACTTAATATTCCATTGCCTAGGTGACTGCTTTAAACCATATATAGACTTCTTCAGTAAACAAGCAAAGTCAGGTTTAGATTTATCAATGAAACCTTTTGGTTGTCTCATATATATGGTCTCATTTAAATCCCCATGCAAGAAAGCTGTCTTAACATCCATCTGTTCAAGTTCATAGTTATAAACAGCAGACATGGCAAGTAATAACCTCAGAGTTTTGTATTTTACCACAGGGGCAAAAATCTCATTATAATCCTCACCTTCTCTTTGAGTGAAATCCTTGGCTACAAGCCTAGCTTTGTACCTTGGGGGATCACCTTTAGAGTTACCTTCTTTAAGTTTGTATACCCACTTATTGTCAATAAACCTGGCAGTCTCAAGTTTCTTCACAAGAGTCCAGGTCTTGTTGGCCATCATGGACTCAATTTCTTCAGACATTGCTCTCTGCCAGTCACCAGAATGAGCACATCTAACAGCCTGCTCATAAGCCTCGGGAGTATAGTTGTTCACAATAGTAGAGACAACACAAGCAAACTCAACAATGCTATTGATGAACCTTTTATTTGGAATCTTAGTTCTAGGTGATCTATCTCTGGTTAATTGCCAATTTGTCAAGTCATGTCTGCCAGGAGATGAAGTGCTAGAAGAGCCAGCACCATGCTCATCAGACAAAGACTCATTAGCAGTATCTAAAGACTCAGAATGGGGGGAGGGAGCATTAGAACTAGCAGAGATAGAATCATTACCAACTTCATTCTCATCATCAGTAGGCTCATCAGGAGCTTCCCCACCCAATTGGTGAGGTTGCACATCATCAGCATTAGTGTCTGAGGAATCCTCTGGAGTACCTTGGGTATCCTCATTAGGATCATTGCCATCCTCATCATCTTCACCATCAGGTACAAAGAAGTGGGTTGCAGATGATCTTGTGGGTACCTGCAAAGTTTTCTCAACAGAAGAAGTAAACACATTTTTAAAGTGAAATTCATCCTCAACAAAGACAACATCCCTGCTGATAATAGTTTTATAAGCTCCATGATGAATAATAAGAAGTTTATAGCCTTTAACACCTTCAGGATATCCTAACAAAACACATTTCTGAGAACTAGGATTGAGTTTACCATCACTCTTATGAGCATAGGCAACACACCCAAAAGGTCTAAGATAGTTTAAATCAGGTTTCTTATTATACCACATTTCATAAGGAGTTTTAAAACCAATGGCAGAGGATGGAGATCTATTTATGAGGTGAGCAGTTGTCATAACAGCTTCACCCCATAAAGAGTGCCTCATGCCTGCAGAAATCAACATGCACCTTGCCTTCTCTAGGAGAGTCCTGTTCATCCTCTCAGCAGTACCATTCTGCTGAGGGGTGCCAGGTATGGTAAGGTGCCTCTTGATTCCTGCATCTTTACAATAAGAGTTAAATCTGGAATTGCAAAATTCCAAACCATTATCAGTTTTTAAGCATTTAACAAAGAGACCAGTTTCAACATGAACACTTGTTACCCAATGTTTGAAAACATCAAAGGCCTCATCCTTTGTCTTCAGCAAGTAAACCCAAACTTCCCTGCTATAGTGGTCAATCAAGGACATAAAATACATTCTGCCCCCAGAAGATTCAACCTCAGCAGGACCCCAGAGATCTGAATGAACATACTCAAGAGGTTTGTTAGCAATATAAGAAGATTTATTGAAACTCTTCCTAGTTTGTTTACCCATCAAGCAATTATCACACATGTCAATGGTAGCAGGTTTGGAATTTAAAATGCCATGCTTATAAAGATAATGTAAACTCTTATTTCCTATATGTCCTAATCTATTATGCCATGTAACAGATTCAGGTATGGACATACATGCATCAGAGGCAATCAACATAGAGGAGAAATTCATCTCAGGGGTGGCTTGAACCTCATAGAAGCCCTTCCTTTTAATGCACTTAATAAGAATTTTGCCATCCCTTGAGACATTTCTAATCCCATTGTTGATGTGTACATCACAGCCTAGGGATTCAAGTGTGCTCTCAGACATGAGATTTCTTCTAAGCTGTGGAACCCATCTAACATCCTTAATGACCCTAATAATACCATCATGCATTTTCATAGCAACAGAACCAATACCTTTAATTTTTAGGATAGAATGATCACCAAGCATAACATCACCACCATCAAATAATCTCAAATCAGAAAACCAAGACTTATGATGAGTAGCATGCATAGTACACCCAGAATCAAGAATCCAGCAATCAGAAGCATCATTCACAAGTAAAGCTAAAACTTCATGAGTATAATAGGGGTGGGTTTCACACACAGCAGACACAGCAGGTTGTTTAGCATCCTTTTCCTCATCTCTTTTCTTTTTGTAGCAATCTTTCTTAAAATGTCCAGTTTTAGAACAATAATGACACTTCAAGTTAGACTTATCAATTCCATTAGTCTTATCAACTCCATTTTCAGACTTAGGTTGCCCCTGCTTATCCTTTTTCTTGTTATTCCTTTTGTTACCCTTACCTCTAGGCTTGGCCATAAGGACTTCATCCTTGGCCTCAGTCTTAGGTTCAGTTTTAACACCAGCAGCAGTTTTAAAAACCTTCAGAGACTCATTCTTTTGGATTAAAGATTCAATGATATATTTTTTAACCAAAGAAGCATTACCATATTGAATAACATCTTTAAAAGTATCAAACTGACTGGGCAAGGAATTTAACAAGAGCACACATAGATGAGTTTCATCCAATTTATTACCACATCTTACCAGATCTTGTGTGATAGTTAAAAAACAATCAAGATTATCAGCTAAAGTACAAGCAGTGTTCATTTTAAAGTTAAACAACTTATTGAACAGATTTACCCGAGATGGGAGAGACTTTACCATATACAAACCTTCTAGAGCCTCCCACAATTTTTCAGCAGTGGTGTGCTCTAGTACCTGCCTGGCCACTTCATCAGAAAGACGAAGCGTAATCTCACTGTGAGCCTGAAGATCAGTCTCCATGATTTTTTCTTTGCTAGTTCCTTCTGGGAACTTGTTCATTATAGCCACATGACACTTTTCTTTGATAAGTATGGCTCGCATCTTCACCTGCCACATAGCAAAGTCAGTAGTGCCATTGAAAGGTTTTAAACGAACAGAATCAGACATATTGCAGAATAACAGCAAATAACTCAAGCAAAGAATGATATATCACAAACACAAAAAACGGAAGCAAAATCTTTCAAGAACAAGCAGTGAATGAAAGACAACAAAGAACAGATCCTGTTGCGTCGCGTAGGGGGGAATGGCACCAGGCGATACACCCTATCTAGGCCCACCCGCTTCCTACGCCTGTTTCCGCTCTCTGAGATCTATAAAGATTCAGCTAGGTTGGGAAGAGGACACTCAAGCGCTAACAACGGAACACATGCTCTGATACCACATTGAAAAGCAATATCGAGTCTAACAGTTTCGCAAGAACAACAAAGGCATGCAAGATCTAAAAGGTAGAGGAAGAACACAAGACTTTTACGAGGTTCGGATCCACGATCCTACATCCCCGGGGCCTCAAGAGTCAGCCCTAATCCACTATCAAATAAGGGAGAAAGTACAGATCAGGCAAATCCAAGAGTACAAGTATAGATCTAAGCATAAACGAAACAAACAGACACGAAAACAAGCAAGAAGAAGAAGAACTTCTTTGACAATCTCAGATATGAGGATACAGACTCAGATCCAAGAACTGGAACCCAACACCAAGCTATTGTCGGCCGCCAAGGGAACTCTGAACACCGGGAAGACGTCGGAGAAGATGAGCTTCACCGATCGGAGGTGGGAGGAGCTTGAATAGCAAACCCTAACCCTAGCTCGCCTTGCTCTCGCTCTCTCTTTCTTTCTTTGGAGTAAGAGGAACAGTGAAGAAGCTAGCGACGCCAGAAGGAGACTTTTCCTTTTATAGGCAAACCCTAATGGGAACCCGGAGAGCTCCAGCAAGGCTTCCAGCAACTGGGCTCAAGTGTTGGGCCGTGTCCTATGGTTTGGGCTTCAGGCCCAAGCTTGGCAACTTCTTCTTGTTGGAGATCAAACCCACATGGCTCAATCCAATCCATCTAGACTCGAGCTAACTCCCAAGCCTGGTCCAATATCCTTAACCATATTACACCTTGATTTCATGTCACATATATAATACAAATATTACATACATATAACAATGTAAATATACATATAACAATGTAAATATACTTAGGAAAATATACAAGTTCTCAACAGAATCTCTTCAATAGATTCAAGTAATTTTTTTTTTCTTTCTAATTTTTAGGTTTTTAATTACTATCGATCTGATTTGTACTGGGCAATTTTTTTTAGACTTGATGTTAAAAAAAATCTTCAAATTAATGTCCAAAACATAATTTTATGCCAATAATAATAAAAGCAATAATTTTTGTCTAAAAGAAATAAAGGCCTAATCTCTGATTTTGGAGGGAACTATGGGTTCATTCTCCACTCTTATTTTACTTTTATTGGTTATTCACCCCTCACATTAAAAGTTCCTCTTGTCAAGCTCCTCTTTCTTCTTCTTTTTTTCGGTTATTATCTGCTAGGTTTAATCAGAAATATTAAACTGAAAATAATTGAGTGCCTCATACTTTCAAAGGCCCCTCTTTGTTACTCAGTTACAAAGACAAGATGTGATTCAGTGAGCAATTTATCCACCAGACAATTGAATTGATTCCAAACAGCATCTAAGATTATATATGTAGCTTTCACCTCCAATTAATGTGTCTTTTGAAAAAGCTTTTACCTTATTTTTTTTTCCTTTTATATATTCTTCAGTGACATGAAAGCTATAACTTCTAAGGAAAATTGACTTGTTCATGTTTACTTGGCGAGAAATCCAGGAATTATGCCAATTAGATTAATTTTGTGCGATTTTCGTGAAACATTGGGTTCCAAATTGTTGTATAGTTGTAGGGTTTCAGATTCTTTGGACAACCAAGATAAAAGTTTAGGGGTTTGCTAAACTAATCCAATAAAATGATCGTTTTGCAAAACTAAGTCACTAGCCGTCAAAGTTTAGTGGACTAATAACTTCCGATTTGTGGCGTAGGTGAAAAACCCAAACAAAATTGGTGAAATCATCAAGGACAACAAAATAATATCGAAAACCACTAACACTCGTCGGAATAGGAGATGTCCACAAGTCACAATGTATAATATCAAATGGTGAAAAAGTATGGGAATGGGAGAGACTAAAGGGTGGTCTTTGGCTCTTGGAAATTTGACATGAAGAACAAACGGCGGAGGCCTTATGGCAAGAAATAAAACGGTTTGAACGGAGAGTGTCCATGACATGATTTCCAGGGTGTCCTAGACGAGCATGCCAGACGTCCGAACGGAGGGTAATGTTAGGAGAAGGGGCGGCGAGAGGTGTCTGACTGGCTGCGGTGGTTACTAGGTATAGGTCTCCTGAGCTATTGCACCGCATTATTGGGGTGCCCATACGTAAATCTGTCACAAGAAAACCAAACGGGTCAAATCGAATTGCCACGTGATTATCGATGGTGAATTGGCGAATGGACATAAGGTTTTTGACAATGGCAGGGGCAAGGAGCACATTATTGAGTTTCAAAGGGCAGTTAGTGGGTAGGGTAGCAGGGCCCGAACCAACAATTGGAATACGATTTCAGTTCCCGACATAAGCCGAAGGCAAAGTGATAGAATTAAAAACAGTTTGTAGGTTACATGGATTGTTCGTCATGTGAGAAGAGGCCCCGGTATCCATATACCAATTTCCGTTCGGCTGCTGAAGACCCAAATGGGTCGTAGGTTGTGTTGTAGACAGCGTATGCGGTGGAGGGTGGGGAACCGGGTAGCAGTAGGGTTGTTGTAGGTAGGGTAGCGGGTAGCCGACCCAGGGCTGAGGCCAGTACGACTGGGGGCTAGGCCGGGTGTCCTCCCTGGATGGCATGCTGGGAGCGACTAGGAATGTCAGCAGCGGGGAATTGACGGTGTCGACCATTGCGAGGGGTTAGGGCAAGAGACAGGCGGCGACGGCTAAGAGCGGCGGCAGAAAGGGTGCAGGAGGCAGCGGTAGCGGCTAGGGTTAGCGGCGACGGGTGACTAGGGGTGCGGCGGCAGGTGACTAGGGGTGCGGCGGTTAGGGTTAGCGGCGACAGGCATGAGGGCGGCGGCTGGCGAGGCAGCGGCGGCGACAGGGTAATGTGGCGGCGGAGGCAGGTCGGGCGGTGGCAGCAAGGGTTGCGGCGGCGGATCGAGTTTGTGAAACGAAAAATTAGGGTTTCACAAAGAAAGCTGAAACAATGTAAGTGTTTGGATAACTAAGTCCTTGCCGGATCTCAGAAGCCTACTCCTATATATATATATATATATATATATATATATATATATATATATATATATATATATATATATATATATATATATATATATATATATATATATATCAATGGGTGAAAACCCTTAGGGTACAATGGTAACTATACACGATATGGACAATATAAATAATATATGCTAACAGCTCCTTCTATTACAGAAGAAAGCCCATATGCAGAGGTTTTAACCATCTCATATAATATATATTGTTGATTTTCTTTCCTTATAATCGATGTGTAATATTTCTATAAACTCAACATTAATAAACCCTCGTTAGTTATTGAGTAGGAAAATGTAATGGTTAAGTGAGTGATCATGGGTGGTTGTGTCCTTGTTCGGCACGTGTTGCAATGTGATGAGCAATTTATAGGTGATGGTAAGTATCCATATATCCTAGTTACCCTAAAGGTGACAAAACCTCATGACCATCAACATTTCAATGGATTCTTTTACTTACCAATGTTCAATGGCATTCAAGGAAATTTAATTCTCTCGTGTAGAATCATATTGTAAAAGATTATAGAAAAAGACATCCTTCAATATTACACATTCAAGCATGATACATTTTAGGGTAACCAAGATATATGTATTCTTACCATCGCCTATAATGTGCTCATCCCATTGCAACACAGGTCGAACAAGGATACAACCACCCATGACCATCATTTCATTTTCTTTCTTACCTTCCTCCATGGAGACATTTCTTATGCTAATATCACATAGTTTCTGTTCTTTGACTAAACATTCAACGAGAGTTAATACACTTTGAGTAGTGCACCCGGTTTGAATCTTAGCGAAAGGGGGCATATTTAACCTATTTCTTGTCTTTAGTGATAAAACCTACATTCATATTCGAGCCTTCTACCACAAATCCATCGGAATCTAGCCGTATAGATGTGAAGGAATCATGTTCTTCTGCTTCTATTTGAGCGAGAACATTTGGTAGATAATTTACACTCTTGATTCTGTCAAAAATCTTAGACTTTATCGGAATTGTTGTTGTTACAGCTTTCGTGCCTTTTGAGTCAGGGGGTGAAAGCTCTTTGATTACAATAGAATAAAAGGAGGATTACTTACACTTTGAGGTATGATAAATAGGTATGATAATTAACATCTTTTATTCTATTGTAATCAATCTGCCTTTCATTCTATTTTAATGAAAGAGCTTTCACCCCTGACTCAAAAGGTACAAATGTGGTACCAACAACAATTCCTAAAAAGTATTCGATTTTTCCCAGAATCAAGATCGTAAATTATCTACCAAATGTTCTTGCTCTCAAATAGAAGCAGAAGAACATGATTCCTTCAAATCTATATAGCTGGATTCCGATGGATTTATGGCAGAATGCCCGAATATGAATGCACACTTTATAACTAAAGACAAGGATTGGTTATGACCCTTTTTGCTAAGATTCAAACCGGGTGCACTATTAATAGAGTATTAACTTTCCCTGAAGGTTTGGGTGAAGAAGGGAAACTTTGTGATATTAGCATATGAAATGTCTCCATGGAGGAATGTAAGAAAGCAAATGAAATGATGATCATGGGTGGTTGTGTCCTTGTTCGGCACGTGTTGCAATGAGATGAGCAAATTATAGGTGATGGTAAGTATCCATATATCTTGGTTTCCCTAAAGGTGATAAAACCTCATGACCATCAACATTTCAATGGATTCTTTTACTTACCAATGTTCAATGGCATTCAAGAAAATTTAATTCTCTCGTGTAGAATCATATTGTAAAAGATTATAGAAAAAGACATCCTTCAATATTACACATTCAAGCATGATACATTTTAGGGTAATCAAGATATATGTATTCTTACCATCGCCTATAATTTGCTCATCCCATTGCAACACAGGTCGAACAAGGATACAACCACCCATGACCATCATTTCATTTTCTTTCTTACCTTCCTCCATGGAGACATTTCTTATGCTAATATCACATAGTTTCTGTTCTTTGACTAAACATTCAACGAGAGTTAATACACTTTGAGTAGTGCACCCGGTTTGAATCTTAGCGAAAGGGGGCATATTTAACCTATTTCTTGTCTTTAGTGATAAAACCTACATTCATATTCGAGCCTTCTACCACAAATCCATCGGAATCTAGCCGTATAGATGTGAAGGAATCATGTTCTTCTGCTTCTATTTGAGCGAGAACATTTGGTAGATAATTTACACTCTTGATTCTGTCAAAAATCTTAGACTTTATCGGAATTGTTGTTGTTACAGCTTTCGTGCCTTTTGAGTCAGGGGGTGAAAGCTCTTTGATTACAATAGAATAAAAGGCGGATTACTTACACTTTGAGGTATGATAAATAGGTATGATAATTAACATCTTTTATTCTATTGTAATCAATCTGCCTTTCATTCTATTTTAATGAAAGAGCTTTCACCCCTGACTCAAAAGGTACAAATGTGGTACCAACAACAATTCCTATAAAGTCTTCGATTTTTCCCAGAATCAAGATCGTAAATTATCTACCAAATGTTCTCACTCTCAAATAGAAGCAGAATAACATGATTCCCTCAAATCTATATAGCTGGATTCCGATGGGTTTGTGGCAGAATGCCCGAATATGAATGCACACTTTATAACTAAAGACAAGGATTGGTTATGACCCTTTTCGCTAAGATTCAAACCGGGTGCACTACTAATAGAGTATTAACTCTCACTGAAGGTTTGGGTGAAGAAGGGAAACTATGTGATATTAGCATAAGAAATGTCTCCATGGAGGAATGTAAGAAAGAAAATAAAATGATGATCATGGGTGGTTGTGTCCTTGTTCGGCACGTGTTGCAATGAGATGAGCAAATTATAGGTGATGGTAAGTATCCATATATCTTGGTTTCCCTAAAGGTGATAAAACCTCATGACCATCAACATTTCAATGGATTCTTTTACTTACCAATGTTCAATGGCATTCAAGAAAATTGAATTCTCTCGTGTAGAATCATATTGTAAAAGATTATAGAAAAAGACATCCTTCAATATTACACATTCAAGCATGATACATTTTAGGGTAATCAAGATATATGTATTCTTACCATCGCCTATAATTTGCTCATCCCATTGCAACACAGGTCGAACAAGGATACAACCACCCATGACCATCATTTCATTTTCTTTCTTACCTTCCTCCATGGAGACATTTCTTATGCTAATATCACATAGTTTCTGTTCTTTGACTAAACATTCAACGAGAGTTAATACACTTTGAGTAGTGCACCCGGTTTGAATCTTAGCGAAAGGGGGCATATTTAACCTATTTCTTGTCTTTAGTGATAAAACCTACATTCATATTCGAGCCATCTACCACAAATCCATCGGAATCTAGCCTTATAGATGTGAAGGAATCACGTTCTTCTGCTTCTATTTGAGCGAGAACATTTGGTAGATAATTTACACTCTTGATTCTGTCAAAAATCTTAGACTTTATCGGAATTGTTGTTGTTACAGCTTTCGTGCCTTTTGAATCAGGGGGTGAAAGCTCTTTGATTACAATAGAATAAAAGGCGGATTACTTACACTTTGAGGTATGATAAATAGGTATGATAATTAACATCTTTTATTCTATTGTAATCAATCTGCCTTTCATTCTATTGTAATGAAAGAGCCTTCACCCCTGACTCAATAGGTACAAATGTGGTAGCAACAACAATTCCTATAAAGTCTTCGATTTTTCCCAGAATCAAGATCGTAAATTATCTACCAAATGTTCTCGCTCTCAAATAGAAGCAGAAGAACATGATTCCTTCAAATCTATATAGCTGGATTCCGATGGGTTTGTGGCAGAATGCCCGAATATGAATGCACACTTTATAACTAAAGACAAGGATTGGTTATGACCCTTTTCGCTAAGATTCAAACCGGGTGCACTACTAATAGAGTATTAACTCTCACTGAAGGTTTGGGTGAAGAAGGGAAACTGTGTGATATTAGCATAAGAAATGTCTCCATGGAGGAATGTAAGAAAGAAAATAAAATGATGATCATGGGTGGTTGTGTCCTTGTTCGGCACGTGTTGCAATGAGATGAGCACATTATAGGTGATGGTAAGTTTCCATATATCTTGGTTTCCCTAAAGGTGATAAAACCTCATGACCATCAACATTTCAATGGATTCTTTTACTTACCAATGTTCAATGGCATTCAAGAAAATTGAATTTTCTCGTGTAGAATCATATTGTAAAAGATTATAGAAAAAGACATCCTTCAATATTACACATTCAAGCATGATACATTTTAGGGTAATCAAGATATATGTATTCTTAACATCGCCTATAATTTGCTCATCCCATTGCAACACAGGTCGAACAAGGATACAACCACCCATGACCATCATTTCATTTTCTTTCTTACCTTCCTCCATGGAGACATTTCTTACGCTAATATCACATAGTTTCTGTTCTTTGACTAAACATTCAACGAGAGTTAATACACTTTGAGTAGTGCACCCGGTTTGAATCTTAGCGAAAGGGGGCATATTTAACCTATTTCTTGTCTTTAGTGATAAAACCTACATTCATATTCGAGCCTTCTACCACAAATCCATCAGAATCTAGCCGTATAGATGTGAAGGAATCATGTTCTTCTGCTTCTACTTGAGCGAGAACATTTGGTAGATAATTTACACTCTTGATTCTGTCAAAAATCTTAGACTTTATCGGAATTGTTGTTGTTACAGCTTTCGTGCCTTTTGAATCAGGGGGTGAAAGCTCTTTGATTACAATAGAATAAAAGGCGGATTACTTACACTTTGAGGTATGATAAATAGGTATGATAATTAACATCTTTTATTCTATTGTAATCAATCTGCCTTTCATTCTATTGTAATGAAAGAGCCTTCACCCCTGACTCAATAGGTACAAATGTGGTAGCAACAACAATTCCTATAAAGTCTTCGATTTTTCCCAGAATCAAGATCGTAAATTATCTACCAAATGTTCTCGCTCTCAAATAGAAGCAGAAGAACATGATTCCTTCAAATCTATATAGCTGGATTCCGATGGGTTTGTGGCAGAATGCCCGAATATGAATGCACACTTTATAACTAAAGACAAGGATTGGTTATGACCCTTTTTGCTAAGATTCAAACCGGGTGCACTATTAATAGAGTATTAACTTTCCCTGAAGGTTTGGGTGAAGAAGGGAAACTGTGTGATATTAGCATAAGAAATGTCTCCATGGAGGAATGTAAGAAAGCAAATGAAATGATGATCATGGGTGGTTGTGTCCTTGTTCGGCACGTGTTGCAATGAGATGAGCAAATTATAGGTGATGGTAAGTATCCATATATCTTGGTTTCCCTAAAGGTGATAAAACCTCATGACCATCAACATTTCAATGGATTCTTTTACTTACCAATGTTCAATGGCATTCAAGAAAATTTAATTCTCTCGTGTAGAATCATATTGTAAAAGATTATAGAAAAAGACATCCTTCAATATTACACATTCAAGCATGATACATTTTAGGGTAATCAAGATATATGTATTCTTACCATCGCCTATAATTTTCTCATCCCATTGCAACACAGGTTGAACAAGGATACAACCACCCATGACCATCATTTCATTTTCTTTCTTACCTTCCTCCATGGGGACATTTCTTATGCTAATATCACATAGTTTCTGTTCTTTGACTAAACATTCAACGAGAGTTAATACACTTTGAGTAGTGCACCCGGTTTGAATCTTAGCGAAAGAGGGCATATTTAACCAATTTCTTGTCTATAGTGATAAAACCTACATTCATATTCGAGCCTTCTACCACAAATCCATCGGAATCTAGCCGTATAGATGTGAAGGAATCAGTTTCTTCTGCTTCTATTTGAGCGAGAACATTTGGTAGATAATTTACACTCTTGATTCTGTCAAAAATCTTAGACTTTATCGGAATTGTTGTTGTTACAGCTTTCGTGCCTTTTGAATCAGGGGGTGAAAGCTCTTTGATTACAATAGAATAAAAGGCGGATTACTTACACTTTGAGGTATGATAAATAGGTATGATAATTAACATCTTTTATTCTATTGTAATCAATCTGCCTTTCATTCTATTGTAATGAAAGAGCCTTCACCCCTGACTCAATAGGTACAAATGTGGTAGCAACAACAATTCCTATAAAGTCTTCGATTTTTCCCAGAATCAAGATCGTAAATTATCTACCAAATGTTCTCGCTCTCAAATAGAAGCAGAAGAACATGATTCCTTCAAATCTATATAGCTGGATTCCGATGGGTTTGTGGCAGAATGCCCGAATATGAATGCACACTTTATAACTAAAGACAAGGATTGGTTATGCCCCTTTTTGCTAAGATTCAAACCGGGTGCACTATTAATAGAGTATTAACTTTCCCTGAAGGTTTGGGTGAAGAAGGGAAACTGTGTGATATTAGCATAAGAAATGTCTCCATGGAGGAATGTAAGAAAGCAAATGAAATGATGATCATGGGTGGTTGTGTCCTTGTTCGGCACGTGTTGCAATGAGATGAGCAAATTATAGGTGATGGTAAGTATCCATATATCTTGGTTTCCCTAAAGGTGATAAAACCTCATGACCATCAACATTTCAATGGATTCTTTTACTTACCAATGTTCAATGGCATTCAAGAAAATTTAATTCTCTCGTGTAGAATCATATTGTAAAAGATTATAGAAAAAGACATCCTTCAATATTACACATTCAAGCATGATACATTTTAGGGTAACCACAATATATGTATTCTTACCATCGCCTATAATTTTCTCATCCCATTGCAACACAGGTTGAACAAGGATACAACCACCCATGACCATCATTTCATTTTCTTTCTTACCTTCCTCCATGGAGACATTTCTTATGCTAATATCACATAGTTTCTGTTCTTTGACTAAACATTCAACGAGAGTTAATACACTTTGAGTAGTGCACCCGGTTTGAATCTTAGCGAAAGAGGGCATATTTAACCAATTTCTTGTCTATAGTGATAAAACCTACATTCATATTCGAGCCTTCTACCACAAATCCATCGGAATCTAGCCGTATAGATGTGAAGGAATCAGTTTCTTCTGCTTCTCTTTGAGCGAGAACATTTGGTAGATAATTTACACTCTTGATTCTGTCAAAAATCTTAGACTTTATCGGAATTGTTGTTGTTACAGCTTTCGTGCCTTTTGAATCAGGGGGTGAAAGCTCTTTGATTACAATAGAATAAAAGGCGGATTACTTTCACTTTGAGGTATGATAAATAGGTATGATAATTAACATCTTTTATTCTATTGTAATCAATTTGCCTTTCATTCTATTGTAATGAAAGTGCTTTCACCCCTGACTCAATAGGTACAAATGTGGTAGCAACAACAATTCCTATAAAGTCTTCGATTTTTCCCAGAATCAAGATCGTAAATTATCTACCAAATGTTCTCGCTCTCAAATAGAAGCAGAAGAACATGACTCCTTCAAATCTATATAGCTGGATTCCGATGGGTTTGTGGCAGAATGCCCGAATATGAATGCACACTTTATAACTAAAGACAAGGATTGGTTATGCCCCTTTTTGCAAAGATTCAAACCGGCTGCACTGCTCATAGAGTATTAACTCTCACTTAAAGTTTAGGTAAAGAAGGAAAACTGTGTGACATTAGCATAAGATATGTCTCCATTGAGGAACATAAGAAAGCAAATGAAATGATGATCATGGGTGATTGTGTCCTTGTTCGGCACGTGTTGCAATGAGATGAGCAAATTATAGGTGATGGTAAGTATCCATATATCTTGGTTACCCTAAAAGGTATCATGCTTGAATGTGTAATATTGAAGGATGTCTTTCTATATAATCTTTTACAATATGTTTCTACACGAGAGAATTAAATTTCCTTGAATGCCATTGAACATTGGTAAGCGAAATAATCCATTGAAATGTTGATGGTCGTTAGGTTTTGTCACCATTAAGGTAACCAAGATATATGGATACTTACCATAACCTATAATTTGCTCATCACATTACAACAACCTTCAGAAGAGGAAGGTAAGAAGGGAAACTGTTTGATATTAGCATAAGAAATGTCTCCATAGAGGAATGTAAGAAAGCAAATGAAATGATGATGATGGGTGGTTTTGTCCTTGTTCGGCACGTGTTATAATGGGATGAGAAAATTATAGGTGATGGTAAGTGTCCATATATCCTGGTTACCTTAATGGTGACAAAACCTCATGACCATCAACGTTTCAATGGATTCTTTCGCTTACCAATGTTCAATGGCATTCAAGGAAATTTAATTCTCTCGTGTAGAAACATATTGTAAAAGATTATAGAGAAAGACATCCTTCAATATTACACATTCAAGCATGATACATTTTAGGGTAACCAAGATATATGGATTCTTAGCATCACCTATAATTTGCTCATCCCATTGCAACACAGGCTGAACAAGGATACAACCACCCATGACCATCATTTAGGCGTGGCCACGGGTCGGATCCGCCGGGTCAAGGGTCAGGGTTGGCCGACCCGAACCCAAACCCGTAAATCTCACGGGTTGACGGGTTCGGGTCGACCCGCTAACCCGTCGGGTCGACCCGTTGACCCGGCGGGTTACATTATTTATAAAAAAATCATTTTTTTTTTTAAAATGACTATTAAAAAAATAAAATAAATAATATGTAAAGATTTTATCTTCACAACACATTTTATCACTTTGATATGAAGTGTTAAAATTGTAGGAAGATTATATCTCCATATTAATTCTTTCATCCACAATAATTTCATTGTGTGATGTAAGAGAAAAATATGAGAATATATTTCTCAAAGTTCATTTCCAACTCTATAAAAGGAGAAGGATGGGGTTTATTTGTCTTACATTGCACTTTGCATATTAATTTATGTATTATTGTGAGTTATTTTAAGAATAATTTACATAATTTACATAATATTATAAATTTATTTTATTAAAAATAAATTTTTCCAAAAAAACGTATTTTAAAAACGCGGATTGACCCGCCGGGTCGACCTGCTGGGTCACGGGTTGCAAAACCCCCGACCCTAACCCTAACCCGCTACCCGTCTCCACCCGGCTACCCGTCAACCCGAACCCGACGGGTCATTGACCCGCCGGGTAAATGACCCGTACGACCCGCCGGGTCACGGGTTGACTTGTAACCCGTGGCCACGCCTACCATTATTTCATTTGCTTTCTTACCTTCCTCCACGGAGACATTTCTTATGTTAATATCACGTAGTTTTCGTTCTTTGACTAAACCTTCAGCGAGAGTTAATACACTTTGAGTAGTGCACACGGTTTGAATCTTAGCGAAAGGGGGCATATTTAACCAATTCCTTGTCTTTAGTGATAAAACCCACATTCATATTTGGGCCTTCTGCCACAAATCCATCAGAATCCAACCTTGTAGATGTGAATGAATCATGTTCTTCTGCTTCTATTTGAACGAGAATATTAGGTAGATAATTTACACTCTTCATTCTGGCAAAGATCTTAGACTTTATCGGAATTGTTGTTGTTACAGCTTTGGTACCTTTTGAGTCAAGGGGTGAAAGCTCTTTGATTACAATAGAATAAAAGGTGGATTGCTTACACCTTGAGGTATGATAAATAGGTAGGTATGATAATTAACATCTGTTATTCTATTGTAATCAACCCGCCTTTCATTCTATTGTAATCCGAGAGCTTTCACCCATGACTCAAAAGGTACAAAAGTGGTAACAACAACAATTCCGATAAAGTCTTCGATTTTTGCAGAATCAAGATTGTAAATTATCTACCAAATGTTCTCGCTGTCAAATAGAAGCAGAAGAACATGATTCCTTCACATCAATATAGCTGGATTCTGAAGGGTTTGTGGCAGAATGCCCGAATATGAATGCAGACTTTATCACTAAAGACAAGGAATTGGTTATGCCCCGTTTCGCTAAGATTCAAACCGGGTGCTCTACTCATAGAGTATTAACTCTCACTGAAGCTTTAGGTAAAGAAGGGAACTGTGTGATATTAGCATAAGAAATGTCTTCATGGAGGAATGTAAGAAAGCAAATGAAATGATGATCATGGGTGGTTGTGTCCTTGTTCGGCACGTGTTGCAATGGGATGAGCAAATTATAGGTGATGGTAAGTATCCATATATCTTGGTTACCCTAAAGGTGACTGACGGAGGTAAAACCTATCGTTGAATACCGCCAAACTAAACTCAAACCTATAGCAAGTGTAGCGATAAGCAAGAAGTCGATCCACAGGGAAAATTATAACTTAAGTGTGACTTAAGTGTCAATCAAAGTAACCAAAGAGCGGGGTTTGAGTGTGAAAGTTTCGCCTTTTATCAAAGCGAATTAAAGAAAGCAAAGTAAATGAATTTGGTTTTAGACAATTGGGAGAAGCAATTCTACCTATAATTTTCCACTTTATTGGATTGAAGCGATCCTTGTAACTTCTTCTCGTCCTATTAAGTTTCCTATGAATGCCCCTGTCCCGACCTAATATAGTTACTAGTCCAACTAGTCCTAGCAACCCTTATCAATCGAACAGTCCCTAAAGAAGAATTCAACCCAATTGATAGCTTTAAGTTCAGAGATTAGCCAAGGTATTTGCAGTCCCTAAAAAAGGATTTAACAACACATTCAACTTCCTACAAATTCAATTAGTTCAACCAGCCCTAAAGGAACAAGTTTGCCACTTAGGTTAAGGTTCACAACCAGGAATCTACAAAACCTTAGCGATTGAATTGATCTAACAAGTTGGCTAGACAAGATAGAACAAAACAATACACAATCAAGCACAAAGAAGTTGAAACATTCAAATATAGGAAACAAGGAACGAGAATTAGAAACTCACAATCAATCGAAATAAAACTTCAAATTGCAGGCAGAATAGATGAGTTTAGTTCCTCATGGAAGACATCGCTCAAAATCTCTCAAGCGTCTAATGAATAGAATAGAATAGAAGTTATGAAAATAACATAAAACTTGGCCTTTTAAAACATCAAAGTTGGCCATGAAAGAAATAAATAAGTTCTAGGGTTTTCATTAATCAAAACGCTGCGAATTAACGCTGACGACCAATGCTGCGTGCGCATTATAGGTGCTGCGTCCGCCGCACACTGTTTCCTCCAACCCTTTACAAATTGATTGGCCGCGGGCACCGCAAGGTTGCTGCGGCCGCAGCCAGGGGCTTTTCACTAAAAATCTATCATGAATTCGCTCTTCTTTTCAACAGGAAAGTTGTAGATCTCTGAATGAGCTTTCCAACGCATTGTCATAATAGTCATTCGGACAACTGAGGCCTCCAGAAAGTGCAAAACAAGTTCAGCATGTCTGGTGACAACTTCTGCAGACTTGTTCTTCGTTTAGGTTTGCTTCTTCTTCTCAGGACCTCTTGAGATCTTCATGTAAGCTTCTCCGGTCAACTAGACATTCTCATCTAATGCGTTAACGACTCCTGTCTCATCATCGGATCCACGATTACCTGAAATAATCAATAAAAGTGTGTAGATTCCGACTCCACTAACATAGAGAGCAAATATGCAAATTGTACTTAATCATCCATGAAATGCATCTTAACTAAGCTAAATGAAACCTATTATGCCTACCTAAATGCATGCTATCAAACTCCCCCACACTTAACTTTTGCTTGGCCTCAAGCAATGATAGAATGAACATAAATCAATGTATCTCACATGAAATCCCTTCAAGTTTCAGGCTCATCAAAAAGCAACATCATATCAGGTGAAAACATAAACCAAGCAAACAAACGTCATAACATGTATTCCAGTGATCAAAGCTTAGAAGTAGACATCATCCAACCTCACCAGAAGTATGTGCTTTAACTCATGTATTTAGGCTTTAAGGTACGATTCTCAACTCAATCCAAAATGCACTAAGCTCATAGACAATGACCACCATATCACCAAATATCTACCGAAATGTCATTACTTACGGGACACAATAAAGACAACTAAATAAAATGTGACACTTTTTTTTTTCTTTTCTTTTCTTTTCTTTTGTTTTTTTTTTCTTCTTTTTTTTCTTGTCTTGGTGCTTCCCTTACGCGAGGCGCAAACATGGGTATCATGAATGACCCCGGTCTATCAACACCTCAACCTACTAATATGAACTCCACTTGAACATCTTTTGACGCAAGTTGCAAACATGGGTATCATGAATGAACGTGGTTAATCAATGATCAAGCTTTCTTTCCTAGTAGATAGTTTTTAACACCTTTTTGCGCGAATCATACCCATGGGTGTCATGCATAGATCCGGTTACTAAGTGCATCAACCATTGCCACCTTATTCACTAAATATTCACAAATTCAAACAAAAGACTCAAAATATAAAAATAAACTCCGCAAGCAATCAAACATGTACATCGGTCTTGAAAAGCAGATACTGCAGTCAATGGCAAGAGGTAGCAACACAAGGAGAGTAATTCACACAATTGAGCAAAAGAATTCAAATAAGGCCAAACATTCTCATAGGGTCATGTTTTGAGGACTTTAATCATACTTTAGCTCAATCATACATGCTCAATTATATTTGCTAGCTCATGTTCCACAAAAATCAAATAAAGACAAAATCAAAACATCCAAAACTCCATGGGATTTATATGCTCATGCTTGAAATTTAAATTAGAGGACAAACTAAGCTAGATGGGTATTTGAATAACACATATGGATGCAATGCATGATTATTTTTGGATTTTTGGATTTTTCTTATTACGAAAATAAACAAGAAATTAATTTTAAAAAAATGAAATAAATTAAACATGGTACAGAAATTAATAAATTAAACATGGTACATAAATTTAAATATGAACTCCTATATGCATCTATATACAGAATTCTTCTCCCCCACACTTAAAGTTTTCATTGTCCTCAATGAAACAGTAAAGACAACAAAAGTGAATCAAATATAATCAGGGTGAAGGAGAAAGAAAGGAAAAAGAAAGAAAACTTACCTCGGGTTGCCTCCCGAGAAGCGCCTTTGTTTCAAGTCGTTGGCTCGACGTTTTGCTTAAGCTTACGACACTAATCAGACATAGTCAAAGCCCTCATAAACCTGTCAAACTCTTGTGCACAACTAACAAACAAACATGCACTACAGGCAAATAAATTGAAACTAAATAATACAGGATTTAAGAACTGTTTTGACTTATTGTATTCAGGAGCTTGACTACCCACAAAGGGTATATAATACCACCAATTCAGTTCTACTGGTGGCTTGTCAAAGTAGTAGTCAAATGGATCAATATATTCACTAATATTCTCTCTAGTGCAGGAGACAACCTTTACCTGCTCTGTAGCCTCAGCAATAGGCTCTGGACCTGATTCATCAATGGGCGAGCTAGGGATGATCTCATCAGATAGAGTGTCTTCTTCCTCAATCTTCTCAATGTGATTTTCCACAATGACTTCAAGAGGTGCAACAGAGGTCTCAACGATTTGAGATACTGGAGAAAGTGACTCGTTCTACGCACAATGATTATCCATGTAGCAGAAAAATTCCCACATCTCCGAGAGTCCCATATCTAATAAACCTTCATCACTCAAGCGCTCGGCAAGACTCCGTGTCTCAGAAGTCATGACATCAAAGATGCATAGAAGCACTTCCCTTATACTAGCTTGATATCCCCATGAATAAACATCGTTAATGTACTCCTGCAATCTGATGAAGTATTGATGAAAACTCTCTCCATCTAACTGCAATAACCTCACCTTCAACATATGTTAGTAGCAGGAGTGCGGACCATGTAAGTGGTCCGCACCAAAAATCAGCACAAAAAACACACAAGAATCAATAAATGTCCCCGGCAACGGCGCCAAATTTGACGAAGGTAAAACCTATCGTTGAATACCGCCAAAGTAAACTCAAACCTATAGCAAATGTAGCGATAAGCAAGAGGTCGATCCACAGGGAAAATTATAACTCAAGTGTGACTTAAGTGTCAATCAAAGTAACCAAAGAGGGGGGTTTGAGTGTGAAAGTTTCGCCTTTTATCAAAGAGAAGTAAAGAAAGCAAAGTAAATGAATTTGGTTTTAGACAATTGGGAGAAGCAATTCTACCTATAATTTTCCACTTATTGGATTGAAGCGGTCCTTGTAACTTCTTCTCGTCCTATTAAGTTTCCTATGAATGCCCTTGTCCCGACATAATATAGTTACTAGTCCAACCAGTCCTAGCAACCCTTATCAATCGAACAGTCCCTAAAGAAGGATTTAACCCAATTGATAGCTTTAAGTTCAGAGATTAGCCAAGGTATTTGCAGTCCCTAAAAAAGGATTTAACAACACATTCAACTTTCTACTCATTCAATTAGTTCAACTAGCCCTAAAAGAACAAGTTTGCCACTTAGGTTAAGGTTCACAATCAGGAATCTACAAAACCTTAACGATTGAATTGATCTAACAAGTTGGCCAGACAAGATAGAACAAAACAATAAACAATCAAGTACAAAGAAGTTGAAACATTCAAATATAGGAAACAAGGAACGAGAATTAGAAACTCACAATCAATCCAAATAAAACTTCAAATTGCAGGCATAATAGATGAGTTTAGTTCCTCATGGAAGACATCGCTCAAAATCTCTCAAGCGTCTAATGAATAGAATAGAATAGAAGTTATGAAAATAACATAAAACTTAGCCTTTTAAAACATCAAAGTCGGCCATGAAAGAAATAAATAAGTTTTAGGGTTTTCATTAATCAAAACGCTGTGAATTAACGCTGACGACCAATGTTGCGGGCGCAACATACGTGTTGCGCCCACCGCACACTGTTTCCTCCAACCCTTTGCAAGTTGATTGGCCGCGGGCGCCACAAGGTTGCTGCTGCCGCAGCCAGGGGCTTTTCACGGAAAATCCATCCTGAATTCGCTCTTCTTGTCAACAGGAAAGTTGTAGTTCTCTGAAAATGCTTTCCAACGCATGGTCATAATAGTCAATCGGACGATCGAGGCCTCCACAAAGTGTAAAACAAGTTCAGCATGTCTGGCGACAACTTCTGCAGACTTGTTCTTCGTTTAGGTTTGCTTCTTCTTCTCAGGACCTCTTGAGATCTTCATGTAAGCTTCTCCGATCAACTAGACATTCTCATCTGATGCGTTAACGACTCCTGTCTCATCATCGGATCCACGATTACCTGAAATAATCAATAAAAGTGTGTAGATTCCGACTCCACTAACATAGAGAGCAAATATGCAAAGTGTACTTAATCCATCCATGAAATGCATCTTAACTAAGCTAAATGCAACCTATTATGCCTACCTAAATGCATGTTATCAAACTCCCCCACACTTAACTTTTGCTTGTCCTCAAGCAATGATAGAATGAAAATGAATCAATGTATCCCATAGGAAATCCCTTAAAGTTTCAACCTCATCAAAAAGCAACATCATATCAGGTGAAAACATAAACCAAGCAAACAAACGTCATAGCATGTATTCCAGTGATCAAAGCTTAGAAGTAGACATCATCCAACCTCACTAGAAATATGTGTTTCACTCACGTGTTTAGGCTTTAAGGTAAAATTCTCAACTCAATCCAAAATGCACTAAGCTCATAGACAATGACCACCATATCACCAAATATCTACCGAAATGTCATTACTTACGGGACACAATAAAGACAACTAAATAAAACCCCATGACCATCAACATTTCAATGGATTCTTTTGCTTACCAAGGTTCAATGGCATTCAAGGAAATTTAATTCTCTCGTGTAGAATCATATTGTAAAAGATTATAGAGAAAGACATTCTTCAATATTACACATTCAAGCATGATACATTTTAGGGTAACGAAGATATATGGATTCTAAACATCGCCTATAATTTGCTCATCTCATTGCAACACAGGCTGAACAAGGATACAACCACCCATGACCATCATTTCATTTGCTTTCTTACCTTACTCCATGGAGATATTTCTTATGATAGTATCACACAATTTCCGTTCTTTGACTGAACCTTCAGCGAGAGTTAATAAACTTTGAGTAGTGCACCCGGTTTGAATCTAAGCGAATGGGGGCATATTTCACCAATTCCTTGTCTTTAGTGATAAAGCCTAAATTCATATTCGGGCCCTCTGCCACAAACCCATCGGAATCCAGCCATATAGACGTGAAAGAATAATGTTCTTCTGCTTCTATTTGAGCGAGAACATTTGGTAGATAATTTACACTTTTGATTCTGGCAAAAATCTTAGACTTTATCGGAATTGCTGCTGATACAGCTTTGGTGCCCTTTGAGTCTAGGGGTGATAACTTTATCGGAATTGTTGCTGTTACACCTTAAGGTATGATAATTAACATCTTTTATTCTATTGTAATCGATCCGCCTTTCATTCTATTGTAATCAACGAGGTTTGTGGCAGAATGCCTGAATATGAATGCAGACTTTATCACTAAAGACAAGGAATTTGTTATGCCCCTTTTCGCTAAGATTCAGACCGAGTGCACTGCTCATAGAGTATTAACTCTCACTGAAGGATTAGGTAAAGAAGAGAAACTGTGTGATATTAGCATAAGAAATGTGTCCATGCAGGATGTGTTGTAATGGGATGTGTCCTTGTTGTAATGGGATGTGGCCTTCTGCCACAAATCCATCGGAATCCAGCCGTATAGATGTGAAGGAATCATGTTCTTTTTCTTCTATTTGAGTGAGAACATTTGGTAGGTAATTTACACTCTTGATTCTGGAAAAAATCTTAAACTTACCGGAATTGTTGTGGTTATAGCTTTGGTACCTTTTGAGTCAGGGGGTGAAAGCTATTTGATTACAATATAATAAAAGGCGGATTGCTTACACCTTGAGGTATGATAAATAGGTATGATAATTAACATCTTTTATTCTATTGTAATCAATCCGCCTTTCATTCTGTTGTAATCAAAGAGCTTTCACCCCTGCCTCAAAAGGTACAGAAGTGGTAACAACAACAATTCCAATAAAGTCTTCGATTTTTGCCAGAATCAAGAGTGTAAATTATCTACCAAATGTTCTCACTCTCAAATAGAAGCAGAAGAACATGATTCCTCCACATCTATATAGCTGGATTCCGATGGGTTTGTGGCAGAATGCCCGAATATTAATACAGACTTTATAACTAAAGAGAAGGAATTGATTATGCCCCTTTTCGCTAAGATTCAAATCGAGTGCACTGCTCATAGAGTATTAACTCTCACTTAAGGTTTAGGTAAAGAAGGGAAACTATGTGATATTAGCATAAGAAATGTCTCCATGAAGGAATGTAAGAAAGCAAATGAAATGATGATCATGGGTGGTTGTGTCCTTGTTCGGCACGTGTTGTAATGGGATGAGCAAATTATAGGTAATGGTAAGTATCCATATATCTTGGTTACCCTAAAGGTAACAAAACCTCATGACCATCAACATTTCAATGGATTATTTCGCCTACCAATGTTCAATGGCATTTAAGGAAATTTATTTCTATCGTGTAGAATCATATTATAAAAGATTATAGAGAAAGACATCCTTCAATATTATACATTCAAGCATGATACATGTTAGGGTAACCAAGATATATGGATTCTTACAATCGCCTATAATTTGCTCATCCCAGTACAAAACAGGTCAAACAAGGATACAACCACCTATGACCATCATTGCATTTGCTTTCTTACCTTCCTCCATGGAGACATTTCTTATGCTAATATCACATAGTTTCCGTTCTTTGACTAAACCTTCAGCGAGAGTTAATACACTTTGAGTAGTGCACCCGGTTTGAATCTTAGCGAAAGGGGGGATATTTAATCAATTCCTTGTCTTTAGTGATAAAGCCTAAATTTATATTCGGGCCTTCTGCCACAAACCCATCGGAATCCATCCATATAGATGTGAAGGAAACATGTTCTTCTGCTTCTATTTGAGCGATAACATTTGGTAGATAATTTACACTCTTGATTATGGAAAAAATCTTAGACTTTATCGGAATTGTTGCTGGTACAGCTTTGGTACCTTTTGAGTCAAAGGGTGAAAGTTCTTTGATTACAATAGAATAAAAGGCGGATTGCTTACACCTTGAGGTATGATAACTAACATCTTTCATTCTATTGTAATCAAAGAGCTTTCACCCATTACTCAAAAGGTACAAATGTGGTAACAACCACAATTCGGATAAAGTCTTCGATTTTTGCCATAATCAAGAGTGTAAATTATCTACCAAATGTTCTTGCTCTCAAATAGAATCAGAAGAACATGATTCCTTCACATCTATATAGCTGGATTCCGATGGGTTTGTGGCAGAAGGCCCGAATATGAATGCATACTTTATCACTAAAGAGACGGAATTGATTATGCCCCTTTTCGCTAAGATTCAAACCGAGTGCACTGCTCATAGAGTATTAACTATCACTGAAGGTTTAGATAAAGAAGGGAAACTATGTGATATTAGCATAAGACATGTCTCCATGGAGGAATGTAAGAAAGCAAATGAAATGATGATCATGGGTGGTTGTGTCCTTGTTCGGCACGTGTGATAGCATCCATTCATATAGGCATTATAGGACTTATTTGAAATAGTTTAGTTGTAAATAATGTCCTCAATCGTATTTATTTGTGAACTAGTTGTTATGATCATGGAGGCGGATTCTACACACATATGTCATGAATTTCAGGTGCGAGATATTTAGATGGGAATGCATGAAGCTAAGATAGGATTATATGAGTTAATCCAGGAAGCAAGAGACGTGGGAGCTGGAACAGAAGTCGCGCATGCGGCCACGTAGCCGCACCTGCGGCCAATGCCGAGAGAAAAAGTTGACTAAGCCATTAAGCCGCGCATGCGGCCAAGAAACCGTGCCCACGGCCAAACCCCTCCAGTCGTGCCCGCGGCCTCTCTAACCGTGCCCGTGGCCCACTTTTCATCATCTAGCGAATTATTAGTTTTGGCCTTACATACCCTACAACCTTTGTTTGCAAATATTTTCAACTTTTTGGTTTCAGGGGAGTTTCCCTCCAGTCTTTCCAAAGCACAGAAAGACAAGATAAAGCATGAGGCATGATTATATGTGGGGGATTATCCATACCTATGGAGGCACTGTGTTGATCAGGTAATCCATCGATGCCTACCCGATGAGAGGTACAATCTGTGCTCACCTTTTGTCATTCTTATGCTTGTGGGGGACATTTTGTACCCCAGAAGACGGCTGGAAAGGTTTTAGAAGCAGGATTTTATTGGCCCCATATATTCCGTGATGCTTATGCTTTTTGTAAGGTCTGTGATAATTGTCGGCGAGTTGGGAATATGTCCCAATGGAATGAAATGCCCCAATCCCTACTCATGTTTTGTGAAATTTTTTATGTGTGGGGCATTGACTTTATGGGACCATTTCCTAATTATGGGGGGAATTTATATATATTACTTGCGGTGGACTACCTTTCCAAGTGGGTGGAAGCGAAAACCACCAAGACTGATGATTCCAAAGTGGTGATAGGGATCTTGAAGACACAGATCCTTACAAGGTTTGGGGTCCCAAGGGAAATTATAAGCGATAGAGGAACTCACTTTTGCAACAGGAAAGTGAGCGCTCTGCTGAAGAAGTACCATGTCACTCACAAGGTATCGACAACATACCATCCCCAGACCAATGGCCAAGCAGAGGTGTTAAACAGAGAGATTAAGTCCATCTTGGAAAAAACAGTGGCCCCAAGTAGGAAGGATTGGAGTATTCGACTAGAGGATGCTCTATGGGCTTACAAGACCGCTTATAAAACACCTATCGGCATGTCTCCATACCGATTGGTGTTTGATAAGGCATGCCATCTTTCTGTGGAAATTGAACATCGCGCTTATTGGGTGGTGAAGCAATGCAACATGAGCTTTGATAGTGCGGGGGAGCAGCGGAAGCTACAAGTCCAAGAATTGGATGAAATCAGGAGAGAGGCTTATGACAATGCTGAGATTTATAATGATAAAACAAAGGCATGGCATGATCGTCACATCTTAAGAAGGGAATTCAAAATAGTGGCCTGGACCATATATTGTTGTGCAGGTATACTCCTATGGAGCATTTGATATTTATGATGAGGTCAACGACACCACATTTAAAGTCAATGGGTAAAGGTTAAAGCTCTATTATGAGAATTTTCCAAAAGAGGTGGTACACGAAGAGGACCTTGATGAGCCAACAATTAAGGAGTAATGATGTCAACCATGTCGAGCCAACGATTTTAAACAACGGCGCTGCTTGGGAGACAACCTGAGGTAGGTAGATTTAGTTATAATTTTGTTTTAGTTTCTTTTACTGCATTTTATATTTCTTAGTAGGTAGTTTGTGTTTTTTTTTCTTTTCTTTCAGAAAAAAAAAGTGTTGCGATGAACAGTAGCCGCGGCGCGGCTTTTGGGGCCCCACACGGGACCTCAAATAACCCTATCCATACAGATTCTCGGTGAGAGGAACCCCATCCACACAAATCTCCTTCTTTTATCCATAATTGTCTTCCTTCTTTACCAACTCCTCCAAACACCCTCTTCCTCCAAAAAAATCTCTCATGTATCCATCTTCATCCAAACTCCATTCCCATGCCTTACAAAATCTAACCCCATATCCACCAACCATCACCTACAACCGTTTCAAATCCTCCCACATTCCTCCATAAACACCACCCTTTGTTTCATCACCATTCAAACAACCCATCACCATCAAATTTCAACCCAAAATCGCCCGATCTACAAGAAGGTAAGCCGGATCACGAACATCGAAGGAGGAACAAGCATCGACAAGGCCAACCGGCGCTTGGGCAGTGCCCGCGGTTCCCCAGTCGTGCCTGCGGCACAACCGTCTGCAGAAATTTCAAGTATGTCAAAACTGAGTTCTCTTATCTCCTTTACTACTTAGTTGTGTTACCAGAGTGTATTTCGTTAGGATGGCTATGCCTGAAGGATTGAGTGATGCTCAAGCGGAGAATTGGAAGGAGTTGGATAAGCAGAAGTTCTTTCAAACAAAGTTTTTCGATAGGGAAACCTTGGCTTTGTTAGGTTTAGAGCAATGTACTATGGAGTTGTTGAATCTTGGTGGATTAGGAAACTTTGTGGGGCTCAATGCTCCAACTTATACTAGCATGGTCAAGGAGTTTTTGGCTACATTGCGGACGAGGCGTGATATGTGTGAGTTCCGCTTGTTGGGTCAGCCCTTTAGGTTTACAAAGGAGCGACTGGGGCTGATTTTTGGAGTCTCTGCAGCACCAACGGAGGGGTGGCAGGGCCTGAGCATGAGCGACCGGCCTCGAGGGCATGTGGCTTTCTGGCGTGGTGCTACTAGTGAGGTGTTTGATCCAAAGAAGGAGGAGTATAACTACCTTATTGTACATCCAGCTTTGAGGTTGACGTACAAGGTCTTGGCCAACGCATTCTTTGGCCAGGCAGAGGTCAACAAGATTTCACTAACAGACTTGACATATCTTTGGTGTTTGACACCAGGGGTGCCACATATTCTAGGCTGGGTGGATATGTTTCTTTTTCATTGTCAGGATGTGGTGGAGAAGAGAACACATGCTCGGATTGGATTTGGGGGGATGATTACTCTTATTGCTAGGGAGTTGGTTGACATGGAGGGAGTCACTAATGCGATGCTTGTCCTCTATATTTTAATTGTGATTTATGACGCCCCATAACTCATTTGGATTGTTGAAGCTTTGATTTAGTACTTTCATATTTTAGTGAGCATGGTTTATTGATGATTGAGTATGTATGACTGTTGGATTTGGGCGACATTGAGATTCTGTGCAAATTACCCGGTGAGACTATTTTGGCCTATTTCAGGACAATCTATATTGTGTCCTCTTGCTTGTTGAGTGTACTCTCTTTGATTGCTTCCTCTTTGGCTTGCATTTAGATATCTTTTTGAAGGCTGCATTTTATGATTTCTGCGCATGGCTTAAACATGATTGAGGCACCTTTATTAACCCTATTTAACTCATTCCCACCTTACATATTATCTGTTGCTTGAAGCCTATTTGAGCTTGATTGCCTATTCTTTTGTAGCTCCACAAAATTTATCCATAGCCAATTATAGCCTGACCCCATCCGAGAATTTAGGAACAGTTGGTGAATATCTATATTGTGGATGATGGGATTTGAGGTATCTTTATGATATGTTTAGTTGTTTCTTACTAGTGCTTATTACTTGGGACCTGAGGAGGATAAAATTCACTTAGGGGTAAAAGTCAAGGAAAATCAATTAATATAGCATGAAAATAAAAGAAAAAAGAAATAAAGAAAGAAAAAATATAATAAAGGAAAGAGTTGAGTATGCTTGTAGAGTTGTATGCTTGAGATTGGGATTGTATGGCATGGTAGAGATATGGTATCCGTTGATGAGTAGTGGTTTGTAATTTGGTGATTTCCCTACTTCCCGGATTATGAGCACCACATGGCCTAAAAATGTTCGTACCTTATGTTTTCTACCTTGGCCCCATTACAACCTGATTGAAAGACCTCATGATTTTTGTTATGCGTGGAGTCACCAGCGGTGGAGAGTTAGAACACTGGTGCAAGTCTCTTGTAGCTAAGCTTTCAAAGATTGAGTTTTGAGCGTGAAATTGTTAACCCTAAACACGAGTGAGAGTGAAACACATCCTTTGTGAGGTGCAGAATTGACATGTTTGCTTGAGTTTATTGGTTACAAAATATTTGCAATGATGTTGTCAATTTATCATGTTTGCTTCCCTGTAATTTTGAAAGGAACAGTTGGGGTGGATGCATGAAGGGTTTGTCTGTGGGGTGATAAGATGTTGTTTTCATTGCTGGAGGACAAGCAAAGGTTTAAGTGTGGGGGAATTTGATAGCATCAATTCATATAGGCATTATAGGACTTATTTAGCATAGTTTAGTTGTAAATAATGTCCTCAATCGTATTAATTTGTGAACTAGTTGTTATGATCATGGAGGCAGATTCTACACATATTTGTCATGAATTTTAGGTGTGAGATATTTAGATGGGAATGCATGAAGCAAAGATAGGATTACATGATTTAATCAAGGAAGCAAGAGACGTGGGAGCTGGAACAGAAGCCGCGCCCGCGGCTAATGCCGAGAGCAAAAGTTGACTGAGCCATTAAGCCACGCCCGCGGCCAAGAAATTGTGCCTGCGGCCTCTGTTAGCATCGAAACCCTATTCTGCCGAATTACTTATTTTAATTAGGTTATTTTGTAACCCTTTTGGACGTCTATTAAAGGGGTTTTTATGAGACTTATTATGAACCGTATAGAAATTGAAGAAACCTATAGGAGAGCTTTTGTGCTATGGCGAACTAAACTCCTCTTTCGTTTGATTGATTAGTTTGAAGCTTTCGATTTGATATTTCGCGAGATATTCTCTACTCTATTTACTTTTGAGTAATCTTTATCTTCCATTGTCATTGCTTATGATTGAGTTTGTGTTCTATTGGATTGGCCACCTAATATTACTTTAATTCAATATATCGCTAGATCTATAGGAACGTTAGTTGAAGAACTTAGATCGTAGTAGCAACTTCCGATTATCTAGGGCTAGTTGACTTGGTTGATTACATGAAGATAAAGATACAATTGGTTTATTGCTAGTTGCTTTATTTCAATTGTTCCAGTAGAATTTCCTTGGTGTGCATTGCTATTGTTTAATTGAATCTGGATAGTTTCTAGGCTATTCATCAATAAGGGTGTTTAAAGTCTAGTTGACATATTTACTAATTGCAGGGAAGGAATTGAAAGTTATTGTCAAGGTACAATTGATTTTCACAATAGGTACTAGTATAGCTTGGCAAGTACAGGTCGACGTGTTGCAATGGGATGAGCAAATTATAGGTGATGGTAAGTATCCATATATCTTGGTTACCTTAAAGGTGACAAAACCTCATGACCATCAACATTTCAATGGATTCTTTTGCTTACCAACGTTCAATGGCATTCAAGGAAATTTAATTCTCTCGTGTAGAATCATATTGTAAAAGATTATAGAGAAAGACATCCTTCTATATTACGCATTCAAGCATGATACATTTTAGGGTAACCAAGATATATGGATTCTTACCATCGCCTATAATTTGCTCATCCTATTGCAACACATGTCGAACAAGGATACAACCACCCATGACCATCATTTCATTTGCTTACTTACCTTTACTCCATCGAGATATTTCTTATGCTAATATCACACAGTTTCCCTTCTTTGACTAAACCTTCAGCGAGAGTTAATACATTTTCAGCAGTGCACCCGGTTTGAATCTTAGCAAAAGGGGCATATATAACCAATTCCTTGTCTTTAGTGATAAAGCCTACATTCATATTTGGGCTTTCTGCAAAAAACCCATCGGAATCCAGCCATATAGATGTGAAGGAATCATGTTCTTCTGCTTCTATTTGAACGAGAACATTGGGTAGATAACTTACACTCTTGATTCTGGCAAAAATCTTAGACTTTATCGGATTTGTTGTTGGTACAGCTTTGGTACCTATTGAGTTAAGGGGTGAAAGATCTTTGATTACAATAGAATAAAAGGCGGATTGCTTAAACCTTGAGGTATGATAATTTACATCTTTTATTCTATTGTAATCCATTCGCCTTTTATTCTATTGTAATCAAAGAGCTTTCACCCTTTACTCAAAAGGGACCAAAGTGGTAACAACAATAATTCCGATAAAGTCTTCGAATTTTGCCAGAATCAAGAGTGTAAATTATCTACCAAATGTTCTCGCTCTCAAATAGAAGCAGAAAAACATGATTCCTTCACATCTATATAGCTGGATTTTGATGGGTTTGTGGCGGAAGGCTCGAATATGAATGTAGACTTTATCACTAAAGACAAGTAATTGATTATGCCCCATTTCTCTAAGATTCAAACCTGGTGCACTGCTCATAGAGTATTAACTCTCACTGAAGGTTTAGTAAAAGAAGGAAAACTGTGTGATATTAGCATAAGAAATGTCTCCATGGAGGAAGGTAAGAAAGCAAATGAAATAATGGTCATGGGTGGTTGTGTCCTTGTTCGGCACGTGTTGGAATGGGATGAGCAAATTATAGGTGATGGTAAGTATCCATATATCTTGGTTACCTTAAAGGTGACAAAACCTCATGACCATCAACATTTCAATGGATTCTTTTGCTTACCAACGTTCAATGGCATTCAAGGAAATTTAATTCTCTCGTGTAGAATCATATTGTAAATGATTATAGAGAAAGACATCCTTCTATATTACACATTCAAGCATGATACATTTTAGGGTAACCAAGATATATGGATTCTTACCATCGCCTATAATTTGCTCATCCCATTGCAACACATGTCGAACAAGGATACAACCACCCATGACCATCATTTCATTTGCTTACTTACCTTTACTCCATCGAGATATTTCTTATGCTAATATCACACAGTTTCCCTTCTTTGACTAAACCTTCAGCGAGAGTTAATACATTTTCAGCAGTGCACCCGGTTTGAATCTTAGCGAAAGGGGCATATATAACCAATTCCTTGTCTTTAGTGATAAAGTCTACATTCATATTTGGGCTTTCTGCAACAAACCCATCGGAATCCAGCCATATAGATGTGAAGGAATCATGTTCTTCTGCTTCTATTTGAACGAGAACATTGGGTAGATAACTTACACTCTTGATTCTGGCAAAAATCTTAGACTTTATCGGATTTGTTGTTGGTACAGCTTTGGTACCTATTGAGTTAAGGGGTGAAAGATCTTTGATTACAATAGAATAAAAGGCGGATTGCTTACACCTTGAGGTATGATAATTTACATCTTTTATTCTATTGTTAACCATTCGCCTTTTATTCTATTGTAATCAAAGAGCTTTCACCCTTTACTCAAAAGGGACCAAAGTGGTAACAACAATAATTCCGATAAAGTCTTCGAATTTTGCCAGAATCAAGAGTGTAAATTATCTACCAAATGTTCTCGCTCTCAAATAGAAGCAGAAAAACATGATTCCTTCACATCTATATAGCTGGATTTTGATGGGTTTGTGGCGGAAGGCTCGAATATGAATGTAGACTTTATCACTAAAGACAAGGAATTGATTATGCCCCATTTCGCTAAGATTCAAACCTGGTGCACTGCTCATAGAGTATTAACTCTCACTCAAGGTTTAGTAAAAGAAGGAAAACTGTGTGATATTAGCATAAGAAATGTCTCCATGGAGGAAGGTAAGAAAGCAAATGAAATAATGGTCATGGGTGGTTGTGTCCTTGTTCGGCACGTGTTGCAATGGGATGAGCAAATTATAGGTGATGGTAAGTATCCATATATCTTGGTTACCCTAAAATGTATCATGCTTGATTGTGTAAAATTGAAGGATGTCTTTCGATCTCTATAATCTTTTACAATATGATTCTACACGGGATAATTAAATTTCCTTGAATGCCATTAAACATTGGTAAGCAAAAGAATCCATTGAAATGTTGATTGTTTGAGGTTTTGTCACCTTTGCAGGCAAAGAAGGCGCAATAGTTCAAGATCTTCTTCGCATGATAACCATGCTATGAATTTCGACCCTTCGATAGTTCGTATACCGATAACATACCGTGATATAATTCCCTTCTTTTTATAGCTTACTTCCCATTTGACTATTATTTTCATATCAATAAGATCATGATTTATTTTGAAGGTATATTACAGATGGAGGAAAAGAGTTAAAGCAAGCTTGATTGCTGTTTAAATGGAGGAGACTACCCGTTGTTGAACAAAAAGTCAACATTAATAAACTATTTCAAGCCTCCTTCTTTTAACTTTTCTTTCAAAATTATAGTAAACTTTCAATTGACTGATTTGGAAGACTCTTGGGTAATGAAGGCATTTCATCACGTGCTTTGGTCGATTCAAGAATTTATTAATGTATGGCTTTTTTTCCAAGAAAAAGGTGTGGCCTTTTCTCTTTGTCATCAAAAATGTGTGGCTTGGTAATGTCTTACTCAGTATTTATTAATGTGTCACGTCCTCCAATGAGTTTTAGAGGACCTGTGCAAATATTAAAATATGAGGTCATCGATATTATTTATGAATGTTTTTTATACATATAAAAGTGTATTTAATGTCGAATAGTTCTATCAGTATTGTTATGTAGTCAAGTATTCGAATTCTTAAAACATCAAATTAGTTTTTAGAAAATTAAATTTTTTCAAATTAAAATATTCAATATTTGGAATTTTTTATTAAAAAAAATTTACAATTATTTCATATGATATTAAAAATATTAAGAGTATCATCTTACAATATGAATCATAGTTTTTTATGGATTATAAATAATTTTATTTAACTTGATTTTGTTTGGAGGTAAAAAATATTTACGTTTTATAATTTTATTTAATAAGCCCAATGAACACAAGGGACAAAATGAAATAGAAAAGAGAATAAGAAAATTATGACAAATTAGAAATAAGGAATAAAGAAATTACGAAATAAAGGAATAAGGGAAGAAGAAAGAAAATATAGAAAAGAAATTGAAATAAGGAAAAGATGGAGCAAGAGAGAGCTGAACTTGCATCTCTTAAGTTAATGGGAAGCGGCAAAGCGTACACCAATTTTCCACTGGGCTAACCGTGTACAGTTGTTTACTATGTACAACTTTTTCTTTTTCTTTTAAAATATAATAGCTTTAGAAAAATTGGAGGCCCGGTGCGATCGCACACTTTGCACTTGCTAATGGCCGACCCTGTAAGGTGTAGTGCATTTGTAATACTATTCATGATAAAGTTAGGTTTCGAGTCCATTTTTAATATATAAATTAATTAGATATTGATTAAAATCACAAATAAAGTAAAAATTCAATTTTTTTATGGACATAAATACTACTGTATTATCAAATCAAGAATCAGCCAAAACAACCAAATATATCATTGACGAGTATTGTGAAGTCTTAAGACAATTGGTGAATTCCTTTCAAACCACACCAAATATTTCTAAAGAATAGAAGCAGATGACACAAAATGTAACGGCTCGGGATTATGATTCTCGGGTTACGTTTCGAGGGATGAAACCCCTCGTTAGGATCTTGCGTCCCGAGTACAGGTTGAAGGTTTGAAATTCTAAACTAACTTTTTCAAAGTGGGATTTCATACCCAAGTTCGAAAGGATCGTTATAATCACCGAGACAGTCCCCTGTACATGTCGTAGGTCTAAGCGTGGAAAACCAATGGTCACACAAATAACGGAAGTAAAGCATAATACAAGGGGGTGCCACGACATAGCCGGGTCAAAACATGATCAACCATTCAAATCCAAACCGTAATTAAATTGGTGAAGTTGGAATCTCAACTCTCTCTTTCCGCCATGTCAGACCCCACGGTCATGGAGCCAAATCAGCATCAATAGTAGTAACTAGTAAGCATAACGGATACCTAAAAAAATTGGTAGTGGACGGGATCAGATCGATGCCCACTTTGGCTCTGCATCCTGGCCCTAAGCACACACATACGCTATACCTAATAGAGATGCTTCTAGATACAAGACGGAACATTAACACACTAACATACTCCTAAGATCAAGTGCATAATAATAATAAGGCCTTAGCACAAAATACCAAGTGGTATATCCTTCTCCTACCTCCACCCCCTTCCGATAAGGCGGAAACTGGTCAGCTCGTGAATGCATTCCATAATAATCGGGTGGCACGCATGGCCAACCCGCTCCACAAGAACAACAAAGCCCGCAGGCATATCATAATATAAGTAAAGGAAGTTCCATAACTCGATTGACTCAGGACGGGACCGGATGGGACTAGGTCGTCCTATAACCCTAGCAAAGACTCTAGTTACTTCACAGATAACGGCCGTTCTGTTTACATACGCCTAAAGAATTAGAATGCTCAACGGTCAATGCAACCTAGCATGGTACTACATGACATGCTGATTATGAATGCAAGCACCTAGTATATCATGCACCTAAAGCATGGAATTTCTCTATTTCAATCTGAGTAAGCTTCGAAGAGACTTACCTGTTTTGCAAAACAGTAGAATAAAGGGTCCAGTACACATAAATCATAGTCACAAGTATCACCTAAATACATATCAGAACACATATATAAGTCTACATCTAATCTTTCAAGCACTCAAAGCATACATCATTCAACATGAATAACAACCATATCGTAATCGTTACTCCATCAAGTTCAACCATTCATCTCATTGCCACATTCCGTAAGTCCACATCACTCTCATCGTTCCATTCAACCACATTCATATATTCATATATCCCGAGATCATCACATTCATCATATTCATAATCGTATATCAACCTATCATATAACTCCAGTTCATCATATATATTATCACATATTAAAAGCATAAGTGAGCTATACATAAGTCTAACACTTTATCATGCCATTACTCCACACCAATCATGATATTAGTCAATCAATCATATCATCATGCTAGTTAGTCATCGATCACATAATTCTCAAGTTAGTCCCGAAAACCGTTTAGAAACCCGAGTTTACTAGATAGAAATACCGACCTTAGAAAATGTTCATAAATTTTCTTTTTTGTTTTAAATCCGATAATACCCTTTCAAATCTCTAACTCTCATAATATTATATTTTCTTTTAATCTCCATAATATTATATATTAAATCTCAAAAATGACATTTTATATTTTAAATCTCACATAGTATTATATAATATTTTAAATACCATTTATTAAACAATTTCACAAAATATTTTCAAATCCCTTAATAATTATTTTTATCAAAATAGACCCAACATTTTACTTTATAAAATCCGACCTTATTTAAATTACCAAAACCCGCCCTTATATTTGCAAGATCTCAAAACCGAGTCCCCATTTTAAAAATAACCCCAAAAGTCTCCTTTCCTTTAAAACAACAAATCTAGCCCAGTTCATTTTCTGAGAATTAGGCCCAAACACCCAGCCCACAATCCCCTTCAAAATCTGATTTTATTTTGGATCAAACCGGACCGGTTTTGTCTTTAAAAAAAATTGAGTTGAACCGGACCTCTTTATAAAACAGAAAACCGGACCCCAAATTCACGTACTGTTCATCGTCTCCCTCGCCAAACTCCTGCGTTCGAAAAATCAGAAGAGGAGGAGGGAACTCGGCCGGCTCCGACTACCCCGACCACCGAATCCAGACTACCCGACATTCATAGGCACGGAATCAACAAGAAGGAAAAAAAAAGGTGCTCACCGAGGTCTCGATCTTCGCCGAAAGGTTTCGAGGTCGTCACAGTCGAATTCGGCTCGTCGGAGCTGGGTACTTGCCGGAGACGACCTAGGGAGAGTTAGAGGTGGTTAAGGTCTTGCCTTTATGCCAATTGAAGGTGAAATGAAGGGAAAGGAGGGAGATGAAGTTCTCACCGAGCTCAAACGTGAAACGAAAGAGGGGCCTTCTGGCTCCGGCTTCGGCTCCGGCTCTCCGGGGGCCTTCTGAGCGGCTCGAGGACGTCGAGGTGAGTGTGAGGAGCTCCTGGGAGTTAGCTCGCAGAGGAAGGTCCAAGGACGAGGGTGCAACGCTGCCTTCAAATGGAGAGTAGGGCTCGGCTAGTGCTTCGCGGAAGATGGAGGAGAATATGGTGATGGTGTTCAGCGACGTTGAAAGCAGGGAGGCAGGGGTGACTGTGTTCGGCACCGATGGAAGCAGGGAGGCAGGGGTGTATTTGGCTCAGCTTTAAAGAGAGGAGAGGGGGTGTCGATGGTGATGGGGAGTAGGTGAAAGTGATGGGTTCATTTGAAGGGTAAAGTGAGGAGTAGGTGAAAGTGATGGGTTCATTTGAAGGGTAAAGTGAGTGATGGGAGTGGTTGAGGAATTGTGTGTTGAATTGGGTAATCAATACTCAGAAATAATTCCTGAATACGTGAATTTTGAATTCCGCAATTAGATTTTTAAAATCGGCAATGATATCGCCATCCGATAATTATTTTGAATTTTTGAGGTAAAAGGATAAAAATTATTCATCAAATTTTATATTCCGATCGGAATCCGCTAAACGAGTTTTAAAACAGATTTAATTTCATTTGTAATTATCTTTTTCTAAAAAATTAGGATATGAAAATCCGAGCCTTTACACAAAACATGACTAATATCACAAATCAGATAACAATTGATAAATATCTTGGTTACTCGATCATCAATGGAAGGGTAAATATAAAACAACATTCAATGAAACTATATCAAAAATAGAAAATACTTATTTACCAAAAAAAAATTAAAGGTCGGGCTGAAGTTGGCGGCAAAAATCACTGATTTGAACGAAAGAAGGTGCGATACGAATCTACTCACTAGATTTGAAAGGGGAAAGAGCGAGAGAGACTGACCAGAACCGGGGAAGGAAGAGAGAGTTGTGATTTTGGGTTCATGGCAGTAAATCTGGACAGGAATTGTGTCCCCCCCATATGTGTGGTAGTTTGCCATTGACAGGGAGAAGCGTCTCATCACATATCCGAGATTGGGAGAAGAGGAACAAGAGGAAGAAGCTTACTAGTAGGGATGTGTTGCACTCCTCTTTTGAGGGTCATTGACAGAAGCAGGAGCTAAAGGAGAGCATACAAAGGTTGTGTTTAATTATGTTTTTTTGGAGAAGAAAGGCTAGAGAGAGGGACGAGGGTTGTGTTTTCAAATAAGCGCCTTCTGAAATGGTTAAAGATGTTCAAATGAATTTTAGAAGCGCCTTCTAAAATGATTCCGCGCCTCCTAATTTTTTTTTTTTTACATATATTTAACATCTGTCAAATAAATGGCACAATGTCTATACTTTTATTGACATCACAAATTTAAAAACCGATGTTATAAAAATGTTTAACATGGTAGGTTTTTTCTGACTGATGTTAATGAGCCGATGTTAAATAACATAATTCTAGTAGTGCAGTTTGCAGCACATGCAATTGGCAATCATTGACTCTATGGTTTGCATCTATCATAATGCAGAAGTCACCAGTCGATGAGTGAAGTGCCTCTTTGAGAACCTTGTGTTGACCCTCAACTTTGTACACAGTTTCACCAAAACATTGAAGTTCATACCACTAAATGTTTGATGTCATATCATATTGTAATGGGAGATATGAAGTACGGTGTACCTGTTTGTTGTACGAGTGCCGAAATGTAGAACATTATCTACGTAGCATCGTACAATGTTCCTTCTGTACGGAAGCCACACCGCCTCTAAATACACCATAACACCTGGGAATGGGTGTCATGCAGCGTGTAGCGGTCGACGACGTCGGTTGAATGATTCCTCCGACTTCGATAGGAACAACCCCCAACAGTTGCCCTTGAAGATGCCAACATGGTTTAAATTCTTTCTGATCTTCAGACCAGCTTCCTCGCATTTTCTCGTCACGTATAACCAGCAAAGGAGATGATGGATGTTGGGGAAGACAACATTTAGCGCCGCCAAGAGACCTAGCTCCCGATCAGTCATAATAGCTTGAGGCTGAATCGTCCCAAGCGAGATCTGAAGCTGACGCAACACCCAAGCGTACGTGTCTTCGTTCTCGTGCGACATGAAGGCATAGGCGATATAGTAATTATGGCCTGAGGGGGTTAAACCCGACCACCTCGCACAATGGAATCCCATATATGCAAGTGTAAATATGTTACATGTACATTACTTTATAATTGGCTAGATGTGTAATAATGTAATCGTAATTAAGCAACTTACGCATTTGTTTTGTACGTATTGTCCAATATGATGACGTAATGGAACCATCGGAGTAGCCATGTCTCGTCAGGATGCGCTAGGAAGAGGTCGCTCAAGACGTCGTTCTCATCTAGATGTCGCCTGAACTCGTAGTAGTACCCTCTTTCCCGTAAACGATGCAGAGTATCTTGGGTGATCATCCGACTACCCCTTTCTTCGGCGGCCATCTTGTTAAACGTGTTGGTAAGGGAATGCGATGACGTGACGCTGGTGTCATCCAACTGCCGTAATCCTTACCCAATGGCTTTTGGAGGAGTACCAATTTCCTTCATCCACCTAGCCATATTCTTTTCTCCATCTGTCATCTGTCCGGCGATGGTGTGACCCTTCAAGCTCGTGGGAAGCTCGTGATTATGAACACCGTGGGTTACCGTCATAACCCAGTGACCCGGCGAGCCTTCGTGCCCATGTAGAGAGAATGGACATCCGTTTATCTTCGATTGCGTGCTTCGGAGCTTCCTCTCGCGTGGTCGGAACTCCTCATACTGCTCGCAAGCAAGGAGAACCCCGCCTGGACGGTTTGACACCCCCGTCCAAGACCACTTGATTACTAAAATCATGCAGGGTTTCATACCCAAGTCCTTGAAATGCGTAACCATTTCGTTACGGTCATTCCAAACCTTTGGGCCCGAGAACTCAGGTGTGAAGTCTCGAAACTGTAATAACATGAGGGGAAATATAAACATAACGCAAGACATATGGAATATATTGAACAATCCGAAACGTATCCGTACCTGGCAAACTTGGAGACGAAGATTGCCTTGCAACTCGGCCATAGCGATACTATATGTGACGGAATATATATCGAACTACGTCGGACATTGTTTTGGAGGATGCGGATTCAGGCTATCCCGCTCCGCTTCAAATAAGCAGTTGTGTGTCAAAGGTACGCAAAGGTGCACGTCGTTAACGACGTGCAAACCCTAAACCTGTACCACTAAACCCAAGCCAAACCCTAAACCCTAACCACCCCTAACCCTCCCCTAGCCAAACACTTAGTCCGAGGTCCAATTGAAACCGAACCCTATCTATCCAAAAGCGTTCAATAGATAGAAGTACAGAATTAATTATTATTCCAGTAGTCAACTCAATCTCTGTTTGTAACTTGAGAAAAAATTAAACATGACTTGACAAAATAATCTAGAAATATAATATCAAAAGGTGAATATAATATAAAAATATAATGAGTAAAAGCTATCCAACAGGGAATAACATAGAAATATAATATCAAACAGTGAATATAATATAAAGATAGATATTACAAAAGTTGTAACAGTCTACATGTACATCATGGTGTTCTAGTGGACCGTATAACATCATCCAATATATCCATCACCTCGTCCATCAACTACTCGATCCAAGGGTGGGTGGACAGGGCCCGTAGTGGTGATCGGGTGGACGGGTGCTGGAGGGTTCGGATGGGGTGGCGTAGTGATCAGCACGTACGGCCGGCTCTGAGATGCATACTGTTGTTGCAGGAGGATGTGTCAAGTATGAAATAAATATAAAATATAAAATCAAACCGACTCCCTGTCTCAGCAAATAAATACAAGACTTCCTCTCGTTGTAATAGAAGGCAGTCAGGATCGAACCACGAGAAAGTGTGTTAGCATCCGCCTTTTCAGTCCAGAAACTCTTGAAATTGACTCAGGAAGCAGTCAACGTCAACTAAGGTCTTCAACGTCGACCACTCAGTCGAACAGAAACTACAAAACAGAGAAAACAGAACGCAAAACGAAGCAAAAACAGGCAATGTCGAATAAAAATTACTCGACGTCGATTAGATGTGGTAACTTTCCCGCAACGAACGAAGCACATAAACACAAAACTGGTGGGAAATAAATCAATAAACCAAAGACTTCCAAGATCAGGATTTGAATACCACAACGATAACCATTCAAAATAATGGATAAGGTATAAAAGATCATGCCTTTTCATCAAATAACTGTCATTATTAACAAATAGGAATATAGAGTCTTTCGCATAAACCCTAATGGATACTAACCCTTTTCAAATAACTAACCCAGGTTGTATTAAGATCACTTTCGCTTCAATAACACAAACAAGGATCACTTTCAACTTTCGCAAAAGAATCATGCTCGTAGGGATAGAAGACGAAATCGCATCAAAAGATTGTACCTTTATCGCATTACCTTACTTGGCTACCGTCGGGCTCACCCCGACCCTAGAAGTTGGGTGACTACTCGCTTCTTATCATAACAAACATCAATATAAAAGAAATAACTAATTGCATTAATGAAATAAAATAGAGCTTACAACCGATCGAAAACAAAACGTCTCTCGACAAACTCCAACTTTACTCGGCCTCTCTCTCTCTCTCTCTCCCTCCTACTCTCGAAACTCCTATGGCTTGTAGCTTGGATTGTTGGATGATTGAATTATTCCAAAACCCAGCCCTAAAACCTTATTTATAGTGTTCAACCTTAGCTAATCTAGGGAAGAACAATCTATGTCTATCTAAAACTTTCTATCTAAAAACATGAGATAAAGAAAATAAATCTATAAGGAAACTAGAACTAATGTGGATAGATCACTCTTGCACTTGATAGATTTTCATGTCGATGGATAAAATTCCACAAATCTTCACTTGCAAGTACTCTATCTTCTCATATATCCCCTCAATCTCGGACTCGGACTCGGACTGGGTAGTACTCGACTTCAAATAGACTTACTCGACGTTGACTAACACTTTTCTCCCCTGGCTTGTACTCGAGCTCGAGCACGTTCTAGACTCGACGTCGACTAGATGTACTCGACAGCGAGTAGCTTTTGGCTGCTCGAGTGGCTTGCTCGACTTCGTGTGAAATTCTGGGCTCGTGGCATACTCGATATTTAGAGCCTCGAAGACATATACGGCGACGGTAAGGCGGTCGACCTCGTCCCGCATCTTCTTCACATTCAACAACTTCGCGACAATGTTTGCGCGGGTAGGTGCATTCAGAGGGATGAACTTGGCATACCAGCGTCGATCCTCCATCCTAGTCGGATCGTTGGACAGATTGCCACGAAAGCAAGGGAATTACGCCCATATCCAAGCCTTGACACAAAACACGATGTGGTTAGAATATAATATAAATATTACTAAACTATAAAACAAATTCAGCGGTCGCGTACCTGCAGTAGCGACGTGCATCCATCTAAACCCTTCGCACCTACTTGATTAGCCTCGCCTAGGCCTCTGTAGAGAAGGGCAAGTACACCTGCACCCCATGCAATGTCAGCCGTCCAGGGGATGTCCCAAGCAAGTACAAACATCTTCCATGGGACCCGGCTCTGCCACTTGTCCACAAACAGAGTCGCGGTGAGAGCAATGGATAGGTACCCAAGGTGCAAAAACCGACGCTGGGCAGGGTCATCTCCTAGCTGCCCCCCTCTCGCGATCCACTGGTCCGTCACCACCCCAACGGGGACCCCTCCAGCTCGCTAGTGTGAGCTCAGATCTTGTGGGGTCACCTGGTAGTACTCCGCGACCGTGAGGATCTGCTCCGCCTCGCCTACGTGTGACAAACACGACAGACCCTCAATCCGAACCACCTGTAGGAAGGCTACGTTGTGCAGCGTGATGGTCATCTCGCCCCACGAAAAATGGAAGGAGCTGGTCTCCGGATGCCAATGCTCCAAGAACACCATGACTATGAACTCATCCACACCCTCCCAATGGAGGGCCTGCAGCTGCGAGATGCCCGAGGGAATCAGATCCTGCTACTAGGTCCCCGGGCCCTCAAAGACGTACGAGTCAAACGCAGCAGGTGACTCGCCCCATGGTGGATCTTCAGCAGCGGCAGTTCCATAGTCGCATCCCTCCACACCCGATAGGCTCGGTGGTGCCTGTAAGACACCAACAGATCGCCCGGAGGCAAGTATGGGTCGACTTGCGCAGCCGGTCCAACATCCTGTGCAGGGATGGGCACGGGCTCCTCCTGTCCCCCTCCTGCCCCGTCTTGCCCCCCTCACCCTCCTCTTGCCTATCCTGCCCTTCGTCCACCCCCTCTACGACGTCAGGGATAGTGTCATCCGCATAAGCCAACGAAATCAGCGTTGGTGTGCAGGAGGTCAAAGTCTCAACATCGTGGGTGGCAGAAGTAGAAGCCTCGTGGACGCCGGAAGTAGATGCCTCATGGATGGTGGGGGGCAGCTGAGCAGCAGGTCTACCCCAACTATCTCATTGACGCTGCTACTGAGTACATCGGCGGACGGCATCAAAGGCTGCTGCCCATCCATCAAATTGCCAGAAGAGCGGAAATCAGGCAGACCCTGCCAGAAGCTGTCATTCTCGTCGCATGAGAGGGGGGGGTCCCCATGTCTGCTGGTCACCCTCTGCACACATCAGTCGATCATCTACTGTATGGGTCGACATCTCATCTCTAACATCAGGTACCGTCACCCCTTCTGCTTCTCCCTCAACCATATCCTCTCCCTCTCCATCTACCCTAAGCTGACTGACTGCTTCCCGATCGCCGACCCTAACAACCCGTAGGGTACCATCAGTCCTCAAGAGCTGCGACGCCTATTATTATGAAATGTTTAAAAGTATGTTACTTCCTTTATTACTTATGCTAATTCATTCGATGCCGTTGGTTGTTAATGTCTTTTCAATGTGTTATAATGTCTTTTAATGGCATTGAATTTATTTTAATGTCTTCTAATGTCTTTGAATGACTTTCAATGTTTGTTAATGGCTTTTACTGTCTTGTAATGGCTTTTAATGGTTTTTAATGTCTTTTTAATGTATTTTAATGACTTTTAATGTATCGTAATGTCTTATAATATATTTTGATGTCTTTTAATGTCTTTTGATGTCTTTTAATGTCTTATGATGTCTTTTAATGTATTTTAAAAGCTTTTAATGTCTTTTAATGTATTTTAATGGCTTGCATACCTTTTAATGTCTTTTACATATTCTAAGGTCATCTTTATCAGTTACTATTCAATACATTAAAAATACTATTTTTTATTCATAACATCCCTTCTTTACTTTTACCACTTTAACAATAACATCCCTAGCATCCCACAACCCATCATTTTTTTACCAATTAAATTTATAAATATACCCCTCTATAACAATTATTTTCAACATGTTTACAATATGATTATAATATTATATTATGATTTAATCAATAAATTTTAATTATCAAATTTATATCATTTATAAAATGAATAAGTAAAAGTACATATGATCCACTTTTTGGTATTCTTTTATATAATTGTATTCAAAGAATTATTTTTTTTCCAAAATATTGTCAAACATATTCGAAATTAATGTCTACGTGTATAGAAAAATGAATCTAGGATTGTGGTAATTTTTTATTTTTTATTTTCACATTATTAATACCGAAAATTACATATTATATATATATAATTTTCATCAACCTAGATTTGATCTTAGTCGTCCAAGTACGTGGCATAATCTGAGACGATTAATCCTACCATCAATGAGAACGTGACACACGTCCCCCTAATCTGATTTGTTGCCATATTTTTTCAGACCAAAAACACTGTGTTTGACACTCTCCTTAGCCTAAACGGCGTCGCTCAATTTTTGCTTTTCCAAAAAAAAAATTAATTACTAACACAGGAGTTTACAACATCGATGCTAACCGAATGCTTATATAGCATCCCTTCTACTGGATACTTGGGCTTCTTCTAATTTTATAATCAAATTAATTCAAGCATCCCTTGTTTTAATTCATAAAACTATGAAACTCTAAACTATGAAACTCTAAACATACAACAAATATTTCAATTTAATTAAATTATATTATAAAACTATAAAACAATAATCTAAACTATATAACTATATTATAAAACTATATTACAAACTATAAAATTATAAACAACAAAACTATATTATAAAACTATATATTATAAAACCATATTATACACTATATAAAACTATATTATAAACTATATGAAACTCTAAACTATATTATAAAAATATATATTATATATTATAAACTATAAAATTATAAAACTATAAACAACAAAACTATATTATAAAATTATATCTTATAAACTATAAAAACTATAACACTATTAATATAAAATAAAATAAATATATAAAACATACCGGTGGGGTCGAGACATGAGACACCTCCATATTACGCCGCTTCCGCGACGGTAATAAGGGACGTGTCGCCACCTCGACACCATCGCCGGCACCACCACCTCTGCGTGATCTCCGACCGCCACCTCCATCGCCACCGCCTCCGGCGCCTCCTCCACCATCTCCGTCTACGCCTCCTCCACCAGAACCGCCACCGCTCCACCACCACCCTCCACAATCTCCATCCCCGCCACCGCCCCACCACCCTCTGCTGCCTCCGCACCACCACCCTCCTTTGTCGGCGCCGCCTCCACTGTCTCCATCTCCTCTGTTGGCACCACCTCCACCTCCACTTTCTCCATCTCCGGCTCCATCTCTCTCTCTCTCTCTCTCTCTCTCTCTCTCTCTCTCTCTCTCTCTCTCTCTCTCTCTCTCTCTCTCTCTCTCTCTCTCTCTCTCTCTCTCTCTCTCTCTCTATATATATATATATATATATATATATATATATATATATATATATATATATATGGATGTGCGATGCAGAGACGAAGGGGCACGTCTTCGTCATTTTTAGATAACGTGTTTGGACGTTGAAAATGACGTGCAAGGTTGCACGTCGTTTTTTACGTGCAGTTTTGCACGTCACTTTTGACGTGCAGTATTGCACGTCTCTTTTGGCGTGCAAACACAATTTCAAAAAAACATAAAAAGGTTCATGTAGGTCTAGGCACGCTGGGTTGCAATCCCACTTGCACGTTAATTTGGGCGTGCATGCACGTCGTAATTAAAGTGCGGATTAGTGGTGTATATATCTGAGGCGTAATTTTATCATCATATCCTTACATGTGTGACAAGTGTCACAACCTACCATACGCCTCTCTTTATTCTGATATTTAATGGGTAAAAAAATTGCCCTCTCCCTACCAAACATGCAAAAGCCTGCAATATATGTTGATGGGGCTCATTTATTAGGGTTTTAAGAGAGTTTGGAAGATAGAAACTCTCCCAATGTATTTTACTGCACCTCTCACCTTTCTCTTAATTTTTCTGATTTCCCCCCCTTAATAACCCTTTAAAATCAGCCGTTGTGGGTGCTCTTAGAAGTTAATATAGTTTTGGTTTTTGTTTTGATTTCGTGTTTGGTTTTGGCATTGATTCATTGTTTTATTGTTGTCGATGGTTACTGTTGCAAAAGCTACTGGAATCCGGGATCGAGAGCTTTGTTTTACTTTTTTAAAAGGAGGAAATAAGTTGGTTTTGATAAATTGTTAAATTAATTTTATACACTTGACTGATTCTAACATCTTTGATAAAAGACCGGCTGAAATCCATCGGGGTCTGGGGCTTTGAACGCCCCCATATCCTTCGTAGCTCTCTAGACATCATCTCTCAAGAAAGGAGCGACAAGGGCATTGGTGACACTCTAATCAAGCATCGGGAGATGAATGCTGAAAAAGTTGAAAGTAGCAATTGACGTTGACTAGGTGCACTCGACGTCGACCCAAAATCCAGAGACAAACGAGAGCATGCGAATTGAGTCCAAATCTAAGGAGGATTGCTTAGCCACATTTTTATTTTTTCTTTTCTACCTTAGATAACTCTTTCCTTGCGGGTATTTTACTATTTACCTAAGGGGATTTTACATTTAGATAAAGTTTTAGATAGAGTATCTTATATTTAGATAGAGTTTAGATAAACCACTTTTATTAGGATTAGAATTACTTTCCTTGTCTAGAAAGGATTAGACTACTATAAATAAATCCCCTCTTCTAGGTTTGGGGTGAGCCCAACGATAGATATGTGGGTTTGATTTATAAATTCATTATTATGTGTGTTTCTATCATCATCTACCCTTATGTTTAACAATTGGATGAGAGTTTGTTGTTGCAGGAGGATGTTGTAGGAGGAAATCGAGTTTCAAATATAATAAAATAATTCAAACCAGATTCTGCCCACGCAAATAATTACAAGACCTCCTCCTGATGCAGCAGCAGGAAGTCAGGATCGATCCATGAGGAAGCGTGTCAGCGGATCCTAGCCAGCAGCGAAATCTCACGGACAGAAGTCGACAACAGGGGTCCTAGATCTCGAGTACAGTTACTAGACATAAGATCGGACAGTCTAACACAGCGCAGCAGCTCTCGGCAATTCTGGTCGATCTCGACAAAGGGCTACTCGAGATCGAGTAAAGTCTTCGTCGACGTCGGGTTGGCTTGGTCGATCACCTGCACACAGAAGCTACGACGATGCTGGATCGAAGATCAGTAACTCGAGGTCGAGTAGTGCAATTCGAGATCGAGTAAAGGCAGAAAATAAAACGAAAGAAAATAAAAACAAGTGCTTTGGGATTTTAAAATAAACTGTAAAAGACTTCCAAGATTGGGGTTTGCAACAACGATAACCAAGCATGCATAAGGCAGAAATAAATCAGATAATCATGCGAATCGCATCAAAGGACTAAGCTTTCGCCCTTTTCAACAATTAGACAACTCTTTCAAGAAACCCTAATTGTCTCTACTGATTTTTTGTTTACAATCCAAGTTGTTAGCATGAACCTCCATTGAATGGGTAATAAACACATAACAAGTAGTAGATGCTCAAAACCTGATAAAAGTCGGATCTTTACCTCAAACACGCATGGCTAACGTCGGGCTCGCCCCAACCCTGGAAGTGGGTGGACTACTCGCGCTTCATCGCAACCTCAGACATTGATTGATGAAAAGAAACTTGCATTAAATCAAAATAGAACTTACAACCAAAGGAAGCCAATTCCGCTCTCGCTTCACCAACTCCTCTTGGCCACTCACTCTCTCTATCTCTCTACTACTTCTCCTACTGAAATTGAATGATTAGAAATCAGCCCCATGGGCTTTATTTATAGGCTTCTAAACCTTGCTATTCAATGATAGAAACATCTATCTATATCTAAATCTATATCTAAAACATTAAAGATAAATAAATGCCATAACATAATTAAATCTAAAAAAAGGGAATTATATCTAAAAGTCTTCAAGTGGATAAATCCTCTTCTCCATGATAGAACTTGATAAAATCGGATAGACTCGGCAATCTTTAGCCCCAAGGAATCCCAAACCGAGTAGGATAGCTCAACGTGTTACACGGCTTCTGGAAGGTTCCTCGATCTCGAGGAAGTTTCGTCAATCTCGAGTAAAACGGCGTCGTCGACTTCAGTGGCTTGGCATGTCGACGTCTTCCTCGGACTGGCTCGGACATTGCTCCTAGGGTGTCCTCGATCTCGAGGAAAGTCTTCGACATCGAGTTGAGTGGCTCATCGACTAGGTTGCTCGGCAGTGTCGGGTAGCCTCTGCTCGATATTGCCCGGACTGGTGCTTCGGCCTTTGTCGACATCGAGGAAAATCCTCGATCTAGAGTTGTGGTGGCCGGGTGCCTAGCCAGGTCGGGTAGTTTCTCCTCAGCATCCTCGGGTATGCTCTCCTCGACTCCGGGTTGTCTCCGAGGCTTTGTCGACATCGAGTTGGGTACTCGATCTCGAGGAAGGTTCTGGAGTCGATTTGACTCGTCTTCAGCTTCTCGACATGGGCTCCTCGATCAGTGAAGGTGCCTAGACATGGTTGTCGATATCGAGTAATATTTGTCGATATCGAGTTGGCTTAAGCTTCCATCCTTGCTTCTTGGTTTTTTCCCGAAATGGCTCCATATTCTGCAATATTAAACAGAAACTCATGTAGATCTCTATTTCTGGCAATTAAATATAAACTACATAAATTTGACATGTTCTCAACCCGAAATATGCAAAATGTACAAAATATGGAACTAAAATATGCATAAAGACATGGCTACTTTAGTGACATTAGAGGATGTGTCAAGTATGAAATATAAATAGAATATAAAGCAAACTGACTCCCTCTCTCAGCAAATAAATACAAGACTTCCTCACGTTGTAGTAGAAGGCAGTCAGGATCGATCCATAAGGAAGAGGGTCAGCGCCCGCCTTTTCAGTTCCAGAAACTATCAAATAGAAGCAATAAAAGCGAAAACAGGAAACTGCAACCCGGTCGATATCGACCTACCCCCCTCGATATCGACTTGAAATCTCGACCACAGTAACTCAATATCGACCCAGAGTGTAGAAACCAAAACTCAAAATTTGTGAAATTTAACAATAAACTAAAATACTTCCAAGATCAGGGTTTCAACACCACAACAATAACCATGTAAAATAACACATAAAGGCATAAAAGATCATGCTTTTCATCAAATAACTTTCGTTTTAACAAATATGAATATAGAGGCTTTCACATTAACCTTAGTTGTTACGAACCCTTTTTCACATAATTAATCCAAGTTGTATTAAGATCACTTTCGCATCAATAATACAAACAAGGATCACCTTCAACTTTCGTAAAAGAATCATTCTCGTAGGGATAGAAGATGAAATCGCATTCAAAGATTGTACCTTTACCGCATCACCTTACATGGCCACCAGCGGGCTCACCCCGACCCTAGAAGTTGGGTGACTACTCGTTCTTCATCATGAATAAACTCATCAAAGATTTCAAGAAAATAAATTGCATTAAACAAACTAAATAAAACTTACAACCAATCGAAGCAAAATCCACTCTCGCAAAACTCCACTCCAATCGGCTACAAGCTCTTTCTCTCTCTCTCCTACTTACTTGATATTGTGTGTAAAAATGAATGAATAAAATCCAGCCCCTAGGGCTTTATTTATAGGCTTCATTCCAAGCTAATTAGGAAAGAAACTCTATCTATATCTAAATCTATCTATCTAATACTTAAAGATTAAATTATGGAAATAAAAGAAATAAATCAACAAGGAAACTATATCTAAAGTAGATAAATCCCTTCCATCTTGATAAAACTTGATAAATCTTCTCTTGAGTTGGTAGAATATCTCTTTCTTAATGTGGAAGAAAGCCAGCTCAACACTCAGTCCAGATTCTGCTCAATTTCGTCCACTGTTGGTCACTCGATATCGACCCAATATGGTCGATATTGACCTCGTCTTCTCGGATCTGCTTCCTGACACTCGATCTCGGCTCCAGGAGGATTTTCGACCAGATTTTGACTCGATATCGACCAGTATAGGTCAATATTGACCTGTGCCTTCCTCTTCCAACTTCCTGGGTCGATTTCTGGCCTCCAGCAGAATTTTTGACCAAAAACAGGTCGATATCGACCAAGTCTGGTCGAAGTCGACCTCTTTTATATTTTCCAGCATTCTGCTCTTTTCTTAAAACCCACTTTCCCGAGTCCTCGTTCGTTGGATTGACGCATATGAGCATGTTGGAAAGCTCTTTCCGAGGGCTACAACTCTCATGAAGACTTCAAAGCTTAATTTGGAATGATGAATGGCAAAACGTGAGCTTTCCTCTAGCTGCACCATCCTTAGCTTCTTCATGACTTTCCTTTAACCTTCAAAGTGCGTCCGATTTCTGCGAAATATAACAAAAACTTGTGAAGACCTACATATATTGCAAATAAACATAAAATACACAAATTATGCACTATTCTAACCCAAATGTATAAAATGCATGCAGAAATCGTTATAAAAGTCAATATAAAACATGGCAAAATAGGCTCACATTAGAGTTCAAGGAATTCATGTTGCAAACTTGGATAGTAATTAGGGTTTTTATTCGAGATTTTATTAAACCTAATTAAGAAAATGTAGAAACAATTAAGCTTATTTACGAAAGTTAGTTTGCCTAAATAGTTGGAATTAGCGAAAGCTGATTCTTTGATGTAAAGCATGCTCTTTTATGTTATTCATGATCTACACATGTGTTTATTGTTGTGGTGATCCCTTACCTTAGAAATTTGCTCTTTTATTACTTTCTTTCATTATTTTACATATTGCACAGTTACCCGACATCGATCACCATTCCCTTTCCATCCTCGACATCGGCTAGTCTCAGTCGACATCGACAGTAACCTTCCACATTTTCCCGCTATCCCCAAACCCTGAAACACTAAAGTAGAACCGTTGACTTCTCTCCTGAGGACGAACTTGACTCCACTATCCTATAGTGGGGTCTTGACTACAAATTTATTTGGTCGATAAACCCTCTTGTCAAACCTCAATTTCAAGATTGAGCCAAAACAAAGATGGTTTTCTTGATTCGAAGCCCACGGGTTAAGGATCGGGAATAGCAACGCATCAAGGATCCTATATTTACTTTTGAACATATAGATATAGGCATAAGGCTCCCACTTGCCCATAAGTCACAGAGAGTCTTATAGCAATGTTGGCCAAGTCCCATCTTGATTGCAAACTTTCCTGGGTCATTTTTCTTCTTGGAGAAGTCCATCTTACTGCATTCCTCAGCGATTTCGGCCATAGATCTCTTCTTCCTCAAAACATCCCTGAGGAATATTGCATATGCATGCATCTCGTGAAGGGTTTCTATGAATGGAATGGTGACGTTCAACCCCTGAAGCATCCTCACAAAACGCCTAAACTTCCCATTAGTAGGCTTTAATGCCTTGGAGGGAAAGAGGAGTGTCTTCTTTGGCTTCGCAACAAAAACCGTCTACGGAGGCAACATAGATTGGTCAATCTCGATTGTAGGGTGGTGGACATCGACCTATATGGTAGGGTTCTAGAGAGAGCTCTATGGGTGATAGGCTAAAACCTACACCCACAAGTGTAAGGGGTTCAGTTGTAGTACATTGAGTGTCGTAATACAAGGACCAATGGAGTATCGATTGTCAATTTCAAACTAGTTCGACTAAGTCCAAAAGTAACAAATAAATTGAGAGAAAATGTGTGTGTAAAAATAGCAAACACCGATAAAAAAGTTGAGAAATATATGTATGTATGGAAGATATTCTAGGGCTAGGGATTCACCAACGATGCATCGTCAATATAGCAAAATCTATTCTCACATGAATGATTTCTAACTCAAAATAGAAGGTAGATTTCCTAGGGTAATCGCAAAGCTCATTTCGGAATCGAAGCGAATGTGTCTAAATTGGTAAACTGATGTGAATCTCACACGTAAGGGTGCCCGATCGCTTCGAATAGGTAGTCAAATTTGATCCCGCAAATGCCCGAATCGTCTACACATTTTATTCAAAATAAAACAACTCAACATCTTGAGATTTAATGAATCATAAGTGTCATGAACCCCGGGGTTTCCCTGGCCTCAGGCTCATAACAATTCTCACATCTTCGGCTGATCTCGCATGGTTTTTTTTTTTAATTTTATTCTTCCATGGTTCAGGGGTTTTGTAGATTTAGGACCCTTAGAATAGGATCCAAGATCTCGAATAGGTAGCTTATACAGAAACTTAAAACGAGACAAAGAACAACGAGGCGTGTTTACGCGGTTCGGATCAAATCCTACATCCACGGAGTTTCAGGTTCGGGGAGACTCAGGCCCAAGTTCACTATGTTCGTTTTATCGATTACAAGATATAGGGTTGCAGTTTCTACACAAGAATACAACGATCCAACCAGGACATAACCAAGAAAGCAAATACAAGAGAGAACTAGAAGTAAGTAAGAAGAACTCCCTCAAATCTGGACTCGGAGGAACAGATCTTCGCCGGAGAAACTTGTACGAGCCAGGAGCTCGCTGCCAAGGAAGTTGTGATGCTTCTTCTTCTTCACAACACTCAGATCTAGGGTCCAGCAAGTGGATCCGCCCTAGATCCGAATACTTCGTCGTCGACCGGAGTCGGGAGGGGCACTGAGAAGTAAACCCTAGCTCTCGCTCTCTTCTCTCTCTTTCTTTCTCTTGGAGCGGCTTACCTGAGTGTCGGATGATGGAACCCTAGCAGACAGGAGCTCCTTTATATAGAGCTCTCAAGCTGGAACCCTAGAAGCGAGTGGGCCTCAACAGCTTCTGGAGCTACTGGGCTTGGGGCTTCGTCATGGGCTTTCAGCTTATGGGCCGGTAAGTAACAACACAAGTAACTAATATACAATATAACATGGCATGCATATAATATAAAGTCCATAGTATAGTTGGAATATTTAGTGTAACACCTTAGCTTATATTTATATATAGTATGAGTATATGACCCGGAACCCTATGTTTCCGGATTAATACTTCGAATACTTAATATAAATATTACCATAAGTGTTTCCTAAATATCAAATATATAATTGTATAGTATCTGCCTTCCGACTATATCTTATGCGGGATTATACTCAGATTAAGATAGGCTTTACAATTTGCCCTCCTAATCTAAGTATTGATCCCTAGTAATCAAAACATAGTGAACCATACTGGACCTGAGTGAACAACCGGACCGTCATCGACTCAAGTATGAGAGGCTAAGGAGGCCTCTCTATATGCAGGAAGTCCCTGCAGAAACAGAACTTGTTAGAAGGCACAACTTTAGTGCCGAAGTCAGCAGGGTTTTCCTCACCTTTAATTTTCTTAGCGTCTAACTCAGAGGCCTCTATCCTATTCCTGATGAAGTGGAACCTAACATCTATATGCTTGGTTCTCTCGTGATACATACGATCCTTACAAAGGTAAAGGGCACTCTGGCTATCAGTGTAAATCACAGGTTTGAATTTCTTTTTAAGAATCTCTCCTAAAATGCCTTTCAACCAAATAGCCTCTTTAGCTGCTTCAGTGGCAGCCATATATTCGGCTTCGGTCGAGGATAACGCTACAACGGTTTGTTGCTACGATTTCCAGGATATACAGTTTCCTGATCAAGTAAAGTAGTAGGTAGTGGTAGATTTTCGACTATCTTTGTTACTAGCGAAATCGGCATCTACAAAACCATATAGCTGATCTAGGGGAGAGTATTGCTTATAAGGTAGACACAGATCTCTAGTGCCGGAGATGTACCTAAGAAGGTATTTCATAGCATTCCAGTGGTCCATACCGGGATTTGACATGAAGCGGCTAAGGACACTAATGGAGAAAGCTAAGTCTGGACGGGTGCAGAGCATGGCGTACATAACAGAACCTACGGCTACGTCATACGGAACCTTAGACATGTCCTGGATTTTAGAGGGTTTGGTAGGACAACTTTTCTTTGTTAACTCAAGGTGCCCTCCTAAAGGAATGACTGTGGGTTTGGAGTCTACCATGTTAAACCTCTTAAGAACCTTTAGGACATAGTCATCATGGGTTAGCCAAATGCTGTTTTTGGAATGGTTTCTAATGATGTTGACCCCTAGGATCTTCTTAGCTCTACCAAGGTCCTTCATGTCGAAATACTTTTTAAGATCAGTTTTTACTCCAGAGATTAGAATCAAAGAGTTACTGATCAGTAGTATATCATCAACATAAAAGAGAACATAGATGGCATTCTTAGAAGCTGGATACTTAAAATAAAGACAATTATCATAAGAACTTCTATGAAAACCTAGTTTCTTTATAACGGCATCGAACTTAAGATTCCATTGACGGGGTGATTGCTTAAGACCATAGATAGACCTTCTAAGGAGACATACATGGTTAGGGTATCTTTTATGTACAAAACCCTTAGGCTGACACATGTAGAAAGTCTCATCTAAATCCCCATGGAGGAATGCGGTCTTAACATCCATCTGTTCTAGTTCCCAATTGAATACAACAATCATAGAAAGGAGTAATCTCATGGTTTTATATTTGACTACAGGGGCGAATACATCGTTATAGTCTAAACCTTCACGCTGAGTAAAACCTTTGGCTACTAGACGGGCTTTAAACCTAGGAGGATCGGTTGGGTTTAAGCCTTCCTTAAGTTTAATAATCCACTTAGAGTCTATAAGCATAGCTTTTTCAGGTTTAGGTATAAGGGTCCATGTTTTATTCTAATACATTGAATCTATCTCTTCTTGCATGGCTTTAAGCCAATACTTAGAGTGGGGATTGGAGTTAACTTTTTCAAAGGAGCTAGGAGTAGTAGGGTGCCTGATGGTTTCAGCTGTTATGAGGGCATACTCTACTAAGTAACTAGTATACTTCTTGTTAGGTATACTAACCCTAGGTTCCATATCTCTAACTAACTGATAATCATTCACATTAGCATGCACAGATAAATCAGAAGAATGGGGAGAGGAGAAACCAGAGTTATTAGACAGGTCGGATACAGAACCAGAAGAGAGGGGAGAAGAAGGTAAAGCAGGTATTAAAACTGGTTCTTTTGCTTCAGGAGGTTCTTCATTTGTGTTGTCAACCTCTTCTTCAGGGGTTTCTACTTCTCCATCTGTTTCCTCTTCACCTTTTGGTTCCCCCCGTGATGTGGATGGTTGGGGAAGGTTAGGTGAAGCTCCTATGTCAAACTCCATATCCTCTAGTTCAGCATCAGTGGGTGCAGGGCCAAACTGAACTCCAGTGTTTCGGTTGTTGTGCTAAGTGGTACATGTCTCTTGTGCAGTAAATGTTAGTGTGGTCTTAAAGTGGAAATCATGCTCATTAAATTTTACATTTCTAGCAGATATAACTTTGTAACCCCCAAGTTGTATCAATAGAATTCTATACCCCTTAACCCCTTCTGGATAACCTAACAATATTCCTTTCACATCTCTAGGTTGTAACTTTCCTTGAGAAATATAGGCATAAACAGTACAACCAAAAGGCCGAAGGTAAGTCAGATTAGGGGGTTTACTAGTCCATTTCTCTTGTGGAGTTTTAAATCCTATGACATTAGAGAGTGATCTATTGATTAAGTAGGCAGCTGTGATAACAGCTTCACCCCACAAACTGGGTTTCCGACCAGCACTTATAAGCATACATCTTGTCTTTTCTAGAAGAGTCTTATTCATCCTTTCTGCTGTACCATTTTGTTGTGGTGTTCCAGGGACAGTTAAATGTCTTTTTATACCATTAGCATTACAGAAATTATTAAACTCCTTGTTACAATATTCCAGGCCATTGTCGGTCTTTAAACTCTTTGTTACAATTTTCCAATCCTTCAAAGCAGTCCTTTATGAAGGCAAAAGGAAGCAGAACCTCTCCTATATGTCACCACTGTGCTCGAAAAGGACATGTAAAAGAGACCTGCCCCTATAGAAGAAAGGATCCATATATCATTCGCAATACATTTCCTGTTCATTTGAGAAAAGAACGGATAACACAAGTTTGGGTCCCAAAAGGGACTATTTTACCAAATATGGTTTATCCCAATAATTGATCCAAATTTGCTTAATGGTCTAGCCACAAAGGTTGATGTTTGTCTTGTAGGAGATCACCAAGGTGAAAGAGCACAAATGGATTATTGATAGTGGATGCTCGAGGCATATGAGTGGGAAGAGTTCTCTCTTTCATGATCTAAAGGAGCAATCCACGGGAACAATCACTCTTGGTGACAAAGGAAAATGTGACATCGTTGGTATTGGTAGCGTTGGAAGTGATTCCAACCATAGTATTAAAAAATGTCTATCTTGTTAATGGTTTAAAGTATAATTTGCTTAGTGTTTTTCAATTATGTGATAGTGGCAACAATGTCAGATTTAACAAGAAAAGATGTCTAGTGTGCAGAGAAGATACAGGTGAAGTTATATTGACTGCATATCGTTACAACAATATATACGCTGTAAATGCTAATCAAGTGGCACAAGGAAGCTTAACCTGTCTAAAGGCTTTGACGGACGATCCAAAGCTCTGGCACAGGAGACTCGGTCATGTGAGTCTACATACACTACAGAAGCTTGTGTCCAAAGGGCTTGTAAGAGGGCTACCTGAGATGGACTTCAAAGGTATTGATATGTGCAATGCATGCACACGAGGTAAACAAACACGTAGCTCTTTCAAACCCAAAAAGGTTGTAAGTTCTTCTAGACCCCTTGAACTTTTACATATGGATTTATGTGGTCCTATGCGAGTCAAATCTCCCAATGGTAAAAAGTACATGCTAGTCATTGTTGATGATTTTTCTAGATATACTTGGGTTGCATTTTTAAAAGAAAAATCAGAGGCCTTATTTAAGTTTTCAAAACTTTGTAAGGAGTTGCAAACTTTAAGAAACGAGCCCATAGTGTTAATTCGGAGTGATCATGGTAGGGAGTTTGATCAACTTCAGTTTGATTTGTTTTGTGCTAAATATGGCATCTCCCATAACTTTTCTGCTCCTAGGACACCTCAACAAAACGGGGTTGTGGAACGAAAGAACCGCACCTTAGAGGATATGGCCAGGACTATGCTTTTAGAAAATGCATTACCTAAAACCTATTGGGCTGAAGCTGTTAACACAGCTAACTATATTTTGAATCGTTGTCTTATTCGTTCCATCTTAAAGATAACTCCTTATGAACTTTTCAAAGGCCGCAAACCACTTATATCTTATTTTAAACCCTTTGGCTGTACTTGTTTTGTTCATAACAATGGAAAAGATAACCTTGAGAAATTTGATGCGCGTAGTGATGAAGGTATATTTCTTGGCTACTCCACAAGTAGCAAAGCTTATAGAATCTTCAATAAAAGGACCCAGTTAGTTGAAGAAAGTATACATGTTATATTTGATGAATGCAATGACAGTTCTTTGAGTGAAAGTGTTGCAGATATAGATCTTAACATCCATGCAGAGAACGAGGAGGGTGATGATGCTGCTACCAAGAACACATAGAAGAAGAACATGCAGGAACAAATTCTCAACACTAAAGAATTGGCCCAAGGTGTTGAAGATTCGTCCAATGCCCTTGGTGTTGAAGCGTCAAAAACTGCTGAAACTGAACCAAACAGGACCACGGAGTCAGATGTACGTCAAATCAATCCTAGTGGTATGACGAATCAAGGAGCTGAGACTAGCAAAAGAAAATTCAAATACTCCTAATCACACTCATTAAAGGATATCATTTCTGACCCTACTTCTAGTGTTCAAACTCGTTCTAAACTTAAAGATCTTTGTGCTTTTCACGCGTTTGTTTCTCTTATTGAACCAAAGAAGGTAGATGATGCCCTTCAAGAGCCAGATTAGATCATTGCTATGCAAAGTGAGCTTAACGAATTTGAAAGGAACAAAGTCTGGACCTTGAAGCCTAGGCCAAAAGCATCAATCAGTCATTGGCACACGATGGGTATTTCGAAACAAGCTAGATGAGAATGGTAAGATCGTGCGGAACAAGGCAAGGCTTGTTGCTCAAGGCTACAATCAAGATGAAAGTATTGACTACGAGGAGACCTTTGCTCCCGTAGCCAGGCTTGAAGTCATTCGTATATTATTAGCATTTGCATCTTTTATGAGCATAAAGTTATATTAAATAGATGTCAAGTGTGCTTTTCTCAATGGTTTCTTAGAAGAAGAAGTTTATGTGGCTCAACCCCCAGGTTTTGAAAGTTTGGAATTTCCTAATCATGTTTATAAACTTGACAAAGCGCTTTATGGTTTGAAATAAGCCCCAAGAGCTTGGTATGTGTTGTGAGGAGGGAATCAAGTATGAAATATAATAAAATAAATCAAACCAGATTTAGGCCCAGGCAAATAAATACAAGACTCCTCCAGTGCAATAAGAGAAAGTCAGGATCGAATCCACGAGGAAGCGTGTCAGCGGATCCTAGGTAGCTGTAAATCTCATAGAAAAGAAATAGAAACAAAAAAACAAAGAAAGACAGAAATAAAACAGAAAAGAACAAACAAAAGCAGAAACAAAAGCGAGGACACAAAAGTTGGTCGATATCGACTAACTGTCCTCGATATCGACCACAGATGTCGACAACAGTAACTCAGCAAAGCAAACAGACAACTCGATATAGACAAAGCCAACTCGATTTCGACCAGTGCCTACTCGAGATCGACAAGACTCTACTCTGTATCGACTAAAAACTCAGAAAACATAAATTGCAATTTCTCGAACCCAAAACTCAGAATTCCGACGAAATAAATCAATATGCTAAAAGACTTCCAAGGCCAGGGTATCAACACCACAACGATAACCATGCAAAGTAACACATAAAGGCATAAAAGATCATGCTTTCCATCAAAATAACTTTCATTACTAACAAATAGGCATATAGAGGCTTTTGCATAAACCCTAATTGTTACTAACCCTTTTCACATAATCAATCCAAGTTGCATTAAGATCACTTTTGCTTCAATAACACAAACAAGAATCACCTTCAACTCTCGCAAAAGAATCATGCTCATAGGGATAGAAGACGAATCACATAACAAGATCTGACCTTTACCGCATCACCTCTACATGGCCACCGTCGGGCTCACCCCAGCCCCAGAAGTGGGTGGAATACTCGCTCTTCATCATCAAAAAAAACGTCAAATAACAAAAGAAACTAATTTGCATTGAATTAAATAAAGAAAGCTTACAACCCACAAGACAAATCTGCTTTCGCCTTTCCACCTTGCTTGCTACAAACTTTCTTTCTCTCTACTCCTACTTACTTGAATGGAATTGTGTGTGTAATTGAATGAATGAAAAAACAGCCCCTAGGGCTTTATTTATAGCGTTCTATTTCTTGCTAATCAAGGAAAAAATCTTCTATCTATATCTACTTAAAAGCTTAAAGATAAATAAATTGCTTAAGGGAAATAAATCTTTAAAAGAAACTATATCTAAAGTTTGTAAAATATCTTCCAAGTAGGTAGAACTTCTCTTCCATAGATAGACTTGATCAAATTGGATAGAATCTCGGCCAACTCGGCTTCCTTAGTGCCCAAGGTATGCCAAACCGAGTAGGATTCGTCAAACCGCGTAACACGCTCCCGAACACGGCTCGTCGATCTCGACCAGGACTACTCGAGATCGAGTAGGAATGTCGTCGACTGGTGTGCTCGACTTCTCGGATGACTGGTGCTCGACAAGGCTCGGATCTGGGCTCCTTGGCTCCTCGATCTCGACTAGGACAACTCGAGATTGAGTAGGGTGTAATCGAGGGTGGCTGCCTGGTGTGGTCGAGGACTCTTCCTCGACATGGACTTGGACAGGCGCTGGATTGTCCTCGATCTCGACTAGCTCTCCTCGAGATCGAGTAGGGTCATCCCGGCGTCTCCGTCCTCGGCTTGTTGACTTGTCTCAACTCGTCGACTCCGGACATGGCCTCTCAGTGTCGTCGATCTCGACTAGGTGGTACTCGAGATCGAGTAGGGTCTCCGGAGTCGGATTGTTCTGGCTCTCGACACTGATCTTTGGTCGACAAGGCCTATGCTCGGACAGCTTCGTCGAGGTCGAGTAGCAGTACTCTAGATCGAGTACACTCGGGCTCCAAGCTTGATTCGACTGGTTCCGCTGCTTCTTGACCTTAGACTTCTGTAGTTGATTTCTGAGCTTTTCTGACCTTTCTTAGAACTGTTGTAATTTGCCTCGAATTCTGCAAAATTAAACAGAAACTAGTGTAGATTCCATAATTTGGCAAATAAACATAAATTACATAGATTATGTACTATCTTAGCCCAAATGAATGAAATGTATGTAGAAATCGATATAAAAGTTATTGTAAAACATGGCAGATTCAGCACACAACAGTATGAGTGCTTGTCAAAATATCTTTTAGAAAATGATTTTAAAAGGGGGTTGATCGACAAGACTCTTTTTATCAAGACCAATGGAAAGGAAATTTTGGTTATTCAAATCTATGTTGATGATGTATTATTTGGTGCTACTAACACATCTTTGTGCAAGGAATTTTCTGACATTATGTGCAGTGAATTTGAGATGAGCTTGATGGGTGAACTCAACTTCTTTTTGGGATTACAAGTTCATCAATCCAAGAAAGGGATCTTTGTCAACCAAAGAAATTACACTAAGGATCTCTTGAAGAAATTCAAGATGGACAATCCAAAGCAGCCAAGACACCCATGAGCTCAACATTATCCCTAGATCAAGACAAGACTAGGAAGAGTGTCAATCAAAAGGAGTATCGAGGAATGATTAGATCTTTACTATATCTTACAACTAGTAGACCTGGCATCATGTTTAGTGTTAGCATGTGTGCTAGGTTTCAAGCTGATCCTAAAGAATCTCACCTCGTGGCTGTGAAGAGGATCTTTCGATATCTCAATGGCACTAAGGAGCTTGGACTGTGGTACCCAACGCAAAAGGATTTCACATTAATCGGGTATTCTGATGTAGATTTTGCAGGCTATAAGGTGGATAGGAAGAGCACATCAGGATGTTGTCAATTCTTAGGAGCATCCTTGATCAGTTGGCACTCAATGAAACAAAACTCAGTTGCTCTATCCACTGCAGAAGCCGAATACATAGCCGCTGGAGCATGCTGCTTCCAAATCCTTTGGATAGCTCAACAAATGCGAGATCTTGGCATCAACCTCAAAGGCATTCCCATTAAGTGTGACAATACAAGTGCCATCTCCATTACAAAGAATCTTGTTCAGTATTCAAGGACCAAACATATTGATGTAAGGTATCATTTCATTAGAGACCATGTTGAAAAAAGTGATGTGTCCATTTCTTTCATTTTAACTGATTATCAATGGGCTGACATTTTTACTAAGCCATTGGCAGAGGACATGTTCACCTTCATTAGACAAGAGATTGGGATGCTTAACAAGGATGCACTTTCGTAGGGGGAGCCTTCCCTTTACGAAAGATAAATTCTACTCATTGTCAAGACCTTTGAGAATTATGTCAAGGTTTGTGAACTGAATGGTAGATTATAGATATCGGATCACATATATTTGGTTAATATCTTTTTTGATATTTAATCAAGTATATTTTTAACAAATTTTAAAATTCTATTTGTCACATATTTTTATCCGTTGAGATATTTTTGGAAACAAAAATTATTTCGGATATTTCCCTCATATTTTAAAATGGTTAAGAAAAAATTTTGAATTTTGAATTGGAATGTTTTCAAATTGAAAATGTTATGATTACTATCCTTGGAACTCTAAACCCGTCCAATCAACTCCATCACCTCACTCTACTTAAACCCAAACCTGTACCCGACTCCCTCACCAATTCAGACTTATCCAAACCCTTCCAAATTCTCTCTCTTTAACCTTCCAAACTGTTCTAAAAAAACCCTAGCCGATTACCTCCATGGCTCCTAAATCAAAGAAAGCTTCCACACCCAAAAGACTTGGCGCCACCCCCAAGGGACGTCAGGTCACTGCTACTTCTCCTACACCAGAACCCACTCATCAAGCTATCGTCCCTGCTGTTGGCCAGAGCACCATCGCTGAGAGCACGACTACAGTAACCAAGGGCTCTAAAAAACGCTCTGCTAAGAAGCCTCTCAATGTAAAGAAGAAAGGGAAAAAGAAAATCATCACTGAGGTGGTGGATGATGAGGAGGAAGAGGAGGATCTCGATGCTATTCTGGAACGGGATGCCGCCAAGGAAGCTGTAGAAGAAGCTTTAAGGAAGAAGAAGGTCGAGGAAGAGGCTGAGCAGGCAAGAAAGCTAGTCGAGGAGGAGGCTGAGAGAATCAGGAAAGAGGATGAGGCAGAAGTTCCCACTGAGGAGGAATCAGAGGAAGAAGAAGAGGAGGATGATGAGACCGGTGATGACAAGAATGCTGAAGGAGACAACAATGAGGGGTCCGCTGAGGAGTCGGGGTCTGAGGACGAGGAGGAAGAGGAGCCAGAACCTGTTGCATCTCCTTCTCCTTCTCCTCCTCCCCCGTCTCCAAAGAAGCGGAAAGCCCCAGCAGCTGTCAAGCGTCCTTCTCCAAAGCGTACCAGGAAGTGTACCTTTAGAGGCCTTAAGGCGCCTGCCAAGAGGACTGCTCCAACACAGGCTCGCAGGAAGAATGCTGATCCACCCGCCTACATCCAGGTAAACCAATCCCTATCCTCTTCATGGTTTGAAAATGCTGAAACGGCTGGAAAGTGGGTAGATGAGTTTCAACTCGTAGGATCTGATGTTCTGATTTTTTGGATATTGCGTTCTTTGAAGCTTTGATCTTACCTTGCATTGCTACCCTTAAAAAATCCCCAGCCTGGACCCTTCTCAATCTTGAAACCGTCTATTATCCCCAACTCAGCCGCTTGTTCTATATAAACCTCAAAGCCAAACACATTGACGATGGTTGGTTCTTGGAATCTGTCGTCAAGGGAGTTAGAATCTCTTTCAACTCCTTTGACTTTGCTGATTTCCTTGGCCTACCAAGCCCTTGTCCACCCTTTGAAGAAATATCCTCTAAAGAAGACTGCATTACCCTTGCCCGATCCAAATACCTCTTACCCGAAGCATCCACCAACACCTCAAAGCAGCTAACCCACTTATCCCTTACCCTAGAGGAAAAGGTTATATTTAACATCATTGTGCGTTGCCTCTTACCCCGTCTAAACTCCGGCTCTCTCCTGACCGACAATGCCATGGTCCTACTTTACCGAATCCTCAATGGCCTTGATATTGATCTGGCCAACACCATTTTAGGATCAATGGCTCACACAAGAAAATCCAGGAAAGGAACTCCCCTCCCCTTTGCCACCCTTTTGACCCAAATCTTCAAAGCTTCTGGAATCGATTTCAAAAATGAAGAACAGCAGTGTCATATGGGTAAGTTCGACTCCAAGAGCCTTGAAAAGATAGGCATCACTCGGTCCCCCCAAGGGACTTTGAGTCTTGCCTCTCCTTCAAAAGCTCTTCCCACTGCCTCAGCTGTTGATGAGCGCATGGACAACCTGGAGTTGGGCTTGGAGGAAGTTTGCCTGGATATCAAAGAGCTGCACAAGGAGTTTATGACGGAGATGAGCGGGATAACCAAGATGCTGCAAGGTCTGTGGACGAGGCTCACTGATGATGCTCCGGACAACGAAGCTTAACCCTATCCTACTCCATCCCTACCCCAAACTTGATACATTGCTGGTTTTTGGCAACTATTTCAAAACTTTTGGTGACTGTTTTACCTCATCCCTTTGTTGAAAGACAAAAAGGGGGAGATGATCTGTGGTATAGACTTGAAAACGTTTTGCTGTGAAGGTCTTGGAAGACCTTGGTTTTTGATTTTTGGTTTTCGGTTGGATGGCTTTTCATGCTTTAAAAATTTGATCCAACATTTGCCTAACCCATGCAGGTACTTAGTCCGATTTCACTTATATTATATATGCTTGACTAAGTTGCAGTGATACACAAGTTTTGTCTTTCATCAAGGGGGAGATTGATAACTGCCTCCCTTGATAAAAACCGGAATAAGTTTCAAAGGCCTTGACAGTTTGTCTGTGTCAAAAGTCTTGGAGCTTTTACAGTGTTGATGAAATACAAAACTTGTTCTATATGATAGTATGTTCGAAATATTATTTTATGTTATTATATGCTTCCATTATACTATTATATATAACTAACCTTTCAGGAAGTATTTTCGAATATTATTTCCTTCCTTATGATGCAATTTGAGAAGATTCAAATCGGAAAGATTATGGCCTTCAAAGTTTCCAAAGATAGAAGATCCAGCTCAAGCCATGATCTAAGACTAGCCGTTAGTGAAGATCCTTAGGCACCAATTTGTCTCTATATATAGAAAAGGAAGATGAAGACAGAAGACACGTACATTGAATACAAGCTTTTCATACACTTCAAGCCTTCAAGAGAAATCTGTCTTCGTGTGCTCTCTGCTTGTCCTAAGAGTCCTTTATTTCATTTCAAAGCATTTGAGAGTTACACAATGAGCTTATAGGATATATTCATTTATAGTGTTATACTCGAGAGTTTGTAACCTAGGAAGTGAACACTAAGCAATTGATTCACTAAGTGTAAGAGGATTGTACTAGATAGCATAGAGAGGTGGGGCTCTTCTAGATTGGTCTAGGACTCCAAAGGAACGTGAGTTGACTAGATTGCAATTGTATAGGAGAGAGGCTTCTCGGGGAGCTACTAGGATCCTAAGTCTTGTGAATCAATAAAAGCCGGTTGAATCCTAGGGTTATGGAAGAACCTTAGGCGGGGACGTAGGCCAAGTTCGTGCCAAACCTCGTAAACAACTCATCGAGTCCTTTATTTACTGCTTTACCTTATTTCCGCACTTGGTTCGATTGTTTAACTTTGTGATTCAGGTTTTCAGAGAAAAGACTAAGTCTAATCTCAAAGGGTTTTGCATGAGCTTCAAAAGTCTTGAGACTATCTACGAAAAACCGACATACTCTATTGAACCTTCACTTCTAATCCTTGCTATTCAAGGATAGAAATCTCTATCTATATCTAAATCTCTATATCTAAAAGCTTAAAGATAAGTAAATGGAATAACATAAATAAATCCAAAAGGGAAATTATATCTAAAAGGCTTAAATATCTTCAAGTGGATAAATCTTCTCTTAATTGGATGGATCTTCATAGACTCGGATAGACTCGGACAACTTCGGCCCCGAGGAATCCAAAACCGCGTCGGAAATCTCAAACCGCGCAACGCGGCTCAGGGTCCCTTTCCTCGATATCGAGTAAAGTCCTCGATATCGAGGAGACTGGTCCGTCGACTTGGCTTCAGCGGCATGCTCGACTAGCTGGTCCTCAATCTGCTCGGGTGCTGGCTCTCAGGTGTTGGCGATATCGAGTATCTTACTCGATATCGAGGAAATTGGCTTCGTCGACTTGGCTGGCTTGGCTTAGTCGAGCAACTCTCTTTGACACTGCTCGGACATGTGACCTGGGTTTGTCGATATCGAGGACTGGTGTTGCTCAACATCGGTTGTCTGATCAAGTCGAGTAGCTCTCCGCGGCTCCTCGATCAGGCTTCTTCCTCGACTTAGGGTTGGTCTTCAAGGCTTCGTCCATATCGAGTAACTAACTCGATATCGAGGAGTGTCCTGGAGTCGGGTTGCTTCGTTCCTCAGCTTCTCGACATGGCTGTCCTCGATCAATGCTGTGTCCGAACTTCTTTAGTCGATATTGACAAAGACTCGTCGATATCGAGTAGCTTTCAGCTTCCGTCTTTGCTTCTTGGTTTTCTCCCGAAATGGCTCCATATTCTGCAATATTAAACCAAAACTTATGTAGATCTCCATTTCTTGCAAATAAGCATATATTACATAAATTCGACATATTCCCAACCCGAAATATGCAAAGTGTATAGAATATGGAACTAAACTGTGTATTTCAACATGGCTATTTTAATAGACATCAAATCACCCCATACTTAGAATTGCTTGTCCTGAAGCAATAACCAATACCTGCAACACATCCTTCAAGTCTTCGCCTTTGTCAAAAGCAACATCTCAGGAGTAGTAGCAATGTAAGACAGGTGAATTTAACGTCATCACACATATATGAGAGATCCATAGGCATAGGCAATATAAATCCAATCTCATCAGGATAAAGTGTTTTCACTCAACTCTCAATGTGTTTAGGTTATGAAGATCAACTCTCAACTCAATTCCATGTACAATCTCATAAATATTGCAATTTAAATATAAATCCACTTCGCAACCAATTATGTAAATGCAACAAGAATTATTAGGAGGACTTCGCTCAATAGAAGTCTTCAAAGAAGATTCCATTCGACGGGGTTGTAATGGGGCTTGGTAAGAAATAAAAGGGTATGGAATTATTTGGCCATGTGGTGCTTAATAAAATTCGGGAATCAAGACTCCTAAATCTCTAACACAACCAAATCATAACTCTTAATCATATGCATCAACCAAACTCTCCAACTTATCTCAATGAAGTATGTGAACTTTCAAACTTAATTAACTTCTCCAAAGTATAAATCTTGCGAAAATGAAAGAAATAAGGTAAATTTGGCTCATGCACCTTATTCATAATTGCAAACTTTTCTTCTTTTGCCTTTTTTTTTTTTTTGAAAGGAAATAACTAGTGCATTTATAGGGTGAGCCAAAGATCCTTTTACATAGTATGCATAGCAAGATAAAAATATAAAACCAACTCATATCTCAATAAATTCAAAAATCCTCCTCACTTGAAATGAAACACAAGCTCATTCTTTCCACAAACCATTATTTCAACCAACTATAAGTTTTTAATTCCCAAATGGGGTCAGGCTCAATTTGGCTAAGGATAATTTTGTGGAGTTTATAATAAAAGTCTCAGGCTAATGTTCCGGCTTCAAGCAGGGATAATGCAGGGTAGGTAAAGAGAGGATAAAATTGGCTTAAAAGGTGCCTCCATCATTTAATTCTCATTAACATAAACATATAAATGCATTGGCTTTGTATAACTATCACAACATTTAGAGATGCATAGGAAGAGTAAATACACTCAAGAAAGCAGAGGGATTTGTAATGTTCTCCCTATAAGGCCAAAATTCTCACTGGAACAATTTTTGTTGGATTTTAACCTTTAGCTTATGATCATATGTGCTCAATTTCATCACAAGTTCACAATCCACATAAAAACAATTTCGAGGACTTAGGCTAAACCTTTCAAACACGCCATAGGATTTACATGATCAAGTTAGTCATTATTTATCATCGTAGGACATCTAAGTTAGGGTATAGAAACTAAGACAATGCAAAAATTAAACATGTATTTTTTTTCGACATTTTTTATATTTTTTTTATTTAACTAAAAAAACAAGACTGAAGTATGACAAAAGACTTAAATGCATAAAACTTAAACATGAATGCATAACATATAATAAAATTTCACCATGTAAAAACAAAAGCACGACTAAAACATATGATAATGATAATGAGCCCTTCCCCCACCCCATACTTAAAATATACAGTGTCCCCACTGTATAAAATCAAATAAAAACAAGAGTAAAGGAAGGAACTCACAGAATAACGCATCGAGGAGGGTAGAAACAGGGCATGTCGAGTAAACTTCTTGTCGATATCGAGTATTGTACTCGATATCGAGTAGGCTCTTTCCGTCGAGTGGAATCTGAAGTCGAGGAGACTCTTCTGGCTTAGTCGATATCGAGTTGGGCTACTCGATATCGACGAACATCTGGGCTGCTCTCTTTTGGTCGTTGTCGATTGGCCTAGTCGATTCCGACTGTTCTTTCAGGGACTTCTTCATTCCACCTTTCGCGATCCTTTTATGCTTGCCGACCTAAAAGTGTTGGATTGCACACAAAGACTAGACTTTCCACATGAAGTATTCTAAACCAAAAAAAAAAAAACCAAAACCAAAATCAAAAGTTTCAAAGTCCCAAAATTCAAAAAGTTTTATATACATGCTCTAGATTTTAGTGTCGCTAGGCCGACTTCTTCTTTTATGCTCAAGGACCATTAATGTGGGCCCCTCTTATGCTTGGCCCTTCTCCTGGATCATCTAGGTCCTGATTGTAGTATGCAAGCTCAGCTGACAGATGGTTGCTTGCATATTCTTCTTCTACTTTCTTCTTTTTCTTCCCAGCTCTCAGTTTCCGCAGATTCTCTCATCGCCTATGGTGAAGGTGAGCAATTGCTGTTTGACACTAATCTTGGCATCTGCAGTAGCTAAGAATGGTCTACCAAGAATAATAAGGCTAGTAGGATCTTCAACACAGTCTATAATAAGGAAATCTGCTGGAATAAATAATTTACCAACCTGGACAGGGACATTCTCAACTATACCTGTAGGGATGACCACTGTATTGTTTGCCATTATAGCTTAGCATCCACATTCTCTATACATCCTATCTTCACCTTCCGCCAGATTGATAAGGGCATGATGCTCACACTTGCTCCTAAATCACACAAGGACTCATATTTATATTGTCCAAATCCCACAGTAACAGAAAACTTATCAAGGTTAGGTCTCTTTTCAGGGAAGTGGAGTACTTTGCATTCACCGGCGATCTCTAAGATGGATCGCTTCTTGCTCGGGATTTCCTTCAGGAATTTGACATATCCAGGCATCTCTTGCAGGGCTTCTGTTAAAGGAATAGAGACATTCAGTTCTTGCATCATATTAACAAAATGGTTAAACCTACCTGCAGTGGGATCTTTCAGCGCTTTGGAAGGGAAAGGCAATGTCTTTTTCTGCTTTGGAGCCAGATCAGACGTCGGAGGTGTTGCAGAGTCGTCGACATCGGCCATCTTTTCCTCGATATCGACCAAAGGTTCCTCGATATCGACAAGAGTTGTCGATCTCGAGTTGCTGGGCTGGGTAGTGGAGTCCGAGCCTGGCTTCTGGTCTGTGTCGAGGAGGTTTTTGTCGATATTGACCAAGGGCTCCTCGATATCAAGTTGCTGCTGCTCGTTGTCGAGTTGCTACTCTGCCTTGTCTTTGTGCTTTCCGACCTCTGGCTCGTGTAATTGGTGCCCACTTTTGAGTTTGATAGGTGCGACGTGTCCAATCTTCCCTTTAGGATTTGGTTCTGTTTGCCCAGGGAGTTGTCCGGATGGTCGTGGGATCTGCGCCGTGAATTAACCCATTTGAGTCTCAATGCTTCTTTTCCAGATGTCTAGCTCTCCAAATTTTGTATTGATGTTCTGGAACTGGTTGTTGATGGTGCCTTGGTTCCAGCGCATCTCTTCTAGTACGAGCTGTAAGTCATCCTTCTTTTGATCCCTTTCTGGATGTCCTGGAGCTCTGTATGGCGGGGGGTTCCTAGGAGGACCTTGGTTCCACTGTGGTTGATAGAACCTTTGATCCCCCATATAGCGATTGAGACCCCCTGCGTAAGCTACCTCTTCGTGTGTCTCTGCCATCCTGACTTGCTCTGTGTGTGGGCACTCAGTAGTGGTGTGCCGCTGTGATCCACGTTCGATGCAAGGCTGGTTGACAGAGAGATACTTGACTTGCTTGAGGAGCTTGCGATTCTGGTCTCTGTAGAATTGCTCCCTGATATCTGGGTCAATCTCCTTGGAAGCTTCATAGAGGGGCATAGATGATGCTGGCCTGGCATAGGAGTTCTCCTCATAGTTTGTGGTAGACCCATACTTGTTGTCATAATTGGTGAGCTTGTCAAGTACACCCCATGCGTCAACTGGTGGCATCGTCAGATACTCATATCTAGTATACTGATTGATCCTGTCTTTAGTGACTTGGTCAAGAGAATTGAAGAAGATCTCTTGAATGACGTAGGGTGGCTGTCCATGAGTAGGGCAAGATCGCAGCAGTTCTTTGTATCGTTCCCATGCTTTTACCAGCGGCTCCCCAGACTTCTGTTTGAAAGTTGTGATATTCTAGCGGAGGAGTGCTGTCTTAGCAGAAGGGAAGAATTTGTTGAGAAACTCTTGCTCCACTTGGGCCCATGTTGTGAGGGATCTTGGTTTTAGTCCTTCTAGCCACTTTAATGCAGGTCCGGCGAGGGACCAACGGAAGGCCTTCATCTTGACATATTCCAGAGTTGTACCTTCAACAAGAGTATGACACATGTCAGAAAAATTGGTAATATGTTCAAGAGGGAATTCATTAAATTTTCCATAAAAAGCATTATTTTTAAGTTCTATAAGGAATTGAGTGCGAATTTCAAATGAATTTTCAGGGATTAGAATAGCCGATTCAGGCACGACGAGAGTCGGGTGCATATAATCCTCTGCAGTGGTTGGGTATTGGGCAAGCTCAGCTTCTGCTTGCCTTGCGCGCTCAGCTTCCTGATCCCTTCATGCTCTCTCAGCGGCGATAGCATTATCCTTGGCGGCTAGTTCCCTTGTAAGCCTCTCAATCAGCTGTTCTTGTGTTTCTGCGGCCGCCATGGCTCTTTTCAGTTTAGCTTGGATGTGTATAAGGCGCTCCGGTTCATCTAAGGCATCAAACTCAGGTGTTTGACCAGAACGGCTCATATACCTGTAAAGTAACTCAAAGTAGATGTGAGATTTAACCACCTAAGGCGCGAATGATAGCTTCCCCGGCAACGACGCCAATTTGTTGCAGGGGGAAATCGAGAATGCAAATATAAAATATAACTAAATCAAAGCAAACCAGATTCCGTCCCTTGCAAATGATTACAAGACTTCCTCCCGATGCAGTAGTGGGAAGTCAGGATCGATCCACGAGGAAGCATGTCAGCGGATCCTAGGCAGCGGTGGAATATCACGTCAGAAGTCGACCACAGGTTGTCGATCTCGACTAGGGTTAGTCGATAAAAGATCGGACAAGTCGAACAGCGCAGCAGCAGTCGCAGGTGGTTGTCGATATCGAGGAAGCCCGACTCGATATCGAGTAAAGTTGTCGATGTCGATGAAGCTCTTGTCGAGAACCTGCACAGGAAAAGCCACGACGGTCTGGGATCGGGGATCAGTAACTCGATATCGACAAGAACTAGTCGATATCGAGGAAGGCAGAACTTCAAACGAAATAAAATAAAGACAAAGGCTTTGGGATTCTCGAAATAATCTTTATAAAAGACAACTTCCAAGATTGGGGTTTGCAACAACAATAACCAAGCATGCATAAGGCAGAAATAGACAGATAATCATGTAAATTGCATCAAAGGATTAAGCTTTCGCCTTTTCCAACAATTAGACAACTCTTTCAAGAAACCCTAATTGCCTCTACTGATTTTATGTTTACAATCCAAGTTGCTAGCATGGACCTCCAATTATGGGTAATAAACACATAACAAGTAGTAGATGCTTAAAACATGATAAAAGTTGGATCTTTACCTGAAACACGCAGGGCTATCGTCGGGCTCGCCCCAACCCTAGAAGTATGTGGACTACTCGCTCTTCATCGCAACTGCAGACATCGATTGAAATGAAATAACTACTTGCATTAAATCAAACAGAGCTTACAACCAAAGGAAGCCAATTCCGCTCTCGCTTCACCAACTCCTCTTGGCCACTCACTCTCTCTCTACTACTACTTCTCCTACTGAATTTTTATGCTTAGAAATCAGCCCCATGGGCTTTATTTATAGGCTTCTAATCCTTGCTATTCAAGGATAGAAACCTCTATCTATATCTAAATCTCCACATCTAAAAGCTTAAAGATAAATAAATGGAATAACATAAATAAATCCAAAAAGGAAATTATATCTAAAGGGCTTAAATATCTTCAAGTGGATAAATCTTCTCTTCATTGGATGGATCTTGATAGACTCGGACAACTTCGGCCCCAAGGAATCCAAAACCGCGTCGGATATCTCAAACCGCGTAACGCGGCTCATGGTCCCTTTACTCGATATCGAGTAAGGTCTTCGATAATGAGGAGACTGGCCCGTCGACTTGGCTTCAGTGGCATGCTCGACTAGCGGGTCCTCGATCTGCTCGGGTGCTGGCTCTCAGGTGTTGTTGATATCGAGTATCTTACTCGATATCGAGGAAATTGGCTTCGTCGACTTGGCTGGCTTGGCTTAGTCGAGCAACTCTCTTTGACACTGCTCGGACATGTGACCTGGGTTTGTCGATATCGAGGAGTTTCCTTGATATCGAGGACTAGTGTTGCTCAACATCGGTTGTCTGGTCAAGTCGAGTAGCTCTCCGCGGCTCCTCGATCAGGCTTCTTCCTCGACTTCGGGCTGGTCTTCAAGGCTTTGTCGATATCGAGTAACTAACTCGATATCGAGGAGTGTCCTGGAGTCGGGTTGCTTCGTTCCTCAGCTTCTCGACATGGCTGTCCTCGATCAATGTTGTGTCCAGACTTTTTTACTCGATATCGACAAAGAATCGTCGATATCGAGTAGCTTTCAGCTTCCGTCTTTGCTTCTTAGTTTTCTCCCGAAATGGCTCCATATTCTGCAATATTAAACCAAAACTTATGTAGATCTCCATTTCTTGCAAATAAGCATATATTACATAAATTCGACATATTCCCAACCCGAAATATGCAAAGTGTATAGAATATGGAACTAAACTGTGTATTTCAACATGGCTATTTTAATAGACATCAGTTGCCGGGGGAGCGTTTCCTACAACAGTAGGTAGATGATCGATGGATGATCATCGTGCCGTCGTCGTCCTTGTTCTGACAAGGTCGAGGTTCAACCTCAGGGCACCATGAAGGCAACAAGGCCGATTTTGTAATTAATCCAACCAAATCGATCGTGTTCTTCAATAAAACAGAGGCGGTGTCGGGGCACCAGGAAGGCGCCAAGTCCGGTCCTGGTTGGGGTCAAACGCTGTCTCCAAACGCCTATTCCTTGGATTCAGCAGCGGCTTCACCTTCGGATGCCGAGATCCTCCGATGCGATTGTTGAAGTTGTAGCCAAGGATTGCTTCCACCTCGTCTAGGCTCGATAGCAACTCGTCGTTGGAATTAGATTTGATCGGAGGAGGTGGTGTTAATGGTGGAGGTTGTTGATCAGCTGTCATGACCATCTGGGGATGTATTGCGGCAATTTAGAGGGAAAAGGGGGAGATTATAGAGAACGAGTCAGACGTCCATGGAGGCGAAATTAGGGTAAACTCATGTTGATAACTTATTGTAAACTAGGAAGGCGCCATTTGGTTGGGTGTTAGAGTGAGAAACTAGAGAGAGAAACTCTCTTTTAAGGTTCTCTTCTCTTGGGTTTTCTTATCTCGTTTTGGCCCTTCCCCGTTACTCCACCCACGTATATCAAAACCTTAACTTGTTTACAAATTCTATTTATTGGGTGCGGTTTCTGGGTGTTATTTTTGCAAGATTTGGAGTGTTTCTTCTGTTGAGAGGTGGTTTATTGAAGTATTTGTGCGGTATTTGGCCTGTTTGGCCGCTCGTGCTCACCGAGGGGTTCTCCGACATCGTCTTGCCCAATCTGGGCAGTGCTCGGTGTGACTGCTCTCGTGGGTCTCGTTCTTGCAGTAGGGTCCCGGCGGTTTGTTGGCGGTTCGCTTCGGATCTGTTTCTTCCTCCCGTTGGGTATGGTATGGTGGCGGCGGCTCTTTGGCCTTGTTGTGGGTTGGGTTTCGACTTCAAGGCGGTTAGATCTGGGCTCCTATTGGTGGGTGAGATTTGTGCGGGGTTCAGATCGGTTTTGTCTTGCTGTCTCGCCCCTCGCTTTAGGTTCTGACTGGTGGGGGTGCGTGTACGGTGGCTCGTGGTTCAGTGGTGTTGGTTCTGTCTTGGGTTCGCAGCTGATGCCATTTGGCTCGTTGGGAGGAGGTGTGTGATGGCTGTCTATGTGGGCGACTAGTGGTGCGATGGGGCTGCAGCATAGAGCTCCCCCTAGTTGCGGGACGGGCTATCCTTTCTCTCGTCTGGCCGGTCTGTTTCGGGTTGTGCTGCGTCCCTAGGTCCGAGTCCCCCTCTTCTGCCGCTTGCTTTCTCTCTTGTCTCTGCTGGTTGGTCGGAATCTCAACTGGGCTTGGAGTTGCTGCTGTCATGCTTGAATGCTGTGGAATTGGTGGGTGTTCATTGGGTGGTGGAGCTGTTCGTATCGGCTGCTGGTGTCTTTATCTTCCTTCGTCGGCGAGTTCGGGCTCCTCATATTGATCATGGGCTGAACGTGAGCCTTTTCTCTCGCCGGGGATGGTGGTGGCGTGTGTGGGCCGATCTGAGGTGATAACGCGTGGGAGATTGGTGCACTGTCTGACGTCCTTTTGCTCAGACGTGGTAGCGTGTGAAAGTGGTGATATGTTAGCTTTTCCATAAAGCTGCAATGGGTAGTCTTTTGTTTAATTTTAATCGGAAATTTCGCGAGATACCCTCGTGATATTGCAGTTTTCGCCGGATGTAAAGAAGTTTGACATATTTTGCGTGGTACCCCTGTGTTTTGTTTTTATTTTGTCTCGCGCCCTCCTCGGTTAAAACTAACAGAAATTGGCAATTCCGTTTGATTTGAATAAAAAAAAAGGAAAAGAAAGAAAAGAAATAAACCTGGAAAAGAAAGAGAGAGACGCACAGTTCGACGCTGAAGGAGACGAAGAGAGATTTTCGAGCAATTAAGTGTGGCTGCCGGTGAGAAAGGTGAGAGAAAGGAAGGCGAATACCAGAGAAGAGAACGGCGGCGACGGTGACTGAGGACGGCGGCGAGACATGTGAGTAACTTTCCCTTCAATCTAGGGTTTGGGGATTTAGGGGTTAGGGGTGAGGATTCGAATTGTCGAAATTGACGGGATGATTCGAACTCTTGGGGATTTAGGGGTTAGTAATGGGGGCCGAATCGTCCACAAAGCTTTTGTTTGGGTGATTACAACTTGAATTATAGGTTTACATTATACCATATTTACATGATAGCTTAAGGATTCTTGATTTTTATAAAAGCTCTTGTTTATTATAATGTGTATGACAAGGAGTTGTTTTGTTGATCTTCTTTAAGTGGATAGTTTCATTTAGGCTTAAAGAGGTGCCTAGTTTGATTTAACTGTCAACAGATTGGGGAAGGATCCTTGATTTTTATAAAAGCTCAAAATCGATTGATTCCAACATATGAAATAAGTAAAGCATGTGTGCCATATTTGGGAGTATACTCTTTTGATTTAACTATCAATAAATTGGGGAACGATCGTTGATGCTTTTGTCTCGATTAATTGAAGTGTCACAAAATCACTACAGGATGAGTACACAATCGTCCACAGATTGGGGAAGAATTGAAAAAAAAATCACTCGGGTTCTATGCAAACACGATGTGCCTGCTGTGGTTTTAACGGTAACTGACACGACTAAACCTTCATATTTAAAACGCTTTCATCGATGTCCATTTTGGAAGGTATGTTCTAGTCACTTGTGTTGATTAAAATGCTATTGTGAGATGCATCTACTTTGTCATTTTGCCAATGATGTTGTTCGTTTATTGTTTATAGGGGAAATATGACTGCACATTTTTTCAATGGTGTGAGAACGACGCACCTACTCCGAATTCTAATCTACCATTGACGAATGATACTTTCCAAGATTACAAAACAAAAGTGGAGTTGCTTGAGTCGAGTCTTGCGGATTCAAAAGAGAAGAGAAAGTTGTTACAAATTAAGGTGAATTCACTTGAAGTTGAGAATGCCTCTTTGAAGACGGAGAATTCAATGCTGAAGGCGGACAAAAATTCGAATGTTGCAAGGGAGAATTTCACCACAAGACTTGTCCTATATCCTCTTTGGGGTGTTGTTTTTATTGTAGCATTAGGTTATGTTGTATCGTTGATGTAACCCAATTATCTCTAACCATCATGGCCTATATGAATTTAGGGATTCCTATCATAAGGATATATCCATGGATGTTTTAATGTTGTTCTAAGAACGTCGATTTGTATTACAAATGATAGCACGCTATATGTTCTTTGTTTGGTCAGTACTTTTGTTGAATGTTCTTATTTGCAAAAATGAGGCTTGTGGGTTGAATGCTAATAGTTGGCCTATATGAATTTAGGGAGCCTTCTTTTGTTCAGAAAATAAGGTTATGCAAAGGAAGGGATGGTTGACTGATGGTAATGTGGAGCTACACATTCATCCAAATATATATAGCAAAAATTAAAGCATACCTCTTTCTCCTTCAGCAGAGCTGCATAATTAACTGAAACAATAGACATAATAAGCTTCAATTTTCAGTTTCCATCACTTCAATCAAATAGCAAAAAAAGGTCAAGAGAGCCAAATAAGGTTATGCAAAGGAAGGGATGGTTGATTGATGGTAATGTGGAGCTACACATTCATCCAAATATATATAGCAAAAAAAGGTCAAGAGAGCCAAGTACAGGAGGCTCTTCTGTTTCGAGTTAGCCAATTACAGCAGCCAAGTACATAGCAAAAAAAGGTCCCTCATGTTTCGGGTTAGCCAAGTACATCAGCCAAATACATAGCAAAAGAAGGTCAAGTACAGCACCCAAGTACACATTCATCAGACATTTGTAATTGAAATCCTTGATCAAAAGCTAGCGACCATTCTTCTACTGAGTCTCTGCTGTCCAAGGAGCCGAGGACATAACTTCGCCGGTTTACTGTAGTTGTTCCCCTTTGTTTGTCTCATTTGTTTTCTTTGACCGTGATCGTCGTTGAACTCGGATTCCTTGTTCTGCTCTCGCCTCTTTTGCAGTTGGTCCACCTTTGCACGTCTTGACATTGTGACCATATGCCTACGATGATCAAATGCATGACAGATTCGTTACAAACGAATGATTAAAAGGAGGCCGCTGTCGACAACTTCTAAAACAATACAATAGTAGGACAAGACCTGACATCTTCCACATCGCACAAGGCGACCTCTTTCCAGCAGGAGCTTCTCCCTCTTTTCGTCTTCTAGTTTTCGGTGGTCTTCTGACTCCCCTTTTCATGGTTGGTGGGTCCACTCTTGGAAGATCAAATGATGGCCACTGCTCCTCATCTGGAACAGCCCTGCAATAACATCATACAAATGGTGACAGACAATATTCTTTCCACATCGATTGAGCAAATAATGACATTAGTGTACCTATAATTAACAGAGTAGGTTGTTTTATACAGGCTGATGGAATACCACCGGGAAACATAATGCTCCGGATGACCCCTGCTCTCGATTATCGCCCTCACCGCATGTCGACATGGGATTCCTCGGATTTGCCACTCTCCACACCCACAAGTTTGATCATTGATGTTTACGGCCAAAGCAGACTTACCTTCCATCACTTGGTACTCAGTGGGTGACGCTTTGAAAGCCTTTGACCATTACCATGCCAGAACAGAATTTCAGAATTCGAGAAATACAATTTTAGATTTAAGAAATGCAATCAGCTGGCTGATGGAAGGTAAACACAAAACATAAATTTCAGATTTCACAATTTTGAGATTTCAGAATTCGAAATGCAAGAGGGCTACACAGCTGCAATCTTATACTCAAAATTCAGAAATCTGAAATTTCAGATTTCATTTTGAGATTTCAGATTACAATCTTATACTCATAAATTTCAGATTTCAGAATTTAGAGATTTCAGAATTTTGAGATTTCAGCTGCAATAGGGCTACACAGCTGCACTCTTATACTCAAAATTCTGAAATCTGAAAATTCAGATTGCATTTTGAGAATTTCAGATTGCAATCTTATACTCATAAATTTGAGATTTCAGAATTTTGAGATTTCAGCTGCAAGAGGGCTACACAGCTGCACTCTTATACTCAAAATTCTGAAATCTGAAATTTCAGATTGCATTTTGAGAATTTCATATTTTAGCTGCACTTTCAGAATTTCATAATTTTGAGAATTTCAGAATTTTGAGATTTCAGAATTTTGAGATTTCAGCTACAAGAGGGCTACACAGCTGCACTCTTATACTCAAAATTCTGAAATCTGAAATTTCAGAATTTCAGAATTCAGAATTCAGAATTTTATGGAGCTTAGAAACTAGGACACAAAACATATATTTCATAATTAAGAATTTTCAGCAATAAGTGACATACTTGCAACGCCCTCGAATCCATAACGGCCTTTTCCAGCTTCTTCTTAGCATAGTCGGTAATGCCATCAGCCGGTAAACTCCCCGCAACTTCTTGTCTACTACAATGTCTAACCATGATGGTGCGTCTAATACCTACACGTTTTCCGACATGGAATCAGTCATTGGTATAATGCAGCAACCCCTTTAAAGTGGATATGTTAAGTGAAAGAGTTTCAGTTATACTTTCAAGCAAGGATAAGACCGGAAGGCATCTGTCGGATCCTAATGTGGAATTAAATGACTCCACAAAATTACTTGAAGTGTGAGGTGCGTGCAAAGTGTGATCATACCTATACCGTGCCCAACACTCAAATTCACCCACCGATTGAAGCCAATTTACAGCCCCCTTACCAGCAACAATTTCTACTCTCTCCATTGCTTTCCTAAATTTATGCTCAGAGAATGCTTTGCAACAAGACCAAAACACGTTCTTCAGAAGCAATCCTTGAAAGGCCTTCTTAAATTTAGCATAGAGGTGTGTACAACAATAACGTCGGACAACCGATGGCCACACTTCTGCGAGGGCTGGTTCAACACCCTACAAAGGTGAGAATGAATAAGTATTTGCATATAAATGAATCATTAAAGCCATCTAACAAAAAAACAGTGACTAAATTCTAACAAAAAAACAGTGAATAAACTAAGTAATAAGTACTTACCCATAAACCAATTATAACAAAAAAAACAGTGACTAAATTGAAGTAAAACGATACCTTTTGAACAATAACGTCGGACAGCCGATGGCCACACTTCTGCGAGGGCTGGTTCAACACCCTACAAAGGTGAGAATGAATAAGTATTTGCATATAAATGAATCATTAAAGCCATCTAACAAAAAAACAGTGACTAAATTCTAACAAAAAAACAGTGAATAAACTAAGTAATAAGTACTTACCCATAAACCAATTATAACAAAAAAAAACAGTGACTAAATTGAAGTAAAACGATACCTTTTGCCTGTCTGAGATAATACACCAGTTGGCTCTATCACTGCTCCTTAAAACCTCCCATAGTTGATGAAAAAACGAAGACCATGTGCTCTTTGATTCGTTCTCATACACACCGTATGCTTTAGGAAAAATTTCATTATTTCCATCAACCACAATAGCGGACAATACAATACCACCATATTTTCCCTTTAGATGACATCCGTCTACTCCAATCAATCCCCTACACCCGTGAATGGCTCCATCTATCATTGACTTCATCGATATGAACACACTCTTAAATTGTGGTGGCCTCTCAGGATCATCTCTGCGTTGTACCCAAACAACATGAGCTCTAGACCCGGGATTCGACGACTTAACCACCTCACAATAACCCGGTAAACTCCCATACGAAATGTCATGCTTCCCATTAATGATCGCAAGAGAAAGCGTCCTTTGCTTTGTACAAGGAGTTTATCTTCATGTTTACTCCGTATTTAGTCATCAATAGACGTTGCATAGTTGCTCCAGTGATCTCATCATCCGCTCTAACATGGTCAAGTAGCTTATTCGCAGCCCACTCCGGAGTTGCCATTGAATTGAACTAGTTTGAGGCAACTATGAGATCCGTCCAATGACTTTATTGCCTAAGTAACCCCATCCGGAAGTCTTGACGAATGAATCCTCCAATTGCATGCTGATTGTCCACAAACAGCAGTGTACCTAATCTGATCCGCTTTTACTACCACAATGGAGAAACCCTCCCGCACACAATAATCTCTCAATACATTCATGAAATCCTCCTTATCCACAAAAATCATCCAAACCATCAATTTTATACTTCCAAACCTATTATCACCATACAACTCTCCGTTGTCATATATTCTATCGAAGTAATCACCATTGTCATTATCGTAACCACCAACATCATCAGAAGCCAAATCAACAGAAGCCAAATCAACGTCATGTGATGCATTAGAAGCCACATCAACATCATGTGATGCATTTGAAGCCAAATCAACATTCAACAATTCAAAGTTAGTTGCAGAATCAGGGGCTGCAAAATCAATCACGTTTTCCTTCGTCCTACTAACTTCACCGGATGTGGGTACACTAGGTGTAGAGTGAGTTCGAGTTTTTGGCACAAAAATCCCTCTCCTTCTTGCTGTAGTAGCAGGGATCTTCCTACTATAAGCAGATTGACTATCATAGCTTGACCTTTCTACCGGTCTTTTAGACTCAATCAAACCTCTTGCTAAGTCTAGAGTCTTAGAAGGCGAGTCACCCGATCCTATGGCTAGTTTGATCAATCTCTTCTCACTAAACACATTGATCATATTCATAACATCAATATCACTCAGGAGCTGAAAATTTTGACAAGCATGAGCATACCACAATGTTGGATTTTCGGGAATAATCATGCCTTTCTTTTCTGCCCCCTCTAATAATTCAACAAATATATCCAATACGCTACACTTATCCGGGTCTTCCACCACATATTCAATGTAGTCATGATGAATATAACGCATTTGGAAGACTATCTTATCTGACATCCTACATAACATAATAAAAAATTCACACTGTAATAACACTGTAATTCGCATTTTGTGATGCAATTCAAAATTAAGGAAACAACCACTGTAATTTCAACCTACAAGTGTTCAAATACAAACCCTAGCCCTCAAATACAACCCCTAGCCCCCAATTTCCCATGTAATTTCCACCTAACAATGTTCAAATAAAAACCCTAGCCCCCAATTTCCATGACAAACTAACAATGTTCAAATAATTTCAACCTAACCCCTGTAATTTTAAGGAAGGGGAGAAGTTTCCAGTACTAACCTTTTACCACTGTCAATTGTAGCTCCGGTCGGCGACCTAGAGTCGTGGTTGCCTTCGTTGTCAATTGTTTCTGCCCGATTGCTGCTTGGTTCCTCTCTCGGCTCGACATCCCCCATGTGCTCAGTCGGAGGCTGCGTACTCCTGCCTTCTCCTTCGTTCTCCTGCATTCGAACTCCTGTCTTCATTCCCCTTCACTGCTCGAACATCTCTCTTCGTCTCCTTCAGCGTCGAACTGTGCGTCTCTCTCTTTCTTTTCCAGGTTTATTTCTTTTCTTTCTTTTCTTTTTTTTTTTTATTCATATAAACGGAATTGCCAATTTCTGTTAGTTTTAACCGAGGAGGGCGCGAGACAAAATAAAAACAAAACATAGGAGTACCACGCGAAATATGTCAAACTTCTGTACACCCGGCGAAAATTGCAATACCACGAGGGTACCTCGCGAAATTTCCGAATTTTAATTAAGCTTGGTTGTTTAATTTTAATTAAGCTTGGTGGGGTTTGACCGTGAGTGGCATTTGAGGTGTACTAGTTGGTATTCGCGTGCTTCGCACGCGAATTGTTGATCGCCACCGATTTCTTTTGATTTCGTCAGAAGTGGAACTCCAGAAATAAGAGCCTTGAAGAGAGCAAACTGTTCTACCACATATTATGACTATGTTAGGATAATGATATCCATATCACTAAATCTAGACTACCATAAGAACTCCGAACAAATTCCCATACGAAAAGAATGCTGCTAGCATCAGTACTCTTTCAAACAAAAAAGCCACACTGCAACAGTTTATGAATGTCTAATGAAGCATATTTACAACAACTTATGAATGTCTAATGAAGCGTATTTTCAGGTCTCTCCTTCACTTGAACCCTTGAGAAGACATATATCAATCTTAAACAACCTTGACGCAGCTATACATATCATTAGCAACATAAAGTTGGCTGGGGAAAATATTAATAATTCTAATGACAACCACAAATGCATCTCACTGAAACAGTAGCTATCGGTACCTGTAATTAGAATCAACAATTGAAATCTAAACAAAACAACAAAGCTATCAGTAACTGTAATTTCCTTTGTCGGAGGAACTCATTCTCGATCTTCTTCTTCTTACCGATCCTCTTCATTTACTTGCTTGGGCAGCAAGAGAGTGCTCATGATGTGGTCAATCGGGAGTGGTTTGAGGCTCTTCGGTTCACTCTACCTTGCAGGCAACCTAGGATAAAAAATGGAGTTAGGTTCTTTCCATGTCTCTTTGCTTCCCAGTGATGTTTAGCGTTACCTATTTATTTATCTTACCATGTCTCTAGTTTAAGGATTTATCTATCTATCCATCTATGTTTCTGGAATCTCATAGTAAGAACTGAAGTTTGAAATGTTTTGATGCTGATCTTTTGATAGTAATAATGATATGTTAATGTGTTCATATTCTTGTACTTGAAAAGATGCTTTTAAAATGATGTGATTGGAGTAAGAGAGCAGAAAAGGGAGATTAGAACATGAGTTTATTAAATTACAAGACTTCCAAATTGTAGCTGCCAAATTAGAATCACTCGTAAAAATTGCTAACGCAGTATTTTTGTACGTACCTTGCAGTTTCTCGGTTCCTCTTCATCATCATCACACCGGATTGGCTGGCTGATGAGCTATTGAGCTGTGCTATAGCATCGCAGGGGGAGTCATCTGTCTTGCCCTGGGCATTACCACTGCCATAAGCGAGACACATGCTGCGGGTGGGTTCAGTTGTGTATTAACTGCTATTGCTTGGCTTACCGGCTCAGCATGTTGCTGCTTTTCTTCTTCATCATTCTATACCTGAGTCTCGGACCTTGGTAACAAGCTGCACTTTAGAAACCTCACTGCATTTGATTTGGTCATATCTTTAGCTAATTCTTTTCTGTGGGATACTTAGATGTGTATATTTGATCTATTTGTAGTCCGAAACGGTTAAAAAAGATTTTGTGAATTGGTATTTTTTTTTGTAGTGTACATTTATATATTTGTATCATTCTCCTTCTACCATCTTTTGATGTGCAATATCTGACCAATTATTTCATTTCAATACAAATTCACTATAGAGATAAATTACAGATGTGATGATATATCATCAGCACAATTCAATGGCTGACAAAAAAATCACTTTATATTTTAACGAAGGTAACCACTTGGCAACAAACACATCAGTAATCCAACGAAGTTCAAACTTACAAATCCAATAAAATTTGGTGTCGATTTCAGTACAGCACTTTAATTTGCTTTACCAAAACCTGGTTAGTGATCCAAATTAAAGTCTCAAATAAAAACCCTAGCCCCCAATTTCCATGACAAACTAACAATGTTCAAATAATTTCAACCTAACCCCTGTAATTTTAAGGAAGGGGAGAAGTTTCCAGTACTAACCTTTTACCACTGTCAATTGTAGCTCCGGTCGGCGACCTAGAGTCGTGGTTGCCTTCGTTGTCAATTGTTTCTGCCCGATTGCTGCTTGGTTCCTCTCTCGGCTCGACATCCCCCATGTGCTCAGTCGGAGGCTGCGTACTCCTGCCTTCTCCTTCGTTCTCCTGCATTCGAACTCCTGTCTTCATTCCCCTTCACTGCTCGAACATCTCTCTTCGTCTCCTTCAGCGTCGAACTGTGCGTCTCTCTCTTTCTTTTCCAGGTTTATTTCTTTTCTTTCTTTTCTTTTTTTTTTTATTCATATAAATGGAATTGCCAATTTCTGTTAGTTTTAACCGAGGAGGGCGCGAGACAAAATAAAAACAAAACATAGGAGTACCACGCGAAATATGTCAAACTTCTGTACACCCGGCGAAAATTGCAATACCACGAGGGTACCTCGCGAAATTTCCGAATTTTAATTAAGCTTGGTTGTTTAATTTTAATTAAGCTTGGTGGGGTTTGACCGTGAGTGGCATTTGAGGTGTACTAGTTGGTATTCGCGTGCTTCGCACGCGAATTGTTGATCGCCACCGATTTCTTTTGATTTCGTCAGAAGTGGAACTCCAGAAATAAGAGCCTTGAAGAGAGCAAACTGTTCTACCACATATTATGACTATGTTAGGATAATGATATCCATATCACTAAATCTAGACTACCATAAGAACTCCGAACAAATTCCCATACGAAAAGAATGCTGCTAGCATCAGTACTCTTTCAAACAAAAAAGCCACACTGCAACAGTTTATGAATGTCTAATGAAGCATATTTACAACAACTTATGAATGTCTAATGAAGCGTATTTTCAGGTCTCTCCTTCACTTGAACCCTTGAGAAGACATATATCAATCTTAAACAACCTTGACGCAGCTATACATATCATTAGCAACATAAAGTTGGCTGGGGAAAATATTAATAATTCTAATGACAACCACAAATGCATCTCACTGAAACAGTAGCTATCGGTACCTGTAATTAGAATCAACAATTGAAATCTAAACAAAACAACAAAGCTATCAGTAACTGTAATTTCCTTTGTCGGAGGAACTCATTCTCGATCTTCTTCTTCTTACCGATCCTCTTCATTTACTTGCTTGGGCAGCAAGAGAGTGCTCATGATGTGGTCAATCGGGAGTGGTTTGAGGCTCTTCGGTTCACTCTACCTTGCAGGCAACCTAGGATAAAAAATGGAGTTAGGTTCTTTCCATGTCTCTTTGCTTCCCAGTGATGTTTAGCGTTACCTATTTATTTATCTTACCATGTCTCTAGTTTAAGGATTTATCTATCTATCCATCTATGTTTCTGGAATCTCATAGTAAGAACTGAAGTTTGAAATGTTTTGATGCTGATCTTTTGATAGTAATAATGATATGTTAATGTGTTCATATTCTTGTACTTGAAAAGATGCTTTTAAAATGATGTGATTGGAGTAAGAGAGCAGAAAAGGGAGATTAGAACATGAGTTTATTAAATTACAAGACTTCCAAATTGTAGCTGCCAAATTAGAATCACTCGTAAAAATTGCTAACGCAGTATTTTTGTACGTACCTTGCAGTTTCTCGGTTCCTCTTCATCATCATCACACCGGATTGGCTGGCTGATGAGCTATTGAGCTGTGCTATAGCATCGCAGGGGGAGTCATCTGTCTTGCCCTGGGCATTACCACTGCCATAAGCGAGACACATGCTGCGGGTGGGTTCAGTTGTGTATTAACTGCTATTGCTTGGCTTACCGGCTCAGCATGTTGCTGCTTTTCTTCTTCATCATTCTATACCTGAGTCTCGGACCTTGGTAACAAGCTGCACTTTAGAAACCTCACTGCATTTGATTTGGTCATATCTTTAGCTAATTCTTTTCTGTGGGATACTTAGATGTGTATATTTGATCTATTTGTAGTCCGAAACGGTTAAAAAAGATTTTGTGAATTGGTATTTTTTTTTGTAGTGTACATTTATATATTTGTATCATTCTCCTTCTACCATCTTTTGATGTGCAATATCTGACCAATTATTTCATTTCAATACAAATTCACTATAGAGATAAATTACAGATGTGATGATATATCATCAGCACAATTCAATGGCTGACAAAAAAATCACTTTATATTTTAACGAAGGTAACCACTTGGCAACAAACACATCAGTAATCCAACGAAGTTCAAACTTACAAATCCAATAAAATTTGGTGTCGATTTCAGTACAGCACTTTAATTTGCTTTACCAAAACCTGGTTAGTGATCCAAATTAAAGTCTCAAAGGCAGAATTTCTCTCTTTGTTTCCGTCCCTACTCCTTTTAGCTTTGCAATGTCTACCGATCCCGCCCAATCAAACCGCAACTATCCCAAACCCTTTCTCGGTGGTTCAAAGAAGTTTATCTCTAGTCTTCAGTTTAGCATAACAATCTAACAAATTGAAATAGCAGCGGGAATTGGAAAGATTTGAGTCTTACTGACCTGATATTACGACAGCGACAGAAACGTCAAATGGAAGCCCTAAAACACCAACACGCGGTGGCCGGAGGTGAAGCAGCAGCACGGAACTTATCCAAAATAGGGAAATGTCGTAGTTTGAAGGCGGGAGAAAGTAGGAGTGAGAGTTTGGGGGTGAAAGCTAGGATCTTTAGGGTTAGGAAAGATGCGCATAGGGATCCATTCGGAGACACATAGTAAACGTGGGAGAAGCAAAAATGGAGGCCTGATGAGGAGAAAGAAAATAAGCACCGTGTTGGGGACGATTGGAGACGAAGCGAAGAGAACCAGAGAGAGGGTAAGGAAAAGGGAAACTGAGAGACGGCGATTTTGGAACAGAACTACAAGAGGAAGCGATGAAGCCTGAAGCGGGAAAAAAAGTGGCAAATTAGTAATTTTATGAGAACAGTGATAAAGTTAGGGGCAAAACGGTAAATCAGGTTTGTGCCACACTCTCCCTTTTATATATAATATAATAGATGTGTGTGATTATGTCATGCTGATGTGGCATGATGGGTAGAATACTTTTGTGGGTAGGGATCTATGGGTAGTAATATGTGGAGAACAACACTTTTGCGGAATGTAAGTTGTGGGTAGTATCATATTTTACGTAAGACTCTTGGTATGGTCTTACTTTTTGTTACTCCTTGGCTTCTGCCATCATCTATATATTTACCGGTTCAAAAAAAAACAACTTATTGTAAACTAGGGTAAAATAAAGGGAGGAGAATATGAGATTGTATTCAACTGATGTGTCTTGTGGGATATCGATCAATATAATATATATGAGTCATATCCTTGGACTACAAGTATAAGATAAATCTATCTAAAGAGGTAAAACTTTATTTATGTAAAGTGTATATCTTCGTACATCCACATAGTAATATTATAACATATACCAATTTTTATATTACGTTTTAAGTACTAATAATGGTACATTTTTTTAGTCAATTGACGGTTAACTAAAATAAGGGTGTTGTTAGATACACCGCAAACCCCCATTAAACATACACGTCGTAATTAACGTGCAGACCTTTTCAATTAATTAGCATGCTAAAAAATTTAATTAACCCACTTCAACCCTGCACGTTAATTCCGACATGCAGGATTTGGGGTGTATTTAGTTTCTCCGCTAAAATAATCTAATGTGACAATACATTCAAGGGAAAAGACAAAATGTGGATCTCTCTCTCTCTCTCATCGTGGGGAGTGAAGATGGAAGCATGTATGTAGACCTGGGCAAACGCGGGCCGGCCGGTCCGCCCGCTTTGTTGGAGAGGCTTGGGTAGAGGGAAAAGCCCAAGCGGACCGCTAAGCCCGGCCCGCGCCCGCAGCGGGTACGGGATTGGGTAGACCCGTCTTTTTTTATATTAAAATTAATATATGTATATATATAGATGTAATAAATAATATTGTATTAATTACTCATTTTAATAAAAAAAAAAGTAACTATATATATGTATGTAGGTAATTTAAAAAACAGTAACTATATATATGTATGTAAATAAAAAAATAACAGTAGGTAGTATATTTTTTTGATTAAAAACAGTAGGTTTAGTAGTTACTAGTTAGTATATAAATAATATATGTAATAAAAAACAGTAGGTTTAATAATATATGTATATATATTAAACAGTAGGTTTAATAAAAAAAACAGTGTAATAAAAAACAGTAGGTTTTTTATTAAAATTAGTAGGTTTAATAATATATGTAATAAAAAACAGTAGGTTTTTGATTAAAATCAGTAGGTTTAATAATATATGTAATATATATATATACATATATATATATATATATATATTAAAATTGATTATAATAAACTTAGTATAACTTTAATAAATAAAAATTGATTAGGTTTGCGGGTACCTGAGGGCTACCCGCATCCGCATTTGCGGACAGGCTTGGACACGACTTTCAACCCGTTAAGCGGGCTTAGCCCGACCCGCGTCCGCAACAACGGGACAAAATGTCGAACAAAGCCCGTCCCAAACCCGGCCCGTGCCCGCATTTGCCCGGGTCTACATGTACGTACCCTATTGATAGTATACGGGGCACATCAGGTACAATGGAGGTATCAAGCCACATTGATCGCAGTAGGGATTCTCTACAACCTTCCATGCTCCACTCCCTACTCCACCTATTTATTTGAACATTTATTTATTTATTTTTTAAAATAAAAAATTTATATTTATATTCCTAATATCTATTTTTATAAAATTTTATTTTGAAAAATCATGTTTTAAAATTTTTAATAATTATATTGTGTAAAATATTGCCTTTTTAATTTTAAACAAAATTTAAAAATGATTTTTTAAAACAAAATTTTATAAATATATAAAACCAAATGTTAGGAATATAAATATAAATTTTTAATTTTTTTTAAGATTATATAAATGTTAAAATAAATTTGTGGAGTAGAGAGTGGAGTATGAAATGTGTAGAAGATCTTGTTTGCATTGATCGTGGCAGCATCAGGACTGTAATTCAGTCTTTTTACGGAGTAATAAACTTACCTACTTCCCGTTTCTTTTTATTTGAGTTTTTAAGTCATTTATATTTTTTTAAAAACATAAAAAACATAAAAACCATAAAAAGTATTAAATTTTTTATTCAATCTTTTTAATAATATTATATTTATTAGTAATAAATATGAGATTATTAAAAAACTTATTAAAAAATATTTTATATTAAACCCTCCGTTCGGAAATATATCTTTTTTAGATCTATGCACGCTAATTTAGAAATGTTATATTACTAGTGGAATAGTAATAAGTTAAAATTAAATTTTGTTTTCAATTCGTAAGGAGGAGAGTATGGCTGATGAAAAATTAGAGTAATGATTAGATCTAAAAGTAGGTTAAGTTTAATGATTAAATCTAAAATGGCATGTATTTTTAACAAAATTATATGGGATAAAAGGACATGTATTGAGGGACGGAGGAATTAGTTTTTATCACCTTAAAAAATGTATATGAATAATAAAAAGTCGATTGATTAGGAATAGAGGGAGTATTTAACTTGATATTTTAGATTTTTTTTAATGCTCAATGGTTTAGTGATTAATATGCCCTTTTGTTAAAAAAAAATATTTGGTCTCAAAAGTTGAAGTCAGCCTCATGGAATCGATTTTTCATGTATTTTTATCTAATGATTTTAACCCAAATCCGGATCCTCTTCACATATTAGGACACCAAATAAGCTAATCTCCACCCTCCAAATATTTTAACGGTCAAGATTAATCCTCTTTAAAAAAAAAATTATATCCACCATCTTCATCCCCCATCCGCGAATTCCCAGCAACCACCACCATTGTCGTCGCCGCCGCTCCCTGACCTGCTGCACTGCCCTCGCTGCCGCTCCCTGGTCCACCTCCTTGGTGCACTGCCCTCCCCGGTACTCCACCCCCCTCATGGACGCCATCACCATGGTTTGTACTCTTGTTAGCATTGCACTGAAAAAGCAATGGCTGCGTTGTGAATTCCATTCCTAAAGAGGCTCACGAATTGCCTTCCAAAGTGTTGAACTCAATGGACAACTATGCATATTAAACTAGTGATCTGATGAGAGATCAATGTAAGTTCCTTAACCTTATTTCAAATCAAGCAATGGAAATTTTAACAAAAACCTTCCATGCCATAAACTGAGTCTCCAATTGAAATCTCACAGACAAGCTTTAGTTCCCAAAGCAGTTTCAGCGAGGGAAATTCAGAAAGAAAACCACTCTTCTGCACTAATTGCAAGAAGACAAACCGCACCGTAGATCGTTGCTTCTTTTGATTGAGTTTCCACTGGGTTATGCTGAGAATCGATACATCAAGGGGAATTGAATCTGTGAAGGTGGTTTCAATGGTGGTGGTTGCCTGGGAATTGAATCTGCGAAGGGGGAGATGAGAGGGGCATTCCAATTGAAAAACCTGTGACGGAGGCGGCGAGGGCAGTGCACCAAGGAGATGGACTGGGGAGCGGCGGCGTGGGCGGTGCAGCAGGTGGATCGGGGAGCGGCAGCGACGACAATGGTGGTGGTTGCTGGGAATCCGCGGATGAGGGATGAAGATGGTGGATATAATTTTTTTTTAAAGAGGATTAATCTTGACCATTAAAATATTTGGAGGGTGGAGATTAGCTTATTAGGTGTCTTAATATGTGGAGAGGATCCGGATAGTTTTGCTAGAATTTTCCATAATAAATTACACATAACCACCCTTAAATTTGAAGCATTATTCGATATATATATATATATATACCGAATAATGCTTCAAATTTCACTGAATAATGTTTCACATTTCACCGAATAATATTTTGTGCACAATGCACATCCTAAGCCTTGTGTCTGCAATGACGATAGTTGAGCCATCATATCCTCTCTCATAGACTCAGATACTTCAGACGATCCACATGCACCAACGGACGTAGCACCACGCACATTGCGATTCCTTTTCAACATGGATTCAGACTCGGATCCCATGCCTATAACTCTTCCTTTTCTTGAACCACCGGTTGCTTTCAACCATATTTCATTCTTATTAATCAAGGGAGGTACCTCACTGTCCGGGGCCTCTTGTGTTGCTTCTTCAAGCAATGTGTCATAATTTTCCTATGAAACAAAGAAACAATAAGATTTATCATATAAAAAAACAATGAGCAAGTATAAAACAGGGTGATTAACCATATAAAAAAACACTCTTAAAACGTAGAAAAAAAACATGGGTTTTTTTTATGTATGCTTATTGTTGCAATTCAAAGACAATACTAAACAAATAGGAACAACAAGACTGATTGTTGCAATTCAAAGAAATTACATTTAAGTTTAATTTCAGTGAATTTAAAAATATGTTTGTTCATTAAATATATGTGGTTTATCATCTAGATTAATGTCATAAGAAAACAAAATGCAATAATCACACATGGAAAACAACGTTGAGCAATCTAAAGAAAAGACTGATTTGTACATAATTCCCACCAAGATATGTACTCTACCTACGGTTACTTCATAAATATATATTGCTATCAAATCAAGTTTACTCTACCTATTGTCATTACCTAAATATATGGAAATCATGTTTAATTTGAGCATGCTTGCACTTCAATTTGCATTGGAAAAAAAATCCATATTATTGCATTCCAAACTAACTCATAAAAGAAAATACAACTTTTATCACAATTTGTTGGCACTTCTCGCTCAAAGCACCATCTTTTTTTCTCTTATAGCATCTCTCAAATAACTTCTTTGGTGATGGTTCTTGTCCATCTTTATCCGTCTGCAAGAAGAATCACGAAATTTGCACTCGTAAAAAAAATACTACATATATATTTATAATATTACAAATTAAATGAAATACTAAACAACTACAAAACTAGGCATGATATAATGTACAAATGTAACAAACAAAGCGGATTTACATTCTCATGCTATTAGGAGGAAAAAATAAAACTACATGGATAATGCTTAAGATAATTAGTTTTCACATATGCTGCTAAAATGGTAAATAATAGTTATAAATAGATGCATGTATACAACCAACAAGGTATAACGATTTGGTGCTAGCTACTAGGCTCGTGAACGATGAAGTACTTGAATGACTCAAATGCACATTTGTGAAAAATATAAAATGAAATGATATTTACCATTTTGTTCTTATGGGCGGTAGTAGTTATCGATCCACCTCTGTAAGGGGGGATACCCTTTTCCTTTGCGATGGCTCGATTACGCTTGTTCACCTCGGACTTATGTTGAAATTCACGCGATTTCCATTTGACCCACATCTCATCCCAAATCTTTTCTTTAATCCACACCGGTCTACGTTTCTTATCGCGAGCCGTTTGTAATATACGACCGAGATGTCTACTACCTTCATGATTAAATGCTTTATAAACCCGTTCTTCCGAGAATCGACCCTTGTCCCATCGACATTGTTTCTGTAAAAGTGAATGAGGCAATAAATATAGTGTTGTGTGTGGACCTACATGGCTTGAATAGGTAAATATATAAATGCGGCATTAAACAAAAAGTACAATTTGTAAACAGCAAACACTCCAAACTCCTGCATTAGCCAAATCCATTATAAGTGGTTTGACATTAAATCTAAAGTAGTGTTAAAAGGTAAGTAAGCTGTCAATTGTTGTTACTAATCTTACTATTGCTTTTACTTCTTTATTTCCAATTTTAATAACAAAGAAGAATTTTCTAGTTGAAGAACCCATCAATCATTTTCATATCTAAAGTTCTTAACCCATTTCGCTACAGATTTAAAAACAGATTTTAGCAGATCTTAACCAATTAACCGTAGAATAATCAGATTTGAAGTAGAAATTGCTCCTGAATTTGCTCACCTAGATCAATGAAATGCAAACAATCAGTGAGGAATTAACTAAAAACGGATCAGAAGCAAAATCTCATACAAAATTCAGGAGAGATGAGAAATTTCAGCAGCCGCAGAAGCTACACTGTCACTCAGAGGAGTAAAAACCTAGATCTGGAAACACTTAATCAAACCCAATGAGCCTCAACTCGACACAAGATAGCAGTAATTACAACTGAAAAACAATTTCAAATTATAAAAGTTACATACTTTTAATGGCCTATTGCAAGATGCAATGTAGATCAAGATGGAAAAAGAGCAAAAGAAAAATAAAAGATTAGAGAAATTAAAGAAGCTTACCTTACTGGAAGGAGGAACTGAGAATTTAGGAAATGGGGTTGAGGAGAGGGGGGGGGGGGATGTGTGAGAGTATTTATGAAGGAGAAAGCTTAAAGGAAGATGAGGTCGGAGCTTACCCACGAGCCACATCCGGCCACCAGCCCCCACCCGCTCGAACCCCATCCCTCAGGCGTACCCCCCGAGACCGGAACCCCCATGGTTCGAGCCCAGCCGAGCTCACACCGAGCCCATCTCCCCCATAAGTGTTGTTCAATGCTTTTGGCTCGGAATACCTTCGAAATCCCGATTTTGCTCCGTGTTTCAACTCGAATTTGGTATGGATTCTAACCCTAAACTTCTTTATTACAATTATTTAGATTGTTTGAATGATTTAGGTTGAGATTGAAAACCTAGGGTTTGATTTAGGAGCGGAATTTGGGGCATTTTGCCAAAAGCCAAATTGATTGAAATTGATTATATGGTTGTGTTGTTGGGTTAATTTTGAGCTAATTTCATGTTCATATCATTGTCAAATTGTTTATATATCATTAGCTAATTGGATTTTAGAATTTTATAGTGTGATATGCTTTAGAATTTGGGGCTTTTTTCCAAAAGCCAAATTGATTGAAATTGATGATATAGTTGTGTTGTTGGGTTGATTTTGAGCTAATTTCATGTTCATATCATTGTCAAATTGTTTATGGATCATGAGCTAATTGAAGTTTGGAATTTTATATTGCGATATGCTTTAGAATTTGGGATGTTTTGCCAACAGCCAAATTGACTGAAATTGATGATATGGTTGTGTTGTTGGGTTGATTTGGAGCTAATTTCATGTTCATAGCATTGTCAAATTGTTTATGGATCATGATCTAACTGGATTTTAGAATTTTATTGCGATATATTTTAGAATTTGGGGTTTTTTTGCCAACATCCAAATTGATTGAAATTGATTATATGGTTGTGATGTTGGGTTGATTTGGAGCTAATTTCATGTTTATAGCATTGTCAAATTGTTTGTGAATCATGAGCTAATTGAATTTTAGGACACTCAATCCCGGGATGTGGTTCCACTTGGCATATATCCACCGGCGCCGAGTGTCAAATGACGCGGGAGATCTCGACCCACATAGGTCGATATCAAGTGCTTCAACAGAGCAACCTGAGCGGATTTTGAGTCCGAATTCGAGAGAGGAGATTACTTCCATACTAAGCAAGAGATATTCTATCAAGAAGGGACATCTATACCACCTAGTTAATTCCCATATTTACCTAGGGGAATTTTAATTGTTTTATAATTTTTATTTGGAACATTTGGTCTTAAGTAAGTAGGATCTTTTATCTTAGGAATTACGTAGAGTTGTTCTATCCTAGAATAGGTAGGGTTGAACACTATAAATAAAGCCCAAGGGGGCTGGTTATTATGCATTCCATTCCAAGAGCAATTGTGCACTATAGAGATAGATAGAGAGAGAGAGAGAGCTAAGGCTGAGTGAGGTTGGAGCGAGGAGAGACGTTGTGGCTTGGTTCGGTTGTAAGCTTTCATTTATGTTGATGCAAGTAGTTATTTCCTTTATATATTTGACATTTGTTCCTATGATGAGAAGCGAGTAATCACCTTACTTCTAGGATAGCTAGGGTTGGGAACTACAAATGAAGCACTAGGGGGCTGGTTATTATGCATTCCATTCTACAAGCAAATGTGCTCCATAGAGATACAGAGAGCTAAGGCTGAGTGAGGTTTGAGCGAGGAGAGACGTTGTAGCTTTGTTCAATTGTAAGCTTTCATTTATATTGATGCAAGTAGTTATTTCCTTTATATATTTGATGTTTGTTCCTATGACGAGAACCGAGTAATCACCCTACTACTAGGATCGGAGTGAACCCGACGGTAGCCATGTAAGACTATGCTCAAAGGTATGATTTTTATATGCAATTTCATCTTCTATCCTTATTTGCATGATTCTTCTACGAAAGTAGCAGGTAAATCTTTATTTTTATTATTGAAGTGAGAGTAATCTTAATATGAATTTGGATTAATTATCAAAACGGTTAGTAACAGTTAGAGTTTATGGGAAAGCCTCTATATTCTTAATTGTTAATGACGAAGTTATTTGATGAAAAGACATAATATTTTATAACTTTACATAATACTTACATGGTTATTGTTGTGACATTGAATCCCCGATCTTGGTTGTGTTTTTTAGTTGTGTTTTTTAGTTAATTGATTTATAAAACCCCAAATTGATAATATGGTTGTGTTTTTTAGTTAATTGATTTATAAAACCCAAAATTTGTGATCTTTTCTGCTCATACATCTTCTTATCCATTCTTATATTCTTCGGATATACTTTTCCGATAAATTTACATTTTTATGTAATTTTACTGTTTCTGCACAGCCAGTCGATTTCGACCCCTTCCTGGTCGTTATCAAGTTGTCTAAAGTCGATATCGAGTGCACTGTACTCGATTTCGACTCTTCTTGTTTTCTGTTGTGCAGATTTCGAGTAGGAATCGACTGATCCAGTCGATATCGAGTGAAGCTACCGTCGAATCTGAGCCGATTTCGAGTGAAGCTAAACCGGAGCCGAAATCAAGTGGATATCGACCCACATAGGTCGATATCGAGTGCTTCAACAGAGCAATTCGGGCCGATTTCGAGTCCGATTCCAAGAAAGGAGATTACTTCCATACTAAGCAAGAGATATTCTACCAAGAGTGGATATCTATCCTACCTAGTTAATTCCCATATTTACCTAGGGGAATTTTAATTGTTTTATTGATTTTATTTGGAACATTTTGTCTTAAGTAAGTAGGATCCTTTATCTTAGGAATTAGATAGAGTTGTTCTATCCTAGAATAGCTAGGGTTGAGCACTATAAATAAAGCCCTAGGGGGCTGGTTATTATGCATTCCATTCCACAAGCAATTGTGCACCATAGAGATAGAGAGAGAGAGAGCTAAGGCTAAGTGAGGTTGGAACAAGGAGAGGCGTTGTGGCTTTGTTCGGTTGTAAGATTTCATTTATGTTGATGCAAGTAGTTATTTCCTGTATATATTTGATGTTTGTTCCTATAATGAGAAGCGAGTAATCACCCTACTCCTAAGGTCGGAGTGAACCCGACGGTAGCAATGTAAGACTATGCTTAAAGGTATGATTTTTATATGCAATTTCATCTTCTATCCATATTTGCATTATTCATCTACGAAAGTAGTAGCTAAATCCTTATTTGTATTATTGAAGCGAAAGTGATCTTAATATGAATTTGGATTAATTATCAAAAAGGCTAGTAACAATTAGAGTTTATGCGAAAGCCTCCATATTCTTAATTGTTAATGATGAAGTTATTTGATGAAAAAACATAATATTTTATAACTTGAGATAATTCTTACATTGTTATTGTTGTGGCATTGAATCCCCGATCTTGGAAATTTTGTAGTTAATTGATTTACAAAACTCCAAATTTGTAATCTTTTCTGCTCATACATCTTCTTATCCATTCTTATATTCTTCGGACCCACTTTTCCGACAAATTTACATATTTTGTGTAATTTTACTGTTTCTGCATAACCATTCGATTTCGACCCCTTCCTGGTCGATATCGAGTTGTCTAAAGTTGGTATCGAGTGCGCTGTACTCAATTTCGACTCTGCTTGTTTTCTGTTGTGCAAAATTTCGTGTAGGAATCGACTGATCCAGTCGATATCGAGTGAATCTGCAGTCGAATCCGAGCCGATTTCGAGTGAAGCTGATTCAGAGCCGAAATCGAGTGGATATCGACCCACATAGGTCGATACCGAGTGCTTCAACAGAGCAATTCCAGCCGGTTTCGAGTCAAAATCCGAGAAAGGAGAGTACTTCCATACTAAGCAAGAGATATTCTATCAAGAGTGGACATCTATCCTACCTAGTTAATTCCCATATTTACCTTGGGGAATTTTAATTACTTTATTATTTTTATTTGGAACATTTTGTCTTAAGTAAGTAGGATCTTTTATCTTAGGAATTAGATAGAGTTGTTCTAACCTAGAAGGGCTAGTTTTGAACACTATAAATAAAGGCCTAGGGGGCTGGTTATTACGCATTCCATTCCACGAGCAATTGTGCACCATAGAGATAGATAGATTTTATTGTTTCTGCACAACCAGTCGATTTCAACCCCTTCCTGGTCGATATCGAGTTGTCTAAAGTCGATATCGAGTGCAATGTACTCGATTTCGACTCTGCTTGTTTTTTGTTGTGCAAATTTCGAGTTGGAATCGACTAATCCAGTCGATATCAAGTGAAGTTGTCGTCGAATCCGAGCCAATTTCGAGTGAACCTGATCTGGAGCCCAAATCATTTGGATATCGACCCACGTAGGTCGATATCGATTGCTTCAATAGAGCAATCCGAGTGTATTTCGAGTCCGAATCCGAGAGAAAAGATTTCTTCGATACTAACCAAGAGATATTCTATCAAGAGTGGACATCTATCCTACCTATTTAATTCCCATATTTACCTTGGGGAATTTTAAATGTTTTATTATTTTTATTAATTTGGAACATTTTGTATTAAGTAAGTATGATCTTTTATCTTAGGAATTAGATAGAGTTGTTCTATCGTAGAATAGCTAGGGTTGAGCACTATACATAAAGAAATAAGGGCTGGTTATTATGCATTCCATTCCACAAGCAATTGTGCACCATAGAGAGAGAGAGAGAGAGAGAGAGAGAGAGAGAGAGAGAGAGAGCTAAGGCTGAGTGAGTTTGGAGCGAGGAGAGACGTTGTGGCTTTGTTCGGTTGTAAGATTTCAACTATGTTGATGCAAGTAGTTATTTCCTTTATATATTTGATGTTTGTTCCTATGATGAGAAGCGAGTTATCACACTACTTCTAAGGTCGGAGTGAACCTGACGGTAGCCATGTAAGACTATGCTCAAATGTATGATTTTTAGATGCAATTTCATCTTCTATACATATTTGCATGATTCATCTCCAAAAGTAGTAGCTAAATCCTTATTTGTATTATTGACACGAAAGTGATCTTAATATGAATTTGGATTAATTATCAAAAAGGCTAGTAACAATTAGAGTTTATGCGAAAGCCTCTATATTCTTAATTGTTAATGACGAAGTTATTTGATGAAAAGACATAATCTTTTATAACATGACATAATTCTTACATGGTTATTGTTGTGGCATTGAATCCCTGATCTTGGAAATTTTTTAGTTAATTGATTTACAAAATCCCAAATTTGTGATCATTTCTTCTCATACATCTTCTTATCCATTCTTATATTCCTCGGACCCACTTTTCTGACAATTTTACATACTTTGTGTAATCTTACTATTTATGCACAACCAGTCGATTTCGACCCCTTTCAGGTCGATATCGAGTTGTCTAAAGTCGATATCGAGTGCACTGTAATCGATTTCAACTCTGCTTGTTTTCTGTTGTGCAGATTTCAAGTAGGAATCGACTTATTCAGTCGATATCGAGTGAAGCTGCCGTCGAATCTGAGCCGATTTCGAGTGAAGCTGATCCGGAGCCGAAATCGAGTGGATATCGACCCACATAGGTCAATATCGAGTGCTTCAACAGAGCAATTCGAGCCAATTTCGAGTCCGAATCCGAGAGAGGAGATTACTTCCACACTAACCAAGAGATATTCTATCGAGAGTGGACATCTATCCAACCTATTTAATTCCCATATTTACCTAGGGGAATTTTAATTGTTTTATTATTTTTATTTGGAAAATTTTGTCATAAGTAAGTATGATATTTTATCTTAGGAATTAGATAGAGTTGTTCTATCCTAGAATAGCTAGGGTTGAGAACTATAAATGAAGCACTAGGGGGCTGGTTATTATGCATTCTATTCCACAAGCAAATGTGCACCATAGAGATAGAGAGAGAGCTAAGGCTGAGTGAGGTTGGATCGAGGAGAGACGTTGTGGCTTTGTTCGGTTGTAAGCTTTCATTTATGTTGATGCAAGTAGTTATTTCCTTTATATATTTGATGTTTGTTCCTATAATGAGAACCGAGTAATCACCCTACTACTAGGATTGGAGTGAACCCGACGGTAGCCATGTAAGACTATGCTCAAAGGTATGATTTTTGTATGCAATTTCATTTTCTATCCATATTTGCATGATTCTTCTACGAAAGTAGTAGGTTAATCCTTATTTGTATTATTGAAGCGAAAGTGATCTTAATATGAATTTGGATTAATTATCAAAAAAGCTAGTAACAATTAAACTTTATGCAAAAGCCTCTATATTATTACTTGTTAATGACGAAGTTATTTGATGAAAAGACATAATCTTTTATAACTTGACATAATTTTTACATGGTTATTTTTATGGCATTGAATCCCCAATCTTGGAAGTTTTTTAGTTAATTGATTTTCAATCCCCAAATTTGTTGTCTTTTCTGCTGATACATCTTCTTATCCATTCTTATATTCTTCGGACCCACTTTTCTGACAAATTTACATATTTTGTGTAATTTTAATGTTTCTGCACAGCCAGTCGATTTTGACCCCTTCCTGGTCGATATCGAGTTGTCTAAAGTCGATATCGAGTGCACTGTTGTAGGAGGAAATCGAGTTTAAAATATAATAAAATAAATCAAACTAGATTCGTGCCTTAGCAAATAATTACAAGACTCCCTCCATATGAAGCAGTGGGAAGTCAGAATCGATCCACGAGGAAGCGTGTCAGCGGATCTCAGGTAGTTGTAAATCTCTAAAACAGAATAGAAAGAAAGACAGAAAGAAAGACAGAAATAAATAAGCAAAGCAGAAACAAAAGCAAAGACAGTAACTCGATATCGACTACAGAAATCGACAACAGAAACGAAGACCAGCAGAAACATAATTAACCTAAGTTGCATTAAGATCACTTTCGCTTCAATAACACAAACAAGGATCACCTTCAACTCTCGCAAAAGAATCATGCTCATAGGGATAGAAAACAAATTGCATAAAAAGATTGTACCTTTACCGCATCAACTTTACATGGCTACAGTCGGGCTAACCCCGACCTTAGAAGTGGGTGGACTACTTGCTCTTCATTATCAAGAAACTAATCAATAAACAAAAGAAACTAACTTGCATTAAAATAAACCAAAGAAAGCTTACAATCGAACAAGCCAAATCCGCTTTCGCCTTTCCACCTTGCTCACCACAAACTCTCTCTCCTACTCTCTATGTAACTAATTGTGTGTGATGGAATGAATAAAACTCAGCCCCTAAGGCTTTATTTATAGGCTTCATTCCCTAGCTATTCTAGGAAAGAAAATCTATCTATATCTAAATCTCTATATCTAAAAGCTTAAAGATAAATAAATGGAATAAAGGAATTAAATCCAAAAAGGTAAATCTTCCATGTGTGGGTAAATCTCTCTCCATAGATAGAACTTGATAGATGTGGATAGAATTGGACTCCTTCGGCTCCAAGTAATCCAAAACCGCGTCAGACATCTCACCGCGTAACGCGGCTCCGGACGGTTCCCCTCTATATCGAGTAAAGTCCTCGATATCGAGTAACTCTGGCGTCGACTTCCACTGGTTGGGCGTCTCGGGTAGCTGGTCCTCGATCCGGCTCGGAAGTGTGGTGCTGGGGTCCTCGATATCGACAACTTTTGTCGATATCGAGTAAACTTGTGTCATTGACTTGCTTGGCCTGGTGTTGTCGAGCAATTTCTCCCCGATCTGGCTCGGACAGGCTTTGCTGGACTTGTCCATATCGAGTAGTTTACTCGATATCGAGTAATTGGTGCTCGGCATCTCCAGGTCTTCGGCTTCTCGACTTGGCACAGCTCCTCGACTCCGGGTATGCCATCAGGGTGTTTGTCGATATCGAGTAGCTTAGTCGATATCGAGTAAAGCTCCGGAGTCGGGTTGCCTTCATCTTCAGCTTCCTTGATCATCTCCTACTCGATCAGCACTGCTCGGACATCTTTGTCGATATTGAGTAAAAGAACTTAATATCGAGTTACTCTGGGCTCCAGCTTGATTCGTCTTGGTTCTGTAGTTCTTTGATCTTGGACTTCTGTAGCTGATTTCCGAGCTTTTCCAACCTTTCTCAGAACTGCTGTAAATTGCCTCGAATTTTGCAATTTGAACAGAAACTAGTGTAGATTCCATAATTTGGAAAATAAACATAAACTACATAGATTCTATACTATTCTAGCCCAAATGCATGAAACGTATGCAGAAAACGACATAGAAGTTACTGTAAAACATGGAAGATTCGGCTCACAACAAACACCCCATATTTAAGCTTGCTTGTCCTCAAGCAATACTTTTATTTGTCATTCAGGGGAAGGAATCAAAACTCTTAACATCTTAGATTCATTCTCATATGTCCCTACAATTAATTACCATCCTCGGAAAGGTACTAGTGTCACAAATCCATGCATGTGCAATTTTAAGAGCAACATCTACTCACAAAAGGAGGGTTATGCAAAAACATTCATTCGTGACAAAGCATTAATAATCAAGACGACTTTAATTTAAGCTCAAATAAGAAATAGATTGGTAAAAGGCTAAAGGTGGTAGTATTTGGCAATGTGGTGCTAATAATCCGGGGAAATGAAGTATTTCCAAACTTTCTCAACCACATTCCTTTTTCATAAGAATCATCACCTTTCATAATGCTTTTTCTCAATAATAATGTTTTTACCTCTCTAACCTCAGAACTGCCTTCTCGCGAGTCGTAAACATGGGTGTCATGAATGACCCCGGATACTTAGTGCTTCGGACTCCTCACCTGTGTGTCCCAGCTCACTGAACTATTATCTCACCAAGAAGGGTCGATCTACCTTTATCTCCTGAGGTGATCGGATTTTTTCTCACTCATTAAATTTTCCATATATTCAAACAATTTCCTTCCAAACTCTATATATGATAATAACAACACAACAACCATATAACAATCTCCATAATGTAACATCATTCTCAACATAATCCCCGGATAGGAATAAGGAAAAGAATGGGCAATATTTAGATCGTGTGGAGCAATATATGAAATAAGGCATATTATGACTTTTGTGATGCATAAGCATAGGTAAGTCTTGGAAATATAAACATATGAGCATATATGGAAATATAAAGTCCTCCGTCCTCTTATCATGCAACATGTCAAAAGCAACTTCAAATTTTACCTCTTTTTATGGTTTTCAAGAAATAATGCACTTCATTGTGACTTCCCTTTACTTGGCAATTTCATGCTATATCTCTAATGAATCTAATTTTTCATCATCGAGTTCAATAAAACTTCCATGCAATTAATCAAAAAATGCAATGGGGGTCATTTTTATAAACTTTGGAAAACATACATATAAGCACATAAATCAATAATGAATTCCAAAATGTCAAATATGGCAAATATGCACAAAGTAAGCCCTTCCCCCACCCCATACTTAAACATTACAGTGCCCTCACCGTATAAAAACAAGGGTAAAGAAAAAAACTCACTAGACAGGTGTGCAGGGCTTCATAATATGTCGAGTTCTAATGCCTAGGGTGAGTACGATTTAGCTTTCTTCTATCCCCATGGACCTGAAAAATATAGAAGAGAAATACCCACAATAGAAAAACAAAAAACAAACAAAAAGCAACAATGTCCCAAAAGTCCTAAAAAATAAATGTCTATTTACAAGCTCTAGATTTTATAGTCGCTTGGCCGACTTTCTCCATTAAGATCAAGGTGGCATCTGTAGGGCCCATGTAGCTTGGGCTTCAAATAGGACTCCATTCTTGTCCAGCAGCTGTAGTCCTCCTGAATGGATCTTGTTTACCACGAAAGGTCCCATCCTCTTCTTATTGAATTTGTTAAGAAACCAATGATCTTTAGATTTGGAAACATAGAGCTTGTCTCCAACTTCATACTCCTTAGGCTTATCATTGGAAATCCTACATAAGCGCACATACCAAGGCAAATCTCTTCCATGTATAGATAAATCTTTAATGGAAATAGGAGAAGAATGATATATACCTTGGCTTACCTTCGCATAAACGGATTCGGGGGCCTCTGTATTTGGTCAATCTCGAGGAACAGTACTTGATCTCGGCGAGTGTTCAGCTTCTGGTGGCTTGCTGCTGCTCGAGGATGCTGGAGTCGAGGAAGCCAGGTGTTGGTCGATATCGAGTAAATTACTCGATATCGAGGAGTTCAGCCTTTCTAGTAGAGTCAGCGTCGAGGAAGGTGAAGTCGATGCAGCGGAGTGTTGGTCGATATCGAGGAATGCTGTGCTTCAGGTTGGCTGTTCGACGATGCTGGTGCTGGTGGAGGCTTCTGATTTTGGTCGATATCGACTAAATTACTCGATGTCGAGGAATTTTGTCCGACTTCGACCCCATATCATGTCAAGGCATCCGAAAAATAGTTAGTCCAAATCGACGTACCTTGGTTTGTGTCGAGTGGATTCTCTGTTTCTTTGTTCAGGATGGCCATGATCTTCTCCACCTGGGCTTCCATATCCCTCTTTTTCAGCTCTTCAGGAATCATATTTCTTACCTTAGGCTCCCCACAAGTAATGTAGCCAGCTGATATAAACTTTACTTCTTCCATGGGACCTGTATGCCCTTCAGTTTTATTAAAAGAAATACTCAATTACCTCATCGCTGATGTTGAAAGTGACCACTCCCTTCCTTACGCTTATGTTGGCATCCACTATCGCCAAAAAGGGCCTTCCTAGAATAATTGGACAAGCAGGGTCCTCCGCCATATCAACAACTAAGAAATCAACAGGGACAAAGAACTTACCTACTTGCACTGGCACATTGTCCACCATGCCTGTTGGAATGACCACCGTGTTGTTCGCCATATAAAGCCTAGCATCCACATGCTCTAAGGCGCCTATCTTAATCTTGGACCATATCGTTAAAGGCATTACACTCACACTAGCTTCAAGATCACATAAAGTATTAATTTTATATGGACCAAATCCAATGGTTATAGCAAACTTACCCGGATCTGGCCTGTTCTCAAGTATGTCCAAATGGCTGCACTCCTCTGTAATCTCAGCCATTGATCTCTTTTTGCTTAGAATCTCCTTGAGGAACTTGACATAGGATGACATTTCATTGAGAGCTTATGTGAAGGGTATGGTGACATTGAGCTTTTGAAGCATCTTGATGAAGCGCTGAAACTTCTTCTCTACTGGGTCCTTTGGAGATTTTGTTGGGAAGGGCAGCTTCTTTTTCTGATTCGGAGCCATAACAGATGTCAGAGGTGCTGCAGCTTTCTCGATCTCGACTTGGGTCTCCTCGATATCGACCAGTTGTTCCTCGATATCGACTACTTTCCTTGATGTCGACTAGCTGTGCTCTGCAGACGAAAGTTGGCCCACTTTGTCATCGATATCGAGTAAACCTTCCTCAATATCGAGTTGCTTTTTCTCGATATCGACCAAGGTCTGGTCGATATCGAGTTGATGTTCTCCTCTGTCCTGCTGCTTTCCGACCTCTGGCTCTTGTAGTTGATGGCCGCTTCTGAGTTTTACAACAGCGATGTGTCCAGTCTTCCCTTTAGGATTTGGTTCTGAAGATCCAGGGAGAGAACTTGGCTGTCTGGGGACTCCTGCTGCTAGCTGGCCAATCTGTGTATCAACTGATTTCCGCCATATATCAATCTCCCTAAGCCTAGAGTTGACACCTTGAATCTGAGTGTAGACCGAGTTGAAGGATTGATTGGTGTCTGAATGATTTCTCCGTATTTCCTCTAGGACGTTCTGTAGATCATCCCTTTTCTGGTCCCTTTCCGGATGTTCTGGAGCTCTGTAGGGTGTGGGGTTCCTAGGGGCACCTTGGTTCCATTGTGGTTGCTAGAACCTTTTGTCCCCCATATAGCGATTGGGGCCCCTTGCGTAAGCTGCCTCTTCATGGTATTCTGCCAGCCTGACTTGCTGTGTGTGTGGGCACTCAATAGGGGTGTGCCTCTGTGATCCCCATTCGATGCAGGCCTGGTTGACAGAAAGGTATTTGACTTGCTTGAGGAGCTTGCGATTCTGATCTCTGTAGTATTGCTCCTTGACATCTGGATCAATTTCTTTAGAGGGCTCATAGAGGGGCATGGATGGGACTGCCCTAGCATAGGCATTCTCCTCATAGTTGGTTGGAGTCCCATACTTGTTGTCATAGTTGGTCAGCTTGTCGAGAGCAGCCCATGCGTCAGCAGGCGGCATTGTCAGATACTCATAGTGAGAATATCTGTCGATTCTATCCTTTGCAGCCAAGTCCAGAGAATTAAAGAAGATCTCTTGAACTACGCAGGGTTGCTATCCATGTGTAGGGAAAGATCGCAGCAGATCCTTATATCTTTCCCAAGCCTTTTCCAGCGGCTCCCCAGGCTTCTGTTTGAACGCTGTGATCTTCTGGCGAAGAAGTGTTGTCTTGGCAGGTGGGAAAAACTTGTTGATAGGGACCAACGAAAGACCAGATAGGGACCAACAGTTGTCTTGGCAGGTCCCTTTCCGGATGTCTTGGCAGGTGGCAGCGGCTCCCCAGGTATCAGCCCTTCAAGCCACTTCAATGCTGGACCAGATAGGGACCAACGAAAGACCTTCATCAAGATGTACTCCAAGGTGGTACCTTCAGCAAGAGTACGACACATATCAGTAAAGTTGGTAATATGCTGAAGAGTGCATTCATTAAATCTACCAAAGTAAGCATTATTTTTTATTTCAATAAGGAAAGGAGTGCGAATTTCATAGTTATTTTCAGGGATTAGAATGGCTGATTCAGGCACTACGAGAGTCGTGTGCATGTAATCCTCTGCAGTGGTAGGATATTGGGCAATCTCATCTTCCAATAGCCTCGCACGCTCAGCTTTCCTTGTAGTGCGTGATCTCTCAGCGGTGAGAGCAGTATCTTTAGCAGCTAGTTCCCTCTGAAGCCTTTCAATTAGTTGTTCATGTGTCTCTGCAGCCGCCATGACTCTTTTTAGTTTAGCTTGGATGTGTATAAGGCGCTCCGGTTCGTCTAAGGCGGATATACCTGTGAAATAAATCAAAAGAAAGGTGAGATCTGACTACCTAAGGTGCGAATGATTGCTTCCCCGGCAACGGCGCCAATTTCTTGTAGGAGGAAATCGAGTTTAAAATTTAATAAAATAAATCAAACCAGATTCGTGCCCCAACAAATAATTACAAGACTCCCTCCCTATGCAGTAGTGGGAAGTCAGGATCGATGTCAGCAGATCTCAGGTAGCTGTAAATCTCACAAACAGAATAGACAGAAAGACGGAAAGAAAGACAGAAATAACAAAGCAAAGCAGAAACAAAAGCAAAGACAGTAGCTTGGTCGATATCGACAGACAGTAACTCGATATCGACTACAGAAATCGACAATAGAAATGAAGACCAGCAGAAACAGCAGTATCGAGTAAAACCCTCCTCGATATCGAGTAAGACCAACTCGATATCGACAAGAACTTTCTCGGTATCGACAAAGACAGAAACTTTAAAGATGCAAACTTCGAAAACAGAATCGCAGATTTTCAACGAAACAAATCAATATACTAAAAGACTTCCAAAGCCAGGGTATCAACACCACAACGATAACCACGCAAAATAACACATAAAGGCATAAAAGATCATGCTTTCCATCAAATAACTTTCGTTATTAACAAATAGGAATATAGAGGCTTTCGCATAAACCCTAATTGTTACTACCCCTTTTCACATAATTAACCCAAGTTGCATTAAGATCACTTTCGCTTCAATAATACAAACAAGGATCACCTTCAACTCTCGCAAAAAAATCATGCTCATAGGGATAAAAGACAAATTGCATAAAAAGATTGTGCCTTTACCGCATCACCTTTACATGGCTACCGTCAGGCTCACCCCGACCCTAGAAGTGCGTGGACTACTCGCTCTTCATTATCAAGAAACTCATCAATAAACAAAAGAAACTAACTTGCATTAAAATAAACCAAAGAAAGCTTACAACCGAACAAGCCAAATCCGCTTTCGCCTTTCCACCTTGCTCGCCACAAACTCTCTCTCCTACTCTCTATGTAACTAATTGTGTGTGATGGAATGAATAAAACTCAGCCCCTAAGGCTTTATTTATAGGCTTCATTCCCTAGCTATTCTCGGAAAGAAAGTCTATCTATATCTAAATATCTATATCTAAAAGCTTAAAGATAAATAAATGGAATAAAGGAATTAAATTCAAAAAGGTAAATCTTCCATGTGTGGGTAAATCTCTCTCCATAGATAGAACTTGATAGATGTGGACAGAATCGGACTCCTTCGGCTCCAAATAATCCATAACCACGTCGGACAACTCACCGCATAACGTGGCTCCGGACGGTTCTCCTCGATATCGAGTAAAGTCCTCGATATCGAGTAACTCTGGCGTCAACTTCAGCTGGTTGGGCGTCTCGGGTAGCTGGTCCTCGATCCGGCTCGGAAGTGTGGTGTTGGGGTCCTCGATATCGACAACTTTCGTCGATATCGAGTAAACTTGTGTCATCGACTTGCTTGGCCTGGTGTTGTCGAGCAACTTCTCCCCGATCTGGCTCGGATAGGCGCTGATGATGTTGTCAATATCGAGTAGTTTACTCGATATCGAGTAACTGGTGCTCGGCATCTCCAGGTCTTCGGCCTCTCGACTTGGCACAGCTCCTCGACTCCGGGTATGGCATCAGGGTGTTTGTCGATATCGAGTAGCTTACTCGATATCGAGTAAAGCTCCAGAGTCGGGTTGCCTTCGTCTTCAGCTTCCTCGATTAGCTCCTACTCAATCAGCACTGCTCGGACATCTTTATCGATATCGAGTAAAAGAACTCGATATCAGGTAACTCTGAGCTCCATCATGATTCGTCATGGTTCTGTAGTTCTTTGACCTTGGACTTCTGTAGCTGATTTCCGAGCTTTTCCAACCTTTCTCAAAACTGCTGTAAATTGCCTCAAATTATGCAATTTAAACAAAAACTGGTGTAGATTCCATAATTTGGCAAATAAACATAAACTATATAGATTATGTACTATTATATCCCAAATGCATGAAATGTATGCAGAAAATGAGATAAAAGTTACTGTAAAACATGGCAGATTCAGCTCACAACATGCACTGTACTTGATTACAACTCTGCTTGTTTTCCGTGGTGCTGATTTCGAGTAGGAATCGACTAATCCTGTCAATATCGAGTTAAGCTGCCGTCGAATCCGAGCCGATTTCGAGTAAAGCTGATTAGGAGCCGAAATCGAGTGGATATTGACCCATATAGGTCGATATCGAGTGCTTCAACAGAGCAATCCGAGCCGATTTCGAGTCCGAATCCGAGAGAGGAGATTACTTCCATACTAAACAAGAGATATTTTATCAAGTGTGGACATCTATCCTACCTAGTTAATTCCCATATTCACCTAGGGGAATTTTCATTGTTTTATTATTATTATTTGGAACATTTTGTCTTAAGTAAGTAGGATCTTTTATCATAGGAATTAGATAGAGTTGTTCTATCCTAGAATAGCTAGGACTGAGCACTATAAATAAAGCCCTAGGGGGCTGGTTATTATGCATTCCATTCCACAAGCAATTGTGCACCATAGAGATAGAGAGAGAGCTAAGGTTGAGTGAGGTTGGAGCGACCAGAGACGTGGTGGCTTTATTCGGTTGTGAGCTTTCATTTATGTTGATGCAAGTAGTTATTTCCTTTATATATTTGATGTTTGTTCCTATGATGAAGAGCAAGTAATCACCCTACTTCTAGGGTCGGAGTGAACCCGACGGTAGCCATGTAAGACTATGCTCAAAGGTATGAATCATATATGCAATTTCATCTTCTATCCCTATTTGCATGATTCTTCTACGAAAGTAGTAGGTTAATCCTTATTTGTATTATTGAAGCAAAAGTGATCTTAATATGAATTTGGATTAATTATCAAAAAAGAAAGTAACAATTATAGGTTATGCAAAAGCCTCTATATTATTAATTGTTAATGACGAAGTTATTTGATGAAAAGACATAATCTTTTATAACTTGACATAATTCTTACATGGTTATTGTCGTGGCATTGAATCCCCAATCTTGGAAGTTTTTTAGTTAATTGATTTTCAAAACCCCAAATTTGTTATCTTTTCTGCTTATACATCTTCTTATCCATTCTTATATTCTTCGGACCCACTTTTCCGACAAATTTACATATTTTGTGTAATTTTAATATTTCTGCACAGCCAGTCGATTTCGACCCCTTCCTGGTCGATTTCGAGTTGTCTAAAGTCGATATCGAGTGCACTGTACTCGATTTTGACTCTTCTTATTTTCTGTTGTGCAGATTTCGAGTAGGAATCGACTGATTCAGTCGATATCGAGTGAAGCTGCTGTCGAATCTGAGCCGATTTCAAGGGAAGCTGATCCGGAGCCGAAATCGAATGGATATCGACCCACATAGGTCAATATCGAGTGCTTCAACAGAGAAATCCGAGCCGATTTCGAGTCTGAATCCGAGAGAGGAGATTACTTCCACACTAACCAAGAGATATTTTATCAAGAGTGGACATCTATCCTACCTAGTTAATTCCCATATTCACCTAGGGGAATTTTAATTGTTTTATTATTTTTATTTGGAACATTTTGTCTTAAGTAAGTATGATCTTTTATCTTAGGAATTAGATAGAGTTGTTCTATCCTAGAATAGCTAGGGTTGGGAACTACAAATGAAGCACTAGGGGGCTGGTTATTATGCATTCCATTCTATAAGCAAATGTGCTCCATAGAGATAGAGAGAGCTAAGGCTGAGTGAGGTTTGAGCGAGGAGAGACGTTGTGGCTCTGTTCAATTGTAAGCTTTCATTTATGTTGATGCAAGTAGTTATTTCCTTTATATATTTGATGTTTGTTCCTATGACGAGAACCGAGTAATCACCCTACTACTAGGATCGGAGTGAACCCGACGGTAGCCATGTAAAACTATGCTCAAAGGTATTATTTTTATATGCAATTTCATCTTCTATCCCTATTTGCATGATTCTTCTACGATAGTAGTAGGTTAATCCTTATTTGTATTATTGAAGCGAAAGTGATCTTAATATGAATTTAGATTAATTATAAAAAAATCTAGTAATAATTAGAGTTTATGAAAAAGCCTCTATATTATTAACTGTAAATGACGAAGTTATTTGATGAAAAGACATAATCTTTTATAACATGACATAATTCTTACATGGTTATTATTGTGGCATTCAATCCCCAATCTTGGAAGTTTTTTAGTTAATTTATTTTCAAAACCCCAAATTTGTTATCTTTTCTGCTTATACATCTTCTTATCCATTCTTATATTCTTCGGACCCACTTTTCCGACAAATTTACATATTTTGTGTAATTTTAATGTTTTTGCACAGCCAGTCGATTTCGACCCCTTCCTGGTCGATATCGAGTTGTCTAAAGTCGATATCGAGTGCTCTGTACCCGATTTCGACTCTACTTGTTTTCTGTTGTGCAGATTTCGAGTAGGAATCGACTGATTCAGTCGATATTGAATGAAGTTGCCATCGAATCCGAGCCGATTTCGAGTGAGGCTGATCCGGAGCCGAAATCGAGTGGATATCGACCCACATAGGTCAATATCGAGTGCTTCAATAGAGCAATCCGAGCCGATTTCGAGTCCGAATCCGAGAGAGGAGATTACTTCCACACTAACCAAGAGATATTTTATCAAGAGTGGACATCTATCCTACCTAGTTAATTCCCATATTCACCTAGGGGAATTTTAATTGTTTTATTATTTTTATTTGGAACATTTTGTCTTAAGTAAGTATGATCTTTTATCTTCGGAATTAGATAGAGTTGTTCTATCCTAGAATAGCTAGGGTTGAGAACTATAAATGAAGCACTAGGGGGCTGGTTATTATGTATTCCATTCCACAAGCAAATGTGCACCATAGAGATAGAGAGAGCTAAGGCTGAGTGAGGTTGGAGCGAGGAGAGACGTTGTGGCTTTGTTCAGTTGTAAGCTTTTATTTATGTTGATGCAAGTAGTTATTTCCTTTATATATTTGATGTTTGTTCCTATGATGAGAACCGAGTAATCACCCTACTACTAGGATCGGAGTGAACCCGACGGTAGCCATGTAAGACTATGCTCAAAGGTATGATTTTTATATGCAATTTCATCTTCTATCCATATTTGCATGATTCTTCTACGAAAGTAGTAGGTTAATCCTTATTTGTATTATTGAAGCGAAAGTGATCTTAATACGAATTTGGATTAATTATCAAAAAAGCTAGTAACAATTAGAGTTTATGCAAAAGCCTCTATATTATTAATTGTTAATGACGAAGTTATTTGATGAAAATACATAATCTTTTATAACTTGACGTAATTCTTACATGGTTACTGTTGTGGCATTGAATCCCCAATCTTGGAAGTTTTTTAGTTAATTGATTTTCAAAACCCCAAATTTGTTATCTTTTCCGCTTATACATCTTCTTATCCATTCTTATATTTTTCGGACCCACTTTTCCGACAAATTTACATATTTTCTGTAATTTTAATGTTTTTGCACAGCCAGTAGATTTTGACCCCTTCTTGGTCGATATCGAGTTGTCTAAAGTCGATATCGAGTGCACTGTACTCGATTTAAACTCTGCTTGTTTTCTGTGATGCTGATTTCGAGTAAAAATCGACTGATCCCGTCAATATCGTATGAAGCTGCCATTGAATCCGAGTAGATTTCGAGTGAAGCTGATCAGGAGCCAAAATCGAGTGGATATCGACCCACATAGGTCGATATCGAGTGCTTCAACAGAGCAATCCGAGCCGATTTCGAGTCCGAATCCGAGAGAGGAGATTACTTCCATACTAAACAAGAGATATTTTTATCAAGAGTGGACATCTATCCTACCTAGTTAATTCCCATATTCCCCTAGGGGAATTTTAATTGTTTTATTATTTTTATTTGGAACATTTTGTCTTAAGTAAGTAGGATCTTTTATCTTAGGACTTAGATAGGGTTCTATCCTAGAATAGCTAGGACTGAGCACTATAAATAAAGCCCTAGGGGGCTGGTTATTATGCATTCCATTCCACAAGCAAATAAGCAATTGTGCACCATAGAGATAGAGAGAGAGCTAAGGCTGAGTGAGGTTGGAGCGACGAGAGACGTTGTGGCTTTGTTTGATTGTGAGCTTTCATTTATGTTGATGCAAGTAGTTATTTACTTTATATATTTGATGTTTGTTCCTATGATGAAAAGCGAGTAATCACCCTACTTCTATGGCCGGAGTGAATCCGACGGTAGTCATGTAAGACTATGCTCAAAGGTATGATTTTTATATGCAATTTCATCTTCTATCCCTATTTGCATGATTCTTAATTGTTAATGACGAAGTTATTTGATGAAAAGACATAATCTTTTATAACTTGACGTAATTCTTACATGATTATTGTTGTGACATTGAATCCCCGATCTAGGAAGTTTTTTAGTTAATTGATTTATAAAACCCCGAATTTGTGATCTTTTCTTCTCATACATGTTCTTATCCATTCTTATATTCTTCGGACACACTTTTTCGACAAATTTACATATTTTATGTATTTTTACTGTTTCTGCACATCCAGTCGATTTCGACCCCTTCCTGGTCGATATCGAGTTGTCTAAAGTCGATATCGAGTGCACTGTACTCGATTTCGACTCTGCTTGTTTTATGTTGTGCAGATTTCGAGTAGGAATCGACTGATCTAGTCGATATCGACTCACCTTGGTCGATATCGAGTAGTCTTATGGAGTCGAAATAGGGGCGGACTTTGGACTGAAAAGGCGAGACGCTTCCTTGTAGATTTGATCCTGATTCCCTACCACTACAGCGGAAGGAGTTGGTTTAATTCATATTTATATTTATTTGACTAGTTTCTTTCCTAACAAATTTTGGCGTCGTTGCCGGGGAGGCTATCAATTGCGCCCTTTTTAGTTTCGTTTTACGCCATTTTCTTTTTTGTTTTTGTTTTGCAAGTGTATGCGAGGCACTGATTGCACGCTGAATTTTGATCCTTTTCTTGAGCCAGAACGCTTCTTTCATCTCCAATAAGGCTAAAGAGACGACAAATGTCGACCGACAACGAGAATGAGATATAACTTGCTCCAACGTAGGAGCTTGAGAGGCTCCGGAGACAAGTAATAGAGCTCACCACCAAGCAGATAGATTACGACCGGAGAGAGGCGGAATATGTACAAAATTAACAAAGGTGGGAGGCGAGGGTAGATCGCGAAGCCCAAGCAAGAAGAGAGCTCGAGGAACAACTTCAGCACATCCTTGTGAATGCGAATGAATATCTGAATCCTAGTCTAGAAGTTTTAAAATCACCTATCGTTCTCTCTCGCGTTTCTTTTGAAATTCGTCCTTCATTTGTTTATGAAATTAAGAGGAATCCATTTGAGGGGAAACCCAATGAATGTCCTCTTGAGCATATCACTATATAATTAGTATTGCATAATAGATTACATTTAGCATAGTTTAGTTGTGAATATTGCATATTTTAGTTATAACTACATGTTTACTTGTAGTGTTGGAAGAGTTGGAATCTACACGTGTTTATGGTTAATTTTTGGTAAATATGGATCCGACGAGGAATGCGAAGACTCTTGGATGAAGTAAGATTCAATTTGAGGAAGAAAAGTGAAGAGCACGGGAGCAGAGTCGAATTTCGAGAGCCTAAGTGGAGAACAAGTTAGCTGAAATTATCGCCAGACAAGATGAACTTGTTTCGCACTTTCTGGAGGCCTCGGTGATTCGATTGACTATTATAACCATGCGTTGGAAAGCTCTCTTCGAGATCTACAACTTTTGTGTAGACATCGAGACCAAATTCGAAACGGGAAAATTCCTGTGAACAGTATGGCCGCCCCGCGGCCCGAACCTCTAACGAGCAACTTCGCAATCGCCTGGCCGCCCCGCGGCCTTCGCAGAAACGCCGAATCAGATTTGGACTTTAATTAGGGTTTTTTATGTTATTTCTTGGCTGACTTTCTAAAGGCTTTTAAGAGACATATTAGGTTTGCACCAAAAAAAAAAAGAGACATATTAGGTTATTCTTCCACTTACCTTATGCACTTTATTAAAATTTTGAGAGCGTCGTTGAGCATGAGCAACTAAACTCTCAAGGTTTCGCCTACAGTTTGGATCTTTGATTGTGGAATTGTGAGTTTCTCAATCTAGTTTTATTCATATTCCAATGTTTTGACTTCTTTGTGCTTAATTGCTTGAATGTATTTTATTCTCTCTGGCCTGATCAACTAGTTAGAGTAGATTCATTCAATTGCTAGGGTTTTGCAGATTCCTCGTAGCGAACCTTAACCCAAGTGGCAATCATATCCCTTTAGGACTCGTAGGACTAATTGGATGTGTATGAAGTTGAATACATGTTGAATATCAACTCGTAGCTTGATATTATGTGTACTTTGGTTAATTCATACTCTTAATGCTATCTTTAGGTTGAATCTTAACCGTGTTAGAGTTATTTAAAGATAAGGGTTGTTAGGACTCGTAGGACTAGTAATCTACCTAAGATCTGGACAAGGACATTGATAGAAAAAGACAAGAACTTGAAGCTGAAACAAGGATCATATTCATCAATCGAAGTGATAAATTGTAGGTGAACCTATTTCTCTCCATTGCATTCTACAAATCAATTTACTTTGTTTCCTTGCTTCCGCTTTGAGAAAAGACGGATCTTTTTCACACCAAACCCCCCCCCCCCATATTCTCTATTAACGATTAGACTTGCACTTGAATTGAGTAGATTTCCTTGTGGATCAACCTCTTGCTTACACACTATACTAGTTGTGGGTTTGAGTATTCTTCGGAAAGAACAACGATATGTTTTCCTCTTGTCACTATATTTTTATATTTATGCAAAACTATTGTTGATGATGTCATTCTAGAATATTTAAAACTAAAGGCTTTTCATTGGTCGCTTGCAAAAAAAGCTTCACATTGGTTCGAGGGTTTGGCTCCACAATCCATTCGCATGTGGAACGAACTCAAGGATTTATTTCTTAACAAGTTCATTCCTCTAGCCAAGACAGCGTAGCTAATACAACAGATCACGACTTTCAAGCAAAAGCTAGGGGAAACACTTGCACAGGTCTGCGAGCACTACAAACGTCTGTTGAAGTCTTGTCCTATGCATGGACAAGCACCATATGTGATCCAGAAGATCATCTTCAACTCCATGGATGTGCCTACAAAGGATCAGATCAACACTAATAGGACTTATAAGTATCTTGAGTACACACCGCGACATGCTTGGGATACTGTTGAGACGTTAGCCAACTTCGACAGCACCTCTGGGACTGTTGAAGCCTCCGACGAAAGGCATGCCCCATCTATGCCGCTCTACCAATTGTTGAAGGAAATTGATCCAGACGTGAGAGATCAATTCCAGAGAGACCATGTACGCCGCCTTACCAAACAGGTTAAATTTCTTTCTAATAACCAACCATGTTTGGAGTGTGGGTCTATGAGGCACAACACCACTGTGTGCCCACATGTCGACCAAGTGCAGCTTGCAGAAATACATGAGGAGGCACGCTATGCAGGGGGTCCTAACTACCCAGTAAAACATCAGTAGTAGAATTGGGGTTATCGCCATCCTCAATACCAAAGAGATCCCCGCCCTACAGAGCTCCTGGACACCCTGACAGATAAGGTAAGAAAGATGACATGCACATCATCCTTGATGAGATGCAACGGAACCATGCTGAATTCAAACAAGCTAACAACTCCGTCCATACTCAACTGCATGGCATCAAGCCGCGATTGGGAGACACCGACGTTTTGAAGGAAGAACATCGAACCCAGATCGGTCAACTTGCTACATCAGTCCCCAAACCGTCAGGATCACTCCCTGGATTATCCAAATGGAGCCCGAAAGGTAAGTCTGCAGGTCAAGTGGCTGCTATGAACCTAAGGAGTTGCGACAGCTGCAAACGCCTGAGCAAACGACGGAGTAGGAAGCTGTAAGAGACAAGTCAACCAATCGATATCGACCCAGCCACGATCAATATCGACCCAACTCGTCAGCAACACCTGATGCCAGTGACTCCAGCCGATATCGAACCTATACCAGTCGATACAACCCAATCCACTAGACTTCACTAGCACCAAAGAAGAAGAAGACGCTGCTATTCCCAACCAATTCTTTGAAGGACCCAACATAGAAAAAGCTCTATCATTATGTGAGGATGCTTCAAGGGCCCAACGTCCCCCATCCCCTTCACCAAAGCTCTTCATTAGATGCCATTGTATGTCAAGTTCCTCAAAGAAATCTTTAGCATGAAGCGGTTGATGGCTGAGATCGCAGAGGAATGCAGCAAGATTGAGTTCTTAAATAGAGAAAAGGTAAGATCCAGGGAAGTTTGCTATAACTATTGGTTTTAATGAATATAAATTCAATGCATTGTGTGACTTAGGAGTCAATGTAAGCATCATGCCTCTATCCATATGGTCCAAAGTCAAGATAGGAGCCCTAGAGCATGTGGGTGCTATGAAGATAAACGACGCACAGTTCGCGCTAGATCTGGCGGTTGATGCGGGGAAGATGAAGGCACGAGTAGAGGAGAGGGAAAGCGTGATACCGGAGATGGATCTGATGAAGATGAAGGCGTTGGATCTGACGGTTGATGACGAGATGCTCTTTAGCGAGCTCTACGACTACTTGAAGATGAGATCGGACAGGGAGGAGGTCAAGCGACGGTGGCAGCGGATGTCAAAGGAGGAACACCTGGGATTGGTTAGGGTGGATGCCGGTGGGGAGACCGAGATGAAGAGCGTTGACGAGTATCAAAATCGAACAAATGAGTTATTAGGAAGAAGCAATATGGGGAAAAAAAATAACACCGGGGGGGGGGGGGGGGGGGAAATTAGGACATTTACCCAATTCCGCTACACAAATGTCCTCAGAACTAATTTTGCCCTATAATGTGGGCATCCCAAATTTTTCCTTTTTTTTAAATATTCAACCTTATATATTAATTAATTAGAAAACTTATCTTTTTAGATCAAATAATTTATCCAATATTTGACCAATTATTCTACATTTTACATCAAATTGAATATCATATATCAATATATAAACTACCCTGATTTAATTTTTGAATATTTTACGTTGAATTAATTTATCTTTAGTCATTAAGATTGGTTATATTAGTTCAATATAAATAATAACAAAATTTTATTAGTAATTATTTATTCTTATGTTGTTTTTTTATTAAATTAATCTTTTTTTTATTACGGAATCTAAAAGTAACTCTGTATTATTTACCGCAAAATTAACGTTGTACTATAATATCATATAACAATATGATATTATATTCGCATAAGCTTTTGCTGTGTATACAGGTATAAGACTGGTAGCAGAGATGGGGATCCGAAGATTGATAGTTGAGAGTGATTGTGCTATTATCATCGACGTCATTAATCATGCAAACAATATCCCATGGGAGGTCATTCAAATAGTGCAAGAGATCCATTCATTAAGAAGAGATTTTGAGAGCATTACTTTTCAGGAAATATATAAAGAGGCCAATGGTGCAGCTGATTTTATTGCTAAATCTCGGTTCAATTGTAATTTTATTTTGAGTGCTTGTTGTTGTGAGTTCTAGAACATAATCTTGCGAGATGATCATGGATGTTGGTAGTACATCCAATCTTTTGCCTACTGTAAAAAAAACAATATGATATTATATTGCATACATAAATTTTGAACTCCGTAGATTTATTTAAATAAATTATAAAATTAACTTGTACTCTGTAGTACTCACCAATTCCAAACATTGAGAAGCAAAACAATTCAACAAACAAGATTAATACATGTACGTCATGTTGAAATAATCTAACTTCAAAATATGTCAGAAGTAAATTTGAAAAATTATCAAGAATTCATCGACCCACACAGAGGTTGATGACTTTGATGCGATTCACATGTGTTATGTATCCGACTTCATATGTTTTTATCTTTTTTAGTCCCTTAAATTAATGACCCAATATAATTTTTCCACTTAGTTAGGGGTGTTTACTAACTAGTAGCTAGAATTTCCATATTTTCTGTCTTTATTAGCATTTTATCCACCAACCTAACCAGAGTGGCTGAATCGGAGTTGCTGACGTCGCCGTTGCTGAAACCGGAGTTGCCTCATTTCAATACCAATTTCAGCAATTAATACAACAATTTTAGCAAATTAGAAGATATCCGCACCAATTAAGAGATTTTAGCAGTAATTACAACAATCGTACATCACAAATTAAGAGATTTCAGCAAGAGCGGGAGGCAAGAGACCTTCATCGACAAAATCGAGTCGCCTCCATCTAAGGTGAAGGCAATCAAGACACAATTGCAAACAAATTGATCCAAAAAAACGGCCAAAACAAATCCAATTAAAATTCAAAAGAGTCAAACAACTTCAATTAGGAATTTGATGTTAAAAACTCCATCTCGATGTGACCTGTAGGGATAGTGCCGATGGTGAGGTCGAAAAACACAACCGGATTCTTCGAATTCGGAGGCCTCTGGTGCCATTTCATCGTTGTGCTGGTTGTGGTGGCATTATTGCTATAAGTCCAAACGCCTTCCATTGTTACTGATGGGAAGCTTCTCTATCCACCGAAACAACCATTGTGAATACAAGTTTGTTGCATGGAATAGCCAGGTTCGAGCCTCTCTCCATCTCTCGATCTCAGATATCAGATATTAGACCTTGAATCAGGCGGTTGGAGGGTTCGAGCTTTACTCTTCAAGCTCGTCGGGAGGGGAGACAACCAGACAACGTCGTCGGGTGTTCCTCGGAGTCAAAGAGTGGCTTCGGGTTCCGGCTGGTATGAGGATGAGAGGAAGAAATGGAGGGAGAACTGAGGTAAAGATGGAGGAAGAGCGAGAGGCTGATGCGAGACAGCCATGGGAGGCTCGATCTTGGGGCTCCCGGCGGCGAGGCTTCAAGACCGAGAGAGGGAAAAGCGGGTGCGACGTTCATGGCTGCTCGGATTCAGATCTGAGAACAATGAGAAGAGGGAGTGTGAGCATATTTTGGGCTTATATATTACATCAAACATACCCTCTTAGGCGAAATAGGAGTCCTATATTACATTTGATGGTGAAACATGAGAGTAGCGGATAGTGAGACTAGATCTACAATCAAGAAACTGTTGGTGAGGTAAACTCTTGGTGAAGATGTCTGCATACTAAAATGAGACGGGACATATAAGACACATACATAAACCATGGCAACCTTCTCACGAACAAATTGGATGTCAATCTCATCATGCTTGGTTCTCTGACGGTGAACCAGATTGCGAGAAAAGTAGGTAGCGCTGACATTGTTTTATACACAATAAACACTTAACTAACATGACAGTGAAGCTCAAGTAATGTTGTGAAGGCAGGAGCACTCATCGAAGACATTGGCAATACCACAATATTACGCTTTAACACTAAAGCGAGAGACAACATGTTGTCTATTTGATGACCAAGAGACAAGTGAGTCATTGAGGAACATGGAATATCCTGGCATAGACCTCCTAGTGTCCGGATAGCCAACCCAACCAAAATTCGTGTACGCAACTAAGGAAATAGGTGAAGCTGGTATGGTAATAGTGATGCCAAGAGAAGTAGTACCCTAAATGTATATGATAATGCCCTTAATAGAAGCAAAGTGAGACTCCCTAGGGTCATGCATAAAGAGACAAACTTGCTGAAAGACATAGCTAATATTAAGACGGGTAAACGTTAAGTGCTGTAAAGGATCAGCTAGGATGCGACACAAAGTCAGATTAGACACAGGTTGATCCACAACTTGCGTCAATTGGCAGTGTGATGTCCATGGGTTTAGTCATATTTTAAGGAGTCTTTTGTGTAAATTTGAGTTTTTTTCTTAGGTTTTGTTGGGCTTAGTGTAGTTTGACTAGGTTTTTGTATTTCTTGAGACATGGAGGTCTACACAAGCTTTTGTTACGTTTTGTAGGTTTTTCAAGCTGAATCGAGGCTATTTTAAAGCATAAAAAAAGAAGTGGAAGAAAGTTAGACATAAGCACGAGAAGAAAGGAGGTGAAGCAAGCAAGAATAAGTGGAAAAAGAGCCAAAACTGAGCGTGAATCCGAGCCTATAGGGAGTGAAACCGACCGCCAGAATGAGTAGGAGAACCCAGGAGAAAAAAATGGGTCATATCGAGCATCATACCAACAGTGGGTATACCGACCCGTCAAGCGTGAAGCGAGAGACGGCTTTCGGCCTGTAAAAGTGATACCGATCCCCGTACTGACCAATGTGGGTTGGTACCGACCCCCGTAAAGCAGACTTTTGAGATGCGTAGTTTGACCAATGGTGGGTATACCGACCCGGAGCCACTCGGTACTAATCGGGGTGTTGCTCGGTATGAGCAGTCTGAACACGTTTTAACACTAAATTCTACCCTTTTTTATATAAATATAGATAGATCTCTTTTGAGTTGATTTTTCTATGATAACATTTAGTTTCTTTTTGCATAAATAGGACCCTAGGGGCCAACTTTTATTCTTTCAATCTCAGAGAGAGAAATTCAGCAATAGGTTTGAGAGTTTAGTGAGCGGTTTCAGAGCTTTCTTAGGCGTATTCTTAGCGAAGGTTAGGCGCGCTTGGTAAAGTTTTTGGGATGCTTTGTTGGAGATATTTTCCAGGTTTTCAATTAAGTTTATTTTCTTTTCTTCCCAATTTCTATCTCTTTTAAAATTCTCACCATGAATATGCGTGAGTAGTCTCCTTATTTCAAGGGTTTTGGTGAACTCAATGCAAGTCATGTGTGTTGAATGCGATGAATCCATGATTTGAGTATCTTTTATCTATTCTTCTACCTTTTGTGCTTTATACTTTATTAGAATTAGGGAAATTCCTTCTTTGCAATTTGATTGGAAAAGAAGATTGTAAATTGGATAGTAATTAGGGTTTTGAAACGCGAGTTTTAAATGAGCTAATTAAGAAAAGATAGTAAATAAATTGATTTGACGTAAGTTGGTTGATTGCTTTGCTTGGTAGATGCAAATTAACCTCTTTTACATATAAAGGTACGAGTTTTATGTGATTCATTGTGTTTGTATGCATGATTATCATTGTGGTAATCTCTAAACCTTATAAGCCTTTTTTATTATTGATTTAATTCCAAAATGCAAGAAATTTACCCTCAAAATCCTTACTATTCACCTCTTCTTTCTATTTCTATATCTCTATAAAGTAACTAAACAAAGGAACTGACTTTCTCCGGTGGATGAACCTGACTCTACTGTACTTAATGAGGTCTTACTTACAACTTTTTTTTTTCCGTAGAAAACCATTTCAATATTGTTGTAACAGTTCAAATATAAACATACGGGTTACGTTTCGAAGGTTGGATACTTTCGTTAGGATTTTGCAATCCAGGTATGGGTCGAGGTTTCAAACCTCAAATGATTAGTATTTAAAGTGAGTATTTCGAACTCCAAAACAATTGAAGAGCCATTGGATACCCTTAACCTGTCCTAAAGATTATGTCACAGAAATTCATTTTGAAAAAAAAATACACAAACGGAAATTAATATATAATTTTTCATGGAAAAGCTGGGTCAAAACCAAAACCACGAGAATATAATATCAAAACCCCTTAAGCCAAGATTAGCGGGGTTAGTCCATTGTTTGCAATCGCCCAGGAGATACCCCAATATGCGGGGAAATGATCTGGGTCCCACAAGCAGGGGAAATGATCAAACCGAGGCCCAATCGCATTCTGGGTCACACGAGCAGGCATACACATACGCTATTTCTATAATAAAGATGCTTCTAATGCATAATATAATTTAAACACGCATGTCATGCTTATTAGGATATAATATGCAGAAGTACGATAAATGTCCCAAAGAATGCCAAGTGACATATCTCTCTTCTACCTCTGCCCCCTTTTCGTTAGGGCGAACGCTGGCCAACTCAGTGCTATAACATAGCATTCATCATCATTTCTGCACATCACATCAATCATCATCTGATCATCATGCTCATAACAATCAAGCTCATAATACAATCAAGCTCATCTTATGTATCAACAATAATGACCCAGGACGAACCCGATGGTGTTGGGTTGTCCTATGGCCCTAGCAAAGACCTTAGGAATCACATATAATGGCCATTTTTTTTCTCAAACACAAAGTAACCGAATGCTCATTCAAGTGTGAAACCCTAGCATGATACTTCATGGGGTGCTTTAATGCTTATGCAACATCTAATATGTCATATGACTACATGTAGGATGTTTATCTGATTAGTCTGAGTAAGTTCATAAAGGAATATACCTAAAAAGCCAAACAACAAAAGATCGAGAAGTAGGATCCAAATAATCAGCAAGCACCTATAATGATTACATAGAATACAATAAGCTATTGTGCTACCAATCATACAAACAGAACCATGTTTTAAATCGTTTTTTAGAACCAAGCGGGGGTTAAACCATTTCCAAACTTTCTCTAGTACATAAAAACACCAAAAGCAAGGTCATCCAGAGATTTCAATTTCCATTATCATTCAAGTCAAATCCCATTTCCAAAACCAAGAATCAATCATTGAATCTTATTCAATTTTAAAGAATCCCAACATTTGACATGAAAAACTTAAAACATTTCCGAAATATTCAATCCGATAAACCGATATTTCAAAAATCCGTCAAAATCCCCTTTGGATATTAAAATAATCCTTACAATAAATATTCCAAAATCTCATTTTTAGAAATTGACCCTTGACCAAAATCCGACTCAAAAGGATGGAAATAAAAAAACCATCAAAATATTCCAAAGGATTAGGGAGCAGCTTGACTAAAGCTCCTGGGGTGGTTTATTCGACGGCGAGATTCAAAACCTTTTTCTCGTTTTTTCCTCAATTCAAATCCGTTTTAAACCAAACTTGTTTCAAAACATAGACAAATGTGCCAACACCAAAAAAGCATGAAAGACTCAAATGAGGACTAGAAGGGAGAGCGGTAGGGGATTACCTAGCATCTTTGAGGCTACTTCAAGATTTTCGAAAGGGAATGATCCTCCGGGCTCCGATTCAACAAGATGTGGTTACGACAAGGCCTATGAAGTATATATTATGTTTAAAAATGCATCTTTATGGAGTTTGAGATCTAAAATGTGAGGAACAAAGGAGATAAGCCTACCTTGCTCAAAAACATGGAAATGAGAAGAAATGGGCTCGATTTGGCTTCAAGGAGAGTTAAATCTGTTGTTTCCTTACCTTGGAAGGTATAGGAAGAAGTAAGGAACAAGAGACAACTATAAGGAAAGGAAAAGGAACCAAAATGAGAGAGAAAAAAGCAATTTATCGAGGCTAGAATAGAACTGGGCTCCCTAGTCGCGGCGGTGAAGAAGAACTTGCGACCATGATAAGACTAGAAACTTCGGTTTTTGATGGAAATCGTCTTCTAACTTCGATTTTTAGGCTAAATTTATGAGATTAGGTCTTTGGGGAAGTGTTTTGGGGCTTTTGGTGGCTGGAAAACAAGAAAAGAGTGGTGGAGAGAGAGTGAAATGGATTGAATAGAGGAGAGGTTGAGACCTTTGAGATTGGGGTTTGATTCTCACTTGGGATAAGAGAGAAGTGGCTGGGGTTTGGTGAGGGTCAAAATTTTATGAGAGTGACTCTCTTTGGTGATTTTGGCTTCATTTAAATAGAATGAGCAATTTGGCTCTTTAGGGTTTTAAGGGAAAAAGGACGAAAACAATTAAGGGAGTGTGGGAAATGAGGAGAGAGAGAGAGAAAGAGAGAGAGGTAAAGCGTAAGCGGGAGAGAGAGAGAGTGTTTCTGATCATCCGACCCCGAGTCCCGACATCCTATCACGAAATCCGATTTCCAAAAATCTGACTCGGAGTTTAAATTCATTTCAAATGACTCTCGAGAATTCTAAGTTGGAAACTCAGTTGATCGATATTGGGCTTAGGACCAATCAAGTTAGGATTTTAGCGAGTGTCGGAATATTTTTAAAGGGATTTTCTAAAAATAGAAATTCACTGGAGGACGGGTTTTTCAAGACTTTCCAATTTCGGCAATTAAAAAATTATTTAAAATCCAAGTCTTTACAACAGGCGTTGCAGCAGGCTTACAAGTATAGAAAAGCGGTTAATATTAGACACTTTCGGTTCGACACTTTGCTTTACCGTCGATGGCATTTTTTAACGCCCGCTTCTACTTAAACCATTCCCGACGTTTTTAAGTGTCATAAATATAAAAAAATTGATTAGACGCGTTTAAGCATCGATGTTTACATTTCATTAAAAATTAAAAGGAGAAGCGGCCCCTTTCTTTTACATTCTCCCCATCAAAACCCTAACTCCTTCTTCATCTTTCCGCCACCGGGCCTCTTTCAAATCAACTATACAGTTTGGATTCAACCTTCTGATTATAGTGTGTTGTAGTTATTCGACCGACCGCTCAATGATGCAATTGGGAGCCTGGTGAGTGTTGGAGACGATTTAGATGTGTAAATCACCAAATTAGAGGAAGATCGAAAACCCAAGGCATGGAATCGAAGTCTGCGATGCTTAATCTAAGACCAAGAGAAGACGAAGAAAAGTTAATTTATAGCAAATTCGCAAAGATTTAGGGTTAGGGTTTATATGAGGAAGAGGAAGATGAAGAGGATTCAAACAAAAAGTTTGTAATTTCCAAGCCTCTGCCTCTATATTTGCTTTGACGTTTCAGAGAAACTTACTCCCCTTCATTAGGGAAGGCTATGCAAATTTGGCAAAATAAATTCCAAGTCTTGTTTCGAGTTCTAATTGTTGTTTTTCTTTTTCACAAATGTTGATGAGTTATGGCACCGTGCTGTCATGGTTAGCACTTTCTTCTGTTGGGGCTAGAAACCACTTTCCAGCCGCATCCTGAAGCGAATTCGGGTAATAAGAGAACCAACAACAATCAGCCAGCAAACAAATGACCAACCGATAATATCCAATCCGAAAACCAAACAACCAAACAACCAAGGAACCACAGACACAGATAAAAGCACAAATATTGACACAAGATTTACGTGGGAAAAACCCTCTCTAACTAGAGGGTCAAAAAACCCACCTTCCGCCCACCAAAGCAACCAATCCACTAATCAATAGGTCAATACAAGTGTTTAACAATCTAGTCTCAGCCCGAGACAAATAAACATGGAGATCTCAAACACCAATCTAAATACAACCCGATCTAGAAAGGATTCCTCTCCAAAAACCTAGCTAAACACTTGTAATCAGATTAGATTTCCAAGAAGGAGAAAATAGCTATCAACAAAATCCCGTTGTTGACTTGCCGAAGGAAGAAGACGGATCACCAGATAAAGAGATGAAACACCCGCTCGAATCTCTTACCATTCTCTCCTTTCTCCCTCCTCTCTCTTTTCTTTCTCCCTCCTTTTTTCTTGTTGCTACTGGCGGCACTTCATGAAGCTTTCACTCTCTCTTGCTTCATAAGACATGCAAATATATTGCCAGCTTTTCAATTACAAAGAAGCCATCTAGGCTTCACATTGGGCTGGACCCAAAAATGGGCTATAGGCCCAACAATCTCCCCCTCCAGCCCAAGGGGGAGACGTTTCTGCCCGTCCTAGCCTCACCGGCATCACCCACTAGCTCTCCCTCCTCCGTAACTCTCTAGTACTCTGAGGTAGAACTCCCGGTGAATGCATGACCTCCTTTCTCTGACCCTCTCACAGTTTCCTCAATCTGTGCTGGCTCGACGTTCTCAGATCTGCCACTAGTCATAGCACCTGATGAACTCCCCTCTGACATGGCTATCCCATCAGCACAATCCTCTGAAGAAAACTTCACACTTGTGCTATCCTCTTATGACGTCTCGGAAGTTCCGCTAAATCTTGTCTGCAATCCAAACAAATCATAAATGCTCAAGGTCTCCTTATCAGCAAAAGAAACGAGAGACTTTCTCTTCTGATTCTGCAGCCCCTTTCCACTCAAGCATCCTGTAAGCCCTTCCACCAAATCAAGCGAAGCATCACCATGACCCTCTGTCACAGCTTCTCTGATTTCTTCCATCTGAGTCTTGTACAATGTGCCGCTCAAATCACCTCTAGCGATCACCATTGACCCTTTGCTAAGTTTCCACTTCTTACTTCCAAAGAAGTTATCATAGCCCTTTTTATCCAAGACTTGAAGAGATATTAGATTCTTCTGCAAATCCGGTATGTGTTGCACATCTGTCAATGTCATCCTGCAACCCGTGTTTGTTAACACACAAACATCTCCCATACCAACAATATCAGACAAGCTTCCGTTTCCCATCTTTGCTTTGCCAAAGCGTCCCACTTGGTACGAAGTAAATGCTTTCCTCCTTGACGTAGCATGGAAGGATGCAGCTCCATCAGCAATCCACTCTACACAAGAATCAGGCTCCTCCAAGCATGTGAGAACAACCTGCTCATCATCATTGTCCTGCAAAACTGACGTTGTACCCTTCTGGTTTTCCTCTTCATCCCTTTTCTTCTTCCACACATTGCAATTTCTCTTTATGTGCCCTTCCTTTGCACAATGATAGCAAACAAAGCTCCCCCTTGTCTGAGATCTCCCTCTAGACCTGCCCCGTGAAACTATCATGAGAGCATGTGACGAATAAGTGCCCATATCCTTCCTCCTAGTCTCCTCGTTGTAGAGACTATCCTTCATTGCAGATAAGGACACAACCCCACCCACGACAGAGTTGTTAATCGACACCACTAGAGTCTCCCAACTATCAGGCAAAGAGCTCAAGAGCAACAATGCTTGCAACTCATCATCAAGGACTAACTTCATGGTGTTCAACTGATTCACCAATTCTTGAAACTCACTCAGATGCTCTGCAATAGGCTTTCCATATCTGTACTTGAGATTCACTAGCTTTCTTATCACAAAAGCTTCACTCTGGGCTGGCTTCCTTTCATACATGTCCTCCAATTTTTTTCACAATACCTGTGCATCTGTCTCGTTGCTTATGTGGTGATAAACACTATTATCCACCCACATTCTGATGGTTCCAACTGCCTTCCTGTGCAGTTTCTTCCAATCATTATCGGACGTCACAGCTAGCTTCCTCGATCCCAACTCAACCGGATCAAACAAGTCTTTGCAATACAAAACATCATCCTTCTCTATCTTTCATATAGAGAAAATCGAAGTCGTTAGCTTTATCATTGTACTCGCAAATTCCTCGGTCTTTATTGTCATCTCTACTCCTATTACCCAATAACAATACATCCAAAGATCAACCAAAGGCTCTGATGCCACTTTTTGGGGCTAGAAACCACTTTCCAGCCGCACCCGAAAGCGAATTCGGGTAATAAGAGAACCAACAACAATCAGGCAGCAAACCAGTGACCAACCGATAATATCCAATCTGGAAACCAAACAACCAAACAACCAAGCAACCACAAATATAGATAAAAGCAGAAATATTGACACAAGATTTACGTGGGAAAAACCCTCTCTAACCAGAGGATCAAAAAACCCACCTTTCGCCCACCAGAGCAACCAATCCACTAATTAATAGGTCAATACAAGTGTTTAACAATCTAGTCTCAGCCCGAGACAAATAAACATGGAGATCTCAAACACCAATCTAAATACAACCCGATCTAGAAAAGATTCCTCTCCAAAAACCCAGCTAAACACTTGTAATCAGATTAGATTTCCAAGAAGGAAAAAATACTTAAAAGTGCTATTTTTTTTTAAATTTTTGTAGTTATTTTAGCTGGCCTATGTTCTGAAGATGGATTTGGAATAAATATTTGAGTAAAATGGCGAGATTGCAAAATGAATGCTTGAGTAAAATAGCCAGATTGCAAAAGGAGGGTTAAAAGAGTATTGTTAGGGGAGACAAATAGCTTAAGATGGATAAACATGGTATGTAGAAAATTGATTGTGGATGTCTACCTGCATGTTAGTACGGTATTTGATCTTGTATATGTACACCTATGATTTTCATCTTGATCTTGGAATTGTACTTTTTATTCTCTGCAGAAATAGAAAAGAAGAGAAGAATAATACTAGTACTCTGGATCAAGGTTTATTGCCATAACCAGTGTAGGTGTCATGGGTTCTCTCGTGATTGTCTAAAGGGTATTTAGATTTCAAAGCTAGAGGATTGTATACATGTATTTTAAACATGGTTTTATAAATATATGTAGATTTTTCTTGCTTTACAACCTTTTGTTTTATTGGATTCTGTACATGTATTTTTCTTTTAGTAATATAAATAAATAAATATATGCAAATATTTTTTGTTTCATTTACTATGTTGTTGCACAAATAGATATTTTTATTTTGATTCTCGAATAAGTGATTAGTCTCAAATATAGTAGAACAATGGCAAAAATGAAATCGTTTTTAAAAACAATAACAAATAACAATCTCGACGCTTTTTTCTGTCGAAATGATGTTATTTTCCTTGGAACTCTGAAGTGACTAATTTGGACACCCAAAAGCGTTGAATAATTTTTTACACCAAAAAGCGTCCATTATTACAGTACATTTGGATGTAAAAAAGCGTCGACCAAATTCGACGTTGAAATTACTGATGCTTTTTTGAAGCGTCGAAAAGAAAATTCTAAACGCTTTAAAACGTCTAAAATGGCTCCAAAAAGCGTCCTTTATGGCCCTGTTTTCTAGTAGTGATATTGGCCCTCGAAACAATCTCTTTTCCATATTTCTCCTATGATAGAACGAACCAGATGTAGATCGGGATGCAGAAACTCCCAAGAAGAAACTATGATTCCCTAGATCATTCGTGGAAAACTCCTTGCTAATTTGAGACATAATGGCAGGCCGCAAAGTCTCTGAAGATGCAGTAAGTACGATGTCATCGACATATAATAGGAGATAAGTCAGCTCATTACCTCGACAAAATAAATATAGGGATGAGTCACTTTTTCTACTGACAAAGCCAATCATTTGTAGTTATATAGAAAAGTGAAGGTGCCATGCTCGATGTGCCTATTGAAGGCCATACAAATATTTCTTTAGAAGACAAACATGGCCTAGGTTGATCCTGTCAACAAACCCAAGTTGTTGAAACATGTACACGGTTTCATTAAGATGACCATGAAGAAATGAGTTATTGACATCAAGCTTGTAAATAGACCAATTCCTGGAGATGCAAGATGCAAAATAGTACGAAATGGAGTCGGTTTGACAACTGGACTAAAAATGCCATCAGAGTCCACCCCAACCTGATGAGAGTTGCCATTAGCGACCAATCATGACTTATAGCGCTCAAGAGAGCCATTATAATGGAACATGTGCTAGAAGAGCCACATAAAACGCACAATATTGGCCCCCGCATGCCTAGGAACCAAGATCCAGGTATTATTGTTAACAAGAGTCCGATAGTCATCGAGCATGGCAGCATTCCGGGATGGGTCTATGGAGGTTCTTTTGTGGGAGTGATAATGCATGATTTGTATAGGCATTTCTTGGAGATGCAAGATGGAAAATAGTACGAAATGGAGCCGATTTGACAACCGGACTAAAAATGTCATCACAGTCCACCCCAACCTGTTGAGAGTTACCATTAGCGACCAATCATGCCTTATAGCGCTCAAGAGAGCCGTCAGAATGGAACATGTGCTAGAAGAGCCACATACAACGCACAATATTGGCCCCCGCATGCCTAGGAACCAAGATCCAGGTATTATTGTTAACAAGAGTTCGATAGTCATTGAGCATGGCAGCATTCCGGGTTGGGTCTATGGAGGTTATTTTGTGGGAGTGATAATGCATGATTTGTATAGGCATTTTTTGTAATTCTTAACTAGTTTATGTTTCATTTAGAAATGTCATTAGCATAAAGTGCATTAATTGTCTCTTAAGTGGAAGAAGTCAAAAACTATGCATTTTTAGTGTTTATTTGTAGGATAGATTCGGGGTTCAAATGTTGGAGGAATCATGGATCAAATGGAGCGAAGGAAAGCTAAGACAAGCAATGAAAGACTCAAGACAAGATGAGGAACAACTAAGCAAGGAAACAAGGTCTAAGAGCTGAAACGGTAGCGAGCCATGAAAACTGTCCGCGTGGCGAGCAGAATTTAAAACGCAATTTTTCGTAGCCTCGGATGTCCGATCAAATATTATGACCGTGTGGTGGAAAGCTCCTAATGTGTTCCACGTAACCATGAAGCTCGAATTATTAGCACACACTGATGCCTAAGTGGAGCATGTCGATCAACAGCACCCGCTGATGACCTTCGACACCCGGTGAGTCGGTGCCTACTAATCGCTGGATTTTGCAGATTCTGTAGACCCATTGTGCTTTTGTTCCGCACTAAGATTGCTGACTCCTAGGGTTTTAGCCCTATAAATTGGGGTCTCTTCTTAACCATTAAACACAATTCACACATTCACTCTCTCTCTCTCTCTCTCTCTCGCTCTCTCTCTCTCTCTCTCTCTCCCTCTCTTCTTAACCATTAAACACAATTCACACATTCACTCTCTCTCTCTCTCGCTCTCTCTCTCTCTCTCTCCCTCTCTCTCTTTTAGGCTTCTGTCTCCCTTGCGGAGCGGAAACCCTAGGTTTTCTATTTTCTTTTATGTTTTACATGAAGATAGCTATGCTAAGCTAATCTTCCACTTATACATTGGTTTTGCATGAAGATAGCTATGTGCTTATATTGTTATTATGTTGCATGTTTTTGTCTTGATTAGCTATTTTGATTGAGTTGCATCTAGCTAATGGTTTCGACTATCTCTACTCATGCGGGTCGAACCTATAGTAGCAAACTTGTCCGGAAGAGCAGGTTGGGAAGCCAAATTGTGAAAGAAGATCGACACTTGAAGAATATTGCTCTCGGTGCGGGCGATGTCTAGGGTGAGAAATATACTTACTTCGCTACAAACTTCCAATGGTATTGCTGAAATATCATAAGGTTGGGTCCTATTGTTGCTTGACCCCTAAAGCAAGAGTAAAACACATTCTATGCATACATAAACCAATCACTAGAGTAATAAAAAGAACTAAAGAATTAGGTAACCAACCTAGTCGACAGAAGCGGATGAAACCACTCTCATCATATTGAACCCATCATTACCACTTTTCTAACAAACCAATTGATTTGCTATATTCTTTCTCTCTCTTTATTGTGCATTGTTAATAGGAAATGTACTGAGTACACGCTCTTTGTGGGATCAACACATGTACTTATTTCACTATACTATTGTTGACTATACGGTATTTATTTTGGCAACAATTCACCGCTCATCAAATTTTGGCTCTGTTGTCGGGGAGTGTCGCTATTTTAGTGTGTTTTCTTTGTTAACTATTGTTGAGGACCTATCTAACAGTCTTCGACATCCTATTACTAAGCTTTTACAATGAAGTTATTGCAGTTAACAGGGGAAGTTTTTTCCAATATCTTTCAAAGGTGCTACACTTTGTGGAGAATCGGCTCTCAAAAAGTATCAAAGATGACATTCTCGAGATCGTGCTTTGCATTCTAGAGGATGCATATCTGAAGATTGTAAAAGACCTTATATTTGCGTATAGGGAAGGCTTGTGTGAACCAGGACAATAAAGGCTTTGGGAACTTATCAACGATTTGTCTGAAGAAGGAATGAGCACAGAAGACATCTACGATGATGAATTTGATTCAGAAACCCAAGCCTCAACATCAATTGAAAGGATCCTCTCATTCAAGCACACGCAACCACAACTAGACGCAAGTAAGGAAAGCCCGATGCCCACCAACATGATTTCTCATGACTACAAGTGTGATGACTCATGTATTTTGTCTCCTACTTCAGCCAAAGTCACCAATATTGTACCTATTGAGAGGCCTAGTTCATAGTCGATTTTTGTGACTCCCGCGCAAGAAATGATTAAAGTTTGAACCTTGGAGAAAATTGGTGAATATGAAGATCCCTGGAGCTACTACTTCAATAATCCGCCAGAAGAACTTTGTTGGTGGTACTACATACCCACGGGGAATGATCAAGCTCACAAAGGTAAGGGAGAGGTAAGAAACTCATATCATACATTTTTAATTAATTACCTATTTTTCTAATCTTAGTGTGCACTCAAACCATGGGTGGGCACAATAGTTTGATCTACTTCTATGAGCATTGACGATGTCCACAAGAACATCTTGAAGAGGAAAGCACAACAATAAAAAAAACATCAAGTCTTAGATGATAAACGAGGATGCTTCTCGGGAGGCAACCCAAGGTTAGTTCCCTTGCATCTCAAAGATTTAATTTTTGTTAAGCATGCTTATTTACCTCTTGCATTTATAATAGATTGCATACTGAGGATAGAAGTTCTATTTTGAATAGTGTTGAGCTAACAACGTAGATCAAGATAGCTTCAGAAGAAGAATGAAGGAAAAGACGAAGAAACATGTGAAACCAAAGAAACATGCGCATGTCAACGTCCATCGTAACCCGTCGATTAGCCCAGATTCGCAAAATCGATGCAATTTTTAAAAAAATGTGATTTAAACTTGGATTAACTTATGAGATTTGGATAAGGGAGTCCAAATTCTATATTCTCACATTTGAATTACCTAATTTCTTCGTGGATTAATCATCATTATATAGAATGCTATATTTTCTTTCAAATTCTATCTTTTAATCTCCTATATATACAATTCACCCTAGTTTAGTCCGTCGTAATCTAGTTTCTCTTGAGTTTTCAATGTGTACAGTCAAGCTTATTCAAAGCAAAGGTGTGATTTTGAAGAGAAGTTGAAGAATTGAATTCATTCTTCATCAAAATTAGACGATAACCAAAGAACAAGATGAACCCAAATCGTCGGTGCTTGTTGATACCTCGTCGCACCCGCCGATTCTGCTAGGTTTTGTTCCTTTGAGTTAGAACTCGAAGTTTTGGGCAGATTGCTCCAATTTTTTCTTTTCATATCTCTTTTGAATCATATCTAAGCCTAAGAACATGGTTATACTATGTAATTTAAAACTTGTTAAGGAAATAAGTTCGCATTTTGTGAAAGCATGCACTTACGCTACATCCCGATTTTTTTAAAGGTAAATATATAGATGTGGTATAAAACCAAGTTACATAAGAATATGACCAAACCATGGGTCTTATACAAAAGGTAGAGGCCAACTCCAAAAGGGTCCCTATATACCCACTGAAATCTCAACTAAACACTAACTCACCTACACCTCCCAACATTATACTCCTACTACACATATACTATCTGCCCTATACTTCCCACCGAAGTTGTCGCTCCAGCCTTTTGACTAGTGTTTTGCACTTCCACTTAGCCGAAAAGCGGGAAAGACAACAAGTGTATGAAATGCACAAACCTTGGGTTGAAATTGTTCTCCACAAAATACAAGCTTGTTTCTATGCATCCAAGTAAAATAGATAGTTGCTTCGAAGGCTAATAATTTCGCTTGAAACAATTGCGTTCTCCGCACCTTAGGGCATTCATCAACAAACCAGTTTAACCATTTAAAAACCGAAGTGTGTCGACAAGAAATACCAATCCAGTCAAAAACCAGATTCTAGATCTCTTGGATGCCCGGGAACCTGAACCAAAGATGCTCCTCGCTCTCTTCATCGCTCCAACATATCATACATTCTTCTGAATCAGGTCCCTTCTAGTGTTTGACTCTCCTACATGTACTCAATCTTTTGACTGACGCAAGCCAAACAATGAAGGCCCATTGGCGGCACTGCAGTCTTCCGCATATCAGTTCACCCCATCGAAACTGGTGGTAGATTTTTGCGATAGAAACCCCTCCACCAGGTCCAATGACGAAGCTAAGTGAAATAGATTGTGTGCTATCCGACTGGAGCTGCTGTTTTACTTCATCTCTGGTGGCCAATAGGCTCTTCCAAAGCCAGCAATCGTGGACTTTCCGTTGCACATCCCAAATTGTGTCACCCCTCAGATGATTCTGTAAACACCAGGAAGCCCAAATGCAAGGTTTGCCGAGTGCAATATCCCCTACTAGCTTCGCTTGTATGCTCCTATTCCATGACAAAATTTCTCTATTATCAAGTCCTCCTTCCTTGAATGGCTTCGTCACATCAGTCCATTTCACTAGACAATTCCTGTCATCCATGGTGCTATTCCACAAAAATCTCTTACATATATTCTCAATTCGGTCGATCACTCCTTTGGGCAGCACCATAAACTAACTCCTGAACCATGTAATCTTCCCCCGTAAAACAACCTCTTAGTAGCCCAAGATTGAAAGAGAGCCCCAAACTTGTCAAATAGGCCATCATACTCAACAACAATGATCTTTTTAGAGAGAAGGGGCATACCTAAATAACGGACATGAAGAGTGCCAGAAGCAAAATCCAGGTGCTCAAAATTATGATTCTGTAGCTCAGTGGAAACACCCGAAATAAACACCGTGCTCTTATCTTTGTTTTCTTTTAATCTTGAAACGGAAAAGAACGGTTCCAGGCATTCCTTTAAGATCTTAATTGAGTCCAAATCAGCGTGACAGAATACCAGAAGATCGTCTGCAAAAGCTAGTTGAGTAAGCTTTAGGCCCTTGCACTTTGGATGGAATTTAAATCGGGGATTTTCAGAAGCCTTACGAAGCATCCTACTTAGGATTTCCATACATAACACAAATAAATAGAGAGATAAAGGATCCCCTTGTCTCAACCCTCTCCGACCCGGAAAAAACCCTTGTGGAGCTCCATTGAAGAGTACAGAAAATGAGGGAGTTGACACACAGTCCATGATCAGTGCAATCAGACCACTCCGAAAGTTGAAGTAATCAAGCGTATTTCGAATGAATTCCCAATTTAGATAGTCATACACCTTTTGTAGATCAACCTTTATCATACATCCCGATGCTTTATGCACTTTAGGTTTATTTGAGAATATGCAGTCTATAAGTAAGTAAAAGAGATCAAGACTCAAAACCAATGACACATTCAAGTGTGGGGGTGGGCTTCCCTACAGGATCTACACCAGCGCATTGTTATATCCAGCACAAGGATCCTAACCATCCTCCCGTTGGCAATGTGCACCTAACCCCGAGGTGCAAGCAGGCGAGGTCCCTGAGGATCATGCACTTCAAAGATGGATTATGATGCTTATATGCAGCGAACGAAGCCCACTTATCATGAGTTTAATAGGGCAAGCACCTCACGAGATGGATCACATGGAGCAGAAACGGACAATAAGTTCGTCACATGGAGGATCCACATGTCACATACTTAGACTTTGGAGGAACAAGCTAATCCCAATAGGGTGATTTCACCTTCCCATCGAGGGATTACTTTGAGAGATCCCATAACCACATAATAAGCACCCTTGGCTACCAGATTGGAAGAGTCGAGGTGAACTAGGCAATAATGGGACAAAAGGATCGATAGGATCGGGCAACGTATGGATGGGTACAATCAAGATGTCCTAACAATTATAGCCAACGAGGAAGCCCAAATGAAAACCTTAAATGACTCTTGCGGCTTGCTCCAAGGGAGAAAAATCCATGGCTAACCACTACCACCACAAGAGTAATCTACTAAGCTTTATTGAGTAATTTTTCTCAAACCTAAGCTTTATTGAGTAATTTTTTTGTATTTAATGTTTCATTGAGGTTAATGAAAGATTTAAGTGTGGGGGAGGGATTTATTGCATTGAGTTAGATCATATTTCAAATTTCTGCATGCATTTCATGTTTATTTTCAACCTTTTTTATGCATTGAAAATAAAAAAATGTCGGAAATCCAAAAATATCATGCATTGTATTTAGGTGTTATTAAATATCTCATCTTACCTTAGTTTGTCCTCTAAATCATTATTATGACCTTTAATGCATATATCCCATAATTTGATTAAATTACATAATTTTGTCGCATACTAAAATGGTTTTTGATTGGACCATGATTAGAGAATGTAATTAAGCATGTATGGTCTAAGTTCCTAGACATGACTGAAACCCAAAATATAATTGTCCTAGTCAGAAGTTTTAGCATTATAGGGATATTCTGAATATTCGCTCTGCTTTTTGTTGTGTGATTTCCTAATCTTCTGCCCTCTTAGTATTTACATGTTTAACTATTTTTGAAGGCCAACTATATACATGTTCATTTCTTATAAGTTTCATATGATAGAGGCACCTTTTAGTCATATCTATCCATATCTACCCTACATTATACCTTTACTTGAAGCCAATTTAGCCTTTACTTTCAAAGTTCCACAAAATATATTGTATTCTTAGCCGATAATAAGCATGAACCCTTTAATAATTAGGATTAGAGTTGGTTATGATTGAATTATTTGGAGAGAAGAAAAGCTAGTAGTGACACGACCCGGGAATTTCACCTATACTTATTACCTCAAGGTGACGACAAATGTCCCTAATTACATGCAACTCCAAATGTGATGAGTGATAATGGGTTCACGTGTTGGGGGTCCAAGTAATCCTCACGATGCCTTTGGCATGCGATCAGTGATTGTTCTAGTTGTGTGTAGCAAGTGATGAGATATTGATCGCGATGATCATGTGTTGTTTTATTTAGGATGAGGTTTAGGTCATGGTTTTGCTGGATGTGAGACTCGCGATGTGTGTCATAGGGTTCAAGATGCCTTTTGCGTTAGGTAGCCTATTTATGACGTCATACCTTTGTTAATTAGTGGGGTTAATTTTTAGGGCGTCGTCATATCTCCTCGTGACCGGGTCGCGAGCGATACAGTGCTCGCGATTAGGTCTCGATAAAATGATGCATTTTCTCAATAGGTTACTCGGGTGGGCCTGGCGTAGGCCCAATACTTCTTTGGCCCATTTGTGGGACGACCCCACGACGACCTATAAGTAGGGATTCCTCCTTTGTTTCACCCTTATTTCGCATTTTTTGGAGGCTTGTTTTGAAAGAGAGTAAGAGAGACACAAAAAAGGTTTGTTCTTTGCAGGGGACATTGTCGGAGTTTGCTCGGAGACCTAGTTTCTTGTTTGATCAATTTATCGGTGTTTCTCTTCCATTTCTCTGCAAGTAAGTGCTTCTCGATTTCCTTTTGTTCCATTTATCTTCTTGATTTTTGTCATAGGCCATCCTTAGAGTAATGTGGGTTGATTGGGTGGTTGAAAACACCTTTCCCAGGGGAGGGAGTAAGGTGTTTGTGTATTGGAAGGAACGGTTTCTTTCCAGTGCTCCGTTTCCCTCTCCTCTTTTCCTTGTGTCATAGTTGTATGAGTGACGTTCTTGGGTTTTAATTGGTGGCGTAGTTATGATGGAGGTGGTGCTTTTTTGGAGGAATCAGGGGTTCTTCGATGTTTGCAGGCGAAAAAACTCCTTGATTATTCTCTCTAAAAGAGAGAAACTTTATGGAGGAGATGAAAAGGTGTTTTTTAACCGTCACCCTCCGAGGGAAATTTCTTTTCAACACGCCTAGGTGGGGCGTGTGAGGTGTCAACATGACCCTTTTGAAGGGTTTTTTCGCGCCAATTTTATTCGATCGCGATTCTAAAAAGGCCATTTCCCTTTGTTGATTCTTTTTCTTTGTGTCTTTCCATGATCTTTTCCTCTTAGAGGTTTATACACTTAGCAATGTCGATAGAGAGTTATAGCCAGAATAGGGGTGTTGGCTATGAGGATCAGGAGGTAAGCTCCTCGCAAACTAGGAGCTCCGCGATGCATGATGATTCGGAGGCGACGGTGTCTTCTGCTCACCTTCCGTGGCCTGAAGTGATGTCCCACGGAGAAAGAGGAAGAGGGACAAAGCTTGTGACTCCAACAAAGATGAAGAAGAAAATCATGGTGGGGACCATAAAACTTCCCCTATCAAAGGGTGATCCGGAGTACTATCATATTTCTGAGTCTATTAACGACCTGGGCAAAAAGAGAGAGTCGGCTCGCGCGCCAAAGAGAAAAAAGAAAATGACTCGGGTGGTTCTCGACGACTTTGATGTGCCTACTTACAAAATAGAGGAAGTCGGCAATTGTAGCTTTTGCGGAGGCTTTACTCATTCTCCTCCCTAGCATATCCCTACTATTTTCAAGGAGCGTGTGGCTCCTACTTTAGCTGAGACAAGAGGGGGAAAATCGATCTTGGAACCTTTTTACCTCGAAATGGTGTCCCAAATCTTTCCTTGGCCTACCGGGGTAGAGATAGGTTTGGCTTCTGTGCATGGAGGCTGTTTGAATGCATATCAGAATCATGTCGTCGTTTACCTGGAGAGTTTGCTTCAAGAATTTTGACTTCCCTTGCCCAACCTTTACATTGATCTTGTCGCGAAGATAAACTCTTGCCCTGCTCAACTTGTCGTCAATGTCCGGATGTTCTTGGCTTCCTACATCATGCGATGTACTGCATTAAGTAGAAAACTTCATTAGATCATCTGGTTTCAGTCCTAACCTTGCGGCATGATCAAGACGGGCTCGTGTCTGCTTCCTTGAGCGAAAACATAGTAGAGAGGTTATTCAGTAAGTATGGTTGGAGAAAAAATCGTTTCTTGTCTACGACTCGTCCGGGGTCTTTTTGAACTTCATCACTATCCCTGGCGTTTATCAGGCCCCTTCAAAGAACAACAGTATCGTGGCTAAAAGATGGAGATCGACTTTTAGTCGTGGGGGCCCTTCGCGTAAGCATAATTTTAAAGAAGTAGTGACCCCTGTTCGTCAAGAAATGGTCATCCTTAGTCTTCCACATCCTCGGGGTGGGTATTGAATCTATTCTTTGTTTAGTTGCGATCCCTTGTGCCTCTATCAACTCTTTTACTGTGGTGAAGTTTTATTCTGACTTTTGCTTTTGGGTTTTCCTTTACAGATGTTGTTGGATCTCGGGACACTTTCCGCGAAGGCCATGAAAGGGAAAAACATCGTCAATACCCTGGGTGCTTATGGTTCGTGTGTTGTGGATAATCGGTAACAGATAAGCCCGCGCACCTCTCAGCCTGCCGTGGAGGTTGGTCATGAGAAAAAATCATGGACGAGGGACACAATTTGTCGGTAGATCACCTACCTCTTGTTCTTCGTGGTGAGAAAAAGAAAATGGAGGAGGTGGTGGTTGGTAAGATCCTAAGTAATGAACTGATCACCAAATCGGGGATTTTCATGACAACTTATAGGCAACCTCGCTTTTCTCCTCTTGATTTCAAAAGATTTACTATCCCCGAGAACCATTGTCCAGCTTAAAGGGATTACCTCCATCATCTTACGGATGAGCAGTTGTTTGAACAAGGGAAAAAAATGATAGGTTGGGTAAACCCTGTCATGACTTTTCTTTTCACTTAATCAATTTTTTTCCTCGTTTTCTTATTTAACGGTTTTTCTCATCACGTATTTTTGTAGAGCAACCTGCAATGGGCTGAGGTGACTGAGCGCTTGAGAAAGTATGGAGATTGTGTGTGGGATTTGAAGAAGGAGAAGAAGAGCTTGCAAACCCGGGTGGAAAAACTTAAGGATGTGGATCTTCTAGAGGGGACTATTAGCAGCCTGTAAGCGGCTTTAGACAAGTCTGGAAAAGACTTGGAGGCAGTGAGAGGCGAGCTGGATGTGTCACGGGTCAAGGTCTCGAAGCTCCAAGAGAAAGATGTTGAGCGCGAGTTGGCGGTGGGACAAATGGATAGTCAAATTCGAGGGCTTGAAGCTGAGCTGAAAGAGGGTCGCGATGGGCTTTTCAATGTAAAGGGGTGGCTGGAGCGTTTTACCTCCGGCGAAGATGTCGTTTTGACGAAGAACACACTCCATGACTATTTGTTAACTGACAAGGTCGAGAGTGGTTGAACATGTTTCTCGAGACGGATGGCGATGACATTCTCTACGACCATCTATTTGAGGCATTGGCCCAAGGAGTAGACGGTGGTGTTATTCAAAGTGTCAATCACTTCGCCTATCTTGGTGATTCTGTTAGGATGTTCCTCCATAGCTCTGATATCGGTGATATGAAACTTGAGGATCCTCAACGAGGCTTGCCTTCTTCACCTCTTGCTTCTTTAGGCAAGATCCCAGCAGCCGACCCCTCTCACGATCAGACGAACACTCCTTCTGCCGACATCTAACTAAGTTTCTCCTCTATTCTCCTTTTTTGTCAAGTATTCAGGGTTTTTTTTTTCTTTTTGGAAATGATAGGAAGTGTGTTTGAAACATTCTTACCCGTGATGTGGGCGTATGCTTCTTCATGATTCATACTTTGGTGGTGGATATGTTGGCCCATGTCATAGTTGCATACTTTGTCATAGTTAATATTTTAGTCTGTGAATATTCTGGTTTTAACTTTCGCATTCGGCTATTTTGCCGATTATATCCTTTTTCCTTTATTCCCTTGGAATTTCTTTGTTATCGTTATTTCGTTTAACTTGTGACACCCTTACCAATCTCCTGTTATTGAGCGTTTTATGAAATAACTCCCGATATGAGATAAACAAGGGTTCGTAGATTGATCATATAAAATTTCATGTTTTATTTGTCACGAGACTCGAAAGCAAAAGTAGTTTGTTACGGACATCGTTTTGTTTTTGAGTCGCTTTTTAGGCCATTTCTATATTTTTCCTATCATAGGAGGTCGTAGGAAATATCTCCGTTTTCTTCTGGTCCTAGGTGCTCTATTGCTACATCGAAGTGTGATTCTCCTTGGTATTCGAACGTGAGGCAACATCCGATTCTTAGGTTATTGTTCCTTATGAATTCTCTCCAACCTTTTGATAGAGAGAACCAATCTCCTTCATCTCTTTCAACTAATACAAGGAATTCTTGGTTTAGAAGGGAGCATAAGAAAATTTGGTCGAGAACTTCCTATTCGAATTCAACGAAGATGTATGGTAAGGGAAGCTTGACTAGGTGGCTTTCTCTATGGATTATTCTGATAAACCTAGGGTTTGCGAATGTCATGATATTTGTGATAAAGTTGGTTGGGGAGATTTCCCCTGAAGTCAGATCAAAGCTAGGCATTTTTCTTTGGGTGGGGTGTAGGTTTGGGGTATCACTGTGTGACTATTTATACCAGGGTTTTGAATGCGGTGGTAAGTGTTACTTTTCTGGATTGGTTTTAACTTTTTCTGAGCCAGTAGATGCGTGTTGAGTGTTGGTTTTGCGAGTTGCTAGCTTTCTTGTGATTGATTGTAAGGTTGTTGCCACTTGGAAGACGGCTAAGTTTATCCGGTGGTTTTTTGTCATGAGATTGTTGATTTTTTATGATCTCGTGGCGCAAGAAGGTGGTTTAGTGTTGTTTATTGTTGATTTTACTTTTATTACCTATATAAGAGGGGACACTCTCCCATGCTGCTTGCCATAAACAATTTTAGTAATCACGTCTACCATTTCGGTTGCTATTCCGGATGTACCCATTCCTCGCATTCGAGGTTTTACTCGGGATATACTGGTGGAAAGACATTTATACATGCTTTTAAGTCTGCTTTATTTATTTTGGATTTCTATTATTTCTTATTTTGTTTTGAGATGTTTGCTTCTTTTGCAGCCTCTGCCTTATGTGTATCGCGACTATGGTAATGAAGTTTTGGACTATGTGAATCTGTGGTCACGAGCGGATGAAGAATGCCTAGTGAGGGTGGAGACAATGTGCCCTGATTTTTATTGGTTTACTGAGTGGTGGCGCGAGATTACTAATGCTAATGAACTTCGAATTGGTACTCGTTTGGTCTTTGAGTATAAAGGACACTGTTTGTCTTTAATCTTTTAGATCGACGGTTTTGGCGATGTGTTTGTTTTGTGTTTTCATGTGCTTGTGTATGGTAATTCGCAAGTGATTGTAATAAATTTATTTTCAAGGTGTGATTAATAACAATGCGATTTCAGGAATGTTGTCCAGTGCCTTACATTTCTTCCAATTCGCAAGTGATCCCTTTCTAGTTTGTTAGGTCCCATCTTCTTTCTCAATAGCATGTCATCCTTTTTATAACAAGTAAGCACTCTATTTTCATCAAGTTGTGAGAGGTGATCAGCCCCTATTATTCTAGGAGGCGCGGAATCAAATTCCCATCCATCATAAAATGACTTCGAATCTCTTCGATACTTGTGATTATAGGGCAAGAACCGCCTAGTTCTACCGTACGACCACTTGTGGCTAGCTTTTAAGTACGTTGCACCTGACCTTATGTTGCAATTTGGACATGCATACTCACCTTTAGTACTCCACCCACACAAATTTGCATAGGCTGAAAAGTCATTGATAGTCCATAGCACTGCAGCACGCATTTGAAACGTTTCATTGGCAGAAGCATCAAATGTTTCTACACCCACTTCCCACAATTCCTTTAGCTCCTCTATCAAAGGCTCTAAATACACATCTATATTATCTCCAGGTCCTTTTGGTCCATCAATAAGCACAGAAAGGTATAAATACGGTTGCTTCAAGATGTACATAGGTGGTAAGTTGTAAGGAACTAGGATGACCGGCCACGTGCTATTATTGACATTTTGATTACCCTAAGGATTAAATCCATCAGAAGCAATACCTAACCGCACATTCCTCATCTCAGCTCCGAAACTAGGGTGTTTGGCATGAAGGTGCTTCCAAGCAGGAGAGTCGGTCGGGTGCTAGTACACACCATCATCAACACGGTTTAAGTAATGCCATTTCATACGGGTGGCAGACTCCACTGTTGCAAACAACCTTTGTAATCGTGGTTTCAACGGAAAATACCTAACTTGTTGTGCAACTTTTCGTGTGCCTGATTGACAATCATCAACAGTTTTCCTTCAGCGCGATTCATTGCATATTGCACAAGCATCTAGGATTGGATCTTCATTTCGAAAGATCCTACAACTATTAGGACATACGTCCACAGTTGTGAAAGTGAAGCCTAAATCGTCCACTAACTTCTGCGCTTGATAATAAGATTTCGGAAGGTGAACCCCATCTGGCAATACTTCAGAAAATATGTCTAGCAACTCTTTGAATGAGTGGTCGATCCATCCGTGTAAACTCTGCGCTTGTAAGAGACGGACAACGAAGGAAAATGACATGTGCTTCGTAGAACTCGGATATAGAGGAAGATTAGAGGCTTCCATTAGCTTCATAAACTGGTCAGTGCACTCAGTTGGACCAGGAGTAACACCCTCACGGGGGGCATCATGATCTAGATTTTCCGACGTCGGTACGTTAGTCTTTCCGAAAGCATCTTCCACCATTCTCTCCATACCCACATCCATATACTCATCTAACTCAGGTGGCACTTCATTCCTCTCCCGTGGTTCCTCGATCAGATCATGAATGGTCTCCCCGTGTTTAGTCCATAACTTATAACTAACCAAAAATCCATTATCTTGAAGATGCTTCCACACAACTTTTCTAAGATATAATACCATATTCTTGCATTTCCTATAAGGGTAGTATATGCAACTCCCAACCTCTTTGTTGGCATATGCAAAGTCTAAAAATTCATCTAGCTTTGCAAAATATGCCTCAGAAATCCTAGTACTTCAATCAATCTCCTTGTTGTCTTCTTGTCTTTGTATGTTTACTCAATCAGTGCATTGAAACAAAACAAAGACATGGAAACAAGCAAGAATATGGAGACATGGAGACATCTGTCAAAAAAACTAATGACATGCCATAAAAAGAAACTACAAAGCATACAAAAAGCAACAAAAAAAGCAACAAAAACCGAGGACCCGAACAAATGCACCTGATTGCTACAGTACCCAAGTGAAAGATAGTCACATGTTGAACATTGGCCTCTCCCTTTCCATTCATACCTCTCTCCTACAGATTTACAATGTATATATATCCTACCATTCAGAACCTCTCCCTTACATATTTCTACCCATTCATAACCTCTCCCCTACATATTTCTACCCATTCATAACCTCTCCCCTTCAACGATATGGAATCCTCTTCATACCACCACGGCTCTTCATCTGGCCTCCCTCCCCGCCATGTCCCCATCAATATATGGTCCGATAGCTCGGACGAAGGGTATGATCACATAGGTTAGTCACTAATTTTTTCGGTTTAGTATTCATTTTTTTTACATATATCCCTAAATTAGCTTGTCTTTGGTTTGTATGCAGCACCAATGTCAGGGCCATACCGGCCAAATCAGAGAGTGGAGGTCATAGAGGCAGAAGGCGGGATGTTAGGATCATTGTACGAGGCGACCGTTCTAAGGGGAGTGGATCCAAGCCACTATGAAGTGGAGTACATCACCCTCACAAACGACAACCATGAGCCACTTGTGGAAAGAGTGCAGGCTGGACGACTACGTCCACAACCGCCTCGGGTTAGGTATCGGTTAGTTTACACGATCGATGACCGCGTCGATTGCCGCGCCCTTGATGGGTTTTGGACAGGTAATGTCATTGGGCAAGGTCAATTGTTTGGGAATATTCCAACTTACAGTGTCCACTTCCCGTTGACCGGGGATGCGCATGATTATTGTATCCGTGAGATGCACCCACACTTCGAGTGGAATGGAACTAGATGAACCACGCAGCCCCATTTTCACTACTTGCTACGCTATACTACTATTTGAATGTGTTGTATTGGTTTATCCGTACTGTGTTCTATGGGCTTCCTTGTTTGTTGGAGGATTTTAAATGTTTATGTCGTTGTTGTGTAATCCTATGGTATTTTGCTACTGATTGTTTGGTTAATGTTGATCTATTAATGTTGGATTATGGCACATTTTTGTCGGTTTCTTAAAAGAAATGGTTTTAATGTTTGAAGATAATCTTCTCTCAGTTTATACTTGAGAAAATATGACCATTATTTAATACTTGAAATTAAACTAAGATTACAACTTGTGTGTTGGGTAGTTTTCTTAAGGAATCTTATTAGTGATCTTATCTTATTCACACTTTTTGTGCTTACTTCTACCGCTACCTACTATTTTTACAACACTTGCTTCTCTTTGATTATATTATTTTTACATTTAATCTTTAACAATTATTGTCTTCGTAAACTTATCCCTTTGTCCTAGTTATCTCTCTCCTTGTGTTGCTGTCATGTCCTCAAATAAGAGGTAGAAACCCAGCCCTTGACATGTTAATATATATTGGGAGGTAAAATAAATCAAGAGGTGTCACCAATGATAAATGGGATAAAGATCAAATTAAATGATATGAACATGTTCACCACTAATCTAAAAGAGAATATGATTAAAACAATAAGTGTTAGGGCTTCTAGTAGTTTTCCTTTAAAATGCACATTTAGCACACAAACACAGGAAATCTTCATTATAAAAAAGCATAATATTAGCTAGCTTTGTAATTCTGAAGCCAACTAGGCTAATTAGAATAACAATGGATACAATAGGGTTCAAGGTTCTAAAACCAATTCAACTTTCCTGCCCCAACTTTCAAACAAATTGATTCAAGGTTTTCTATCACATTAAAAAAATATACTGTTACACTAAGTTTGAGAGGCAAGGACAAGAAAATTGATAAGACTTTATGCACTACGCAGTACACTAAGTTGTTAGGATGGTTAGTTCCATAAATATCATATTTTTAAGCTAATGTGACTTGAAGCCTTGTTAACAATTCATGTTTCAAATGTGAGGAAAGCATTAACAGATGAATAGAAAATTTGGACATGACAAACATGAGTAAAAGGAAAATGAACTCACCGTGGAAAGTCTTCAAAAGCTGAACTTGGGTTTCCATTTCCTTAGTTTCCTGCTATACTTGATCAACTGAGTACCTATCCTCCAAGCAACAAGGACCTTCAATAAGCCTGCCAAAATAGACATATTTGAGATCTCTTGATAGTTCACATAATCATTGTAATCACATATTTGTATGTTCTCCTAATGATCTCCCAATTAATTTTGATTAAGATAAGAAATATGAATACTATCTAACTGATCATGTTTCAAGGGAGGTAAACTAAGACATCTAGTAGACTAGGACTTATGAAACATTTAAGTATAAAAACTAATATCAAAAGTAAATATAAGAAAATAAAAACACTAATATCAAAAGTAAATATAAGAATGTAAAAACATTAAGATCAAAAGTAAATATAAGAATGTAAAAAAGTATTGGAGAAGATCATCGGAGAAACAAAGGTTGCATAAAAAAGTATGATGGGGCAAACTTACTTAGAGTTGTGGTCATCAAAAGATTAATGAAATGTTATATACATGCTAATGCAATAAGAAAAAGCCACAAAAGCCTCAACCTTTCTAAGAAATACCATGAGCATTGTTCATTAATCATTAGCCTAGGTAGATATAAACTCATCAGTCCTTCACTCCTTCCCCCCTCCCCCATATAACGATTCTTACTGTCTCATTTTTATAGTATAGGCCTTTTTAGTTTCACCATAATAACATACTGAAAGTCTGCAAGCAATATACCATGTCATATGTAGAGATGAGCATTGTTCATTAATCATCATCCTAGGTAGAGATGTAAAGTCATCAGTCCTCCCCCCTTCCCCATATAACAATTCTTACTGTCTCATTTTATAGTACTGGTCTTTTTGGCTTCACCATAATCACATACTGAAAGTCTGTAGACAATATACCTAAATCACACAGCAAAATCCTTCCTAAACGCTAAAAGTAGCCACTTGGCTATTCACAAGGAGATGACACTTGAGCATAAAAAATCAAGGTTGAAGAGTGTCGAACACAATTAGAGTAAGCTTCTCTCTCGTTCATTTTCTGAGTCTTTATACACATGCTAACACCTAATATTGAAGCTATCAAACTAATGGTTCTATGCTTGCACCTTTTTTGTGCAAAAGCTCAGTGAAAATTATTAAATAAAAACCAAATCAAAGCTCAGGAATTGGGAACAAAGGGGGAAAAGAGGAGAGTAATCATCTCAACTCAGAAGTTAATGTACGTACTTTAGATTCTCAACTGAAGATGATCGGCAAGCATATGTGATAACTCCACTTCTTTTATGAAAATCGGAATTAGTTTCAAAGGCTTTGACAGACAGTTTGTGTCAAAGGTCTTGAAGCTACAGCTGTGTTGATGAAACACAAAACCTGTAATTTATTATATTATGTCTGAATATTATTATATGTTATTATATGCTTCCAGATATTATTTTATATATACTAACATTTCAGGAAGCTTTTTGAATAATATTTCCTTCCTTGGGCTGAATAACGTGGAGAATAAAATCGGAAAGATTGTGGCTTCAGAGTTTCCCAGTTTAGAAGATCTCAAAGATTCACCCGCAAGCCATAATCCAAGTTAGCCGTTGGAGAAGATTCCTTCCTCAAGTGGTGTCGATTATCTTCACTGTATAAAGGAGATGAAGAAGAGAAGGAAGACTGACGAACTCTTACACATCAACACTCTACATCGCACTCAGTCTTCAAGCATACTTCTCTCTTCTTCGTGTTCTCTCTCTGCTTGTTCTTAAGAGTCTTATATATATTTTGTTTCAAAGCATTTGAGAGTTACATGGTGAGCTTATAGGATATATTATGAGAGAGTGTTATACTCGAGAGTTTGTAACTCAGGAAGTGGACACTAGGCGATTGATTCACGAAGTGTAAGAGGATTGTACTAGATAGCTGAGAGAGGTGGGGCTCTTCTAGATTGGTCTAGAACTCCAAGGGAACGTGAGTTGACTAGATTTCAATTGTATAGGAGAGAGGTTACTCGGTGAGCTATTAGGATCCTAAGTCTTGTGAATCAATAAAGCCGGTTGAATCCTAGGGTTATGGAAGAACCCTAGGCGGGGACGTAGGCCAAGTTCGTGCCGAACCTCGTTAATAATTCTTTGCGTCCTTTACTTATTTCTTTACCATATTTCCGCACTTGTTTTGAATTGTATAACTCTGCTGTGATTCAGGTTTGCTAGAAGAAAGAATTACGTCTAATCTTAAAGGGTTTTGCAAGTGCTTCAAAAGTCTTGAGATTATCTGCGAAAATCCGGCATACTCTATTCAACCCCCCTTCTAGAGTATCTTTATATTACTTTGTTATACACAATCGAACCTTCAATATGGATATCGCAATCTCACATTCTACAAAGAGAAAAGATAACAGAGATATTAGGGCGAAGATTTCCGGATGGAAGAGGAAAAAGGAAATCTCATATTCTGCAATTGATGTTTGTGAAGTGGACAAAAACTGGCAAATCAGAACCCTATTTCATTCCCCACATTCGGAACAAATTTGAAAAACCCTAGATGGAGAGAGATTACACAAATTCGGAATAAATCGAGAGATTACCTAGTAATTTGACACAAAATCGAACAAACCCTTTCCCCACATTAAACCCTAACTAACATATTCCACTACCGCTTACTTCGACACAAAATCGAACAAAGAACGGGGGATGAGTACCTGCTGCAGGAGAGTATCCAGCGACCGAGACCGGCACCTTGGCTCTACAGACTTTTCCGCTAGCGACCTTCGATCTACAGTCTCCGGCGACCGACGCCGACCTTCGAGCTGGTTAGAGTTAGGGATGGCGGTAGGAGCAGCGTTCCCTCTCTTTTCTTCTGGTAGGGTGATACTTAGAGGTCGAGCTGGTTATGTTGTTTTCTAATTGTGTGTTTTTTTATTTTTTTTCACCGAATCGAATAAAAAAGGTTCTTTAGCTACGGAGGCAACAAAGCCGTAGCAAATTTTAAAAAATCGCCTCTTTTTTGCGACAGTCGATCCTTGCCGTTGCTACCATCCGTAGAAAATTCTGGTTTTTTTTTTTGTGTTTAGCTACGCCAACATCACCCCGAAGCTACTGTTTTGATTTTTTTCCTTGATGCAATGCCTACCGTAGCAAATGTCATAGCAAAAGGGTACCAATGCCTACCACACATCTGCCGAAGCTACCAAGGGTGACAAATTTTATTATTTTTTGTAGTGCTCCAAGCAGGAAGGCAATCGAAGAATTAGACACCTCCTCAAGCACCTGACGCCGACAAAAGCTTTGATCCCCAATTATCTTCAATGACGGAGGATCTAGCGTTCTTCCCCGGGCTTCTCTCTTCAGATGGATGGGTTTCGAAGTCAACCGAGTAGGAGTAGTCTATTCGCCATCGTGGGTGTACCAGCAGAGGAGCATGGTGGCGCAATGGTGGAGGATGTAGATCATGTGTTCGATCTCTTGTGAAGGATATCAGATATGAGAGTCCTAATTACAAAGCCTCGTAGACTTGGAACCTCTTTTTTGAGTTGTAATCTCCTAATTCATATCTAAATTTAATTACTTCTTGGTTTGACCAAAAAAAAATAATGACTTTTTTATTTCAGATTGATTGTGTCCACTCCACTCCCCCTTCCCTTTTTTCTGGTGTAATTTGCATGTTTCTTGGTACTGTTATATTTTACTAGGATTTGTTCAAGGTAACTATCTTGGTGAGTGATTCTTGTTTAATTATGCAACAGTACTGACTTGGTACTCTAAAATGGAGAAACAGTTAGGATGGGTAAGAGGTTCATATTGTAATCAAAACAAAAATAAGGTCATAGACGTTGTAACCACTAATAAAACAAGGTCATAAACACTGTCACCACTATAAAAAAAAGGATTATAGACACTGTAACCAAAGGAAAATCCTAGGACAAGGAAGCACAAACTCTAAAGGGGCTAATGAGAAGCCAAAATACATGTGGTGGCAGTTATCCTCTAATAAATAAATGGGTAAGGAGGTCATAGACGTTGTAATCAAAATAAAACAAGGGTCATAGACACTGTCACCACTATAAAAACAGGGCCATAAACATTGTCACCACTATAAAAAAAAGAGTCATAGACAATGTAACCAAATGAAAACCCTTCCAATATATGAAAGAGTAAGAGAGTCATAGACGTTGTCACCACTATTAAACTAAACAAAGTCATAGACATTGTCACCACTATGAAAAAGGGGGTCATAGACACTGTAATCGAAGGAAAACCCTATAGACGTTGTAACCAAAATAAAAATAGGGTCATAGTCACTGTCACCACTATAAAAACAAGGTCATAGACACTATAACCAAAGGAAACCCCTAGGACAAGGGAAGTACAAATCCTATAGGGACTAATGAGAAGCCAAAATATATGTGGTGACAATTCTCCTCTAATAAACGAATGGGTAAGAGGGTCATAGACGTTGTAACCAAAATAAAAATAGGATTATAGACAATGTCAGCACTATAAAAACAGGGTCATAGACACTGTCACCACTATAAAAACAAGGTTATAGACATTGTAACAAATGGAAAACATAAGACAAGGGAAGCACAAACCCTATAAGGGCTAATGAGAAGCCAAAATACATGTGGTGACAGTTCTCCTCTAATATATGAATGGGTAAGAAGATCATAGAAGTTGTAACCAAAATAAAAACGAGGTCATAAACACTGTAACCAAAATGAAAATAGTGACATAAATGTTATCACCAAAGGAAAACCCTATGATTAGGGTCATAGACGTTGTAAATAAAATAATAATAGGGTTATAGAAGTTGTAACCAAAATCTTTCTCAGTGTGTCGTATATTCCCAGACTCAGCGCTCTTTCCATGGTGTAAGGGTGAAATCAAACAAGTCGGAGACGCCTCCAAGTTCCATCGAGCGCGAGACACACCATCGACAGTCGATCTGGATCGCGCCTTGGAATCGCAGTCTAAAGAGGGGCGCAACTTCGAATTGCAGTCGGAGGACGGGTGCAAGATGAGGGAAGGTTGCGAGGGCTTGGGATGCTTCTGAGAGCAGAAATCGGCGAACTTGTGGAGGTTGATGAGACCGTCGGCGAAGATCTGAATGGAACGGGAAGCGGGGAAGGAGATATGAATAGTTGAAGAAGGGGAAGGGGTTAAATTAAAACAGGGGCAAACTTGGTATTATGAAAAAAAATTGGACATTTGCTAACAAATCCAAAACCCTATGACAATTATTGAATGGGCTATTGGAAAAAGCATTTGGGCCAAATTTCTTCTATGATTAATGTTTAATAAAAATATTTAATTATTTGTATATATTACCTATTAATTGTATATTGATTTTAATTAAACTTAATTTAGTTTATAGTTACTTTAAAACTTTGAAAAAAAAGAATATTCTCTTCGTAACAAAATAATTGACCATTTGGGGGTTTTCACACTTCTTAAGGAACCTAAAATTAGAAAGTGGAATAGTTAAAATTTTAGCAAACAAATAATGTGGAAAAAAAATAGACCAATGAAAAAAAAATAGTATGGGAAGTTGGAGTATTAATAGAATATCTTGGAAATCAAATATAATTAATGAGATGAATTGATGAAATTAGAATTTTTTGTCATTAATTAGGTTCAAATGGACTAATATTTTGTTACAAGAAAAAGTAGCCAAAAAGACAATTATTTCATTACGGAGGGAATACAAAGAAACTATTTTAATTTAAAATAACAACGTAAGAACTCGGGCAATAAAACTAATAAATAATTAAAGAAAGGCAAAAAAAAAACTTGATTGGTGGAAAATATAATATTAAAGAGAGATTGCATAGATGCAGAAAGTATTTTGTTTTAACGATATATATAGAGATATATAGGTATAGATTTTTTAAATATTTTTTTCTAACCTATGTCCCTTGACAATTTAAACATAAGTTAATCATCTCGTGTTGTGAGGTGGGTTGTGGACTTGTATTATAAAAAAAAAATGAAAATCCTACATCAAATCATTGATTGTACAAGCTATAAAATTGGTTTTTTTTTTTTGAAACGAAAATAATTTGGCAATAAGAAGACCTTATATGCCAAGAGCATCACATCGAATGAAATCAAGAAGCGCAGGATCGTCAGGTGTCCATGGGCCAAAGAAGGCATGTGAGAGATGCGAAAGTCGATCAGCAACCCGGTTACCCTCTCCAAAGACTTGACGAATCAATACAGATTGGAAAAAACCAAGGGAGAATAGACTGTCTGAGACAATCATTTCAGATTCCCCTGGAGGTTTTCCGCAACCCTTAAGGGCGTTTAAAATGGTGAGGTTATCACCTTCAATAATTAGGTTAGGTATATTGAGTTGTCTTGCTGCATTGATACCATTCCAGAGGCCAAGACATTCCGCCCCGGCAACGGATGCAATTGATGCTGGTCTAGCACCACAGAAGATTGGTTTGCCAGTGTGATTTCTAATTATATATCCAAATGAGCCCCCCAAATTAGGAGTGAAAGCACCGTCAAAGATCAGTTTAAAAGTTCTTGTATCTGGTGCCTGCTAATTAGCCTTGTTTCTTTCCTTTTGAGATGTGGGCCTAATAGTCTTGTTCCTAGTATCTCGGTCTTGATCATCAGTGGTTTCATTAATATATTTAGAGGTATTCCATAAAGAGCTTTGGTCTCTAACAAAAGAGATTATGCTTTGTATGTTTGGTGTTGTGTTATCAAAGAGGGATTTGTTACGAGAGTACCAAATGCCCCACCAGCCAAAAGAAAGCTTAGCGAACATTTGGGAGCTCATTCTCTCTTTTATGGTGTTTATGGTATTATTTAGTCCAGTTCCTTGTGCAAAACAATTGTTTAAGGTGATGATCAGTCTTGGGTCTAGGTTTGCTAATACTGCTCTAGAGATTGGGCAATCCCAAAGTAAGTAATGAAGATCCTCGTAATTTGAATCAAAGTGAGGGCAAGTTGTAGGAATTCCCAAACCCCGACAAGCTAGTCTAACTGATGTGGGTAATCCATTTTCTGTGATTTTCCATAATAGCGTTTTGACTTTCGAGGGAATGCCCAAACTCCAGATCCATCTCATATCTGATTTATGATGTCTTTCGGAGTAGTTGATCATTTGGATAGCTGAGCTTGTGCTAAACCATCTGTTTCTGCTCCATTTCCAGTACAATCTATCCATGTGAATATTTTTGGGGATGGGGGAAGTAAGAATTAGATCTAGTATCTCCTTGTCTAAAATGTTTTGAAATGTGGCAATTAGTTTTTCTGAGTTCCAGGTTTTATGTTGTGAAATAAATTGGTCGACGGTAGTACTAATATCAACTAATGTCATGTCATTGATTGTGGATAGAAGAGGTGATGTGCCAATCCAGTGAACAGACTAGATGTTGATATTCTTGCCAGTCCCAATCGACCAACGAATTCCATTCTTAAGGAGTGGAAGAAGATTGGTTAGTTGAGTTCACTGCCACGAGGCATCACCCTTCTTGTGATATTGAAGTATCTTACGATATTTTAGATATTTTTCTGTGACTAAGGTAACACAAGGGTTTTGAGGTTCCACTAAAATTTTCCATAAAAGTTTTAATTGTAAATTTTTGTTCATGTCCTCGGAGTTTCGGAGACCTAGTCCATCGTTGGACTTTTCTTTGCAGACCTCAAACCAGCTGATGAGAGGCTTTTGATTAGGACCCTTGTTCCATAGAAAGTTTCGGTTGATTTTATCTAGCTCCACATGGATTTGTCTTTGTAGAAGAAAGCACTGCATGAGGTGTAGAGGTTTGGCCAATAACGTAGTTTTAATTAATGTGCACCGACCAGCTTGAGATAAACAATTTGCTTTCCATTTGGTGAGTTGGGATTTGGTAACATTAAAATGGTGTTCGGTAGTGTCTTTCAGGGGATTTGGGGATGGAGATTGTTGAGATTTCATCAGATTATTTGGAAATCTCCTCCCCCCAAGATTGTGGAGATTGTGGGCGGATTATGCTATGTGAGATCCAAATTTTCCCTTGCCCTCCTTGCTTCCCAATTTCATATCTGAAGGCTCGCTCGCTTGAAGGGAGAGAGATCTGGAGAGAGGCACAAGGGAAGGAGAAGTGATGACCTGAAAATTCACCATTGCCGATACCAAGGTAAGCTTCTCACCTGACCTCTCGTCGACAGGGGGTGGGGATTAGAGGCCGGTGGTGGAGAACAACTCCAGGGACGTCGATGACGGGCTATGCTTCTTCAAGTTGGGAGCTTGGAACCCTAACAATGGGGACTCGCGAGCTTCCCTTCCGATCGACAGCAGTGCCCTCCTCCGGCCACTGCGAGGCGCCAAGGGCGAGCGTCGATCCGCCATTGTTGGGACTACAAGCTTCAATCCCCCATTTTATGGGCACCGACCGGATCCATGGACATTGCTTCTCAGATCGCCATTGTTGGGGCTGCACTGCCGCCGGTCATCCACCGTTCTTCGATTCCACAATTCTCGGACCACCACCACCACCTCTTCTTCCCTTTGACTTTTCGATTTCACCTCCAATCGCCAGTCGAGATTCGGGATATGCTTGATTGCTTTGGCGCTGGCATTGTCTTCGGCGAGATCACCAGTCAGCACCTCCGACAGTCCGACCACCTCCTCTCCAGACAGGTTGAGTCCGCCCTCCACCGACTCATGTCCACACTCCGGCCACCTCCTCTCCCTCTGCACAAACACTCTACAATGTACACCTAATTGTATAATAAATTCATCGATTGCACTGTGTACTGAGTGGAGATGGGTTTTGTATGATTAGAATAACAATATATATTGATCTAATTATGTACTGTTTTTGTTCAAGTCCAATACAATATAGTATAGAATGAATAATAATGTGTAATTGAATGGAAAAACCAAGTATTGGAATCTTTGGAATTTTAGATCTGAGGTAGAAGTTGCCTGGACTTGTAAATGAGGAGATCGACGATAGCTGGGGAAGGGTAATGATCCAAGGGCAAAAAAGACTTTTTTATCGTACACAATCTATCACAATCTTATACACACCAAACACCAAAAGGAGATTTCCGCCAAAAAAATCTCAATCCCCAAAATCTCAGTAATCTACCAAAATAATCTCCATCTCCTAAAATCTACTGAAATCCCCTTAATCTGCATAATCTCCCTCTAGCGCCAAACACAGCCTAAGAAGATCAGAGAATGTATCCTTGGTAACTCTGCCACTAATGATGGGACACCCAAGATAAGGGCCCAAATTGTTTGTATAGTTGATTTCTAGCTCATTATGGATTAAGGTTTTTTGGTTTGGTGTTATGTTCTCTGTTGTTTGAAAATGTGATTTATGTCTGTTAACCTTTTGTCATAATAGTGCACTAAATTCTCGGAGTACCTTATTAATCTGGTCACATGTAGTTTTTGTTGCTGATGCGAAGATGACAATGTCATCTACAAAGGCAAGAAAAAAGATTCTGGTACCATTTTGTGTTAAAGTAATTCCTAAGTGACTATGAGGAGTTGCAGATTCTTGGCAAAGTCCTCGGGCAAGGACTTCTGATAGTATGAGAAACAGATAAGGCGATAGTGGGTCCCCTTGTCTAAGACCCCTTTGAGGTGTGAAGAGATCCGTGGGTTCATTGTTCACTAGGACCGAATAGGAAACAGTGGTTATGCATTCCCTAATCCATCCAACAAAATGCGGTGAGAATCCAAATCTATCCATTATAGAGAGTAGGAATTCCCAGTCAACAAGATCAAATGCCTTTTCCATGTCAAGTTTGACTGCCATCCAGCCAGATTTACCTTTTTTCCTAGAGAATGAGTGAAAGACTTAGTTTGCAATTAGGATGTTATCCTGTATGGCCCTTCCAGTCGTGAAAGCGCTCTATAATGGGTTAATTATTTTGGGTAGGACTTTTTTAGCCTTGCAGCCATAATTTTAGAGATTATCTTGTATGTTGTGGAGCATAGACTAATGGGCCTATAGTGCGAAGCTATTGTTGGGTTGTCACATTTTGGGATTAATGCTATAAAGGTGTGGTTTATTTTTTTAAGATTCTGCCACTAAGAAAGAAACCTTTGACCGCCTTAGTAACACAAGGTCCAACTATATGCCAATATTTTTTAAAGAACCCTGCAGGAAAACCGTCAGGGCCAGGGGATTTGTCATTTGCTAAACTGAATACTGCTTTCTTGATTTCTGCGTTCGTTATTTGCTTTGTGAGCCACTCATTGTCCTGATCGTTAATTTCTTTATTTATGTTAGTAAGTAGGTTGCTCGGGATTTGGTGTCTTTGTGTGTGTTGGTATCTTTTTATGAAGTCTTGTTTTGTTACTTCTCTGATTTCTTTATCGGTCGTGACAGATATTCCTGCTGTTGTTTGCAGTGATTTTATTATGTTTCTGTTTCTTCTTCCTATCGCTATTCTATGGAAGTACTTAGTATTAGCATCAATTAACTTTATGTGGTTTCTTTTTGCTCGTTGCCCCCAGTAAGTGTTTTGATATTTTAGTAAGGATGCATGTTTAGCAGTTAACCTTTTGATCTTGTCCTTAATCCTGTGATCATATCTGTTACAAATTTGTGTTTGGAGGCTCTGAAGTTCGGTTTCCACATTTGAGATTTGCTAAAATATGTTGCCAAATGTTAGCTTACTCCATATCTTGCTCTTTCTTTTGACTTCCATCAGTTTTCTAGTTAATTTTTATAAATGCGAACCTGGGTTATCGATACGCTGGGCAATCCTTACTACAGTTTCAAATTCCGGTCTCGTGGTCCAGGCTAGTTCAAATTTGAAAGGTTGTAGCTTGGGTTTTTGCTTATCCATAAGATCAAAAGTAATTTGAGTATGATCCGATCTAATGACAGCATGGTTTTTTGTGTGTAAGTTGGGGAATTGTTGTAGTAGGGTATGGCTTATTAGTGTTCTATCTATTTTTTCATGTATGTAATCTGGTCCTTCATATCGCTTTCTCCAGGTGTACTCATTACCTATCGTCGGAGAGTCCACCAAGTTATGAGTGGTTATAAATTCAGAAAGTCGGTGAAATTTATGCGAATTAGGGGGGATCCCCCCCCCCCCTCCAGTTTGTCAGAAGGTTCCAGAATTTCAGTTAGATCTCCCATGATGATCAAATGGCCGAGGAGCCCCCTTATAGAGCTCAACAGGGCATTCCAGAAGTCGTCCTTATCATTTTCATGGGGCGGGGCGTAGACAAATATAATTGTGATTTCTAATGAAAGAGTATGATTGTTATATTTTGCATGTATTGTTCTACTATCCGAGTTTATTATTTGAAGTGATTCGTTGTTAAATTGAGATGCCTTCCAGAGGAGGCAAATCCCTCCTAAAAGTCCAATGGAAGGGCAGAAATAGATGTTGTCAAATCCTAGTTTCTTCCAGCACTTTTCTGGTGGCAGATTTTGTAACTTTGTTTCGGCAAGAGCTAAAATTTTGTTGTGTTCGGTTCTACATGTTGATTCAATATGTGTCCATATATGTTTCTTAATTAGGCCACGGACATTCCAATAACTAAATTTCATTGAGAACTAATCTTTTGCTTTGGGGTAGAAGCATGTATTCGGCTTTGGGAAAATCAAAATTGTCCATAAAATTGGTTATTTAGAATGGTAGAGTTCCGAAGTGCGCCTTATAGATTATCCATAAAATAATAAACATGATTTCCAACATACCGACGGTGGATTCTTCGAATTAAACAAACCGCATAAATTTATTATGATAGGAGGAATCACTTATCTTGCATTTTGAATCTCCACTTTTTAAAATAATGGATGTACTTCATTTCGTACATTTGATTTAATCTGTTTTGAGCATTAATGTTTAGTATGAAGAGAGAGGGAGCAAGATTTGATTGAACGTTGGAGAAATTAAAGGAGGCAAATGCAAGATCCAACTCCCTTTTTGAGGACTGCAAACTTATCGGATATAATCCTTATAGAATATTTATATTTGTTGCATATCTATAAGTTTTATCCTCATCAAGGGTACGTATGAATACAACAAGTAATTCCTTTAACATCACATGAAAACAACTGTCATCATTGTAAATCAATCTCGATCAACCTGTAATGGGGGCGTTTTGGTATCTATCAATTAGGTATCTAGTGAAATACTATATAGCGAATCAATCGACCTGATGCTTGGTGGTTGGAAGATTGATGCATGCTATAGCTGTTATATGCGCGAATTGCCGACATAAGGCCCTCTTGATTGTAATGTATATATGAGCCATTCCATGCTTTCACATATATATACCCCTCTTTATACCAGAATTACCGAACCTAATACCGATTATTGATCCAAAATTTCATACCATACAAGTCAAATGAGATTACACAAACCTATCTAAATTAATTTTTTCCCACCAAAATAAATTATGAATTATTTGTAAAAAAAAAAAGATGAAAAAGACTATATAGCTTTTCAAAGCCTTTTGTTTTAGGGTCCGTTTGGGAATGCAGATAACTTTTCAGAGCTTTTTGGTTTTAATATTCTATAGTTTTAAATAATTAAATAAAAGATTTTAATTTAATTAACCTTTAAAATTAGATTTTTAATAACTATTTACTCCAAACTTTTCAAAACTCTATTCATTTACTCCTACGTCATCAGCTAGTTTGGATAAGCTATTTTATCAGTTAGGTTACCAAAAAACTTACTAGTTTATAAACATTTAAATTTAATTTAATAAATATTTAACACACTTAATCTGTCAGTTACCCCATCAATTACGTACATGTTACCAAATAGACTCCTAGTATCATAAAATTTAAATGCACTAAATATAAATGGTTTAATTAGATTCTGGATTTGGAATTTTAACTTCTAATAAACCCAAGTTTTTTGAAACTCTTTTTCTTCTTCATTTTTGTAACTAAGCTACTAAGTTAAAGTTACCAAATATCTTACCATCTTACATAAAAATTTAATAGTTTAGTTTAACAAATATTTTATACACCTCATATTCATCAAATTCAAGTATCTGGTCAGCTATAGTAAAAATTGTGTTGTTTGAAGAGTGTAAAATTTATATGGTGGTAAGTGGTAACTAGTAAGTAATATTTGCTTGGGCATTAAAGAGAAGATGTACCTATTCCTGGGAAACTGTCAAGAAAAGATGGGTGCCGGTTGCTTTAAAGCTGAGAACACATCCCATTATCTACCAGATAAAAGATAGGGTTTTCCCATTTCTTGTATCCATTCCCCTACCCTCTCTTTCTAGGGTGCTACCTAACCAGGAAAGGGAGACACAAGCTGGGCTGATCATGGGTGGGTTAGTTTAAGAAGCAACAGCAAAATCAAAACAAGCAACAAATTCTAAATATGGCATACACTCATAAATTAGAAGAGGGTTTCTTTTAGGGGAGAAAGATTTCCTCTTCTTTTTTTTTTGAGTTCTTCATCTCTCAAGTTTTTGAGGAAATATTTACATTTATATAAAAGGAAAAGAAAAAGAAGGTGTGTTACTATAGTATTAATTAAAGATGGGGAGAGGGAGGGTTGAGCTGAAAAGGATAGAGAACAAGATTAACAGGCAGGTGACTTTTGCAAAGAGGAGAGGTGGCCTTTTGAAGAAGGCATATGAGCTTTCTGTGCTATGTGAGGCTGAGATTGCACTCATCATCTTCTCCAACAGAGGCAAGCTCTATGAGTTCTGTAGCAGCTCTAGGTATGATTTAATTAATATTTTTATATATATATTTTTAAATATTTACTCATCCTATCGATCTCTGATCTGATTTGTATGTCAGATTTGTGGGTTCTAAGCTTTCAGATCTAGAACAAGTTTGCTTTAAAGTTTTAATCTTTGCTCCTTGTTATTTGTATGGGGTTTCTTCTGTCTGATCTGGGTTTGGTGTTCATAGCTTGTTCAAGATCTGGGTTTGAATCTCTTCAATAGATTCAAGTAATTTTATTTTTTTTCTAATTTTTAGGTTTTTAATTACTATCGATCTGATTTATACTGGGCAATTTTTTTTAGACTTGATGTTAAAAAAAAATCTTCAAATTAATGTCCAAAACATAATTTTATGCCAATAATAATAAAGGCAATAATTTTTGTCTAAAAGAAATAAAGGCCTAATCTCTGATTTTGGAGGGAACTATGGGTTCATTCTCCACTCTTATTTTACTTTTATTGGTTATTCACCCCTCACATCTAAAGTTCCTCTTGTCAAGCTCCTCTTTTTTTTTTTTTTTTCGGTTATTATCTGCTAGGTTTAATCAGAAATATTAAACTGAAAATAATTGAGTGCCTCGTACTTTCAAAGGCCCCTCTTTGCTACTCAGTTACAAAGACAGGATGTGATTTAGTGAGCAATTTATCCACCAGACAATTGAATTGATTCCAAACAGCATCTAAGATTATATATGTAGCTTTCACCTCCAATTAATGTCTCTTTTGAAAAAGCTTTTACCTTATTTTTTTTACCTTTTATATATTCTTCAGTGACATGAAAGCTATAACTTCTAAGGGAAATTGACTTGTTCATGTGTTTACTTGGCGAGAAATCCAGGAATTATGCCAATTACATTAATTTTGTGCGATCTTCGTGAAACATTGGGTTCCAAATTGTTGTATAGTTGTAGGGCTTCAGATTCTTTGGACAACTAACATAAAAGTTAAGGGGTTTGCTAAACTAATCCAATAAAATGATCGTTTTGCAAAACTAAGTCACTAGCTGTCAAAGTTTAGTGGACTAATGACTTCGGGATGCTCCTTCTGTTACAGAAGTAAGCCCATATGTAGAGGTTATAACCATCTCATATGATATATATTGTTGATTATCTTTCCTTAGAATCGATGTGCAATATTTCTATAAACTCAACATTAATAAACCCTCGTTAGTTATTGAGTAGGAAAATGTAATGGTTAAGTGAGTGAATCTAGTCCAGTAGTCCTTGTTTAAATTATGAATCATTAATCAAAGAAGAGGTGCCTTGGAGCATGTTGTTTGCAGAGGACATTGTACTAGTGGACAACTCAAGAACTAGTTTGGCACGTAGACTTGAAAGTTGGAGAAGGGTTCTGGAGTCTAAGGGGTTCAGTTTGAGTCGGATCAATACCGAGTATGTTCGTTTCAGTTTTGGAGAGGGTAGGGAGGCTGAGACTTCTGTTTTATTGGGAGAAGATCTTGTCCCTCGAAAAGAGTTTTTCAAGTACCTTGGCTCGTATGTTCAAAGTAGTGGGGTATAGACAGGGACATCGAACATCGAATCCAGGCGGGGTGGCAAAGATGGAGAAGAGCGTCGGGAGTGTTGTGCGACAGGAAATTGCCGGCAAAACTGAAAGGAATATTCTACACGATGGTGGTTCGACCGACCGTACTTTATGGCTATGAGTGTTGTCCTACATCTAAAGCATAAGAACATAAATTGCCAGTGGCTGAGATGAGAATGTTGCGATGGATGAGTGGACACACGAGACTCGACAAAGTCAGAAACGAAGACATAAGGAGAGCAAGGTTGGAGTTGCGAGTATAGTGGACAAGCTGCGCGCGGGAGTATAGACTGCGTTGGTTTGGACATGTGCGTAGGAGACCGCCTTCGGCTCCGGTACATAGGTGTGAGAGTTTAGATCTTAGAGATATCCATAAGGGGAGAGGTAGACCGAGGAAGTGTTGGATGGAGGTCATTCGGCATGAATCTCAATCTTCTGAACCTGTCGGAAGATATGACTGCGGATAGGGACCACTGGAGGAGGTGCATTCGGGCTGCTGATGTATAGAGTTCTGGACCTTCATGCTTTGTCCTTTTGTCCGTGCTTTCTTTCTGTGTGCTTCTTTGCTTCCTTTCTGAGTCTGATGTCCCTTTGTGAGTTCTACTTTGTTATAGCTCTTATTTCCTATTGTTTTGGGTCTATCGGAAACACTCTCTCGACTCGTTCGAGAAAGAGTGCGTACATCCTGAAACCCCAGACCCGGCTTTTGCGGGATATACTGGGTTGTTGTTGTAGTAGTAGTAATCAAAATTGTAACTATTAATCTCAATTCATTTTTCATACAAAATTTGTTTCACTTTTCCTCATTTTACTGTCTAGTTTTAGGATAAGTTAATCATATCCCCATAATCCTAACTATTTTCCCTTCGCTTCTCTAGACTAAAAAAATTGTTATCGATCGTTCACTTCTTAGCTATAAGATTTGGTTAATATCTTTTCCATTTCCTACTCTTCTAAAAAACTGAATGTCATATGCTTTGGTAAGGCTGACATATATACTGATCAATGAATTCTAACAATGCCTTATCTGCTGCTTGCAGCATGCAAAAGACTCTTGAAAGGTATCAAAGATGCAGTTATGGTTCACTAGAGTCTACTAATCCATCAAAGGAGGCAGAGGTTAACTCAGCATATATATATTTACTCTTTGATTATAAGAACTGGTTATTTCAATAACTGCATCAGTTCGATTAAGATGATTCATCTGCATATATCTGAATGTGCAGAGCTACCAAGAGTATCTAAAGCTAAAAGCAAAAGTGGATGTTCTGCAGAGGTCACAGAGGTACCAATTGTACATTCTTTAAGCTCAAGCTATGATCTATATGTGAATTCACCACAAACTTGTTGGTTTGTTCTGCTATGTTTGGCAATTGTTCTTTTGGGGATTCAACTCTTTTCCGGGCTTCATTTGTTGTCCCTAAGCTCTGTTACCTTGTGGGTTTGTTCATGGAGTACTTTCACTTCCTTCTTCAATAGGATTGACCCCGGAATAAGAACTCGAACCTAAGCTCTATTACCATGTTGAAAGAAAGGAGTTTCTCAAATCTTCAAAATTCAAACGATTGTGATGCACTTTCATCCCCACTAACTAACCCACTAATCTAATAACTAATTAATTCCTAAAATCTAGGGGTGGGCGTGGGACGGGACGGGACGGGACGGAGGCCGTCCCGCGTAATTTTTGCGGGACGGGATTTACTTTCTTTTTTTTAATCCCGTGTGGGCCTTGTCCCTCACGGGACGGGACCGGACCGGAACGGGACGGGCCTTGTCCCTCAACTAAAAAAGATTATTAAAAATTAAAAAAAAAATTGGTATATTTTACAATTTTAAAAAACATAATACATATAAATCTATATTTTTTTATATATTTTATGGATTCCTCTCTATATGTAGAAACACATATATAATATACATGCGTATATAAACACTAGCATGACAGTGTGTAATTACAGTGTGTATATATATATGCACAAACTATGGAATCTAACATATATATTTAATGTATATATACACAGTTATACTACTATGTAATCAAATATACATATATTATAATTACAGTGTGTATATATAATATATAATATACTGTTAACATAATATATTATATATAGTTTTACATTATTATATATATGCGGGACGGGACGGGATTTGCGGGATTGGGACGGGTAGTCCCGCATCCCGTCCCGCATAATTTTTGCGGGACAGGACTGAGACGGGATTCACTATTTTTTTTCGAAATCCCACCGGGACCGGGACGGGACCGGGATTTACGGGATTTGTGCCCACCCCTACTAAAATCCCTATAACTAACCTAACGGCCACACAATTCACTATCTAAATTAAGGGGGTTGTTATATGCACGGCCATTATTTCGCGCTTTACACGGATCCGCGCACTCGCAATGCGCGGTCGCGCTTTTTTTTTTTTCCAGATCGATGCCCAATTGCCCATCGTTCCAATGTGGTTGCCCAAGCCAGATGCCTAGACCTAAGAAATCCGCCTCCGCCGACCACCACAATTTCATACAAACCAGATCCAATTCCAACCCCAAGAAAAAAAATCAAGCCGAATCGAAGGGGAAACAAAAAGAATCTGCAATTAATTACTTTTTAAAAACAATTGCATTAATTATAGGGCTTAATTATACTTTGCAATTAATTTGACATTCAAACGAATTGTGGAACGATTGATGTGGGACGGCGACGCCATTTCCGCCGGGGCTGATGGGCGAATTCACAGGAGGGACTGGTGTGGGACGGCGGCGACGTTGCCGCCAGGCCTTGCTGCTCCTCTTGGGCATGGCGAGGTAGAAAGGAAATAATAATGGGACCGCTTGTGGTGAGGTCGAGGAGCTTAATTACTTCGACCTGTGGCGCGGGGTCCCCGTCTATCCCGTCGGCCATGGTGGAGTCGCTTCTGGTGAGTGCGACCTTGATGAAGCGGTGGAGGGAAAGGTTGGGGATGACGATTGACGACAAGAGAGAGGACGCGCACCCGTAGTGCGCAGTTGCAATTCTAGTAATTCCGTGATGTGCGTTACACACCTCCGTTGCTGGGTTGGCGGGGTCCACCCTATTCGCGCACTCGCGCTACGCATTCGCGGTCCTCTACCGTGTAACAGGCGAAAATTTGACCGTGTATATATCAATTCTGCTAAATTAATTTGTAAACTTAATTTTGAATCAATAATCCAACAAAAATTAATCAAAATAATAAAATCTTAGACATAGTTGTTATAGGTAGTTTGACATCATCAGTTAGCTTTTCAGAGTTTTACGTTTTGATATTATATATATAGTTTTAAATGAAATAAAAATAAGATTTTAGTTTAATTAACTTTTGCAATTGAAACTTTTCAAAAGCTACTCACCTAAGTTTTTTGGAGTTTTGAGTTTTCTATTAACAAGTTTCTATTAACTACTCTAACAAAGTCTTATCAAACTTAATAATAGCTTATTAAAAAATATTTAACACGAATAATTCATTAGCTTAGACTACCCATTGGTTTCATCCATCATCTACCCTTTCATCAAACAAAGCCAAATTCTTCATTTTCGTACTTCTCTCATAATTATTTCGACTTTATTCACTCGTAGAATCACAACAAGAACCACTAACAATTTGCACTACATCTTGCAGGAATATACTGGGAGAGGACTTGAGTGACTTAGGCACAAAGGACCTTGAAAACCTTGAGCATCAACTAGATAAATCCTTGAGGCTAATCAGGTCAACAAGGGTATGTCATACTATACCTTTCTTCTTCATGGAAATTCAATAAAGATGGAGTTCTTAACTGATTTATCCACAGTATATAAACACTCAACCAAAGTTGTGCCCCAAGGCCCCCAAGAATGTTATCAAATCTTACTGCATCTATTTGCGAATTTCCCTTGGAATAGTCACTTGTGGAGCTTTGTTGTGGATATGTTGTCCATGAGAACTTGAAGTTATAGATCGATTATGGATAGGGTGACCTTTGGCACATTCTTTATACCAACTATATATATATATATATATATATATATATGTTGAAGCATAATGTTGATTAAGCTCCTGTACGACGTACATTGTTGTGTCAGGGGAACGATATGTACATGTTGTACCAAAGAAACTAGTTGTTCTTTCAAGGTCTAAACTATAAGTTAAAGCCTCACATTGTAGAAGTGAGCTCTAATGCCACACTAGATAAAGGATTTATGTTATAGGCTTTGCAGTAAGCATATCTAACATTTTTAAGTTAATTTTTCCACCATCCTATTTGTCTTCCTATAACCACACATAATGCATGCTTGCCTTGTAAAATTTTATTAGTTCTAAGTTAATATCTTTCACAAAGTTACTTCAATCTCAATGTCTGCTGTTATAAAATTTTATTATGAAGAGATGTTTATTTTTCGGTACATATAATAAATAAATTTTGATATAAAATATTAAATGAAAACAAAAAAACCGTGGTTGAAATATGATATTTTAATGCAAAAATTCATATAATATAAATTAATAGATTTTTTAAATACATGTGTAGCACAATAAATAATTTTTTCGAAAAATATAGAAAGAAAAATATAAACTTTTTTTGAATATATCATTTTTAAATGGAAAAAAATTAACAAGATTGAAAATTATTGCAACAAAGCCCTTCAATTATGGTTTAAATATGACATTTATTGTTAAAAAGTCATAGGAATAAAAATAAATAGAATATAATCTTTTTAATATGTGTAGGATAATGAATTCTTTTGTAAAAAAATATTAAAATAAAACTATAAATATGTCATTTTTAATTGGAAAATTTTCCAAGGAGTGAAATTATAATAAATAATTCATAGGAATAAAAATTAATAGAATTTTTTAAAATATATGTATATAACATAAATGCTTTTGTGAAAATACAAAAAGAAAACTATAAAATATGACATTTTTAATTGGAAAATTTTGTCAGGAATGAAAAGTATTGCATAAAGGTATACAATGAGATTTGAATTCATGACCCTTCGTTTTATGTATTAGCAATTAAGCTAGACAATACTAATTGTATTCTTTTTCCTATTTTTATTTTTATTTTTTAAAATTTTCTAACCTTATTTTTGTTAGAGTTCTAAGCTTGAAGAGCGTCTCACTACAGCTGATTATATATGGATGCATATGATATGGAATGTATAAAATGCATGTGCCTATATATATGGTTGAGTTTCACAGGATATAACCTATCTCATCTACTCTTCTGTAGACCCATATTTTGCTTGACCAACTGGCTGATCTACAAAGAAAGGTAATTTCCACATCTAGCTCGATCACTAGCAGATTCGCTCTTCGATACACCCTAACTGTATATATGGAAGCTTATTTGGCACTGACTGACTTTGTGATCGATCAATTGATGTACGTTCAGGAGGAAGATCTCCTCGAATCCAACAGATCTCTGAAGCACGAGGTATAACACAGCCTTAATTATATTATACTTAGGCCGCAATATCAAATAAGTACTTAGTAGGGACAAATGAGTATTTATCTTATCAGCAAACAACACATCGTGTGGAACAGATTTTATTGAATGCCATGGTAACTTAATTCATGTCTCCCAAAAAAAAAAAAAAAGAAGTGCTTCAAATAGCATCCCCAGAAACTTAGATTAGCTATTAACCTATTGAACAAAGCATTGATGTTATGTGGTTGTGGCAGCTGGAAGAAAACTTTGCCTTGCTGCGGAGGCCATCTCAAGATGGCGTGACAGCTGACAACATCCCATATGGCGGCCACAACCACCACCAAGCGCCAGCTCAGCCCGAAAGCTTCTTTGAGGCTCTCCAGTGTGACAACAACGTGCTGCAGCTAGGGTATGCATAAGAATTTCTGAATGTGTTACAACAAAAGTCTGATGACCCAATTAGGTGAAATTTCATTGTTCATATTTGTTGATGGTACAGCTTCAATAACATGCCAGTTCCCGAGGACTTGAATGCATCGACTTCAGCGCAGAATGCGAGTGGCTTTGCAACCGGATGGTTGCTCTGAAGTGGAAACCACGGTCGATTTGAGGTGTAATAATAAACTTCAAATGTGATGTAGTGACACAATAGAAATAAGTGATCATATGCGTAGATGTTATCAAGGTTTTTTTCATGGTTGTAAGGTGTAATTTATCTTATACTTGATTTCAGGTGACTGACTACCTGTGGCGGTTTACATCAGAATAAGTTAGAAAGTTAACTACCTGACATCACTGCCTTAAACTACTTCCTATTCATAGTAGATCATTGAAGTGCAAGGATTTGAACGGGGCAAATCCAATTAATTAGCGTATTTCCTTCTAATCAGACACTTTGGCTAATTCATTCATGTTGCCCTAACTATATTCCAGAGTCAGGGTTCACCACAACAATGTATCCTCGATAGACTATATAATTTTCATGCGTGAACAAATTGAAAAGAGATATTTGAAGGTAAACTATCTAAAGTCATTATCACTCAGTCTACGCATGTTGCAATAACTATATCTGTTTCAATTAATTACCACTCAGGTTGCACTTGTTGCAGAATCAATCAAGTTTGACTCATTAAGCACTTAGGCCCTAGTGAGAAAATCGATCAAACAATCGCAAGCGCGATCTGCATAACCAACTCAAACCTAGATTGTCTACGATAGTTTAATATCCTCAAGAGAATTAAATAGATTGCTCATAAACAATTCTCAAGTTCAATCCATGTTTTCCAACAACTTTGTCTATGTATCCAATCTCGATTCGGAGCCGGCGCATATTGAACATCAAAAGGATTCCAATCAATCATAGGATTGATCGGATTGAGCACTCATGGATCAAATCAAACAAACAATAGAATTCATTCAGACAATCATCACGCACATGTCTATCTCAGCATCGCTGGGATCACCCCAACCCCAGAACAAGAAAACTAGCCAGACATGGATTCAGACACAATCAAAGAACTCATGATGAAAGAATATGAAACTAGATTAACAAAATGTATTCTTGAATCCAGCAAAACAAACCTTCAAGAGGAAATATCTGAAAGAGCCTAAAACTCTCAATGTCTGCCACTAGTTTCTGACGTGAAAATTGGATCTCCTCTAATCTAACCTTAATTCTCTATCTATATTCCTAAAAGGAAAATGTGAAAATAATTCTAAAAACAATAAAATATCCAAAAAGGTCATCCAACAATAGATAAAAATGGATAAAAAAATCCCGAAGTCGTAACGCGGAAAGGAAAGTATCGAGTCGATACTTCAAAGTATCGAGTCGATATGTAGCTACTGTAAAGCAATCTGGCTCGGAATGTGAAGGTATCGAGTCCATACCCATTAGTATCGGGTCGATAGGTTGTGTTTTCTAAAATTTCAGGGATTCCGGGTCGGAACCTATGGATATCGAGTCGATACATGAAAGTTACGGGTCGATACTTTGACTCGGTGTCAGCTTCTTGGCTTGATTTCTCCATTTTCCAGGCCGAATTTGCAAAAGTGCTCAACATGAAAATTGTAGGTATTTGAATCAGCTTTCCAACGAGCTATAGAACGTCTCGATCCAAATTCTGTGGAGCTCAAACCACTCATTTTACTGAGACGTCGCCAAGCAGGAATTGTCCGAAATATGTCGGTTCGGCAATGGGCTAGCTCTTCTTAGCTTGATTTCTAGCACTTGAGACCGCTATGAAAGGTTCTTTCAGTGTCCATGAACATGTGAAACATGGCTTCACTAAATCCCACTCCATCGTGAATCCAAATTTGCATCGAACAAGCTCCAAATCACCTGAAACAAATGAAACATGAGTGTAGACATCTATTCTAGAAACTAAACCAAAACATATATAAAAGACATGCAAAACATATAAAATAACTTAAAAACGACTATAAATTGTTTCCTATAACACGTGGAATATGATGATATCAAAATACCCTATACTTAGACATTGCTTGTCCCCAAGCAAGACTAGTCAATTGCAACCACAAGTGCAAGAAAGAATGTTTGCCTCAACTTATTCAAGCCCTTTTGATAATAATAATGCAATCAAAATCTCAAGACAAGTGTCATCATAGCATATTTCCTCATTACCGAAGACAAAACAATCAAAAGTCATAAACCTCACATGGATATTTTATGTGGATCACTCTCACTCAAATGTGTTTAAAGGAATGAAATTTACGCTCGGTCTCAACAATTGTGCTTATCTATACCATAGGCGTGCCCAGCGTTCTACAACTCCACCACTTGAGATCATGCACAAAACAAAAATCATGAGGACTTTTATAAGGGTTGTAATGGGGCTAAGGTAAAGAAAAATAAGGTATGGAAATATTTAGGCTATGTGGGGCAAAAATCCGGGAAAAAGACATGCCAAAGAGCAACCAGTAAAACACCAATGCCAACAACTTCACAAACCAAACCAACTTATACTCAACTCCATCACAAACAATGCATTCTCAATTGAGCACTTCAAATTTCAATCAACCTTTTTCTTTCTTTTTCTTGTTTGGCACTCTTTTCTTACCTCTCTAGTATCAATGTCGTTTTACGTGAATACAAACATTTGTGATGAATGCACCCGGTTACTAAGTGTCTCAGCTGCCTCAGCTGCATATTTTTCTCCTTGTGTGAATTTTATCCTCCACAAGCAGGATCGGTTACTAACCGTATTTTTTTCTTTTTGACTTTTGCCCATGAGTGAATTTTATCCTCCTTCTGTCCCAAGGAGTTTCTGCAACATTGCATAAATCATTCAAAGCAGAATATATTAAATACGTGACACCAATGATCTTCACCCCATACTTGGCTTTTTGCAACTTCATCATCACAACCATTCAATAAAATCAGACCAATTTCTCGAACAGCTAAAAAGGCTTAAATAATATGGCTTGGATAATTTTGTGGAGCTTCCAAAAAATAGGCTATAAGGTCAAAGGGGTTTCAAGCAGAGGGATCATGTAAAAGGTAGATAAAGAGAGGGAAAATGGCTAATGAAATCAAGGCCTCAATCATTTTAATGTCATGTACACAAATCATATAATGCAGCCTCAAATAAGAGTCTAAAGCAAGTTCTGAAGATTACAACAAAAGTGAGTGTCACACATGAAAAAGAATAAGAGGACCCATATAAACATTAGTCATTTAGGTTCAAATCTCACAAGGCTTTTGTTTAGGGACTAAATCATGCTTATCTTAACAAATAACTCCATGCTAGACAATTCATCAAAAAGATAATGACATATAAATATGAGGCGAATGTTAGCATCGTAGGCAAACATCCCATCATTGTGGCTATTATGAAATTTTGGGATATTATCAATCAATAAAAAAACTTTCATAGACTCCAAATAAACGACTCAAACTAAAACAGACATGAGACAAACATGCTTTATTTTTTTATGACATTTTTTTTTTAATTTTTCTAATTTTTCATATGCAAAACATAAAAATAAAAGGAATGAATATGACTATACCCCATACTTAAATCCTACATTGTCCCCAATGTAGAACTCAACCAAGAGGTACTACCCTAACTATATGCAAATGAATTAAAACAAATAAAACAAAATAAAATAAAAAAGAAAAATATAGAAAACTAACATTGGGTTGCCTCCCAAGCAGCGCTTTTTTATAGGTCATATGATACTTGGTCATTTCAACACTTTAGAAAATGTTTGAACCTCCCTGAGTGAATGGTCCATGGTTCTCTCCATCCATTTAGCAGAGTCCTATTCGAGCAACAAAACATAGATCGTTTGATGCACTTGCTCTCAAAGTATGTGCTTCTCTTCCTTGTCTTTACTCTTGTTCCCTTTTTGCTTCCATTAGTATCAATATCTTCACACAATTGGATTTCTTCCTGGGTTATTGCGCGCGATGGTATGTCAGGTGGACGCACAATCACATGTACTTCTTGCAACTTGGAACAATGTGGTGCATTAGTGAAGATTTCTGTTAGTGGGTCATCCATGTGCCACTTTACAAGCATCCCTGCAAATGCCCCAAATTATTGTCCCTTGTGTTCTTGTATCACCACTTGAGAGATGGGTAAGGGTGATGTGTAGTCTTTATGATCCGCAAAGGAGTACTCTTGATGATCTGCGAATGAGTAATCAACATGAACAACCAATCTGGGCTCTTCATTGGGCTTTTCTTTTGTGGACTCCTTTGTTGTTAGCGCGACTACATTTAATAGAAATCGCTCTATTGATTCCAATACTTCAGAGTCGACGAGTTCCTCATCCTCCTCAGGCTTTTCAAAACTGGGGTCTTGTGGCTCATCTCCATGGTCTTCCATCTCAATTGATTTGTCAATGTAATTATAAGAATCATTGAAGGAATAATGAAATAAGAAGAGGAAAAATAACAAATTGCAAGCTACAGAACGTATAAAATAACATAAAAACGACTATTCTAGAAACTAAACCAAAACACGAGTGTAGACATGTATTCTAGAAACTAAACCAAAACCTATATAAAAGACATGCAAAACATATAAAATAACTTAAAAACGACTATAAATTGTTTCCTATAACACGTGGAATATGATGATATCATATAACGAGATGAACATCACGGACTATAATCTACCAAGTTCTTGTAGAATACACATTCTGCATCATCGCATGATTAAATATGGGGTTTGTAAGACACAATCTGTGAAAAACACCTAAAAAGAACTCATATACACTAAAAGGTTCTATTGCGCGCAATTGTTTAAGATTTGAAGGTGTGAAAACATTAGCTAAGGTGTTCGATGGAAGGTGATCTGGATCTGATCATGAATCAATCCAAAGAGGGCTCAGGGAGAGGGAGAGAACCGATTTTGAAGATGAACAATGAATGAATGTTTGTATTGCATATCGTTATTACATTGTATAATGTGCTTTATATATCAAATTCAGTTATAAGGGTACTGATCCTATACAATGATGGTCCACCTTTAGTCTATGAAACCTCACCCATAAACCGCTTGATCACATCACAAACACATATCTCAACACCCCCCCCCCCCCCCCTCAAACTTGGGGTGGCGATAACCCAAGTTTGGACAAGAGATGATTTTTGATGATGTGAGGGAAGAACCTTAGTGAGGATGTCTGCAAGCTGAGAAGCAGTAGGAATATAACAAAGATCAATCAAACCTTCAACCACCTTCTCGCATGTGAAGTGACAATCTATTACTATGTGCTTCGAGGATTCATGAAAAACAGGATTCTTGGCTAATTGAATAGTAGATTGATTGTCACAAAACATAATGATAGGCTTGATAGGAGCAACATTTAGTTCCTCCAAAATACGGACCGACCAAGTGACCGCTGTTGTAGTCTAAGCCATTGCTCGATACTCGACCTCAATGAAGCCCAGTCGGAGTCTGTGTACGCAACGATCTTAGGAGCATCAAAACCATTGAGCAGAATTCCATGGTGCAAGGAGCCTGCAAGATAGCGAATGGTGTGATGAAGAGCCGCCAAATGAGAGCTCATTGGAGACTGCATATACCGACTGAGGCATTGAACATCAAAACAGAGATCTGGACGAGTGTTGATGAGAAAGTTTAACTTCCCAACCATCTTCCTATAATAAGAGGCATCCTCCAACAAATCACCTTGGGTAGGATCAAGACAAAGGTTATGTGGAAGAGGAGTGCAAGCGGGACGAATGTCAACAAGTGCAGACTCTTGAATAATGTCCTTACTGAATTTATGCTGAGAAAGATGGATGCCACTGGAACTGTATGAAACCTCCAATCCTAAGAAATAGAGAAGCAAACCTATATCCTAGATACTAAAATACTGATCAAGGAAGGCCTTAAGGTGAGAGATTTCAGAGGTGTTAGAGCCCGTGAATAGAAGATCATCCACGCACACAACAACAATGGTGATAGGGCCATTGATTTTCTTTATGAACAAAGAATAGGCATGCTTCAACTAAACATACTGAAGAGACAACAAAGTCGTCGTAAGCTTGTAAAACCACTGGCGCCTGGCTTGCTTCAAGCCGTAAAGAGACTTTTGAAGCTTTCACACAAGATTAGGAGGTGCATGAAAATCTTCAGAAGGCCGCATATACACTTTCTCATATAAATCACTATGAATAAATGCATTGTTTACATCCATATGATGCAAAGACCAATTATAGGAAGCAACAACAGCAAGGATGGTGCGAATAGCAGTCATCCTGACCACCGAAGAAAAGGTCTCATGATAATCAATTCTCTCTGTTTATTTAAGTATATCCTCTGGCAACCAAGCGGGCCTTGTGTCTGTCCAAGCTACCATCCACCTTCAATTTCACTTTCACACCCATTTGCAATCAATGACACGCTTACCTGCAGGAAGAGGAATTAGAATACAAGTATAATTAGCAGTCAAGGCATCAATCTCTTTTTCCACAGCTAAAACCCAATTTGGATCCTTAACAACCTCTTTGTAGAAAGTGGGTTCAACGTATGAGGTGAATTTGGATGTGAAAGTAAAGGAATAAGAAGGAAGAGTAGAGGCAAAGAAAGCCTGATGGTAATAAGGAGGATGAGAAGAAGAGGAAGACACATTGCACACATAGTCACGAAGTTTAGTAGGAGGATTGGAACTTCAAGTGGATCTCCAGAGGATTTATGGGGCAGGAGGGACTATAAAAGCTGGAGAGATGGGTGGAGAAACAACATCTATAACATTTTTAGGTAATGGGGCCTAGGGAGTAGGAGAATAGGAATCAAGACTGGCAGAAGGGAACAAGGGTTTGAGAGATGTGTTTAGAAAGATGGAAGAGGGAAATGTGGAAGCAGGATTAGGAAGAGTGACAGAGGAATCAAAAGAAGAAGGAGAATGAAAAGGAAAGCAAGTTTCATGAAAGACCACATCCCGAGAATGAAAGATAACCTTGGTAAGAAGGTTTAGAACTGTGTAGGCACTTCTGCCATATTTGTATCCCAAGAAAACATAGGGACTTGCTCGTGGTTGAAACTTATCACGCCCTCTCTTCAAGGTACTGACAAAGCACTAACAACCAAACACATGAAGAAGAGAATAGGAGGGTAGTTTGTGAAAGAGCATTTCATATGAGGATTTGTTAAAAAGCACATGCAAAGGAGACCGATTGATCAAGTGTATAGCATTGAAAATACATTCTCAAAATAGGTAAGTTATCTTGAAACTTCAAGGCATGAGCAACCTCTAACAAATGCTTATGCTTCCTCTTTACCACACCATTCTATTGAGGGGAATCAACACAACTTGTTTGATGGATAATGCCACGAGAGGCAAAGAAATGAACCATGGGTTTATCAAGGAATTCAACTGCATTATCTGACCTCATGGCCTTAATGGATGAATGGAATTGTGTTTGAACAAGAGAAACAAAATTTCGAAGAATAGACAATGTGTTTGTTTTAGAAGTCATGAGGTATGTCTAAGTGCATTTGGTATAATCATCCACCAATGTCAAAAAGAATTGGTATCCATTATGAGTGCTACATTTATAAGGCCCCCAAGTATCAAAGAAAACCAAATGAAATGGAGCCAGGGATGTATGATCACGAAGATGAAAAGATTGCCTATGCAGCTTTGCTTGAGGACAAATTTGACATAAGACAAAAGAGGAAACATTCATAGAGGAATCAACAAACTTAATTTATGAGAAAGGAAAATGCCCCATTCGGCAATGTAACAACTGAGCTGTACAGTTTGCTGAAAAGCAAGAGTCATTCTCATGTGTAGAGTACACAGAAGATTTATTACAAATCGGGAACTGATGTTGTAAAGTAAACGATAACTCGGGAAAGGAGTCCAACTCATATGGTTTGTGTGCAATGTATAATCCCCGCTCATCACTTCCAATTACTAGATCGAGGTTTCCTCATCAATTGCCTTGGATGATACATGAGGTATGAGTAAATAAGACATTAGAATAAAGGTCAATGGAAAGTTTCTGAATAGAGAGCACATTTAAATGGAAATTAGGTACACGGAGCACCTCATTCAGGAAAAATTTGAGGAGACGAATTAACATTTCCAACAAAAGAAAAATCAGCTTTCTTATTCTTTAGTATATTAATGGAAGAAGGTTTGGTAAGTGGCTTATAGGTTTTGAATAAACTGATATTTGGGGACATATGATCAGTGACACCATTGTCTAAGATCCAAGATGAGTTAACCATAGAAGAAAAGAGACACGTGTTCTTACCTGCTAACATAGCAGTGGAATCTTGAACCTCATGATGCTGCAAGAGGGACAACAGATGCTGGTACTGCTCCTGTGTAATGGAAGATGATGAAGATGTTGAGGCAGCTACATTTCTTCTTTTGGTAGAAGAAGAACTGTCAATGGAAAACAATGAAGCTTCTAGCATTTGTCAACCGCATGACCAAGATTTTTGCAATGAGTGCAAAAAGGTCTAGAGCCATTAGAAGTAACAAATCCATTAGGACTAGGAGAAGGTACCAACACTACTACTAGAAGAGGGAGCCGTGTAACTTCCATCATTTCGCAATTATATGACCATTAGTTTTGCAGTGATCACAATACATTCCTGAGGTGGAATGCTCAATATTTACGGGAGAGTAAATGAGACTATTACGAAATAGATTGTATGAAAGCAACTTCTTTATCATTTTAGATATGAGAATTAATACAAGTGAACCAAAAGTTAGTAGCCAAGAAATTTACTAAGTCACATATATTGCATTAGCTCATTTGGAAGTTCTAGAAGTAACTCCAATTAAAACTAACAAATATTAAGTAGCTCCCAAATATGCCAGAAGCATGCAAGATGAATTGCACAAAAGTCTATTATAGGTTTTTATGAGAATGTATTTACCAAAAGTGGATATAACTTATGTTCCAAATATCATTGATGAACGTGGTACTCACATACCGATATTGATTGTTGAATATTAATTCAAAGGATTGAACAATTCAAAATGCTTGAAGCATTAATGTTTGCAAACCTCGTCAATATGTAAAAGTCCACATGGTATACAAAGTTTTGAAAAATTCCGCGTGATTCCCACGAAGTTTTGTAAAAGTCCACATGGTGCCCACGAGGTTTTTCAAAAGTTTGTGTGATAACAATAATAGGTTTTAATATTAAAAAATTATGATTAAAAATTATATTATTGTACATTATAATTTGGAAAAACACTCAACAAGATTGGATATTAGTTTGAATCTTTTTTAAAACTAGTTTTTTTATATAAATTTTCTTAGAGATAAACTAACTAATTTTTTTTTCTCAAAAATCTTACGTCTTTAATTTTTATTTTTTCTCAATATTTAGTTTTTATTTATAAGGAAATGAGGGAAAAGAAAACGTGATATGGATTATTACCCATTCACCATTGAAAAAATTTATACAAAATTTTAAAATTACAAGAAGATATAGATACTTTTCCCCATTAAACCAACTTCATATGAAATAAATTTTCGATGAATTTTTTGACGTAGTAACCTGGGTTGAAGAATTTAATAACGTGGTGTGACATCATAAATTCCCAAAATTCAATTTTTTGTAAAAACCAAATTTAACCAATTTAATTTTCTAAATCATATATTTTAGAGCTATATATTTACTTACCAAAATTTATAAAAACTAAAATTTGGCATTTAAGAACGCGGTGCCATACTATTTTCCTATTTTTAATACTCAATTAAAATGTGAAACTTTTAATTGTGTATTACAAATTATCTCATATGAAAATTGGTTTAATGTGAAAAAGTGTACGTGTATATCTTCTTGTAATTTTCAAATTTTCTATTAATATTAGTTCATTGTAAATGGGTAATATTACTGCATAGTTCTTATTATTTTTTCCTCATTTCCTTATAAATAAAATCTAAATATTAAAAACAAATAAAAATTAAATACGTAAGATTTTTTAGAAAAACAATTTGGTTAGTTGTAGGTAAGAAAATGTATATAAAAATTAGTTTTTAAAAAGATTCAAACTAATACACAATCTTCTTAAGTGTTTTCCAAATAATGTACAATAATAGTGTAATTTTTAATATCAATTTTTTAATATTAAAACCCATTATTGTTATCACATAAACTTTTAAAAAACTTCGTGGGCACCATGTGGACTTTTACAAAACTTCATGGGCACCACGCCGAATTTTCCTTGATTAAAAATCAACATAAGAGTATTTGAAGTACGTACCTATAATTATGATAAAAATCAGGATAGGAGTACACTACAAAAAAAAAGATATTAGCCACCCTTGGTAGCAACGACAGATATTTTCCGTGGCCATTGGGTAGCAGAAATACAAATTGACCACCAATGATAGCAACGGCAACGTTTACCGTGGCAGAAAAGTGTTTTTTTTGTTAAAAAAAGAAAAGAAAATATAACCCCAAACCCTAGTTTTTAAGCGTGCCTCCTTAGCGCCGCTCAATATCTCTCTCATTTTGCAAACCCTTCACCCTCTTCTTTGTTCATCCATCTCCCCTTCGATTCTCAGATCCATAATGGCCGCCTTCACTCCTTCTCCTGATCCTTGTTCATCTTCATCCGCCATTGAAGACCGGCAAAAGCTCTCCCGACACTTTGACTGTCCTTCCTAGCTCTCCGTCTCAATGAATAATGGTGCTTCTCGACCTTCTTTCTCACCGAAGATTTCAAACTCGTCTATGGCCGCCTAGGTCTCTCTTGCTTGACCTCCAACTTTGCCCTCCCATGGCGAGCCCCTTCCTGATCTACTCTCGTGGTTGGTCTCTCTCCATTCTTGTCGTCCACCCAAGTCAATCTCATCCAACCTCATCTCGCCCGACTCGTGCTGTCATGCCAACCGTAGCCCTCGCCGCCGGACTCGCCGTCTCCCGTCGCCGGTCGCACTCTCCCGCAGCCTCACAAGCAGCAGTAGCCAGTTCCCAGTAACACAGCAAGGTGAGATTCCAAAACCCCAATTTTTTTTCGAAATTTTCACATATTCCTTGTGTTAATCTACTTTATCATCATTAATTTGTTATATTGTAGTTGTAATTTTAAATTTGTAAAGCAATTTTTTATTGTGGTGAGACTTGAACCCATTCAAATCCTCAACCTCTTACCCATCGGAAGTGGGCGAGGGAGAAAACGAGTATGAGGGCTATGGAATCAGTAGCAATTCAAGTGTCTGAATCTGATTTTGTTAGGGTGTGAATCTGATTTTGTTAGGGTGTGGTTTTGTTTGTATGTAGGTTGAGGAGTTTGCTCCTAAGATTAAACAAGTTGTAGACTGGTATCTCTCTCCCCCTACCTTCTGATATAAGAATGTCTTTATTCCTGATTCAAATTCAAGATTGCGGTGATGAATTAGATGGAATCGATCCCTATTTGTAGAATTTCCTAAATGCCTGAAAACTTGCCTGATGTCATAATCTGATGATCCAATTTTAGGGATTTTATTAAGGCATTGCTGGATTTGACATTTGAAATTTGGAAGCAATCACTTGTTTTCAAGGTTAATGCTTTCACCTGGGATATCCATATATGTGCAAGGCACTCCTATCTTGATTCAGACAGTTTGTCGATTCAACCAGAGTAGTTGACTTTAGGTTTGGTTTAGTTGTGCTGATATGTGCTAGTGATTGATCTGGCCAGCTTGTTCGACGGCCATCGAAGAGATCGCGCTCGAGTTGCTGAACCGAAGCCTTGCCAAGATGTGTCGTCTCAGATCCAGTTCGCGAGCACCGAATGTCGCCTCTATCCCTTACTTGTGAGCATCAAACCCTCTGTTGCGGGTTCAAATCAAACCCTCTGTTGAATTCATGGTCCAAATTATAAGTTCCACTTTAACACTAATTAAAGGGTTGCTAACATGCCAATTTTTTTTGTAAACTGTAATTTGCTGCCTTGTCAAACCTCATGAATGGAATTTATCTTGCATTATTCTACTGCTAAAGAATAAGTTTACTTAAGGTTTAGCTAGTACATTTTATTTGTTCTTTGAGATTTGTTTGTTAAATGTGGGTTCACCTTTTGATCGATCTAATTATATAATTCAAGTTTGTTGAATGTGGTATATGCTTTGAGATTTGTTTGTTATTGTGATGGATTGGCTTGCATATTAGTGATGGAATGCCTTGTGTGGAAGGAATATATGTGAACCTTTATGCTCAACTGGATAAGATTTAGGTCTTTTATTAATTTTACAAATTGTGCTTGTGAAACTTGATCGAAATTGCTTGGATATGTTGGTCTAATTTACTGACTTGTTGATTAATTGATCAAACACATTTACTAATTTCTAGATTTATTGATTTCTAGGCCGGTTTGGATGCGTATACACTTCAGAGTGTTGATGTCTAGCCACACGATCAACTAATCGGAAAGAGTCATCCAAGATACGCTCGGGCCGCGAGGACAAACCTGATCAAGGTAACTGGAATACTTTGCCATCATGATTTTGTTGTACGTAGAGTAAAAGCATGAAAGCTAATGGTGTGAAAATTGGCCATGGATTTTTTTTGCAAATATTTAAGGCGTTAGACTAATTTGTACTGTGTTACCCAAAAAAAATTATAACGTATGTTGTAACTGATGTGTAGGACTACTAATATAAAGCATGTGAACATGCGATGCTTAATTGCTTACCATAATCAACTTCTTCCTGAGAGAGTGACAGTAATTTGCTTTCTCTTATGTGCAAAATCCAAGATGTCTTTCTTGATCGAAATGCATTTTCATGTATTGTGTTTATTATATCCTTTTAAGTGGGGTATTTTTATGCTTTTAAAATTTACACAACCTCTCTCCCTTGTGATGTTTTACTTGGGCAGACTTTCTCAAATAGGCTATGGATTTCTAATAGCTTTTGCTGTACCACCTCAAGATTCTGGTGTAACAGATAGGAGAGGGGACATGGATTTATTTTATGTATAATTGACATGAACTACTTCCAAATAAAAGCTTGAAGTGGTTTTCTAGTGTAAAATTATATGCCGAATTTTTTGAAGCACTTAAGTATGGTATTGCCAATTCCTCATAAAATTTTTGATATGCTTATGTATATGTTTGACATGAGCATTACAATGTTGTCCATTTAAGATGACATCAGTATCCTTACTCTTTGAATTCAGGGTTTTACTTATCCTATCATCAGGGCTCACTTTCTAGAAGATGTGTTTAAAAAGACTAAACATAAGTATCTGGACCATTTGACACAAATAAATATAAATTGAACGAGAAGACAAAATCAAATCAATGAGTATGGATATACAACTGATGAACGGGAAAGTTAGCACTCAATTTCTCTACAAGAAAGAGTACAGGGTATAAACAACTAGAAGTAGCCTTACACCTTTTGAGCATCTAGCTTAGTCTTGCATTCTTTCAGCCTGTATTCATCATGGGTGCCAACATTCTGAAATATCATTACAATCTACCTTGGTGTCTAAATAAACCATGATTTATTGCCTTGTTTAAGCTTAACTTCGTTTTATTTCATGCTATATATATAATGATTTGCCTTGGTGTCTACATAGACCATGATTTATTGCCTTGTTTAAGCTTAACTTAGTTTTATTTCATGTTATATATATAATGATATAGCAGCTTCTGATATAGGTTTTATGTCATGATAAATTAAAATACTTAAGACAATAGGCACTGAAAATCTCTGTTGCATGAGCTTTATGAAAAGGAGAAGCTGCTCAAGATCGAACAAAAACAGATGGAACACTGCTTATATTTTATTCAATGTACTAGTTTTATTTCTGTCAATATCTTCTTAAACTTTGATTGGATTTTAGCAATATTTATTTTTGTACATATAATTTAATTATGAAGTTGTCTTAAATTTGTTCTTGTGAACAAAGGTTTCTCGTGTAATTTTTGTGGATTGGAAGCCTTGAATTGTTGTTTGTAAACAAAGAAAAGAATCTGGTGTATTATTTTTTTTTAGAAAATATTATACTTTTTAGCCCGGGTCTGAACAATCCGGGCTAAAAGTAGGTTTTTTTTTTAATTCACCACCAATAAGTTAGCAACGGCAAGCTGTCGTGGCTAGTATACTAGCCACGGCTGTAGCCGTCGCTAGACTCTTTTGCCACCCAAGGTTTCCCCACGGTTGGTTTCCCGTGGCTATAGCCATGGCTACTACTCTTTTGCCACGGCAAATGGACTTTCTGCCACGGTAAATAGCCGTTGCCAAAATGTTTTTTTTGTAGTGGTATCTGAAGTACGTACCTATAATTATGAAAATTGCGACACTGTATTGGGTCTTGAAGTACCATACAAAGTTGTATTCTTATATACAAAGGTGTACTCTCTTATATCCTTGATCTAGGTTTTTTGATCAAACTGAGATTTTCCAAGGTAAGGTTTTTGACAAGACATGAAAACATATCCCCCCCCCCCCCCCTCCCACGGTCGAATGATGAAAATCACATTGGGTTCTATTGGTAACACTATACACACCAATTCTGCACTTCCACCAAAACTTGGCACTTTGTTAGTTTTTTTAATCCAATCGGTACCGTTTTGGTCTTCTTTCTCTAGCAAAATCACGTTGCTCTCACGTTGCCTTGGTTTTCGCGCCCATATACCCCAGTTTTTGGGGCACTTGCAAACGAATCCAAACACCCGGATTCATGGATTTTTTTTTTCCACCTGGCGCCTTTATGAACCCAGGATTCATGGATGCGGGTGCTCGAAATATCACAAAATCACTATAAAATAATTTTTTCTATTCGAAAACGTCGGTAAGCTCCCCTTAATTTTTTCTAATCGAAAGCGTCGAGAAATTGCTCCAAGCTCACCGACGATCCTTGGTCCAGGTCCGAGAAGCCACCGAGCCTTCGACGAGCCCCGAAGCACCTTCGGTGACCTGTCACGCTCAATCTGCTCGGTGAACTTGCAAACGTATTAAACGTAATGTGATGACATCGGTAGGTGGTTAGATGGCATCACTCAGGCTTATAAAAGGCCTTGCTATAACCACTTTCAGTTGATGAAAATACAGATTCCATTTTACAATTCGATCCCAGTTCATGTCCTCTCTCTCTCTCTCTCTCTCTCTCTCTCTCTCTCTCTCTCTCGCGCGCGTTCCCTCTTTCTCTAAGAGATGATCAGCTAATTCAAGATCTTGTGAATCTGATCAAGTCAAGATGGTATCAGAGCATTGATGAATTCTGATCAAGATCACGATGCAGAATCACACTGAAATTAGGAACACTTCTGGATGTGAGCGTGAGTGTCGGTGGGACCAGATCACAACCATGGATTTACATAATCCATTCTTCATCTATCCTGCCGACAATTCAGGTTTGACTCTTACTAGTTTGCAACTCACTAGTGACAATTACCGTCGTTGGAGTCGTGCAATGTTGAAGGCTCTCTCAGTTAAAAACAAGCTAGGTTTTATTGATGTATCACTTGTTGAAACTCCAAAAAATTCTCTGTCATGGCAGCGATGCAATGATGTTGTGTGTTCATGGATTCTTAATACTGTGTCTAAAGAAATCTATGTCACTATTGATGAATTTGATTTGTCTAAGGAGATGTGGGACGATCTCCTAGAAAGCTTTGGTCAGAAAAATGGACCTCTAATCTTTCAGATTAAGCAATAAATCACTGAGTGTAATCAAGGCTCTTCATTAGTTACATAATACTTCACCAATATCAAAGGTTTATGGCAATATTTGACTGGAATTGTGTCTCCAATTAGATGCATTTGTGGCAAATGTGAGTGCAACATAACTAAAAAGCTCGAAGCAGTTGAGCAAGAAGACAAGTTAATGAGATTCTTGATGGGGCTGAATGAGAAGTATGATGCAGCAAGGAGACAAATCTTGATGACAAACCCATTGCCAACTCCAAGTGAAGCTCATTTACTTCTAGTTCAAGATGAAGTGAGCTTGAAGATTACTCGTGGTAATGTGTCTAACACAGAATCCACAACACTCATGGGAAAACACCAGAGTGAGAGATTAGATGCTCGTGGTGATAAGCCTAAGAAAGATAAGTGCACTCATTGTCATGGTTAACACAAATCTGACAGATGGTGGGGAAATGTATGGCTACCCAAGCTGACACTCTAAAAGCAAGCAAAAGCCTCAACAACCCAGGTCTGATGGACAAGAAGAGAGAGGAAGGCAGTTCAAAGCAGGGAATGCAGCTGGTACAGCTGACAAGAGTGGAGGTGACGGTGAATCATCCTTTAAGAACTTGTCCCCTGAAAACCCAAACCTGATGATGTCTCTACTGCAGCTTATGGAGCAAAGAAGTAAGCCTTCATATGAGGTGAATCTTGCAGGTAAGTTTCTATGTTGTAATGTCTCTAACAGTGCTCAAGTATGGATCTTAGACACAAGATCTACAGACCATATGACATGTGACATTATCTTTCTTAAAAATCCAAAACATGTAGACAAACCATGCTAGGTACGTACATCCTCTATACTGAGCACTCTTACCCTTCTTGACACTCTCTTCATTACCAAGTTTAAGTTCAATCCCATCTCTATAAGCAAGCTGGTTCATGATTTTGGTTATGACCTTCATTTGGTATCTAACACCATTTTCATACAAGACCCTGCAAGGAAGAGAGTGATTGCAGTTGGTGAGGAATTTGAAGGCTTGTATTACTTGGTCTCTGAATCCAGAATGAGTGAAGTCCTCTCCAAATCTACTTGGTGCAATTCTATGTCTTTACTTATGTTTTTACCTACCAATGACAGTGTGAAAAAATAAAAGTGCCTTGTGGCATCTTCGTCTTGGTCATGCACCTGTTGAGAAACTCAAAGGTGTTTCTAGCATTCATTCAATTATAAATGTTGAACCTGATTTTGTATGCACTATATGCCCTTTCGCAAAGCAAGTAAAACCTATTTTCGATTATAGTCTGTCTCATGTTGATAATGTATCTGAGTTGTTATACTGTGATCTGTGGGGGCCTTATGAAACTCCTACCTACACATGCCACAAATATTTTCTCACAATTATGGATGACATGATTAGGGGAGTGTGGGCTTACCTTATGAAATCTACGACCGAAACCTTCACTCACATTAAGTCTTTCATTGCCATGGTTGAAACACAATTCAAAACAAGAGTGAAAATTGTGAGAAGTGACCAAGACACTGAATTTTTCAACTCCGATGTTACCTCATTTTTCCAAAGAAAGGGCATTGTCCATCAAAGTTCTTGCACTTCCACTCCTCAAAAAAATGCGCAGGAGTAGAGAAAACACATATATGTATTAGAAACTGCAAGAGCACTTAGGTTCCATGACTCTCTTCCTGTGAGATTTCGGGGTGACTGTGTGCTTACAACCACATATATCATAAACAGATTGCCAAATTCTATTCTAAAAAATAAATCCCCTTATGAGTGCTTGTTTGGTGAAGCTCATGATTATGGGAAACTCATGGTGTTTGAGTGTTTGTGATTTGTTTATACTCTAAGCGCCAACAGAAAAAAGCTTCATCCCAAAATAGATGCTTGTGTGTTCTTGGGTTACCCTTTTGGATTCAAAGGCTATAAAGTGTACAACTTACATACTCTTAAAATACATATCAGCAGAGACATCAAATTCCATGAGGATGTGTTTCCTTTCAGCTCAGATTTCAAGTCAAAACATACCTTGTCAACTCTTGGCATTTCTGACAACATTGTTGCCCCTCTTTTGCCATCTTCTGATCATGATTTCATTCCTATTGAAGTCTATGATCCACCTCATCATTCTTCTCTAAATCCACCTAGTCAGTTTGAATCTCATGCAGACTACACACCTATTCATGTCCTCTTGTATTTGATGACATTCTTGTCACAACAAAGTGTCTCCACCCCCTGTAAGACACTCCACAAGACAAACCAAACCCTCTTTTTGGATGAAGGATTATGTGTGCAAAGCCTCAAAGGACTCATCTACTGCAGCTCTCTTCTGTAAGCCTATCTCTCCCTATCCAATTCAGTCTTTTCTTTCTTACACATCTTGCTCTTCTTCTTACCACAAGTTCATATGTAATGCAACTTCTGTGTCTGAGCCTACTTCTGTACTTGAGGCATTACAACAACCTTCTTGGTGTGAAGCCATGCTTACAGAATTGGGTGCTCTTGAGAGAAACAAACCTGGGTGTTAACTTCTCTACCTCCTAGGAAGTCCTTGGTTGGTTTCAAATGGCTCTTCAAAGTGAAGTATAAAGTCGATGGCTCATTGGATAGGTACAAGGCTAGACTTGTAGCTCGAGGATTCTCTCAAATGCATGGCATTGACTATAGTGAAACATTTGCTCTAGTGACCAAGATGATTTCTATAAGAACTCTTCTCTTTATAGCAGTTGCTAAGAACTGCAGTCTTCATCAGTTAGATATGACAAATGCCTTCCTCCATGGTGATCTGGAGGAGGAAATGTACATGGAGCTACCTCCAGCATATCATAAGCTAAACCTTCTCCTTGCTCACCCTCAGGGGAGACCTCATATTCAGGGGAGAGTGTGCGATGGATGAGAAGCTAGTGTGCAAGCTGGTGAAATCCTTGTATGGTTTAAAGCAAGCACCAAGGCAGTGGTTTGCAAAATTCTCTCAAGTTGTGCAAGGGGCAGGGTACAAGCAGTCTAAGGTAGATTACTCTCTATTTGTCAAGAAGACTGATAAATCCATCACTGCTCTACTGGTGTATCTAGACGACATGGTAATCACAGGGAACTGTGAAGAAGAGATAGCAAGATTGAAAGCACATCTGAATAAGCAATTTCAAATAAAGGATCTAGGAGGAATGAGATACTTCTTGGGTATAGAAGTTGAAAGAAACAAGGAAGGCATACACCTGAATCAGAGAAAGTATGTCTTGGAGCTTCTGGAAGGTGCAGGAATGATAAATGTCAAGCCTGTTGCAACTCCTCTAGATCCTAAAATCAAGTTCACATCTGAAGAAGCTTATGCCATTGTGAATGTAGAGTCATACAAAAAACTGTAGGCAGTTGCAAGTTGATATATCTAACTATTACTCGACCTGACATATGTTATGCAGTCCAGATCTTGAGTGAGTTTATACACAAACCAACCGATGATCATTGGCAGGCTATGAAAAATGTGTTGAGGTATTTGAAACAAGCTCCATGACAAGGCTTACTACTCTCATCTAAGTCTAACATAAAGCCAAGTGCCTACTCTGATGCTGATTGGCAAAGTTGCCCTATGACAAGAAGAAAACGTATGTAGCCATGTCATTTGTAAAATCAGAGTACAGAGCAATGGCTACAACATCTTGTCAAATCACTTGGCTTATAAAATTGTTGAAGGATTTGGAAATTGAGCAATCAGAGCCTGTGAGACTCCACTATGATAATCAATCAGCAATGTATATTGCAAAGAACCCTGTGTTTCATGAGAGAATGAAACACAACGAGGGTGATTGTCACCTAGTAAGAGATAAGGTCCTAAGCAAGGAAATTGTGCTCGGCTATATCAGTACAAAGGACCAACCTGCAAATGTGTTTACCAAGGCTATCTCATCTCATATGATCAGTATATGAGGAATTTAAGCAACTTAAGAGTTGTGAATTTGTTTGAGATTACTTAGAACTCCTACCTTGACAGAGAGTGCCAAATGTAATGTGATGACATCAGTAAGTGGTTAGATTACATCACTCGGGCTTATAAAAGGTCTTGATGTAACCACTTTCAGTTGATGAAAATACAGATTCCATTTTACAGTTCCATCCCAGTTCATGTCCTCTCTCTCTCGTTCCCTCTTTCTCTAAGTTGTGATCAACTAATTCAAGATCTTGTGAATATGATCAAATCAAGAAAACCTCCCTTCAATTCTTTTTTTCTATTTTGTGTTGCTTTTCGCTTAAAATGGCTAGAGAGAGAGAGAGAGCAGCGAGGACCAGTGTGGGTGGCGCGAACAGTGTGTGAGCTAGCAAAAGGAAGTGTGAGAGAGGAGGGACCAAGCTGGTAACGCCAAGCTGTGAGCCTAGAACGCCGAAAAAGGACGAGCGAAGAGGAAGGAAGAAGTGAAGAAGGAAGAAGGCGGGAGAAGAACGAAATTGCAGACAGTTGAACAAAAGAGGCAAGCTCGGGAGGAAGCTGGAGAAGAAAGGAAGAGAGGTGGGGCCCCCTTTAGCTCACATGTCGGTCCCGCGTTTTTTAGTTTATTGTTTCAAGGAAAATTTACAAAAAAAAACTACCCCTTAAATATGGGTGTTTTCACTTAACCACCCCTTAAATTCAAAATTACAGAAAACCACCATTTAAATGGTTTTTACTTACAACTAACCACTCGTTCATCTATTTTCATTAATTTATCATTAAATATATTATATTTTAATATTTTTAAACTTAAATTTGATTATATATATATTCAAAATTTTAATTTAAGGGCTCGATTATATTTCAGCGATAATTTTATTTATTTTAAAAAACAATAATAAATTGTCTATTATAGATCATTAATTTTAAAATTGCAAGTGACCTAAATTTTAGAGGGTCATTCAGATTTTGAAGTACTTAAATTGCAAGTGAGTATATTTCGTTGATTCTTATGGGTCTATGGTAGGTCAATTTGGAACAATTTGTCTCTCACCATAACACAAAAGATCTTAAAATGAGTACAATTATAAATCAATTATTTTCTTCAACCCTTTTCATAGTCATGGTATGAAGTATATTATATCTATGAAAATCTGGTTTCAATATCAAATACAATATGAATAAAAACACTTATAAACAGCTGAAAAGAAATCGTCTAATAGATGTTAACTTAGATTAATTAGATTCCGATTAATAATACAAACGATCATAAAAACAAGAAAAAACCAAAATATTTTATTTTCTTCATCTCAGATCACAAATATGGTGTGAAATATATCATGGTGAGTAAAATAATGTTTCAATATTAAATACAATAAGAATAATAAAAACGAAAAAGTTAAAACATCTAAAAACAAATTGTCTATTATAGATCAATTTGCAATAATATGGATTCTCATGAAAATATACATTACCTTAAAATGAGTAAAAACACAAATCATTCATTTATTCAGCCTGATTCACAACCATTGTGTGAAATATATTATGTTGATGAAAATCAGGTTTCAGTAATAAATAAAATACGAGTAATAAATATCAAAAATAAAAAATATCTAAAGAAATAATCTATTCGAAATCAAATCAAAGTGGAATAATTAGGCTTCGGTTATATTACACACGACCTTACAACAAGTAAAAATATAAATCATTCATTTTTTTGCCGTCCGTTTCACAAGCATGGTTGAAATTTATTATGGTCATAAAAATCAAATTTCAATATCAAATACAATGGAAATAAAAAATATAAAATACTCGATACTCAACCCGCCATATATTTAAAACAATTTAAGATGTGTAATATAATGAGTAATAGATAAAGTAACATAGAGGATTCGAACTCAATTTTCTTAGGCAAAAAACTATAAGATTTCTTTTATTTGCATTCAGGTAGAGTGGATGTCAGGAGAAGTGAGGAAGCGATCGATTTATTATTTTTTTGTTAATTTAAAGTATTGATCGTCTCGAGAAAGCACTTCATCATGATAATCAAATACTTCGAAGAAATACGTGACAACGGACAAGAAGCATGGACAAAATGACACATAATAGATTTTCATATTTTGTAGGGTATGTCAAACTCGGTTGAAAATATTCCAAAAAAATCCAAACATGGTTTGGCAAAAGTACTACCAAGTAGTTCTTAAAATATTCGGAAAATTCACGAGGTACCCCTGAGGTAGGGCTGTTACTTGAGCAGGGTAGCTCGAGCTCGGCCCGGAAAAAGCTCGACTCAGGCTTGCTCGAATTAAATATGAGCCAAGCTTGAGCAGAATTCTGAGCTCGAGCTCGGCTCGAGTAGCTCGTATAGCTCATTTTGTGGGTGAAATTACAGTTCTCCCCCTATGTTTTATTTAACCCCATGTAAATAGGTTTTATTTAACCCCTTGTAAATAGGGCGTATATCTCGTTTCGTAGGTGAAATTACAGTTCTGTCCCTAGGTTTTATTTAACCTCTTCTTCTAAAGAGTCTGTCAGCCGCTTTGCCTTTTGGACTCCATTCACTTTGAATCACATATCTACATTTTGTGAGTAGCTCGAACTCGACTCGGCTCGTCTCAACTCGGCTCGGCTTGAGAAAATGAGGCTCGATCTTGAGCTCGGCTCGTTTGTAAACGAGCCAAGCTTGAACACCCACTACTCGAGCTCGTTAGCTCGTATATCAGCCCTACCTTGAGGTATGGGGTATTTCGCGAGGTACACAAGACTTTGGGCTATTTCGCCAGATACCCCTGAGATTTATAAAATTTCCGTGAAATACCCCTCCGTTTGTTTTATAAACTTCTCCGTTAACTTTTATTAAAGAAAAATGAAATTAATTAATAGAACAGAGACAACTTACCTTCTTCCCTTGGACCGCGTTGGAAAGAGAGGGCAGGGATGGCGAGCTTGGGCGAAGGGACTGGGGACACGGCTCGGAGCGACGGTGTCTGGTACTCTGGTGGCCCAATCAACGAAGGCCTAGTGGAGCGAAGCTCGAGAGGGAGGGTGACTCAGAGAAGCGACACAGTGAGGGAGAAGCTTGAAAGGAAGGGCAATTTAGAGAGGAGGACCTCGCCCGACACCAGCACCGGCGTCGACTGGAATCTAGAGGTGAAGTCTGGTGACAGGGGCAAAGAAGGTATGTCTTCTTTGAAGCTTTTTGAAAATTAAGGTTTAGATTTTGTTTTCTACCCAATTTTCTCCAAAATTTGGGGTTTCAAATTTGGAGTTTGAGTTTAAGTTTGGTGATGAATTGCTGAATTTGGTTGTGGTTAATTTGATTTGATTCAGCTCTAATATCCGAGTTAGATAGACTGAGATAAAAACACAGTAGTACGTTAAACATATACACATATTTTTCACGTGAGATAAAGCAATGTAGCGTAACTGCTGTTTTATGTGCTTGAGAATGTGATACTCTATGGGGAGGATGCAGAGGTCAGGACTCAGGAGAGTACATAGATAGTTAATGGGACTGAATCAGGGGTGAAAAAGAGACAATTTGAGCCTATAACAGCAAAGTTCAAAATGTACAGGAGGGCTTGACAGCCACGGGTGCAACCGAATAGAGAGCGAGCTTGATTGAAAAGCACCCTTTTGAAGGAGCAACCCTGAAAATGCAGCAAATAGTAGAGGTATTATAGTGAGCTGTACAGAACATGGTGCAATAGCTAAGCAAATCAATGCAACATATTAGAAAAGAGGTAAAACGACAAAAAACTAATAACTTGATTTATGCTCATACCTTACCACACATGGATTGGTTTCCAATTTGTGGCATTACTTGTTATATATAATAGCTTAATTCATGTAGTAAAGCTATGGCAGCAAGCCAGCAATTATATATATCGTTTGAAGATTAATTCAAAGCTATGACAACAAGTGTTTGTTTTTAGCCTATTAGCTCAAACGGAAGAGCATTGTGCTCGTGCACAAGGATGTGGGTTCAAATCCTACATAGACTTTTGAATTCTGTAAGTACTTTCACTTAATTTTAGAAAATAATTCGGCTTTCTTTCCCATATGATTGTTAACGAAATGATTTTGATTTAAGTTGTCATACTTCAATGTGTTTATTGCCTTATATCTTAAACACAGAAAAATGATAATTAGAGAGAATCGGATGCATGGTAAACTATCAGGTTGAACATCATTTTGTTTAAGATCACATATTAGCCTATGTGGGAGTCGAACTCACATCTTTGTGTCCAAACACATTGCTCTACCAATTGAGCTAATAGGGTGAATCTAAGCTTAATATTAGTTAGTCTCAAACAAAGTCAATCTCAATAATAAATACGCTCAATGACAAAGTGGGAAATAATATAGCTTACTCTGCCATTATATATCATAATTGAATCAAACCATGGAAAAAGGGATATCCTATAGAGATAAAGCACACAAATAAGAATTTGGCTGAAGTATCAAAATGCTTAACATAATTCTTTGTCCAAGGTATGACAATCATGGGACACACAAAGAAGAATTAGGCTAAAGTAGAACATGAAAAGTGAACAAATGAAGAAAGAACAAATCAAGCGATAATATCCAGTGTTTTTTATATTTGAACATACTTCCACTGTTAATATTTTTAAAGTTGCATTCAAATGTTCCACCAAACACTAAATGCTTAAGGATTTTAGAGCACCTACTTTCCTCAGCAAAATCTCACTTATAAAGTATTGACTTCATTCCTTTCACATGAAACTCAATTAAACTTCATGGGGTTGTCAACTCTAGTGGCCTGTGCATGAGTACAACAAACATGTTACAGCTATTTAGTTGCTGCTAAGCATTCATAAAAAAGACAAAAGGCATCAGTTACAATAATCGTACAAAGCACAGGTTTATTTTAGAAGCTGAAAATTGAAAACTTTTACACATGTCCTTTACATCCCTAATACACCCTCTCGAACTTTTTATTCTCGCCGGCCAGGTTTAGATTTCAATCATATTTATGTACAATATAGCACAAGTGACAAGACTATTTCTTGACCTCTTAGATGCTATGGATGCCTAGAAGAGGATAAAACTGAAAACAATGATGTAGCTTAACCAATTTGATGGGAGAATTTTGGGGGGAGGGGGGCTTAACTTGGCTATCTTCAATGAGTTTATGAGGCAATCAAGAAAGCTTTGAGATTTTTTATTTCAGCTCCCTGTCAGAAAAGGCTAATAAAACTTGATTATGTCATCTACCTTCTTTCATTGTACTAGGATTATAGCATTTGACCAATAACCATAAACAAAAATCAGAAAGCCAAGCAATGTCAATTTCATTTCACTTGGTTGTATAAGATTCTTCAAGGTAACTCACTCAAATTGTTACTAAAACTTGACATCCTAAGAATTCGTATATTATCATGAAAAGACTGGCTTATAATTGTATTCTAAGCCCTCATATGTAGATATTTTTCCAATAATTATGTCATGAATTGGTTGATGGGAGTTTTTATTTACATAAAACGAGCAAACCTGTAAAATCTATAGCATATCTATCAACTAAGGATTTCCATCCAACTTGCCCATGGTATCTATTATTTTCTTTCTCAATGGTATCTATTTATTTCCATCCAACTCTAGAGGGCTTGGAATGTACAATTCTTTCGAAATAGTCAATTTGCAACATTAACCATAATTGATATTAGTTCGCTGGAATCGTAACGTAAACACTAACTCCAAATTCACATGAGAAACCAATTGAGTATAGAATAGAAGTTCAATTTTCAATATAAACCCTAATTAAATGTCAGAAACGGGGAGAAATTTTAGAGACGTACCCGCTAACACCCACCATTGGCGGACTCTTAGTAGGCCGACTCATCGGTGTTTGGCCTCCACCCCTCTAGGTAGGATCGCCTCCTCTCTTAGTCGGGCTCTTCGAGTGGACTCTGCTCTCCCAGTCGTCTCTCGCTGTGTTGTTCTTCATTTTTGCTCTGCTATTCACTCAAGCTTTCTTTCGTTCTGCGATTCCCTCAAGCTTTCTTTTGATCCGCGATTCCCTCGAGCTTTCTTTCGTTTTTTTTTTCAAAAGTAACGGAGCAGTGAGCCAGTGACCCAATCCGTTAAGTTTAACCACGGAAGGCGCGAGACAAAATCTAACAAGAATACAGGGGTACCACATGAAATATGTAAAATAGTTGTATACCCCGTGAAAATTGCAATACCGTAAGGGTACCTGATGAAATTTCCGTAAAATATTTCTACCCAGTGAAATTAAAAAAAAAAAAACAAACAAAAAAATGGAACCTTCTCTCGCCTAAGGCCAACCCACAAAAAGCAAAAAAGAAAGAGAAACCGAACAATTAACTTTTGTAAAAGCAGCGAACCAAATTACTCTGTACAAAAAGAGGAGTAACTAACTCCCTTAATTAGTCCCATCTCTGTTCACTTTTCCTCCCTAATCATCCCATTAATTGACTAGAAAGCCAAAACCCTTCCCGTTCCATCATAACTGGGGTACATAAAGAAACAAAGGCATAGATACATCAATTGCAATGGCCCCATTGGCCCCTACTAGTACCATCTTTGATGACAGTCACGTTCCTTTGATGAACTGAACCCACATGAGAAAATAATTATGATAAAGCAAACCAGAGCATCCAAAATCATTGCAATCGAAGCCGGGAGAGAGTAAATTAAAGGAACTAGTTGCTTAAATCCATCACTGCATATACCGAGCTTCAATAATTCTCCTCTGTTTCCTTAACCCTCGCCGGAAAATCAAGATGGGTCACCGTACGGCCGGTGCCAAGCTGCCGTCTTTCTGCCTGAATCGGATCCGGCCGCCCCGCAGCAGGGCCCGCTACCCGTCTTTGAGGTTTCAGAGGAAGACGGCGGAGGAATTGGGGTATGAGAAAACAGAGCAGATCAAAGCAGAGGAGGGGAGTGAAAGAGGCAGCAGTGGGGCGGCAGAGGAGGGTGTTGGCGGCGGTGAGGAGAAGCCGGAACCGGTAGGGAATGTGGTTAGAAGGAAGATAATGGTGGTTGTGGATTCGAGTGCCGAAGCTAAGGGAGCGCTTCAATGGGCATTGACGCATTCAGCTCAAAGTGATGATACTTTGGTTCTTCTACATGCTTCCAAGCCATCCAAACAAGGTTTCCAATCCTCCTGATCGATCTCTTTCCCTTTTGGTTTGGGTCGGGTCAATTCGATTTTAGGTCAATTTCAGGTTTGAGTATAAATATCAAGTCTAGACGATTTCGTATTCGAGACTATATTATATTGGCTGGACTATTTAAGGGACGATCACATTCTAATTCGTTTAAGCTCTTTTTTCGAATCGGCTTAATTTCAGGTCATTTTAATTATTGAATGGACTTATAGTCAAACTGTGTTAGTTATCAAACCTAGATACCGAAAATAAACTGTTAACCAAATGGTGGTTATTTGGTTTGGTTACAGGAGACAAAGGAAGGGCCAACAAGAAGATGGCACCAAGGGCTTATGAGCTTCTCCACACAATGAAGAAAATGTGCAACAATAAGAGACCAGAGGTAGCTAGCTCTTCAACATACAACAAACTAGTAGTCTACATAGCTTCTTAAAAGGGGGATTGAAATTGCCTAAATCATGATATATTGTTTGTTTTCCTATGTGAATGAATAGGTGCAAGTGGAGATAACAGCGGTGGAAGGGAGGGAAAAAGGACCAACCATAGTTGAAGAGGCGAAAAAGAAAGGAGTGTCCTTGCTGGTCTTGGGGCAGAAGAAGAAGGCCTCCACCACATGGAGGCTGCTGATGATGTGGGCGGGGAGCAGGGTGGCTGCCACTACTATGGCTGGCGGTGGGAGAGGAGGAGCGGTGGAGTACTGCATACAGAATGCGGAATGTATGGCGATAGCGGTGAGGAGGAAGAGCAAGAAGGTTGGAGGATATTTGATCACCACCAAGAGGCATAAGGACTTTTGGCTTTTGGCTTAATCTGCTTCACTCCATGCTTCCTTCCTAATGGCATTTATATATGATTTTTGGTTAATTACATTTGGGTATGTGATTTGTGTGTGTGTGTGTGTGGATTGGCTAATTGATGTACAAAATGACTGCATATGGATGGTTGAAATGAAATTAAAATAGGAGAAATGAGCACCAATTTGTCATGTTCTCAAAAATGGTGAGGTAGGCTTTGTTTGGCTTAGATCCACGTAAATTGGCTTAGATCTAACATCATCCCACACACTCTTTTCCGGTTAGAATCACCTCCTTACGACAGTTTTCCTTATATTGTCCTAGTAAACAAATCTTAACTCTTATATCAAATCAACAGTTAAAAACTAATCTTTAAAATTAATGAATAATTAAATTAATTAAAACTTCTCTCAAATTAATCTTTTTCCTTCAATCAAATCGGTGTGGATCCATCAGTTTTCAAATTAATCAATAACTAATCCATCTTCTTTTTCTTTCCTCTCGTATTATCTGCCGTTTAAAAAAAAAATGGACCATGATTTAGAAGAGTTTGAAATCGACATCCCAACCAAACTCAATGTCAGACCATGATCTTGGTAAATTTACCTGATAAAACTCGCTAATTAGGTCAGGAATGATGCATTGGTAATTATTTAGGTAATCATAATCTGGTAATTAATTTAGATCCAACTAGTCGTTCGGTAACCGTGTTCTCAAGATCGAGCAAGCAGTCTGTTAGACTCATTTTTCTTAACCTTGTGTAATTCTGAATTGTTACATTGGATGTATATATTGTAAGGTCGATTGTATTGATTTTGGGTCAATCCGACCCAAAACTGATCTCAACTATCCCTGGGCTTTGAGCCCACTCGGATACCTTGTGTCTCTCATGAGAGCTTGAGCAACGACGTCGTTCAGCTTATGATCTCCCTTATAAGGGTAATGAAACCCTAATCTCAGGTTCGAGAGAGGTGCTTGCTTACTTTAGCTTTGTTCTTGACTCCGAAGGCGATTTCGAGGGTTCCATACCTAGCCGGCGTTTGTGAGTGTAGATTAAGCTCCCTTCCATCCAAATAAACTCAGTGACATTGTGTTAAGAGAGATTTGTAGACTCTTTGCCCTTTAGGTTCTGACCTTGGTGGCTGGTGTCCTCGTTAAGGCTAATTGTTGCGACAATTCTCTTTTGTCTCTTTTGCTTTGGTTTTGATTTGGTTGTAACTTCCTTTCATTATCAATGCATTAGTTTCTGTTTATGTTTCTGGTGTATTGGAACGATTCTCTTCAAATTGGTATAAGAGCATTCGGGTTTTAAAGGGTTTTCTCGTTTTAAATCTGGATCTATTGAAGCTTTTGACTTCTCAGGTCTCTTAGGCTCCTGATTTGCTACTTTCTTAGATTTTCTGTTGAAGCTTAGGGGGTTCTTCATCCTTCTAAGCTCCAGATCTACAAAGATAAAGCGTCATTTGTCCCGGATCTTTATATCTGTTGAAGTTTCTGGAGCTTGCACTCCTTAAGGCTCGAGATCTTTCAAGATTCGAGAGCTTTTCTGATAGAAACTCCAGATGTGAGTTCCTTGGTGACATTCCCTTGTCGCTCATCTCTGATTCTATTGAAGTTCCTGGAGCTAGCTCTCCTTAAGGCTCTGGATCCCAAAGATCTAGCAAGCTCTTCTAAAAGGAACTCCAGATCTAGGGTTTTGAAGAAATATTCCGTCGGAAACTTGGATCTGTCAAAACATTTCAGATCTGAACAAAAACCCTCGGAAGTATTTGAGTTTTGAAGATTACCCTCTTCACAACTCTCCTTGAATGCTCTTACTTTTACTTCCACTAGCACTTTACGAGATTCAAACTCTTAGCTTGAAAGTTGTAGGGTTTGAGTGCTCACCTCTCTCCAATATTTACTGATTTTATCTTTCACTTAGCTTGTTGCAGGAACTTTGATTTATCATGTCTAATAACTCTTATCGTATTAAACCATTTGATGGCACTACTGATGTGAGCCTAAATTGTCATGTTTTACACTTACTTTTATATCGATTACTGCATGCATTTTATACATTTGGGTTAGAATAGTTCAGATTCTATGTAGTTTACACTTAATTGCCAAATTATGGAGTCTACACTAGTTTCTGTTTAAATTTGCAGAAATCGAGGCATTTACAGCAATTCAGAGAAAGGATGAAAAGCTCGAAGTCAACTACAGAAAGTCCAAGGTCATGGAGTAGCTGAACCAGGACAAATCGAGCGAAAAATGAGAAAGAGCACTCGACACAGTCCTAGTTGACGTCGACTAAACCTAGTCGAAGTCGAGTACATCAGGCGAGTCGAGCACGAGACGAGAAGAGATCCACTCGAGGAGCCCAGAGCTACTCGACGTCGAGTAACCCTACTCGATTTCGAGTACACACGTTGAGTCCACCAGGTGCCCGAGCTCGAGTACAATCCAGGAGAAGAAAGTGCTAGTCGACGTCGAGTAACTCTACTCGAAGTCGATTACCCCAGTCTGAGTTCGAGTCCGAGATCTAGTGGAGTACGAGAAGATAGACTACTTGCAAGAGAAGATATGTGGAATTCTATCCATCCACATGAAGATCTATCAAGTCCAAGAGGGATTTATCCACATTAGATAGTTTCCCTATAGATTTATTTCCTTTAATCATTTAGTTTTATCTTATGTATCTAGATAGAAAGTGTTATATATAGATAGATTGTTCTTCCCTAGATTAGCTAAGGTTGAACACTATAAATAAGGCTTTAGGATCTGGGTTTTGGGATCATTCAATCATCCAACAATCCAAGCCACAAGTGTTCGATTAGAGTTTCGAGAGCTAGAGAGAAAGAGAGAGGCCGAGTGGAGCAAAGGGAGCGGAAGTTGTCTGGCTTTGTTCGGTTTGTACTTTCTTCAGTTTTATTAAATGCAAGTAGTTATTTCTTTTATGATATTGATGTTTGTTATGATGAGAAGTGAGTAGTCACCCAACTTCTAGGGTCAGGGTGAGCCCGACGGTAGCCATGTAAGGTAATGCGATAAAGGTACAATTTTTTATGCGATTTCGTCTTCTATCCATACGAGCATGATTCTTTTGCGAAAGTTGAAGGTGATCCTTGTTTGTGTTATTGAAACGAAAGTGATCTTAATCCAACTTGGATTAATTATGTGAAAAGAGTTAGTAACAATTAGGGTTTATGCGAAAGCCTTTATCTTCCTACTTGTTAATAACGATAGTTATTTGATGAAAAGGCATGATCTTTTATACCTTATGCATTATTTTATGGGGTTATCGGTGTGGCATTGAAACCCCGATTTTGGAAGTCTCTTAGTTTATTGAGTTTATTCCCACCGATTTCGTGTTTACTTTCGTCCTATTTCTATTTTAAAGTTACGGTTTTCAATTCTGTTCTACTCGATTTCGACGACACTGGTCGACGTCGAGTGCTACAGTAGTCGACGTCGAGTACCTTCACTCGAGATCGACTGTCTTGCTTTGTTTTCTTGCATTTTTGTTCTCTATTTTGCAGTTTTTACTCGACTGAGTGGTCGATGTCGAGGACCTTAATCGTGCGATTGGTTGCCGAAGAAGCAATCAATCGCGCTATTTTTAGTTCCTTTTTACTCTTTTTGTTTTGTTTTGTTTTATTTTGAAGGTGCATGCGAAGAACTGATCGAACACTTATAGACCCTATTCTCAAACCAGAGCGATACTTCCATCTTCGACAAAGGTTAAGGAGGATGTTGCAAACACACAACAAGAACGAGGTCCAACTCACACCAGCGCAGAAGCTTGAGCAACTCTGCCTACGGATTGAGGAATGAACCATCAGAGAAGCAGAACACGCCCGACGAGAGGCGGAATATACACAAAATCAACAAAGGTGGGAGGCAAGGGTAGATCGCGAGGTCAACGCGAGAAGGGAACTTGATGAGCAGATTGGGCATGTCCCAGCCAACATAAAGGAGTATCTGCATCCTACTCTGGAAGTTCCAGAATCACCGATCGTTCTTCCCCCTGTTAATTACGAAATCCGTCCTTCTTTAATTACTGAAATTAGGAGAAGTCAATTTAGGGGAAGACCCAATGAATGTCCTTTAGATCATGTTACAACTTTTCTAGATTTATGCAAAGCTATTGAAGATGATGCTAATCTAGAATACTTAAAACTAAAGGCTTTTCGTTAGTCCCTTGCAGGAATAGCCTCACAGTGGCTTAAAGAATTGTCAGCATGATCAATTCGCACTTGGAACGAACTACATGACTTGTTCCTTAACAAGTTCTTTCCTCCTGCAAAGAGAGCTGCGCTCAGACAACATATCACATCTTTCAGACAAAAGCCAGAGGAAACATTAGCACAGGTTTGGGAGCGCTACAAAAGGCTTCTGAAATCCTGCCTTACGCACAGACAACCACCCTACGTCATCCAGGAGATCATCTTCAACTGCCTGGATGCGCATACTAATGATCGGATCAACAATTACACTACATATAGGTATCTCGAGTACACCCTACGACGTGCTTAGAAGACCTTTGAGACACTGGCCAACTACGATATCCCATATGAGACTTCGGCGACCTCTGCTAACGAAAGGTATAAAAGGCCTGCCCCATCTATACCTTTATATGTGCCACCAAAGGAGATTGATCCGGACGTCAGGGACCAATTCCACAATGACCAGGTACGTTGCCTTACCAAATAAGTTAAATTCCTTTCTAAAAATAAACCTTGTTTGGAATGTGGGTCTGTGAGGCACAACACTACTGCGTGCACACATGGAGATCAAATACTCATGGCTGAAACCCACGAAGAGGCGAGGTATGCAAGGGAAAACTACTCAGGGCAACATCAACAACAACAAAACTGGAGCCACTATCGCCAGCCCCAGCATCAAAGAGACCCCCCGCCCTATAGAGCTCTTGGTCACCCTAACAGAGAAGGTAAGAAGGATGAGATGAAGGTTATTCTTGAGGAAATTTGGAGGAATCATTCAGATAGCAAGCAATCGATCAATTCCATCCACACTCAACTGCATGCCATCAACTCTAGACTTGGGGAGATTGATATCTGGCGGAAATCTATTGAGAGCCAAATTGGTCAATTGGCAACATTCGTCCCCAAGTAGTCAGATACTCTCCCTGAATCCTCTGAACCTAATCCTAAAACTAAATCTACAAGACATGTAGCTGCTATGAATCTGAGGAGTGGGCGTCAGACACAAACGCCCGAGCAAAACGCGGAGCAAAAGGATGCAAAAGACTACTCTACGTCGAGTAACCCAGTCGACGTCGACCAGACTCTACTCGACGTCGAGGAAAATATACTCAAAATCGACTAGAACGCTGCACGTAGCCAGAAATCGACTACTGTAGTCGACGTTGAGGAGCCTCCAGTCGATGTCGACTAGCCTTCTGCCCATGTCAACAACACTCCTGCACCTCCAAAGAAGAAAACACTGCCATTCCCAACGAAATGTCCTAAGGACCCAACAGAAAAGAAGTTTCAGCGTTTCGTGAAGATGCTTCAAAGGCTCAATGTCACAATCCCTTTCATAGAAGCTCTTCATGAGATACTTTCATATGTAAAGTTCCTCAAGGAGATTCTGAGCAAAAAGCGATCGATGGCTGAGATCGCAGAAGAGTGCAGGAAGATGGACGTTCTAGAGAAAAGGCCAGATCCAGGTAAGTTTGCTATAACCATTATATTTTGTCAATATAAATTTAATGCTTTGTTTGACTTAGGAGGCAGTGTAAGTATTATGCCTTTATCAATTTGGTCCAAAGTCAAGATAGGTGCTTTAGAGCCTATGGATGCAAAACTATACATGGCGAACAACACCGTGGTCATCCCAACAGGCATGGTGGACAATATGCCGGTGCAAGTAGGTAAGTTCTTTGTCCCTGCTGATTTTCTAGTTATTGATATGGCAGAGGACCCTTCTTGTCCAATTATATTAGGAAGGCCCTTCTTAGCGACGGTAGATGCCAACATAAGCGTAAGGAAGGGAGTGCTCACTTTTAACATCAACGATGACGTAATTGAGTACTCTTTCAATAAAACTGAAAGGCATACAGGTCCCATGGAAGAGGTCAAATCAATATCAGCCAGGTACATCACTTGCAGGGAGCCAAAGGTAAGAAATATGACTCCCGATGAGCTGAAAAAGAGGGACATGGAAGCCGAGGTGGAGGAAATAATGGCAATTCTGAACGACGATACAGAAGATCTACTCGACATCGACCCAGATAAGTCGATATCGACTAATTTTTATTCAGAATCGTTGCCAGGTCTTAAGTATGGGGTCGATGTCGACTAGAAGTACTCGACGTCGAGTACTCTAGTCAACGTCGACCAGATCCAGAAGCCCCCATCGACTTCCCCTGCATCGAGTAAATCAGCCGAGGTCGAGAAGTACTCGACGTCGACCAGACCGGGCACTCGATTCCTTCTTCCTCGACGAGCAAGCCACCAGACGACGAAAAGCAGTCAACGTCGAATACCACTACTCGAATTCGACTAGATCAGGAGGTCCCGAACGCTGATTTTGCGAAGGTAAACCAAGGTACATACATCTCTTCTCTTATTTCAATTAAAGATTTATCTATACATGGGAGAGGTTTGCCTTGGTATGTGCGATTATGGAGGGTTTCCAATGAAGATCCCAAGGAGTCTGAAGTAGGAGACAAAGTTTATGTCTCCAAATCAAAGGATTATTGGTTTCTTAACAAATTCAACAAGAAAAAGATGGGACCTTTCACGGTGAACAAGATCCATTCAAGAGGACTACAGCTAATGGACAAAAATGGAGTCTTTTTTGAAGCCCAAGTTACATGGGCCCTGCAAATGCCACCTTGACCTTTAACGGGGAAAGTCGGCCTAACGACTATAAAGTCTAGAGCTTGTAATAAAATACTTAGTTGTAGGGATTTTTGGACATTTGTTTTTGGTTTTTGTTTTGAAACATTAATTTTAAGTTTTTCTATTGTGGATATTTTCTTTCTTACGATTATTGCAGGTACGAAAAAGCTACAAAAGTACTCGACGTCGAGTAACCTACTCGACGTCGACCACCCATCATGAAGAAAGGAGCATGTGGACGAGGAGATTGGCCATCCTGAGGTTCAACTGTACTCGTTGTCGAGTAGTTGTAGTCGACGTCGACTACTTCTCCTCAATGTCGACCACTTCTGTAGCAACATTTGCACTCGATTCCGACGATCTACACCTGTCTAGTGAGTTTTTTTCTTTACCCTTGTTTTTATACAGTGAGGACACTGTAATATTTAAGTGTGGGGTGGGGGAAGGGCTTACTTTGTGCATATTTGACTTTATTTGACCATATGTGTGCATATTTGAAGTTTATTTCTCGAATTATTTATGCATGGTTACTTTGGAATCCATATTATCAATCTATGTGCTTATATGCATGTTTTTCAAAGTTCATAAACATCACCTCCATTAAATTTTTTGAATAAGTGTCATGGAAGTTTTATTGAACTCGACGATGCAAAATTTGATTCATTAGAGATATAGCATGAAATTGCCTAGTAAAGGGAAGTCACAATGAAGTGCATAATTTTATGAAAACCATGAAGGGAGGTAAATTTTGATATTGCTTTTGGCATGTTGCATAATAAGAGGATGTAAGACTTTATATATCCATATAATGCTCATATGTTTATATTCCCAGCCATACCTATGCTTATGCATCACGAAAGCCATATTATGCCTTATTTCAATTATTGCTCCGCATGATCTAAATATTGCCCATTGTTTACCCTATTTTCTATTTGGGGATTATTATGAGAATGAAAGCTACATTATGGAGATTGTTATATGGTTGTTGCGTTGTTGTTATATATCAATATTGGAGTTTGGCAGGAAAGTTTCAAATATTATGGAAAATTTAATGAGTGAAAGAAAATCCGGTCCCCTCAAGAGATAAAGGTAGACCGACCCTGCCTGCGTTGAGATGTTAGTTCCACAGGATGGGACACCAAGGTAAGGAGTCCGAAGCACTAAGTATCCGGGGCCATTCATGAAACCCATGTTTGCGACTCGCGAGAAGGCAGTGCTGAGGTTAGAGAGGTAAAAGCATTATAATAATAAAAAAAACAATGAGCGATGAGCGAAAGGTGAGAAATCAAAGAAAGAAGGAATGTGGTAAGAAAGTTTGGAAAGTACTCCATTTACTCGGATCATTAGCACCACATTGCCAAAAATTTCCCACCTTTAGCCTTTTACCAATCTACTCCTTATTGAGCTTAATTAAAGTCCTCTTGATTATTGATGCTTTGTCACCCAAAAATTGTTTTTTCATAACCCTCCTTTTGTGTGTAGATGTTTCTTTTATTCACATGCATGGATTTGTGACATAAGTACCTTTTCGGGGATAGTAATTGATTGCAGGGACATATGAGAATGAATCTAAGATGTTGAGAGTTTGTTTTCTTCCCCTGCATGACCATTAAAAGTATTGCTTGAGGACAAGCAAGCTTAAGTATGGGGTGTTTGATGTGAGGCTAAATTGTCATGTTTTACAGTTACTTTTATATCGATTTCTGCATGCCAAATTATGGAGTCTACACTAGTTTATGTTTAAATTCGCAGAAATCGAGGCATTTACAGCAATTCGCAGAAATTGAGGCATTTATTCTTGTGTAATTTTGAGTTGTTACATTGGATACTTATGTTGTAAGGTTGATTGTATTGGTTTTGGGTCAATCCGGCCCAAAACTGATCTCAACTATCCCTGGGCTTTAAGCCCACTCGGATACCTTGTGTCTCTACCGAGAGCTTGAGCAACAACATTGTTCAGCTTTTGCTCTCCCTTATAAGGGTAATGAAACCTAATATAAGGTTCGAGAGAGGTGCTTGCTTACTTTAGCTTTGTTCTTGACTCCGAAGGCGATTTCTAGGGTTCCATACCTAGCCGACCCTTGTGAGCGTAGATGGAGCTCCCTTCCATCCAAATACACTCGGTGACATTATGTTAAGAGAGATTTGTAGCCTCTTTTCCCTGTAGGTTCTGACCTTGATGGCTGGTGTCCTCGTTGAGGCTAATTGTTGCTACAATTCTCTTCTATCTATTTTGCATTGGTTTTGATTTGGTTGTAACTTCCTTTCTTTATCAATGCATTAGTTTCTGTTTATGTTTCCGGTGTTTTGGAACGATTCTCTTCAAATTGGTATCAAAACATTCGGGTTTTAAAGGGTTTTCTCATTCTAAATATGGATTTGTTGAAGCTTTTGACTTCTCAGGTCTCTTAGGCTCCAGATCTGGTACTTTCTTCGATTTTCTGTTGAAGCTTCGGGGTTCTAAGGTCAAGATCTATGAAAATAAAGCGTCATTTGTCCCGAATCTCTATATCTGTTGAAGTTTGAAGAGGTTGCACTCCTTAAGGCTTGAGATCTTTCAAGATCTGAGAGCTTTTCTGATAGAAACTACATATCTGAGTCCCTTGGTGACATTCCCTTGTCGCTCGTCTCTGATTCTGTTGAAGTTCCTGGAGCTAGCTCTCCTTAAGGCTCTGGATCCCAAAGAAGTAGCAAGCTCTTCTGAAAGGAACTCCAGATCTAGGGTTTTGAAGACATATTCAGTCAAAAACTTGGATCTGTCAAAACATTTTAGATCTGAACAAAAACCCTCGGAAGTAGTTGAGTTTTGAAGATTACCCTCTTCATAACTCTCCTTGAATGCTCTTACTTTTTCTTCCGCTAGCACTTTACGAGATTCAAACTCTTAGCTTGACAACTGTAGGGTTTGAGTGCTCACCTCTCTCCAATATTTACTGATTTTATCTTTCACTTTTTGCAGGAACTTTGATTTATCATGTCTTATAACTCTTATCGTATTAAATCATTTTATTGCACTACTGACTTTACCATGTGGCAAGTTAAGATGAAAGCTATTTCGATCAAGGAAAAATGCTGGAAAGCAGTTGTTAATGAGCTTCCTCAAGATATGACTGCTGAGGCTAATAAAAAACTTGATCTCATTGCACACAATGAGATCATGATTCGAATATCAGATGAGGTAGCTCGACAGGTAGTAACTTGTGATACTTCTGTGTCTTTATGGAAAGCTTTGCAAGATCTTTATCAAGTTAAGACTTTGTCGAGTAGAATATCTTTGTTGTTTCTTATTTTCAATTTTAAAATGGATGCTTCTGTGTCTTTGGATGATAATCTGGATAGATTTCTTAGGATGACACAAGAGCTTGAACGTTGTGATGAAAAAATTGATGATACCCACCAAGCTGTTATTCTCCTTAATGCTTTGCCATCTCAGTTTGATACCTTTAAAGATGTTATTCGGTTCAGTAATGAGTCATTTGATTAAGAAAAGAATTGTTGAGGCTATTGCTCAGAAAAATGAGATTATCAAAGTGTTTAAAGTGACAGGTGATAAATATGATATATCTGGTTCTAAAACTTATGTGCTTTTTACTAAGGGAAACTCTAAGAATAGAAAAAGGAACAAGAAAAAGGACAAGGACAAAGCTCCTGAGCATGGTAAGAAGCATTGTACCTACTGCAAGAAAAACAATCATGTCATTGCTGATTGCTATAAGAAAAAATATGATAAGGAAAATAAATCTAAAAATGGTACTACTGTTGTGCTTGATTCCTCTATTTTTTATTCTTCTAAGTTGCTTATGGTTGCCTGTGATAGTCCCTCTGATGCTTAGCTTTTGGACTCTGGTTGTACTATGCATGTTACACCTGATAAGCATGTTTTTTTATTATCTTGATGAGTTTGCTAAGGGTGAGGTTAGACTTGGTGATTTATCTGTTCTTAAGATTAAAGGCACATGCAATTTTCCTTTGAAAATGCATGATGGTGTTATTAGAACCCTCCAACAAGTCAGGTGGGACCTGACTTGAAGAGGAATCTGTTATCTGTTTTTGTGTTTGATTACTTGAACTGTGATATTAATACTAAAAATGGAATCAAAACTGTTTCTCTGAATGGTAAGGTTCTCATCAAAGGTATTAAGAAAGGTGGCTTATATCATATGGTTGGAAACCCTATTCTTTGTGCTTCATCTTTGTCTGCTGAGTGCTTTGCTTCTATGAATATGCATAAAATTATGTTGTGGCATTCTAGACTTGGACATATTGGCAACAAAGGGCTCAATCATTTGTTCAGACAAGGTATGGTTGAAGGTAAACCCTCTGAGCTTAAACACTGTGAAAACTGTCTGTTTAGAAATCATGCTAAATATGTGTTTGTTGGTTCAAAGTATGTTGCTCATAAGCCCCTAGACTATGTACACGCAGACCTATGGGGACCTGCCCAGGTGGACACAATAGGTGGAAGGATGTACTTCCTTTCACTTATTGACCACCATTTCAGAAAGGTTTGGGTGCACATTCTTAGGGCTAAGAGTGATACCTTTGATGCTTTTAAACTTTGGAAAAAAAAGTTGAGGGTCACACTACCTTTAAACTTAAATGTCTTAGAACTGACAACGGTCTTGAGTTTTGCAACAAAGATTTTAATGGCTTCTGCCATACATATGGTATTAAAAGGCATCTCACAATTCCAAGTAATCCACAATAGAATGGTACAACAGAGAGAATGAATAGAACCTTGCTTGAAAAGGCAAGGTGCCTTCTCATTAGCTCTGGTCTGAGACCTTCAATGTAGGGGGAGGCAGTCACCACTGCAGCATACCTGATCAACATATCTCCCTCTTCTGCAATTGGTTTGAAAACTCCACAGGAACTGTGGAGTCGAACCAAGCCCAACATAGCACACTTGTAACCTTTTAGATGCACTGGCAAGTTGCAACCAAGGTCAGTCAAGTGTGTTATGATTGGCTATCCAGAGGGGATCAAAGGCTATAAGTTACTTGTTATCCAACCAGGAGAGTACAAAGTAATCATTAGTAGAGATGTCATTTTCATTGAAACTAAATTTCATTTCAAAAAATCCTCTAAGAATGATTTTGAGAATGCAGGTGTTCAATTCTATGATCTAAAAGCTCAAGAAGCTATTCTGGATGATGAATTTGACATCACTATCCCCAAAGGAAGCAACTCCAGTCCTGAAGGTTATGTTGAGCAAGTCATTACTCCTTCAAGGACTGATGACAACCCTCACCAATCAGGTGGGGAGGTAAGTAACTCTGACTCAAGCTCCACCTCTACCGCTTCTTCTGACCCCTCTAGTGCTGATAATTATGAAAATGCCTTGTCTGAAAATGAAATTGAGCATGATACGTTTGAGCTTGATGTTTTTGATTCTCCTGATCATGATGTTTCTGATTCTTCTGATTCTTCTGATTCTGAGCACGTTTCTGAAAATTTTGATGAGGTGTCTGATTTGTCTAATTACCAGCTTACTAGAGAAGGATCTCCTAGAGTGAAAATTCGAAACAACAAATATTTCACTAATGAGATTGAGTTTGCTTTTGTGATTGCTGAGGTTGTTGATGCTTATACTGCTGAGTTATTTGAACATGCCGTTAAATGTAAACATGATGATAAGTGGATGTTTGTTATGAAAGAGGAAATAAACTCCATGACAGCCAATAAACCATGGAAACTGGTTCCAAAGCCTAAAAATGCTAGGTTGATTGGCTGTAAATGGGTTTATAAGCTCAAAAACAGTGTGGAACCTGGTGGCCAACCTAACTATCAGGCTAGGTTGGTAGCCAAAGGATTCACACATAAAGAAGGGATTGATTACAATGATATTTTTGCTCCTATTGTGAAATATAAAACTCTGAGACTTCTACTTGCTATTGCTGCTATTTATGACTATGAAATTGATCATGCTTGCTTATTATATGAGACAACCCAAGGGTTTTCAGGGTCATTCTAAACCTGATCATGTTTGATTATTAAAAAAATCTTTGTATGGCTTGAAGCAATCTCCTAGGCAGTGGAATAAGAAATTTGACAATTGCAAGTTTAAGCTTGGCTTTAGAATGAGCAAATATGATCCATATTTATATTTCATGCATGTGAAAACTGAATGTCTCGTATATGTCTTGCTGTATGTTGATGACATTCTCATTATATGCAAGTCTAGAGCAAAGTTACTTGATGTTAAGGAATCTCTCAAGAAATTTTTTGACATGAATGATTTGGGTCCTACTCAGAAAATTCTTGGCATTAAGATTTTAAGAGATAGATCCAAACATCAAATATTTTTGTCTCAAAAGGATTATCTTCATAAAGTTCTTAATAGGTTCAAGGTTTCTAATATCAAGCATGCTCCTATGCCCTTAGGAGGTCACCTATATGAAATCTGATCCATATGATGCAGCTGTTGGGTCAATTATGTATGATATGATCTAAACCAGGCCTGACCTTTCTTTTGCAGTGAGTGTGTTGAGCAGGGATATGTCTAACCCTGCAGACAAACACTGGGTGGCCATGAAATATCTCCTGAGATACATTGTTGGTACACTTGATGTTGGTTTGTTTTACGGTTTGCATACTCCACCCTCTGAGTTGTTTGCCTTTGTGGACTCTAACTATGCTAGCAATAAAGATAACATGAAGTATACCACCTCTTTCTTCTATACCTGGTGTGGGAATTTTGTTTCTTGGAAGGCTCAGTTGCAGCCTATAGTTGCTCTGTCATCGAAAGAAGTAGAGTACATAGCTGCTCCTGAAGCCTCCAAGGAAGCAATCTGGCTCCAGAATATTATGAAAGAGGTGGATAGAAAGAACCATAAATCTGTATATCATACAGATAGCCAGAGTGCCATTTATTTGTGCAAAGATCCTATCTACCATGAGAGGACTAAGCACATTGATGTTCGTTACCACTTCATACAAGTGTTGGTATCCAAAAATCTTCTTAGTGTTAAGAAGATTGATGGAAAGATTAATCATGCAGACTTTGGTACTAAGATTGTAACCACTGTTACGTTTCTCTTTTGTAGGGAATTCCTGCACGTGATCAAATCCAATTGAGGCTAAGAAGGGTGTGAAATAGCCGATGATAGACAAAGGAGTAAAGCCATTTCACATTCAACAAGGAAGATTTACGATATGTGTAAACTCATAATTAGGAGGGTAAATTGTTAGGATCATTTTGCTTAACCTTGTGTAATTCTGAGTGGTTACATTGGATGATTATGTTGTAAGGTTGATTGTATTGGTTTTGGGTCAATCCGGCCCAAAACTGATCTCAACTATCCCAGGGCTTTGAGCCAACTCGGATACCTTGTGTCTCTCCTGAGAGCTTGAGCAAAGACGTCGTTCGGCTTATGCTCTCCCTTATAAGGGTAATGAAACCCTAATCTGAGGTTTGAGAGAGGTGCTTGCTTACTGTAGCTTTGTTCTTGACTCCGAAGGCGATTTCTAGGGTTCCATACCTAGCCGGCCTTTGTGAGCGTAGATTAAGCTCCCTTCCATCCAAATACACTGATGCAGTGCAAAGGTCGATGACTCCTAGCGCCATTGAGGACAACGTGAAGGTATCATTCGATGGTTCTATCACTCGTGCAAGAGTTAAGAAGATTCAAGATGCAACTAAAGCACTTCTTGTCTGTTACCAGGGAACAATGGAGCAAGGGTTCATGCCACCCTAGATCACTTTGCTCAGGACTACACCACCAGCACAGGAATTGAGCTTGCATCCACAAACAGAGCTCATGAAGATTCATCAACACTCCCCATGACAACACATCACTCGGCACACATGTGACACTCGACCTACACATATATCGAGTGGAGCATGGGCTATGCCGAGTGAGACTATGGGCTTTTCGAGTCCTCTTGTGATGGGCCGATTCTATTAATTAACTATGTTCCATTATTTTATGCAATGTAGGATTAATAAGGTGGAATTAATTATATCTACTCCAGGTATAATTCTTGTCCACTAAGTTTTATCTTTCTAGGTTTATTTATGTTTAGGTATTCAATTCTATCTTTTATCAAACCAAAACTCTATCTTGCATGATAGAATTGGTTATGCAATTTCTATTTAAACATTGTATTTTCCTTCAATTAAAATCAGATTGAATATAGAATTGAGAAAACCTTTTGGCTAAATCAGATTAATTAATTAGTTGATTAATATGTTCAAATGAGAAGGTATCGAAGAACATTGCAAGATCGGGCAAATATACGGCGTGGTTCTTGATCTTGAGCCCACAGTGATCTTGATTAATATGTTCAAATGAGAAGATATCAAATGAGAAGATTTCTAGCCTATTTCCCTTATTTTCTTTATTTTTGCTTACTTTTATATCATCATAGCTTAGTTTCTTTTTATATAAATTTTATTCTCTATTTCTGTCGCCATTACAGTGATCTTACATCGATAGTAGCTTAGTAAAAAAAAAAGCCGAGAGCAATTCTTACAAAAAAAAATAGCATACCTTATTTGTTTGAGTTAGTAACTGAAGGTTCGATAATGTATAACAATGTAATATAAAGATACTCTAGAAGCGGGGTTAAATAGAGTATGCCGGATTTTCGCAGATAATCTCAAGGCTTTTGAAGCACTTGCAAAACCCTTTGAGATTAGACGTAATTCTTTCTTCTGGCAAACCTGAATCACAACAGAGTTATACAATTCGAAACAAGTGCGGAAATAAGGTAAAGCAATAAGTAAAGGACGCAACGAATTGTTAACGAGGTTCGGCACGAACTTGGACTACGTCCCCGCCTAGGGTTCTTCCACAACCCTAGGATTTAACCGGCTTTTATTGATTCATAAGGCTTAGGATCCTAATAGCTCACCGAGAAGTCTCTCTCCTATACAATTGCAATCTAGTCAACTCACGTTCCCTTGGAGTCCTAGACCAATCTAGAAGAGCCCCACCTCTCTCAGTTATCTAGTACAATCCTCTTACACTTAGTGAATCAATCGCCTAGTGTCCACTTCCTGAGTTATAAACTCTCGATTATAACACTCTCTCAAAATATATCCTATAAGCTCACTGTGTAACTCTCAAATGCTTTGAAACAAAATATAAGACTCTTAAGAACAAGCAGAGAGAACACGAAGAAGAGATAAGTATGCTTGAAGACTGAGTGCGATGTAGAGCGTTGATGTTGTAAGAGTTCGTCAGTCTTCCTTCTCTTCTTCATCTCCTTTATATAGTGAAGATCATCGGCGCCATTTGAGGAAGGAATCTTCTCCAACGGCTAACTTGGATTATGGCTTGCAGGTGGATCTTTGAGATCTTCTAAACTGGGAAACTCTGAAACCACAATCTTTCCGATTTTATTCTCCACGTTATTCAGCCCAAGGAAGGAAATATTATTCAAAAAGCTTCCTGAAATGTTAGTATATATAAAATAATATCTGGAAGCATATAATAACATATAATAATATTCGGACATAATATAATAGATTATAGGTTTTGTGTTTCATCAACACAGCTGTAGCTTCAAGACCTATGACACAAACTGTCTGTCAAAGCCTTTAAAACTAATTCCGATTTTCATCAAGGGAGTGGAGTTATCAGTAACTCTTGCATTGTGTTATTTCTTTTCATTAGCTACTTGTTAGATGATCTAATTGGTTTGAAGCTTCTCAAAGAACCCCTTTTTGTGTGATTTTGTGATGTGCCGACACAAGAGCCTTGGTCACACCCCTCTTTTTCTGAACCGTGTTGCAACCGTCAGATTATAGTTGACGGAGTGTGTGGGCTTGATTACCCTTGTGATTGCATTGATTATACAACCATATTGCTGAATTTTATTTGCATCACATTGTATTCTTTTCCTTACATATTAGCCGCTAGTTCTTACTTGCTATCCTTTGATATCCGAGTTGTGACTGATTTAACTTGCAATTTGATCTTAACTTCCTATCTTCAATATTGCATAATTCTGTATCAAGGGAAGATTGCTTGAATATCGTGCCTTTTTTTCTTGCCTACTTGATTTCTAAACCCTAATCACTCTTTGAATCAAAAGGGCTTGCATTACTTGGTTTCTGGTCTTTGCTCCGTTTACTTATTGCTCTTCTGATATTGTAGGAACATGTCTAACGACAAAGACGAACATATATAGCTCTTCCCCTACCCCTCATGCTAGCCTTACTGCATCCGATATGCAGTACATCATTGATTCTGCCTCAAAAGCCACTACACTGGCTGCTATGGCACAGATGGAGGCTTCCAACAAAGCCCACGACAATCGTTTTGCCATCGATTGGGCTCAAGAACGTGCTTATTTCACTACCCAGATCAACCCAGCTATTGATCGGAAATTCGAGGAGAAGAAACTAAATGAGGCTTCTAGTTCTACGCCTCCAGAAGGTAAGACACCCCTTTTAGGTAAACCACCCCAGTTTGGTCAATTACATTTTAAAATTAGATCTGCTACGCCTAACCCTTTTTGTAGGAACATGTCTAACGACAAAGAAGAACATAGCTCTTCCCCTATACCTCCTGCTAGCCTTACTGCACCGATATGCAGTACATCATTGATTCTGCCTCAAAAGTCGCTACACTGGCTGCTATGGCACAAATGGAGGCTTCCAATAAAGCCCATGTCAATCATTTTTTCATCGATTGGGCTGAAGAACTTGGTTATTTCACTACCCAGATCAACCCAGCTATTGCTCGGAAATTCGAGGAAATGAAACAGAATGAGGCTTCTAGTTCTACGCCTCCAGAAGGTAAGACACCCCTTTCAGCACTAGTAGAAAAATGCAAATATAACCCGCTACATAATAGCCCGGATGTCAAAAATACGGGTTAGAACATGCTTCAAACATATTTTTTTTATTGTTAGGAGAATATAAGTCGGATATAGATACACGCCCGGGCTATTAGACCGTGAGGATTACTTGTAACAATTAGCAAAAGTCACGCACATAACATATCCGGGATATTATGAGGTTAAAATTGCCCGGGCGTGTGGGGAGGCTTAAATATCCGGGGTATTTGAAGCTACCTCCACCGTTGTACAAAAATGTCCGTAGGATAGATCCGGGATATAAAGGGTATAGCGGGAAATGAAAAAAAAGGAGCGCAATCTGAAATTAATTGAAAGCCCCAAATTCAGAGCCCCAAATTCATTTCGACATCCACGAAGCTAGCTACCCCAAATTCATTTCAAAGAGCCCTAAATTCAGAGCCAAAATCGTCATCTTCAGGAAGCTAGCTGTTCGCAAGGTAGCTGTCGTTGTCAATCGGCGGCTCTCAAGCACCTCGCCGTCTGGCCTCCGCGTGCGCCATCTCTGGTTGTGACTCAGTCGCCACCTTCTTGAGCTCTCGGCATCTTCAGTTCCAAGGGTTACCGTGTTCACCTGTTCGCAACCTGTCTCTCCGCTTCTGAACGAGGTAAGTCATTGTCCTCATTCGACAACCTGTCTCTCAGGCACCACGCCACTGACCTCCTTGCTTAGTTTATGGATTGTTCTTGATTATCGGTTCAATTTCAGTTCATTTTGGGTTTCATGATGTCAATTGATCGATTGTGTAGATGAATTTGACTATCTGTTTTTATGAAAATATTTTTGGCTGGAAAATATTTTATGGGTAGTTACAAAACACTATAAAAATTGGTACCCTTCAAAGGGGAGGGACGGGGTCTTAAATGGTTTTGATATCGGCTTTAGGGATCCTATTCCACATATAAATGTGTTAAACAACGGCTTTAGGAGATGAATGATGTTTTGTGGAAGAAATAATATTCAAATTGAAAAGAATATAGGATTAACTAAGTGCTTAACCTTCAATTTTGTACTAAACAGCTTGTTTATTATAGTATGTAATTGCAGTAAACAACCCCTTAAACCACTTGAACCTCAAACTGTTGGCAAAGCACCAGTCAACCATTGATTAAGTTAGAATTTCAGTTATAAAAATTGTACAAAATAACCCTATAATATCCATGTTAAAATATCATATCGGATATTTTCTTGGGTGGCCATTGATTATATGATCGTAAAACATCTAAACAAAAACAAAAGATTATCGCATTCTAACATATCCAAACCTATCTTTCCAGGGCAAAGGTGTGTCTGTTCTCTCTGTAGTCAGGACTAATAACAAATTTGAGGAAGGGTGAAAGGTATTTTCCATAACATTTTACTCTCTTATCTGCTTATTGTTGGATGTCATTTCATCCTTAATACTTTAATAAACTTTATATGACATTTTGATGCCTAGGGTCAGCTATGGTTTTTCTTCCTTCATACATAACACCGTAGCTTATTTTTGTAGAGCCTGCACATACTTAGGGTTGTAAGTAATGTACGTAAGGTGTTATTTATGATGTTTTTCCTGTGTATATGTGTGTGAGAGATGGAGATAGATGGATGGTTTGATTACTTCATTATCTGCGGCTTTATGTCATTGGTTTCTTTGTGAGAAACATGTACATGGCCATGTGTTAGTATGTATTTTCTGCTTGAAACTTCCATTTTCCATGTTATCTTTTTTGATGCTTAATACTGGAATGTTACCTTATGTTGTATAACCTATGATGCACAATGAATTAATCCAATGAATTCTTCAATATAAACAGTTTGCATAGTTAAGTTGTTATAACTATGCAAACTATTCCAAAATAGGATGATATGAATCAGTCTTTGTTTCTTTCGTTCATATGTAGAATGATAGATAAGTCATGGATGTCAGCTAGTCGAATGTCTGAGGAATATGTGGATGGGGTAAAAGAATTTATCAACATTGCAATTGAGCATGGTGCTGATCCGATGAGATTTCTTTGTCCCTGCACAAAGTGTGATTATTCTAAGACATGGAGTGTCAACGACATAATGGATCATCTGGTTTGTGATGGAATAACATTTTTTTTTTGTCTTTAATATGATGGTCTTTATGACTTGATATGGAATGTTGGTGTGGCATCAGGATTTGGGAGCTTTAGGTGCTATTCAACATGTGATATCTATGTCCATTGATAGATCAACAGTTAAGGTTACTTTTAACTGTTTATATTTGTCTTTTATTGAGTTGTCTTATTGCTGTCTGGACTGTTACTCTTTGCCATTGATGGGTGCTTCTTTTTTCGAAAAAAATCTGAGCATGCCTTCAATTGGATTGTGGCATCTTTTCTTGACTGTTACTCTTTGCCATTGATGGGTGCTTCTATTTTCTAAAATAATCTGAGCATGCCTTCTGTTACTCTCACACGTGAAAGGGGACTGTTACTCTATGCCTTCAAAATCTGAGCATGCCTTCTTTTTACTCTTCATGAAGTCAGGACTTTTACTCTATGCCTTCAATTGGAGGACTGTTACTCTCACACGTGAAATCTGGACTGTTACTCTATGCCTTCAATTGGATTGCTTTATTTCCCATTTCTGTTTTTTTTATGTGAAAGGGGAGATGGATTGGAGTGTAATATGAGCTGTAATGCCACCATTTCTAGTTTTTTCATTTGTCCTTTGTAGGGAGGCTTTGTAATTCCATCTGAAATGAAGGGTTGGGTTATAAAAAAAGCGAATGATTTGTGGAGGGCATTAAAAAAGGACTTGGGGAGATTACATATGCATGACAAGAAAACAAGAGACCTTCTCACAGAACCTCCAGACATCTATCACACATACATCACTCAGGAGCAATGGACATAATTTATAAAAATACGCCACTCTGATGAGTTCAAGGTACGAGATCATTTATTTGTAATGGTGCGTTCAGTGTCATAGACAAGAACAAATCTAGTTAATATTTAGCATCTTATCTATTACATTTGTTTAGGAAAAAAGTGACAAGTTTAAGCAACTCTCATCCCAAAATGATTGCACATACAAGGGAGGCCGGAAGGGGTATGCAGGTATTGAGAATGAATATGTACGTAGACACTGAAGTATTTAAGTACATAATGTTGTTTACTTTTGTTCACATCCTTTCAGTGAGAATATTAATCTCTGTGGTCATCAAAATTTGATAAGTGCAGATTGTTTCTCATAACATGGACCCTTCTTCCTCTGTTCCACGAGCAATCTTATGGATGGAGGCAAGGAAAGGGTCAAATGGGAAGTATGCTGAAAAATCACAGTCTGCAATTGAGAAAATAGTAAGTAATATGTATATAAGGTTTCAGATTATAATTTATGTTGAGACATGTCGTTTAAGGTTTAATGGTTTACTCGTACGCTGTAGCAAAGTTACATGGAACAAGAAAGTTCTGGACAACTTGTTACCAGTGGATAGAGAGATGTGCTATCATTGGCATTAGATAAGCTCGAGCACCCTGAACGTATTAGGGGGGTTGGTCAAGATGTAACAATTACTCAATATTGGAAGCGTAAATCTGCACCAAAGGAAAATGTGGAGGGGTCTTCAGTTAGGGAACTCAAAGCGAAAATGAAGGACATTGAGACCAACTTCGGGGAAAAAATCAAAACACTAGAACTCGTCATTCAAAACTTGATGTTGGAGAAGCAACAACAAGTCAGTCAAGGTCACCCACTCCAACAAGATCAGGTATCACCTACTTCGCAGCCCAATCCCCAAAGTGGTAAAGCGTCATGTTCAGCCCTAAAGACAACCTCTATTAAATCAGACGAAGAAGTAAGTATTTGAATACATTCAATTATGCTTGAGACTTGATTGTTCATATGTACACGTGAATGAAAACCTTAACTTCTTATGATTTAAATGTAGAGTTGTGAATCATGTGCACTATTCTGTGTGGACATTGACAAACCGGTGGCGAAAGGCAAGGTTTATCGGTCTTCCAAAGGCGGGGGTCTCCTTCATACTCGACCATTGGAGAAGGGTTATGTGAAGGTCTCCATTGTGACAGCTATAATGGGTGAGAAAAAGCTGCCATGCCCAACAGATGAGGCCAGCACTGTGAAAGACGCTATAGGACAATTCAGTGCATGGCCAGAGCCTCTTGTGAAGAGTTGTGATGTAAGTTATTTCAGTAGATGGAGATAAATTAAAATGTGAGATATTTTGAGTTTATGGGTGGGTTGTATAGATTTATATATATTTTTTCCCTTTGTTTTTTTTTGCTATTGGATTGACAAGGTCTCAAAGCACTCAAAACAAGCCACACAAACCTCAAGTAAGCAGGGTAAGGGAAACACCTGGACACACGAATCTGGAGTTCGGCCCAGTGCTGTGAATTCAGCAGTGCCAGGTGTGTTGGAGGCATACGATTGGTTGTTGGAAGAATTCCCGGCACAACAAGAACGACATGTAGACATTCCAGCTGAAATTTTCAGATATGCTCATCCGGGTGTAGACATTGGGAGAGATGATCTTGACATATGGTTCAATAGGAAAGACATCAAACCTTCTCACGTGCTGCTATATTTAAGGTTAGTATGTTTTATTTCAGATTCAATTTCATATTTTACCCTAACTACATAATGCGTATTTTGGCGTTTGTGTAGATATTTGTTTGACACTCTTGTTGAAGACCAGTTCAGATTGCTATGCCCAAATCAAATATCACCACATGGTCAGTGCCTCGACCAAAGGGCTGGTTATATTGCAAATGTGATGGGCAGCAAAGTTAAGCGTCAACTCTTTTTTGCCCCATATTTGTCCAAGTAAGCAATAATCAGTTCTTATATTTATACTTGGTCATTTGTGTCAACAATTTTAAACAAAGTGAGCTTGTATTTGTAGACATCACTGGGTGTTGATTGTGATGAGTCCTCATATGGGTTCTGCCTATTGGCTTGATCCATTGGGTCAGAAAACACAACCAGATGTCGAGAAATTAGTTGCAATGTAAGTCATTTTTTATTATAAACAAGTGATATATTTTTCAGGAGCTATAAACTGTATACTTTTTTTAACTATGTATATTTTGTCTTCCCAGGAGCTATAAACTGAAATATTTCAAGTTGGGAAAGAAAACTCCCTGAAAAGAACCTTTGTGGCATGTAGTTAAGGTTAAGAATATATTCTTTTATTTTTTTTTGGTCAAATTATGAGCATGAAAGTTATTGTGTATTTCATATTCTTATACAAGTGATGTGATGTTCAGTGTCCCCGAACGACTGACAAAATGGATTGTGGATACTATGTTTTGAAGTTTATTCGGGATATAATATCTCGAGGATCTTGTCTTATCCCGCACAAGGTAGCGCTTTTCACTTTCTTACTTGGAGTTGCACTTTATTTGATTATTTAGTTTCATATAAGATATATATGTTATTTTATGTTTCAGTGGTTCAATGACGAATTGACTTACGAAAACAAGGATATCGAAGAAATCCAAAGAGAGTGGTTGGATAATGTGTTCAACCTAATCATGTAAGCAATACAAAGTCATTGCAATGTTATTTTTATCGTTACTGTCCGCCTTATGTTATCAAACACCATTGTGTGATTCATAGTTTCTGATATTTCTTCTAAATATGCAGGAACTTATTAATACTTTGGTCTACCACGTCCTCAATCATAATCATAAAATATGTATAATATCTCCTCAACAATATTAGTAGCAATATATATGTGCAAAAATAATTTTTATCCCAACAATGATTCATATATATATTTTTTTGGTTTTGGAACTGATTAATACTTTGGGCTACATGCTTACGTTTTCTATCAGATTGCACCAGCTGGTCGGTGAAGTCTTCAGATGTGTGGGAAACAAATTCAGTGCCGAAGTGCAAAGGTTGTTGTCCATTATGTAATGCACATATATCAGCTCCCTATATACCTTCCGATCGATCCGTAAGAACATTTGTTTTTGGATTAGGTAAGACATGCTAGGTAGTTGCTGGCCATTTTGTGGGACGTACTACTCACTTATGCACTTGCTTATCGATTCCATATTAGCTAGTTTAATGTATTATGGATATATGATCGGTTTGACCTTACTTTTGTTATGATGGACTCGTACTAGTTGTTGGTAGTTTATTGTAAGCAGATGCTTCTGATGGAATTGTGTGTGTTCATTGAATGTCGTTATGGAAATGTGTGTGATGGTTGAATGTGGTTCAATATGGTTTTGGAAATTTGTGTGTTGCTCAAAACTAAACAGGTGGATCATAAGAAAAATAAATTGGATATTTCAATTGAAACAAAAGCAAAAAGCCCGGACCTTAACGTACGGGACATTAGGTGGATTAATAAGAAAATATATCGGATATTATTAAAATTCATAAATAAAATATAACTGCCCGGACCTTCGTATACGGGATATATAGTCGATTTATATCATAAGATGGACCAAATAGCCCGGATAATGTTGACCAAATAGCCCGGATTTTGAACCAAATAACCCGGATATTGTTACCAAATACCCCGGACATTGTACCAAACACCCCGGATATTGGTACCAAATAACCCGGATATTGGTTCCAAATAACCCGGATATTGTACCAAATAACCCGGATATTATCTATATCCGCGCTATAAAGTCTTTTTTTCTTGAGAATTTTGGTGGATAAAATCGCCCGGATATTATAATATCCGGGTTATATTATGACAAAATAACCCGGCCATTTGGAAGGAGTCCGGGCTCTATACCTATATCCGGGTTCTAAAGTCTTCTTCCAAAAATTTGGGTGGAAAACCAACCAGGTCTAATAACCCGAGCGTGCGAAAAAGGTCCGGGCTCTATACCTATTATCACACCACTCTGATGCCCGGACCCCAAATTGCCCATATCCGGGCTATATTAGCAAAAGCGCCCGGGCTAAATCACGTTTTTTCTACTAGTGCAGGCAAACCACCTCAGTCTGGTCAATTGCATTTTAAAATTAGATTTACTACGCCTAACCCTTTTGAAGGAGAGAATGACAATGATCCCCTATCCGGCTTTAACGGTCAAGATAACCGACGAGAACACACACCCCCTCCACGGCAGCAGCAGGGTCGTCCTCAACAGAATAACAAGACTCACTCCAATCCTCTGTTCATTAGATCCACTTGGTACAACGGTCGTAGCAACGCTGATCTGAACGACATGCCCCATTTGGAGGATGCTTACCAAGAGATAGATCCTAACTTTTATCATTTACGTAATCCTAATTTTGGTCGTCCTAGAACTGAAAATGCGTAGGCTATCCAATGACGAGATGTCAAGAATAAACTAGAAACTTTTGATGGTACTAATGATCTTGAAGCTTATCTTGTTTGGGAGGATCATACCAATTATATGATTGACCATCTACGCTATGATGAGACAGAAAGGTTGGAGGTTGTTACCCTACATTTAACAGGTATGGCTCGCTCTTGGTGGTTTCGCACACGTGAAATCCGTCGTCATCAAGGTAAGCAACCTGTTGAAACTTGGCCTCAACTGCGCTATCTACTGAAGCAAAGGCACGTGCTTGAGGAGTATACAGAGACAATCAGGATGTGACTTGCCTCATGTTGACAAGGATCTCACTCCCCCATGGAGTACAGAGACGAGCTTGAACGCCTCATTCATCAGACTAATATTTATCTTACTGAACGTGCTTTGTGTACTCAATTTCTTGCTGGTCTTAATATTTCTATTAAGAATCCTTTATCTATTCATTCTATTAGAAATATTAACACTTTGACTCATAAAGTGCAGCTTCTATATGATCAGCAGCAACAGTAGAGGGTCAGAACCGACCAATCCTCACAAGGTCGCAGGTTTGTTCCATTCCCTTCTTCTAGACAATTCAGATCTTCATCTAACCCTTCTATGAAGAAAAATGGAGTTCCCAACTCACCTAAACAGGGTTATCAGGTCGAAACTAGGAGAGTTGTTGCACTATCTAAAGAACGCACTAAAGACATCCGCTGCTTCACTTGTGGTGGTTCTGGACATGTCTCTCGCGAATGCCCTCAGAAAAGGAAGGTCCTTCTCAATGATTTGGGAGACCATTACTATGAGGAGGAGACTGTCGATGACCATATAATTTTGAGTGAAGTGGAGGAGGACCAGACGCATGATCCTGAAGAAGAGATCGATCCCAACAGCTTTCAGGATGCTCCCTGTCTTGTCAATCGTCGGGTCTTACACATTCAAGAACCTCTCATGCATATGGCTGATCAAAGGGAGTACATCTTCCATACCAAATGTGTGGTTCGCGAGGCTACCTTAAATGTCATCATTAATGGAGGAATTTGCTACAACCTCATCAATGAAAAAGTAGTGGATTTCTTGCATTTGACTACTACTCCTAGAGCTACTCACTACGGACTGAATGGTATTACTGATGATGGATCTGATATTATGGTTACTAAACAATGCTTAGTGTCTATTTATATTGGTTCCTACCATGATAATATTTAATATGATGTTGCTAGAATGAAATGTAGTCGTATTTTGCTTGGTCGCCCTTGGTTATATGATCGTTCTGTTATACATGATGGTCGTGCCAATACATATTCCTTCACTTTTGATGGGAGGAGAGTTACTCTCCTACCCTTGTCACCTCAAGCTGTTTTGAAGGAACAAGTTCCCAAGCGACAACAACAGGACGCTCAAAAGAAGGCCCAAAGGATGGAGATGAGACGTGAGGCCTCAGCAGGCCAAACCGCACACGTGGCCAAAAGAACTGCACCCGCGGCCAAATCAGGGCCACCCCCTGTTATGGCCGCACCCGTGGCTTCTGGACCCGCAGCCGCGGCCTCACCCACGTCCACTCTTTCCCCTTCTTCTTCGACACAACCTTCTTCTACTTCGCTTAAAGGCTCTGTCGAACGACGATCTCTTGTCTCTCAGCCGCAGAACGAGACAATCACCTGTAATGCTCATCGACCACATATCCTTTTGATTATGAAAGAGGTATTGCTTAATGTTGTGGATTTAAGTCATATTCCTGCACCTATTGCTGCTCTTTTGCAGGATTATTTAGATGTCCTTCCCGCATATCTACCTCAAGGATTGCCGCCCATTCGAGGGATTTAACATCAGATTGACTTCATCCCTGGCGCACCCTTGCCTAATCACGACGCCTACAGAGCTAGCCTTGAGGAAACGAAGAAGTTGCAACGCCAAGTCACGGAACTGATGGACAAAGGCTTTCTTCAAGAGAGCTTAAGCCCTTGTGTCGTGCCTGTGATATTGGTCCCAAATAAGGATAGCTCATGGCGCATGTGTGTTGATTGCAGGGCAATCAACCAAATTGCAGTTAAGTATCGTCACCCTATTCCTTGTTTAGATGATATGCTTGATGAACTATATGGTGCATGTATATTTTCTAAAATTGATCTTAAAAGTGGTTATCATCAGATTAGGATGTGTTGTAAGCCTAATTTGCCATGTTTTACACTTACTTTTATATCGATTTCTGCATGCATTTCATGCATTTAGGCTAAGATAATACATAATCTATGTAGTTTATGTTTATTTGCCAAATTATGGAATCTACACAAGTTTCTGTTTAATTTCGCAGAATTCGAGGCAAATTACAGCAGTTCTGAGAAAGGTCGGAAAAGCTCGAAAATCAACTACAGAAGTCCAAGGTCAAGATGCAGCAGAACTAGTCGAATCAAGCTAGGAACCCATGTTTACTTGATCTAGAGTAAACCTACTCGATCTCGACGAGAGTGTCCGAGCACAGGCCTTGTCGACTAAGAGCATTGTCGAGAACCAGATCAACCCGACTCCGGAAACCCTACTCGATCTCGAGTACACCTAGTCGAGATCGACAACGCCTAGACACCATATCCGGAGTCGATGAAGCTGTGCCATATCGAGAATCCGAAGACCGAGACGCCGAGCCAACCCTACTCGATCTCGAGGAGCCTTGTCGAGATCGAGGACCACCATGGCGCAAGTCCGAGTCCATGCCGAGGTGGAGTTCCTCGACCACACCAGGCCACACATCCTCAACGCCAGATCTACTCGATCTCGAGTTGTGTTGTCGAGATCGAGGACCCAGGAGCCAAGATCCGAGCTTGATCGAGAAGAGCTACCCGACCAAGCCTGCCAGCCCAAGTCGATGACCACCCTGGTCGAGATCGAGTAAACCTACTCGAGATCGACGAGCCGCGTCCGAAGCCGCGTTACGCGGTTTGAGCAGTCCTACGCGCTTTGGGAATCCTTGGGGCCGAAGGAAGCCGAGTCTATCCGAAATCCATCTAGTTCTATCCATGGAAGACGAGATCTATCAAACATGAGAAGACTTACCTATTTAGATATTATTTCCCCTCTTAGATTTAATTATTTTGTTGCTTTTATTTATCATTAAGCCTTTAGATATAGATTTAGATATAGATTTAGATAAAGATAGATGTATTCTATCCTCGAATAACAAGGAATAGAAGGCTATAAATAAAGCCCTAGGGGCTGGTTTTTCATCATTCAATTCACAAGTTAGAGAAGTAGTTCCACAGAGACAGTTTCGGAGTTCTATGGTTTTTAGGGTTTTGGCATTCAGCGAAAGTTGGATTGCCGGGATTGTAAAAGCTTTGAATTTAGTTTAATGCAAGTTAGTTCTTTTCATCCATCAAAGATGTCTGCTATTGCGATGAAGAACGAGTAGTCCACCCACTTCTAGGGCTGGGGTGAGCCCGACGGTGGCCATGTGAAGTGATGCGGTAAAGGTCAGATCTTTTGATGCAATTCGTCTTCTATCCCTATGAGCATGATTCTTTTGCGAGAGTTGAAGGTGAACCTTGTTTGTATTATTGAAGCGAAAGTGATCTTAATGCAACTTGGGTTAATTATGTGAAAAGGTTAGTAACAATTAGGGTTTATGCGAAAGCCTCTATATGCCTATTTGTTAATAACGAAAGTTATTTAGATGGAAAGCATGATCTTTTATGCCTTTATGTGTTACTTTGCATGGTTATCGTTATGGCGTTGATACCCTGGCTTTGGAAGTTCTTTATATATTGATTTATTTCTATCGAAATTCTGAGTTCTGTGTTCGAAATCTGTAATTTGAGGTTTTCTGTGTTTTTGTCGATCTAGAGGAAAAGCTAGTCGAGATCGAGTAGGGGTTTGTCGATCTCGAGTAAGGCCTTGTCTAGATCGAGTTGTTGTTATGCTTTTATCGTCGATTTTCAGTTTCTGTCTCTACTGTTGTTAGTCAATCTCGAGTACTGGACTTGTCGAGATCGAGTAGCTTCTGTCTTTGCTTTTATTTCTTGCTTTCGTTTGTTATTTCTGTCTTTCTTTCTTTGTTTCTTTGTTTCTGTCTTCTGTTTGCTTTTCTGTGAGATTTACAACTGCCTAGTATCCGCTGACACGCTTCCTCCTGGATTCGATCCTGACTTTCTCTTACTGCATTGGAGGGTGTCTTGTAATTATTTGCGTGGGCCTAAATCTGGTTTAATCTATTTTGTTATATTTCATACTTGATTTCCTCATGCAACAACAAATTGACGTCTTTGCCGGGGAAGCTATCATTCGCGCCTTAGGTAGTCAGTTCTCACTTTTTCTTTAAGTTACTTTACAGGTGTATGCGCCGTTCTGGTCAACCACCTGAGTTTGATGGCTTAAACGAACCAGAGCGCCTTCTACACATCAGAGCTAAACTACAAAGAGCCATGGCAGCTGTAGAGACACAAGAACAGCTGATCGAGAGGCTCATGAGGGATCTAGCCGCCAGGGATGCTGCTCTTGCCACTAAGAGAGCATGCAGGCAACAGGAAGCTGAGCGTGCGAGGCAAGCAAAAGCTGAGCTTGCCCTATACCCAACCACTGCAGAGGATTATATGCACCCGACTCTCGTCGTGCCTGAATCGGCCATTCTAATCCCTGAAAACAACTATAAAATTCGCACTCAATTCCTTATTGAAATTAAATATCATGCTTTTCATGGTAGATTTAATGAATGCCCTCTGCGCCATATTACCAACTTTACTGACATGTGTCGTACTCTTTCTGAAGGTACCACCTTGGAGTACATCCTGATGAAAGCTTTCCGTTGGTCTTTGGCTGGTCCTGCATTGAAGTGGTTGGAAGGGCTGAAACCACGATCTCTCACAACATGGGCTCAAGTGAAGCAGGAATTTCTGAACAAATTCTTTCCTCCTGCCAAGACAGCACTCCTGCGCCAAAAGATCACATCTTTCAAACAACAGCCTGGGGAGACGCTAGCAAAGGCATGGGAACGCTATAAAGATCTACTGCGATCCTGCCCTACACAAGGAAAACAAACCTGCGTAGTTCAAGAGATCTTTTTCAACTCTCTGGACTTGGCTGCAAAGGACAGAATCAACACATATACTCACTATGAGTATCTGACAATGCCGCCTCCTGATGCATGGGCTGCTCTAGACAAGCTAACCAATTATGATAACAAGTATGGGACTCCAGTCAACTACGAGGTGAACCCCTACGCCAGGCCAGAACCATCCATGCCCTTATATGAGCCCCCTAAGGAGATTGATCCAGATGTAAGGGAGCAGTACTACAGAGATCAGAATAAGAAGCTCCTCAAACAAGTAAAGTATCTTTCTGTCAACCAGCCTTGTATTGAATGCGGATCACAGAGGCACACCACTACTGAGTGCCCACACACTGAGCAAGTCAGGCTGGCAGAATACCATGAAGATGCGGCTTACGCAGGGGATCCCAATCGCTACATGGGGGACAAAAGGTTTCAGCAACCACAATGGAACCAAGGTGCCCCTAGGAACCCCCCGCCCTACAGAGCTCCAGGACATCCGGAAAGAGACCAGAAAAAGGATGATCTACAGACTGTTTTAGAGGAAATAAGGAGAAATCGTACAGAAACCAGGCAATCCTTCAACTCAGTCTATACTCAGATTCAGGGCGTCAACTCTAGGCTTGGGGAAATTGATATATGGCGGAAATCAGTTGATACACAGATTGGTCAGCTGGCAGCAGGAATCCCCAGAGAGTCAGGTTCACTCCCTGGATCTTCAAAACCAAATCCCAAGGGAAAGACTGGACACATCGCTGCTCTAAAACTCAGAAGCGGCCATCAACTGCAAGAGCCAGAGGTCGGAAAGCAGCAGAACACAGGAGAAAAGCATGTCGACCAGGAGCAAGTCGACAAGAACCTAGTCGATCTCGACGAGGGCCAACTCGATCTCGAGGAACAATTAGGCCAGCCTTCGTCTGTACAGCACATCAACTCGACACCACCCAATCTGGTTGAGATCGAGGAAGGCGTGGTTGAGATCGAGGACGGTCAACCCGAGATCGAGGAAACTGCAGCACCTCCGACATCTGTTTTGGCTCCGACTCAGAATAAAGAAGCTGCATTTACCCACAAAATCTCCAAAGGACCCAGCAGAAAAGAAATTTCAGCGCTTCATCAAGATGCTTCAGAAACTCAATGTCACCATCCCCTTCACAGAAGCTCTCAATGAAATGCCGTCCTATGTCAAGTTCCTGAAGGAGATTCTGAGCAAAAAGCGATTAATGGCTGAGATTACAGAGGAATGCAGCCATATGGACATACTGGAAAAGAGGCCAGATCCAGGTAAGTTTGCTATATCTATTGGATTTGGTCCATATAAAATTAATGCCTTATGTGATCTTGTAGCTAGTGTGAGTATAATGCATTTAACAATTTGGTCCAAGATTAAGATAGGTGCCCTAGAGCCTGTGGATGCTAGACTTTACATGGCCAACAACACAGTGGTCATTCCAACAGGCATGGTGGACAATGTGCCAGTACAAGTAGGTAAATTCTTTGTCCCTGCTGATTTCCTAGTTGTTGATATGCAAGAAGACCATGCTTGTCTAATTATTCTAGGAAGACCCTTCTTGGCGATGGTGGATGCCAACATAAGCGTGAGGAAAGGAGTGCTCACTTTCAACATCAGCGATGAGGTAATTGAGTATTCCTTTAATAAAACTGAAAGGCATACAGGTCCAATGGAAGAGGTAAAATCTATCTCAGCTGGCTACATCACTTGCGGGGAACCTAAGGTAAGAAATATGACCCCTAAGGAGCTGAAAAAGAGGGATATGGAGGCCCAGGTAGAGGAGATCATGGCAATCTTAAAGGAGGACACATAGAATCCAATCGACACAGACCAAGGTACGTCGTTATGGACTAACTATTTTTCGGATGCCTTGACAGGAACCAAGTATGGGGTCAAAGTCGACCAAGATTCCTCGACATCGAGGACTCTAGTCGATGTCGACCAACACCAGGAGCCTCCACCAGCACCAGCGTCGTCGAGCAGCCAGACAGAAGCCGAGCCCTCCTCGAGATTGAGTACACTACTCGAGATCGACCACCACCTCCCTGCCTCGACTTCGCTTTCCTCGACGCTGACTCTACCAGATGGCCAAACCTACTCGAGATCCACCACCTTAGTCGAGATCGACCAAGCTTCCCCAGCTCCTGCATCCTCGAGTAGCTCACCACCAGAAAACTCGTCGAGATCGAGTACTCCTACTCGAGATCGACCAAACACCGTGGTCTCTGCGAAGGTAAGCCAAGGTATGGATCTTTCTTCTCCTATTTCCATTAAAGATCTATCTATACATGGGAGAGGTTTGCCTTGGTATGTGCGCTTATGTAGGATATCCAATGATGAGCCCAAGGAGTATGAAGTTGGAGACAAGCTCTATGTCTCTAAATCAAAAGATCATTGGTTCCCTAATAAATTCAACAAGAAGCGGATGAGGCCTTTTGTGGTGAACAAGATCCATTCCGGAGGATTGCAGGTGATGGACAAAAATGGAGTCCTATTTGAAGCCCAAGCTACATGGGCCCTGCAAATGCCACCTTGAGCTCAATGGAAAAGTCGGCCTAGCGACTATAAAATCTAGAGCTTGTAAATAGACATTTACTTTTGAGACTTTGTTGCTTTTGTTTGTTTTTGGTTTTTGAACATTTTTAGTTTTTCTATTGTGGGTATATGTCTTCTACACTTTTCAGGACCATGGATAGAAGCAAGCTATATTCAAACTCGGCCCAGGCGATTCTTTTAGAGGCACTGCACACCTGTCTAGTGAGTTTCTTTCTTTACCCTTGTTTTTATACAGTGAGGACACTGTAATGTTTAAGTATGGGGTGGGGGAAGGGCCTACTTTGTGCATATTTGACCATATTTGACATTATTTGTGAATTTTTAAGGTTTATTTCTTGAATTGCTTATACATGACTATTTTGGAATTCATTATTGATTTATGGGCTTATATGCATGTTTTCAAAATTTTTGAAAAATAACCCCCGTTGAAATTTTTTGATTAATGTCATGGAAGCTTTATATTGAACTCGACGATGCAAAATTGGATTCATTAGAGATATAGCATGAAATTGCTTAGTAAAGGGAAGTCACAATGAAGTGCTTATTTTATTGAAAACCATGAAAGGAGGTAAAATTTGAAGTTGCTTTTGACATGTTGCATGATAAGATGATGGAGGACTTTATATTTCCATATAATGCTCATATGTTTATAATTCTAGTCATACCTATGCTTATGCATCACAAAAACACATAATATGCCTTATTTCAAATATTGCTCCACATGATCTAAATATTGCCCATTCTTAACCTAATTTCCTATCCGGGGATTATGTTGAGAATGATGTTACATTATGGAGATGTTATATGGTGTTTGTATCATTATTGGAGTTTGGTAGGAAAATGTTTGAAAAGTATGGAAAATTTAATGAGTGAAAGAAAATCCAATCACCTTAGGAGATAAAGGTAGATTGACCCTGCTCGCTGAGATAATAGTTCGGCGAGATGGGACACATTGTGAGGAGTCCAAAGCACTAAGTATTCGGGGCCATTCATGACACCCATGTTTGCGACTCGCGAGAAGGTAGTGCTAAGGTTAGAGAGGTAAAAACATTATTATTGAGAAAAGCAATATGAAAGGTGATGAATCTTATGGAAAAGTTGTGTGGTATGAAAAGTTTGAAAATACTCCATTTCCCGGGATTATTAGCACCACATTGCCCAAAAATTGCACACCTTTAGCCTTGTACTAATCTACTCCTTATTGAGCTTAAATTAAAGTCCTCATGATTATTAATGCTTTGTCACTTAAGAATGTTTTGCATAACCCTCCTTTTGTGAGTAGATGTTGCTTTTGTATAACTGCACATGCATGGATTTGTGACATTAGTACCTTTTCAAGGATGGTAATATGTTGAGAGTTTTGATTGCAGGGACATATAAGAATGAATCTAATATGTTGAGAGTTTTTATTCCTTCCCCTAAATGACAATTAAAAGTATTGCTTGAGGACAAGCAAGCTTAAGTATGGGGTGTTTGTTGTAAGCCTAATTTGCCATGTTTTACACTTACTTTTATATCGATTTCTGCATGCATTTCATGCATTTGGGCTAAGATAGTACATAATCTATGTAGTTTATGTTTATTTGCCAAATTATGGAATCTACACCAGTTTCTGTTTAATTTCGCAGAATTCGAGGCAAATTACAACAGTTCTGAGAAAGGTCGAAAAAGCTCAGAAATTAACTACAGAAGTCTAAGGTCAAGATGCAGCAGAACCAGTCGAATCAAGCTAGGAACCCATGTTTACTCGATCTAGAATAAACCTACTCGATCTCGATGAGAGTGTCCGAGCACAGGCCTTGTCGACTAAGAGCATTGTCGAGAACCAGATCAACCCGACTCCGGAAACCCTACTCGATCTCGAGTACACCTAGTCGAGATCGACAACGCCTAGACACTATGTCCGGAGTCGATGAAGCTATGCCATATCGAGAAGCCGAAGACGGAGACGTCGAGCCAACCCTACTCGATCTCGAGGAGCCTTGTCGAGATCGAGGACCACCATGGTGCCAGTCCGAGTCCATGCCGAGGAGGAGTTCCTCGACCACACCAGGCCACACATCCTCGACGCCAGATCTCGAGTTGTGTTGTCGAGATCGAGGACCCAGGAGCCAAGATCCGAGCTTGATCGAGAAGAGCTACCCGACCAAGCCAGCCAGCCCAAGTTGATGACCACCCTGGTCGAGATCGAGTAAACCTACTCGAGATCGACGAGCCGCGTCCGAAGCCGCGTTACGTGGTTTGAGCAGTCCTACGCGCTTTGGGAATCCTTGGGGCCGAAGGAAGCCGAGTCTATCTGAAATCCATCAAGTTCTATCCATGGAAGACGAGATCTATCAAACATGAGAAGACTTGCCTATTTAGATATTATTTCCCCTTTTAGATTTAATTATGTTGTTGCTTTTATTTATCATTAAACCTTTAGATATAGATTTAGATTTAGATTTAGATAAAGATAGATGTATTCTATCCTTGAATAGCAAGGAATAAAAGGCTATAAATAAAGCCCTAGGGGCTGGTTTTTCATCATTCAATTCATAAGTTAGAGAAGTAGTTCCACAGAGACAGTTTAGGAGTTCTATGGTTTTTAGGGTTTTGGCATTCAGCGAAAGTTGGATTTCCGGGATTGTAAAGGCTTTGAATTTAGTTTAATGCAAGTTAGTTCTTTTCATCCATCAAAGATGTCTGCTATTGCGATGAAGAGCGAGTAGTCCACCCACTTCTGGGGCTGGGGTGAGCCCGACGGTGGCCATGTGAAGTGATTCGGTAAAGATCGAGTTGCTGTTGTGCTTTTGTCGTCGATTTTCAGTTTCTGTCTCTACTGTTGTTAGTCGATCTCGAGTACTGTACTTGTCGAGATCGAGTAGCTTTTGTCTTTGCTTTTATTTCTTGCTTTCGTTTGTTATTTCTGTCTTTCTTTCTTTGTTCCTTTGTTTCTGTCTTCTTTTTGCTTTTCTGTGAGATTTACAAATGCGTAGGATCCGCTGACACGCTTCCTCGTGGATTCGATCCTGACTTTCTCTTACTGCATTGGAGGGAGTCTTGTAATTATTTGTGTGGGCCTAAATATGGTTTAATCTATTTTATTATATTTCATACTTGATTTCCTCCTCACAACAGGATGAAACAGGGGTATGAAATGAAAGCAACGTTTAAAACTAAGTATGGACTATATGAATGGTTAGTAATGCCTTTTGGTTTAACAAATGCTCCTTCTACTTTTATGAGGCTTATGAACCATGTGCTTAGACGATACTTAGGTAAATTGTTGTTGGAGGAGGATGGTTAAGTATGAAAATATAAATAAATATAAAAGAAAACTGACTCCCTGTCTCAGCAAATAAATACAAGACTTCCTCATGTTATAGTAGAAGGTAGTCAGGATCGATCCACGAAGAAGCTTGTCAGCGCCCGCCTTTTCAGTCCCAGATTCGAGCCTGATTTCGACCAGGAGAGTACTCGATATCGAGTAAGGTACTCGACTTTGAACACACTGTCGACCAAAATAGAAGGCAGAAACGAACAGAAACCAAAAACAAATCAAAACTAATCGAACTCGACCAAACCAACTCGATGTCGACCAACTTTCCTTGACGTCGACCAATAGTGCTCGATCTCGAGTAAACATCGTAACAAAATTCGAATATTTTCGCAAGACAAAACACGAAACTGATGAAATAAATCAATAAACTAAAGACTTCCAAGATCAGGGTATCAACACCACAACGATAACCATGTAAAATAACACATAAAGGCATTAAACATCAGGCTTTTCATCAAAAAACTCTCGTTATTAACAAATTGGAAAATAGTGGCTTTTGCATAAACCATAATCTTTACTAACCCTTTTTTACATAATTAATCCAAGTTGCATTAAGATCACTTTCGCTTCAATAACAAAAACAAGGATCACCTTCAACTTTTGCAAAAGAATCATGCTCATAGGGATAGAAGACGAAATTGCATCAAAAGATTATACCTTTTCGCATCACCTCACATGGCTACCGTCGGGCTCACCCCGACCCTAGAAGTTGGGTGACTACTCGCTCTTCATCATGAATAAACACATCAAATCTTTCAGGAAAACAAATTGCATTAAATAAACTAAATAAGACTTACAACCGAATAAAGCCAACTCCGATCTCGCTTCGCAATTCCACTCGGCTCCAAATCTCTCTCTACTCGCTATGTCTCTCTAATTGGAAATAAAATTGAATGCCTAGAAAACAACCCTTAAGGCTTTATTTTTAGTATTCATTCCCTAGCTAATCTAGGAAAGAAATATCTATCTATATTAAAACTTTATATCTAATAACATTAAGATTAAATTTGGAAATAAAATAATTAAATCTAAAAGGAAATAAAGCTAATGTGGATAAATCTTCCTTCTCTTGATAGATCTTGATATCTCTTGATAGAATATCTCGAATCTTGGCTTGCAAGTAATCACAAATGCTCGGATTTCTCCTTGTACTCGACTCGGACTGCTCTGGAATGTCCTCAACGTTGACCAAACTCCTCGACGTCGAGTAGAATTCTTCTCTCCTTAGATTGTACTCGAGCTCGGCTAGCTTCTAGGACATCGACATGTACTCGATATCGACCACGTTGGTCGACGTCGACTAGAACTGTGTTGCTCGAGTGACTCCTGCTCGACTTCTGGGTTTCGACCTGACTTACTCGATATCGGCCAAAGTTGTCCTGGTTCCGCTGCTCCTTGACCTTGGAATTTCTGTAGTTGACTTCGAGCTTGGACTTTCTGTAGTTCTCTGAATTGCTGTAAATTGCCCCGATTTCTACGAAATTAAACAGAAACTAGTGTAGACTCCATAATTTGGCAAATAAGCATAAACTGCATAAATTATGTACTATTCAAACCCAAATGCATAAAATGCATGCAGAAATCGATATAAAAGTCATTATGAAACATGGAAAATTAGGCTCACAACAAACACCCCATACTTAAGCTTGCTTGTCCTCAAGCAATACTCTTAATGGTCATTCAGGGGAAGAAATCAAAACTCTCAACATATTAGATTCATCGCCATATGTCCTTGTAATCAATTACCATCCTCGAAAAGGTACTAATGTCACAAATATATGCATGTGCAATAAAAGCAACATCTACTCACAAAAGGAGGGTTATGCAAAACAATTCATAAGTGACAAAGCAAAAATAATCAAGAGGACTTTAATTTAAGCTCAATAAAGAATAGATTGGTAAAAGGGTAAAGGTAGACAATAATTGGCCATGTGGTGCTAATGATCTAGGGAAATGGAGTACTTTCCAAATTTTCATACCACATTCCTTCTTCCTTTTTTTTTTCAATATTATGATTTTACCTCTCTAACCTCAGCACTGCCTTCTCGCGAGTCGCAAACATGGGTGTCATGAATGGCCTCGGGTACTTAGTGCTTCAGACTCCTCACCTTGGTGTCCCATCCTGCGGAACTATTATCTCAACGTAGGCTGGGTCGATCTACCTTTATCTCCTGAGGTGACCGGATTTTCTTTCACTCATTAAATTTTCCATAATATTTTGTATTTCCTGCCAAACTCCAATAATAGCAACAACACAAACACCATATAATAATCTCCAATATGTAATTTCATTCTCAACATAATCGCCGGATAGGAAATAAGGTAAAGAATGGGCAATATTTAGATCATGTGGAGCAAAGTATGAAATAAGGCTCAATATGGCATTTTTTATGCATAAGCATAGGTAAAGGCTAGGATATAACAATATGAGCATTATATGGAAAATATAAAGTCCTCTATCCTCTTATCATGCAACATGTCAAAAGCAACTTCAAAATTTACCTATTTTCATGGTTTTTCATAAAAATATGCATTTCATTGTGACTTCCCTTTACTAGGCAATTTCATGCTATATCCCTAATGAATCCAATTTTGCATCGTCGAGTTCAATTTAAGCTTCCATGATACGTATTCCAAAAAAAATTAATGGGGGTGATTTTTATAAACTTTGGAAAACACGTTTAAGCACTTAAATCAAATATGGAATCCAAAATAGCCATGTATAAGCAATTCAAGAAATAAACTTCAAATATGCACACATAATGTCAAATAAAGTCAAATATGCACAAAGTTATCCCTTCCCCCACCCCATACTTAAACATTACAGTGTCCTCAATGTATAAAAACACGGGTAAAGAAAGAAACTCACTAGACAGGTGTGCTGATCGTCGGAATCGAGTGCAAATGCTGTTGTAGAGCTGATCGACATCGAGGAAGGTGGTCGATGTCGATGAAATTGGCCGTCTTCGACTAGGTGTACTCGAGATCGAGTAAAGTGAAACCCCATGGTGACTTTTCTCCTCGAGATGGGTGGTGGACGTCGAGTAAAGTACTCGACATCGAGTATTCCTACAGCTGCTTCGTACCTGCAAAAAAACCAAAAGCAACAATGTCCAAAAATTTAAAAACTAAATGTTTTATTTACAAGCTCTACACTTTATATTCGCTAGGCCGACTTTCTCCGTTAAGCTCAAGGTGGCATCTACAGGGCCCATGTAGCTTAAGCTTCAAACAAGACTCCATTCTTGTCCATCATCTGTAGTCCTCCTGAATGGATCTTGTTCACCGTGAAAGGTCTCATCTTCTTCCTTTTGAATTTGTTGTGAAACCAATGATCCTTAGATTTGGTGACATGGACTTTGTCTCCAACTTCATATTCCTTGGGATCTGATGTCCATCTTTTGTGCCATGTTTTATATTGACTTTTATATCGATTTATGTATACATTTTATGCATTTGGGTTAGAAGAGTACATAATCTATGTAGTTTATTCTTATTTTCCAAATTATGGAGTCTACACTAGTTTATGTTTAATTTCGTAGAAATCGGATGCACTTTGGAGCTTAAAGGAAAGTCATAAAGAAGGTAAGGATTGTGCAGCTGGAGGAAAGCCCGCTTTTCGCCATTCATTATTCTGAATCAATCTTTGATGTCTTCATGAGAATTGTAGCCCTCGAAAAGAGCTTTCCAACGCATACTCATCTGCATCAATCCGACGAACGAGGACTCGGGAAAGTGTGTTTCAAGAATAGAGCAGAATGCTGAGAACTGAACAGTGGTCGATATCGACCTAATCTTGGTCAAAAATCTCCAGATCGACTCGAAATGACCAGCAGACAAGAAGACAACTCAATATCGACTAGTTTTGGTCGATATCGACGAACAAGAAATTCGACATTCTTCCAGGAGCCGAGATCGAGTGAGCTGAAGAGAAGCCGAGGAGATAGCTCGATATCGACCAACTGCCAGTGATGAACATAGGTCGATTCCGAGTTCTATCCTGATTCCGAGTGAGAAGATATTCCAAGGGAAGATTCCCTGCACATGAAGACTTGAGAGATATATATTTTATCTTTTTATATTTTTATCTATCCTAAGGGTAGAACATTTAAGGGGGATTTTGCAAAATAGCCATGAAAATGGGCTTATTTTGCGAAATATCCACGTTTTGGGACATTTTTGTAAAATGTCCTAAATAAAAGCCTCCATCCTCTCTCCCAAGCGCCTTTCTCTCTCCTCCAGCTCTCAATCTCCGGACGCTCTCTCCTCTGCTCTTCTCCTCCTCCGATCTCCGTCTTCCTCTTCCTGTTCCTCAGATCCGTGCCTTCCTCAGAGATCCGAGCGCGAACGATCGATGGAGCGGAGCAAGAAGCAATTTGATGGATCTATGGCTTCGAATCTATTGCGCGGGGAGAGATCTGAAGAGGAGGTCGAGATCTATGGCTTCGGCGCCAAACCTGTAGCAATTTCGTACATCTTCCTCTTTTCCTCCTTATCAATCGATCGAAGATCGATTGATAAGAAACTCGAACTGGTGAGTTTCCTAGGGTTTAGAAATCTCATCTGTTTTCCCGGCGTCGCAGACCATTGGTGAGCGAGTGAGCGACGCTCAGCGAGGGAGCGGAAGCATCGCCGAGATTTTTGAGTTCCTTATTAATCTATCAATCGATCTTCGATCGATTGATAGATTGCTTCTCTCTTGGCCACCGATTTGGCGTTGAATGCTCTTACCGTTGATTTGGCGTTCAACGCTCTTACCGCTGTTCTTGTTGTTCTTGCTCTTACCGCTGCAAATTTGAGGGTTGTTGATCAGTTGTTTGCTTCAACCTCTGGCCACCGATTCTGATCCCGATTACGTCGGAATTCGTCGGCTTCTTCTTTACCATAAGGCAGGCGCTGGAGCCAATCGGCGAGGGTGATCAATTATGTGTGCGAATATAAATCCTCTCCTGCAGCAACCTCCCGAAAATTGCAGAGACAACCAGAAAAGTTTTTTTTGCTCATGGCTGCAACCCAGGTAGCTAAAGATGGCTTGGAGGTATCAAGGGGACACTGACAAATATAGGTACGGCTCTAAACAATTGAGCTTTCAACTTTGTAATGAGATTTTTAACCTCTTTAGACAAATTTACCTTTGATGCTTAAGACGGTTTATGGGACATGAATATTTTACAGTTGAAAAGCTGCGGTTGAGCTGAGAGAAGAGCATAAATTGATCTTCCCCAGTTGCAAGAATTTGGATGGATAGGACCTACAAATACAATCCGATAGTTCACTAGGCAAGAAGGTTTTCTTTAAAGAGTATATATGTTCAAATGATTTATTTGAAATGCTCAAATGAATCTCTAATTATTGGTAATTGGTAATGCTTTATGCATGTACATCTTCCCAGTCATCCTATAACTATTTGCATCAACGGATAACACAATCAAGCTTTGGGATTTGACGATGACCACATCTAGGATTCTTCAGAGCCCTTTGCAGACATTTACTGGCCAGATCAATGTGAAGGTATGCCTTTCCTCCAAATTTTTTAGTTTCTACTGTGTACTGTTGAGTAACTAAGAAGACGGAGTAATGGGAAATTTCATTATGTTCCAGAATTTTGTGGGGCTATCGGTGTCGGATGGCTACATTGCTGTCGGATTAGAAACGAATGAGGTAGTGCATCATCTCCTATGTTTAAGCTCTTGATTTTGAGTGACTTTGTTATTGCAAATTGAATCACTGGTGTGTCAGCATATATTGGTAATAAACCTCCACCCATCTTATTTTATTATTTTGTGAAGCGTATTAGCTCAAATCGGTAGAGAGTTGTGTACAAACACAAAGATATGGGTTCAAATCCCGTATAGGCTATCGGGTTGTTGGTTGTGTAAACTTTGGTTGAAGAATTGAGCCACTTGAATTGGAGACAAATAGAATGAAAAGTGTTTCTTGGAGGTGTTGACACAAATAAAATACAATTGTGCAAATCTAAAATACAGTTGTGCAAATCTAAACTAAATTTGTGCAACTCTAAACTAAAGTTGTGCAACACTAAAATACGGTTGTGCAACTCTAAAAAATGTGCTGACATTAAGAAAAAAAAGTGCTGAAACGGAAAAAATATATACCGAACTACAAAGTTATTACTTAGGAAGATGACTCGATTGTAACTAATATGAGTGTCAGCACTAATTGTAACTAATATTAGTGTCAGCACTAATTGTAACTAATATCAGTGTCAACGCTAATTTTCACCACTAGTTGTGCAAAAATAAAGTATTGATGAGCAAAAATAAGAGCATGTTGTGCAATAATTTATTGACAAAGTATGAAACTATATTTAGAGAAAATAAGATCATATTGAAAACAAATTCACAAGTCTCGAATTTTGTGCAAAAATAACCTATAGTTGAACAAAAATAAGATGATGTTGAGCAAAATTTCACCAATCTCCCATGTTGTGCAATTATTGTCTATTGATAAGCAAAAATAAGACCATGTTGTGCAATAATCCATTAAAAAAGTATAAAATTATATTTACGAAAAGTAAAATCATGTTGAGACACAATTTTCCAAGTCTCAAATGTTGTGCAAAAATAAAGTATTGATGAGCAAAAATAAGAGCATGTTGTGCAATAATTTATTGAGAAAGTATGAAATTATTTGAGAAAAAATAAGATCATGTTGAAATAAGATCATGTTGAAACTATTGTTGCGCAAAAATAAGATGAAGTTGAGCAAAATTCCCACAATCTCCCTTGTTGTGTAATCATAGTCTATTAATGAGCAAAAATAAGACCATGTTGTGCAATAATCTATTGAGCAACTATAAAATTATATTGAGAGAAAATAAGATCATGTTGAAAACAAATTCACAAATCTCGATTGTTGTGCAAAAATAACATATAGTTGAGCAAAAATAAGATGGTGTTGAGCGAAATTTCACCAATCCCCCATGTTGTGCAATTTTCCTCTATTGATGAGCAAAAATAAGACCGTGTTGTGCAATAATCTATTAAAAAAGTACAAAATTATATTTACAAAAAATAAGATTATGTGGAGACACAATTTCACAAGTCTCGATTGTTGTGCAAAAATAAAGAATTGTTGAGCAAAAAATAAGAGCATGTTGTGCAAATATAATTGTAAGTTGTGCAAATATTAATCAAATCTTTTTTTTAAACATTTTGTCGTGAAAATATAAGAGTACGATGTGCAAATATAACTGTAAATTGTGCAAATATGATCCAAGTCTAGTTGAGAATTGCACTTTTTTCCGTGTCATCACTTTTTTTCCCATGTCAGCACATTTTTTAGAGTTGCACAAGCATGGATAACAATTTCACAAAGAATCGAAGAAGCACGGGACAAATGAATCATAAGCCGATTAGATGATGTCGAACAATTCCATCATGTCTGGATAACAATTTCACAAATATCATCCAAATCTAGTTATTTTTTAATTTTTTTACATGGATAACAATTTTTTTTTACTTTATAATATTATTGGTGCGCTTTTTATTCTAATTTGTTCACTTTTTATTCTATTTGTGTTAGCACTTTTTTAAAATAAATTTTTTTTTCACGCCAGCACTTTTTTAAAGTTTTTTTTTCTTTTTTCCATCCCATCACAAATTTGAAAATTTGCACAATTTTCAGATTGTGCAAATTAAAAAGACTTTGGGTGAGCTGAATTTCCAAGAAGCAAACTAGAGTGAATATGCACAAGACAGTAGAACCAAACTTTCAGATTTTATAAAGTATCACCAAAAGGTACACAACAATTAGTGTCCAAAATCCATCTCTCTGTGGAACTGTCATTTCCTTGTGCATTCACAACAATCAGTGTCCAAAATCCAATCTATGGATTTCAAGTTACTCAATGTTTTCCTTTATTAAGAAAAAATACTGGTACTACTGCATTAACTCCCAATTAGATTTGATTTTTTAAATTTCGTCGGATAACTCTTAAAGGTTTAAACTTTAATGTCCTTTGTGAGGTGTATCACAAATGTGTACATTAATGCCTTTCCCCCTTGGAACCTTTAGTAAAGCAATGGAAGATATTGAATGAATGATTCTACACTAGTTTTGATACCAGAAATGTTGGAGAGCAAATGGAGGTTTAGTTTAAACTAGAAACATCAATAGCTTGAATTCATGATCCTTATCCCAATCCCTGCAATTTTATTTATAACTCAAACTAAGAATCTGAGGGTTCACTTGAATTACAAAGAATGAACGATGAGCTACAGAAATTACAAATTACAGAACAAATACCGAAACTTGATTCTCAATCAAGTATTTATGGAGCTCATAACCAGCAAATACAAGAGGGAACTAGCTAGGCTCCCCAAACTATGTTTCTATGAATCAGCATCAGCGAGAGGCTCTTTGAGGTTTGTTGTCAAACAAATCCGGGTGCATCTGACCTGGGTTCTGCAAGCGACCTATATATATAGATGTTCTCCACAACACACTCATCTGACCTAGAATCTGGAGGCCCTCTCTCATCAATGACCTCAACATTCAATTTCAGGTGCTTCTGACCGAGTAACTTACATGCTTGGTAACTCACGAGGCACGATGAAATCCAAAGGGATCGCATTGTCTCCAGCTTACCGGCATTAGCCAGCAAGGCTCCATCGCCAAAAGGGAAATCCCTGATCTCCAACAAAAGACCAAAACAATGAGCTAAAATCATATTTAAAAATAGACAAAAATATGCAAAATAGACATGAATTCATTTAAAGTTTTAAGAAGACTTGATCACTTCAAATTCATATCAAAAGACGCTACAAACAACCAGAAGTTCACACATATTCTCATATATATAGACACACACACACACACACACACTATACATACAAAAGAATTCGATTATGAGGTAGCACTAAAAAAGAAGACAGACATACCGACACTAAAGAATTCGATTATGACGTTAAATCAAATGAGCTGGCTGGCTCCACAGATGCAAGCTCTTTCACTAATTGTCATGCTCTTTTCCCATAGATCTTGTTCGGCTCCATAGAGGCACCCATCCTAATGGGGCATTTCATCAACGTGTCATTTTAGCCTTGAGCAAAAGTTTCAACTAGATGATATTAAGATAGTGAGATGAAACATGTACTCAAGCCTAAAACTTGTTAAAACAACTATCTACTAAATTTTCAATGACTAAATGTGAGGTATCCATCAATATGAGATGCAAAGAAAAATATTAGATCTTCCCATCACCGTGCACACACTATACACATATGCACGACTCTCTCTTGGAGTTGCACAACTCTCTCTTTCAGTTGCACAATCAGTAAAAGTGGTTAAAAATAGCTGAAGATTTAATGATCATCAGCAAGTACCTCCAGCCGCTCCCAGCTACAACAGCGAACAGTATTATCATACTCGTGTGAAGGGCAATATTTCTGCGACCAAAATGGATGGCATCTTTACTCAATCAAACTGGCTGAATTTGTTGGATAAAAATATATCCAGTTGTTAATGTAGAAACTACATATAACAAACTGATTGACGAGAACATGTTGTAGAATATACAAGTGCAATTGCATATTTCGTTACAAATTGGTGACACACTTCACATTTAGGGTGTGACAACTCTTTGAAACAGGATTTGTGGTACAGACTGGTGATGTGCATAAGAACTGAAATAAGATATATGAGCTTTTGGACTACCTCATATTCAGTGATCGGGTAACTACAGCCACGGCACCTAAAGCACTCTGGATGGAAGTACGTCCCCATGCACCCCAGATAGTTTCCATATCCAATGTCATGGTTACTGCCACCACATACTCTACATATCCAACGAAAGGCATCGAGGTATACTTTCAACAGAACAAGTCTTATAGTTAGTGGTTAATGTGGGCAGGAATGTTTGTTTGATGGAGAAGAATTTCTAAGCTTCAGTTGCAATTGTGAAGTACTTGGAAGAAAACTGCTGATAGTGAAGGGTTTACACTTTACAGTGGTTCTTTTACTGAACTTTTTTCCATTTACATATGAGTAACTTCTGTTTCAGTTGCATTATTTGATACAAAGAGATCATCATGGCAGTCATCTTGGTACTAAATCCCTATCTAATCATTTTCAGATAAAACTAAAATTTTTTTTGGCTCAATACTGATGGAAGGCAGAAATTCTTGACCAAACTAGCATCTGCGCAGGACATCATCAGCTATGTTATGGGGAACGGAATGATTTGTTCTCAAAATAGGATATATGAATATTCAATGTGCACTAGAGCGATATTAGAGAAATTAAAATGCACAAAAATGCAATGTCAATGACTGTAGGAGAGAGGAGGCAGGGATAGAGATTGCCTCGTTGATGCTCCAAATTCGCACGGTGCAGTCATCATTCCACTAACGTATTGTTACAGAAAGGCTACCTCAAAGACCCTCCATCATGTTAAATTTAAAATGCAGACAAATAATGGCCAGTGACATATTATTACCTCCGCATCCAGTATAAAAAAAATTGTAGAAAATTTACATGCATCTTGAATAATATGCACCATATCAGGAAATTTTGATGTAGTTTCATCCCCATTTTGTGAAAAGATGCGCACATATCCATCAAGCAACTTATGAATTTGGCTTAACAAATCTAAATTCATACCAACTTTGCATCAATGCACAATTTTCGCTTCAGAATTGAGCCTTCACCAATTCTTTTATTTTCCCTAGTGCTGCTAGAAGACAGCTTTCTGAGTGCCTTGGATTCAGTAGTTGCACAACTCTCTCTTAGAGTTGCACAACTCTCTCTTAGTGTTGCACAACTCTCTCTTACATTTGCACAACAGTTGTAGTAGTACATCCAAGCTACAAAAAATACACAGCCAAAATGCCCCTTTCAAGAGCCAACAACAAATGTTCACTTCAAAGCAACTAACAACAAAATTACACAACCAAAATGCCAATAAGAAAGTATTTCATGGATTCCAGAGTTCAATTTGTGAATCAAAAACCTGAATTTGCAGCAGAAGCGAAAAAATAGATCTTTCATTATGTAGCAGAAAAAATAGAGTATGGTAAGGACACATGATATGGAATCTATGGATGCAAGGAGAGAGTTAACCCATTTCTCTCCTTGAATGGCAGGATATTGCATTCAAAATCAAATAAGATCAGGACTACCATCCAGAAACAATATTGCATTCAACATCTAGGAACAAGCTAAATCCGAAAAAGATACAAAAACCAAGTGAAGGAGAGATTACCCTTTTCTCTATTACTTTTACTTTTCTATCATAAGCGCGCCCAAATGAAACTCAAAGTCAGCTTTTAGTTGAGATTGTTCATTGGAGTTAGTAGGGGAAGTTGGGAACTTCAGGTGCATAGCCAAATATACACATAGTTATTGATAAGGATGGAAGAGAAAGCAATAAAGAAGAACACATAATATTCCATACCTTAATCATTTTATATACACAATAGACCGATAATGCATAGCCAAGCATATTCTGCATATTGCCCTTCCAAGTCCGAGAAAAAGCAGCAGCAGCCTGTCAAAATGCATAAACAATTACTCCACTAAAATAGAAAATACAAAGGAATATCTGCTTTTGCAACTATATAACTTATTCGAAAATGAGATGGTATCTTTCTATTCTTGATTTTGCTTATTAATGTGAAGCCTCTGCCTACATATCTTTTGACTATTTATACCCAAGTACTTCAGTCAAGAAAACACAAACACGGCATAGGATAAATTAGACCAAACCGACACATAACATTTCTATATTTTGGAGAATTCGTACAACAAATAAATGAAATACACACTTATTTGCACTACATCAACCTCTGCTGTTAGATAGTGAAATTACTTGAATAGTGTAAAGTATGCACAATAGGCATTGACCAATCTCACGTGAATAGACAATACAACAGACATATACAGATGTTCTACAAACCTCGTTAACATTAGGAATAGAAATTTTTCAAAAGAGAGTAGGCACAATGAAAATAGGAGAACTTCGCCTTAGCTTGTCGAAGCTTATAGATCTCCAAGAATAGCTGTTCTGACAAGAAAAAGGAAAAAATTAAGACCTGTTACTGGAAGACAATGAGAGAAATTGCTTCGACAATGAGAAATTGGCAATTGAAATCAGATCGATGAGAGAAATCGCTTCAACAATGAGACATGTTGCTGGAAGATCTCGCTCGCTCGCTCGACCTTGCTGCCCGTCGATTTGCGCTCGCCCGAGATGAAGGATAAGGCGGTTGCGAGCTCTCCGATAAAGCCATCCCTGCCGAGCCTGTCCGTCATCGTTGCTCGACCTTGAGGGGTGTACGCGTGTGAGAGAACGGGAAAGAGAAATCCAGAAGGAGAGAGAGAGCGCTCTGGCGAGGCAAGCTTTAGGTCGACGGCGAGCGAGTAAGCTCCAGGTCGTCGACGGCTTGAATCCAAATCCCAGGCTTTCAGATCTGATGGAATTCGGGAGAGGGGACGGGTTTTCCAATGAAGAACCGGTGAAGGAAGAAGCGCAAAGAGAGAGAGGAAGAGAGAGAGAGAGGATATTTGGGATACACAAAAAAATGTCCGTACAAAGCGAAAATAAGTATATATAGTGGTCATTTTGCTAAATTGTCCAAAAATGCGATAATTTTGCAAATGCGTCCAAATAAAGCGCCTATTTTGCAAAAAATTTCAACATTTAATTACCCTTTAGGATTTATCTTGTTTACCTAAATTAGATTTATTTTCTTTCCAAGTAGAATTATATCCTTAGATAGAAGATAGAGTTTCCTTACCTTGGCTAGCAAGGATTAATGTCTATAAATAAAGCCCATGGGGCTAGTTTTTTATTCATTCCATCTTAGAAGAAAATAGCGAGTAGGAGAGAGAGTGGAGGCCGAGAGTGGTTTGTTATGCGAGAGCGGATTTGGCTTCGATCGGCTGTAAGCTTTGGTTTATTTTAATGCAAGTAGTTATTTCCCTTTTATTATTGATGTCTTTCCTATAATGAAGTGCGAGTAGTCCACCTACTTCTAGGGTCGGGGTGAGCCCGACGATAGCCAAGCGTGCTTGAGGTAAAGATTCGACTTTTATTGTGTTTTGATCATTGATAGAGATATTTTCGCAGTCGTTAAATCCTATCAAATAATTCTGAACTAACCTAACTAGTATAGCTTGGCAAGTACGGGTCGAACCCAAAGAGACTTGTGTAATTCGTATGATCAATTTGTATGCTAAAGTGAGAAGATATGAAAAGGGGGTTTTGGAAGTATGCAAAGTAACACAAAAATAAGAAAAGGTTGCAATGATGATGATTGATAACAATATGTGAGAAACACGCTTGATTAATTAGTATCCACTTTCAATGTGAATTCCGATCCTTGAAATTCCCTAAATCTATTATTCTTGAGCAACCTATTGTGAAAATAATTGTACCTTGACAATAACTTTCAATTCCTTCCCTGCAATTAGTGAATATGTCAACTAGACTTTAAACACCCTTATTGATGAATAACCTAGAAACTATCCAGATTCAATTCAACAATAGCAATGCACACCAAGGAAATTCAATAGGAACAATTGAAATAAAGCAACTACCAATAAACCAATTGTATCTTTATCTTCATGCAATCAACCAAGTCAACTAGCCTTAGATGATCACAAGTTGCTACTACGATCTAAGTTCTTCAACTAGCGTCCCTATAGATCTAGCGATAGATTGAATTCAAGTAATATTAGGTGGCCAATCCAATAGAACACAAACTCAATCATAAGCAATGACAATGGAAGATAAAGATTACTCAAAAGTAAATAGAGTATAGAATATCTCAAGGAATATCAAATCAAAAGCTTCAAACTAATCAATCAAACGAAAAAGGAGTTTAGTTCGCCATAGCACAAAAGCTCTTCTCTAAGGTTTCTTTAATTGCTAAACGGTCTATAATAAGTCTCCTAAAAACCCCTTAAATAGGCGTCCCAAAAGGGTTACAAAATAACCTAATTAAAATAAGTAATTCGGCAGAATAGGGTTCCGGTGCTGGTAAAGGCCGCGGGCGCGGCTCAGGACTTGGTCAGCCTTTTGCTCTTGGCATTGGCCACGGGCGCGGCTACTTGGCCACGGGCGCAGCTACTTGGCCGCGGGCGCGGCTCACTATTCACAACAATCTTCTCCTTAGCTCTTTGGTCGACTCTTGTGATCCCACTTTTACATTTCATGCCTCTCTCATCCAAGTTCATCATACCTAAAATTAACCACAAATATGTGTAGATTCCGCCTCGATAACCATAACAATCTAATTCACAAATTAATACTAATGAGGACATTATTTACACCTAAACTATGCTAAATAAGTCCTATAGCACCTATATGAATGTATGCTATCAAATTCCCCCACACTTAAACCTTTGCTTGTCCTCAAGCAATGAAAACAACATCATATCACCCCACAGACAAACCCTTCATGCATCCACCCTAACTATTCCTTTAGAAATTACAGGGAAGCAAACATGATAAATTGACAACATCATTGCACATATTTTGTAACCAATAAACTCAAGCAAACATGTCAATTCTGCACCTCACAAAGGATGTGTTTCACTCTCACTCGTGTTTAGGGTTAACAGTTTCACACTCAATACTCAATCTTTGAAAGCTTAGCTACAAGAGACTTGCACCAGTGTTCTAATTCTCCACCGCTGGTGACTTCACACACAACAAAAATCATGAGGTCTTTCAATCAGGTTGTAATGGGGCCAAGGTAGAAAACATAAGGTATGGACATTCTTAGGCCATGTGGTGCTCATAATCCGGGAATTAAGGAAATCACCGAATTACAAACCACTACTCATCAACTCATACCATATCTCTACCATGTCATACAATTCCAATCTCAAGCATACAACTCTACAAGCATACTCAACTCTTTCTTTTATTATATATTTTTTTCTTTTTTTTTTCTTTTTTTTTCATGCTATGTTAATTGATTTTCCTTGACTTTTACCCATAAGTGAATTTTATCCTCTTTAGGTCCCAAGTAATAAGCACTAGTAAGAAACAAATAAACGTAACATAAAGATACCTCAAATCATACCATCCATCACTGAAACCATCATCCACAATATAGATATTCACCAACTATTCCTAAATTTCCGGATGGGGTTACGCTATAATTGGCTATGGATAAATTTTGTGGGGCTACAAAAGAATAGGCAATCAAGCTCAAATGGGCTTCAAGAAACGGATAATATATAAGGTGGGAATGAGTCAAATAGGGCTAATAAAGATGCATCAATCATGGTTATGCCATGCGCAGAAATCATAAAATACAGCCTTGAAAAAGATATCTAAATCCAAGTCAAAGAGGAAGCAATCAAAGAGAGTATACTCAACAAGCAAGAGGACACAATATAGATTGTCCTGAAATAGGCCAAAATGGTCTCACCGGGTAATTTGCACATAATCTCAATGTCGCTTAAATCCAAGAGTCATACATGCTCAATCATCAATAAACCATGCTCACTAAAATATGAAAATACTAAATCAAAGCTTCAACAATCCAAGTGAGTCATGGGGCATCATAAATCACAAATAAAATATAGAGGACAAGTGATCTTCCATGTGGGAAAATAAGACCTAAACTTAACTAATGCATGATTTTTTTTTCTTTTTTTTTTAACACTATGAAATAAACATGCAATGAAATAATATGAAATAAACATGCAAAGAAAATAAACATGTTATCTAATGCAATTTAAAACCTAAATCCTAGCTAATAACCCCCCACACTTAATTAAGATAAAGACAAATACAAGAATTAGTATGGAAAAGGAAAAGAAAAGAAAAACTCACAATGAACCTCATGGAGGTGGCGAGAAATACGGAAACTACGACACTTCAAACCATTTACGGCAACTCAACCAAGTAGAACGAGGAGGAGATCAATACAAATGAGTCACATTCGAAGGTTGTTGGATAGGAAGAGCCGCGGGCGCGGCAGGTAGGCCGCAGGCGCGGCTTCATATGTATTCCAACCTTTTCTGATATTATGAAGGTCGCGGGCGCGGTTCATGGGCCGCGGGCGCGGCTCAATTCGCCCTTGTTCTCTTAACTTGTCCTGATATGTTAGTTACTGCCGAAACCAACCCAAACTACCTACTAATAAATAGAAAATGCAAAAAAAGAAATTAAAGCAAAGTACGAATAAACCTACTTACCTCGGGTTGCCTCCCGAGCAGCGCCTTTATTTTATGTCATTGGCTCGACTTATTCAAGCTCAAATCTCAGGGTCTGGTTCCTTGAGAACCAACTCTTTAACTACATTCTTGTTATCCCCTCCAAGGTGGCCTACATTCCCTTCCAGAAATGATTCCTATATACCAAATTGACATTTCTCACTATGCGAGGTTAGCGTTAAAAGCTTAGGATCTGGTGATTGGGTGGACTTCCCAACACAACCGTCTCACTTCCCTGCATTTTCTTGTGTGTTAGCGTACAAGCTATAATATTTAGGAACATCATGAAACAATGACTCAATAACATCTGACAAACATAACGAATGAACATCAGGAGTTTGCTTGATAACATCATCAGTATTGTATGTCAATTTCTCCCCATTAAACTCCATTGTTAGAGAGCCATCATAAACATCAATCTTAGTCCTAGAAGTTTTAAGAAATGGTCTACCTAACAAAATGGAGACCGCCGCATTGTCACGTTTCATATCTAGAACAAAGAAATCTGCAGGAAACATAAGCTCGCCGACTTTAACCAAAACATCTTTAACTACCCCTCTTGGGCTCACAGTGGAACAGTCAGCCAATTGAATAAGTGTCCTAGTGTCCTCCAATGGTCCTAATCCCAAAGAGTTATACAAGTAATAAGGCAAAACATTAATAGATGCACCTAAATCAAGCATGGCTCTATCAAATTTTAATGCACCTATATCACATGGAATAAAAAATATGCCTGGATCACCACACTTCTCAGGAATTCTTCGTTGCAAAATAGCAGACACATTTGCACTTACCTTCACCTTCTTCTTTGCCTTTTCTTTCTGTTTCCTCTTTATCGTACAAATTCCTTTTAGAAACTTAGCATAACGAGGAATAAACTTAATCAATTTGATCAAAGGGATGTTTACCTCACACTTACTGAAAGTGTCGAAGAGTTCTTTGTCATTCTCAGGTTTCCTTGTCTCCTTTAATGCCTCGGGGAAGGGGGGAATGGGCTTGCCCGAGCTGAGTGGTGGGAAATTTGGATGAACATAATTGTCTCGTGTGCCAGCAAATGGGTCACGGGCGCGGTTAGGGGGGCCGCGGGCGAGGCTCAACGAAGTTGTCAACTTCTGCCTCCTCGTCATGGCTGCGGGCGCGGCTCATTTGCCTGCAGACCTTCATCTTCTTCTTCCTTCTTACCCATGTGGCCTTTTTCATTATCTTGTATTGTGCCAATAAGCTCCTTAGTCCTTACCGCTCCTCAATGTCATTGCGCTCACATTCTCTATTGGGTTAACCACCATTTGAGATGGTAGTTTGCCCGAATCATGTGCCTGGAGTTCGCTCATCGTTTGAGCCAATTGGCTCACTTGTTTCTCCAAGGTCTTGCTATGCTCAGCCTGCAACATAACCGCCTGCATGAGTTGCTTATTTTGCTCAACTAGCGCCTTTAATGGATCATCCGGTGTTGTGTTGCCTTGTGAGGGGTCCCTTTGCCAGTCATATTGCTGTTGGGGTCTAAAATGGGGGCCTCCTTTTTGGTTGAGCTGGGGTTGTTGGTTCACATAACCATAGCCCTGTTGGTAGCCTGCATTATAACTACTAGCATTGAAATTATTAGAATTAGCATAATTACCAAACCTGGGTCTTTGTGGCACAAAACCTCTCATGGCATTCAACTCAACACTTGGCTCTTGCAAAATTGGACATGTTTCCGTAGGATGATATGGATCAGCGCAAATGCCACAAGCCTTAAGTTGTTGTGGAGTTCCCTGTAGCACAAACCTTTTCATCATCTCCTTCAACTCCGCCACATTGCTATATAAGGCGGAAGATGAGGAGTCAACTGCAAGCACCCCTCGAGCGTGTAGTCCCTTGCTGAATTGTCTAGAGCCCTCAGCAAGCTCTGAAAACACCTCCCAAACAGCATTGGGTGTTTAGTTTAAGATGTTGCCTCCACAGGCGGAGTTCACCATCTTGCGCTCTTCGTCAAACAACCCATCGAATAAAAAGAGCACCAAATCCTTCTTTGAGAAACCATGGTAGGGGCAGCTAGAGCAAAGCTTCTTAAAGCGCTCGAAGTAATCATAAAGGGTTTCTGTCGCCTGCTGGTCAATGCTGTCGATAGCCTTTTTCAGGCTATTCAACCTCGTCGCAGGAAAGTACTTCTCCAGAAGGAGACGCTTCAATGCAGTCCATGTGGTTGCACTACCTGGGGGCAAATAGTAGAACCATTCATTAGCGGTATCCTTTAGCGAGTATGGGAATGCCCTCAATTTGATTTGCTCCTTCGTGACATTGCATGGCTTCATTCCCACCACGACAGTATGGAACTCATACAAGTGCTTGTGGGGGTCCTCACCACTCAATCCATGGAATTTGGGTAAGAGATGAAACACCCCAGACTTTAGCTCAAAGTTCACACCTTCCTCGATTTCAGGGAACACGACCGCCAATGGTTCTTGGGCCAAGTCAGGTGTTGTGAGCTCCTTCATCATTCACTTATCTTCGTTAGCAGCCATCTCTATACTCTCTTCTTCTCCTTGATTGAAAGGTAACTCGCGAAAGTCATCGCGATTCTCACGTCGTAGCCTACGAAGTGTCTTCTCAATCTCTGGATCAAAAGGCAAAATATCAGAATTAGTAGCACGAGTGTGGACCATATAGATGATCCACACCAGAAATAGCACACAAATGAAACACATAAATTATCAAACAAGTCCCCGACAACGGCGCCAAATTTGATAGAGATATTTTCGCAGTCGTTAAATCCTATCAAATAGTTCTGAACTAACCTAACTAGTATAGCTTGACAAGTACAGGTCAAACCCAAAGAGACTTGTGCAATTCGTATGATCAATTTGTATGCTAAAGTGATAAGATATGAAAAGGGGGTTTTGAAGTTTGCAAAGTAACACAAAAATAAGCAAAGGATGCAATGATGATGATTGATAACAATATGTGAGAAACACGCTTGATTAATTAGTATCCACTCTCAATTTGAATTCCGATCCTTGAAATTCCCTAAACCTATTATTCTTGAGCAACCTATTGTGAAAATCAATTGTACCTTGACAATAACTTTCAATTCCTTCCCTGCAATTAGTGAATATGTCAACTAGACTCTAAACACCCTTATTGATGAATAACCTAGAAACTATCCAGAGTCAATTCAACAAAAGCAATGCACACCAAGGAAATTCAATAGGAACAATTGAAATAAAGACCCTACCAATAAACCAATTGTATCTTTATCTTAATGCAATCAACCAAGTCAACTAGCCTTAGATGATCACAAGTTGCTACTACGATCTAAGTTCTTCAACTAGCGTCCCTATAGATCTAGCGATAGATTGAATTCAAGTAATATTAGGTGGCCAATCCAATAGAACACAAACTCAATCATAAGCAATGACAATGGAAGATAAAGATTACTCAAAAGTAAATAGAGTAGAGAATATCTCACGGAATATCAAATCGAAAGCTTCAAACTAATCAATCAAACAAAAGAGGAGTTTAGTTCGCCATAGCACAAAAGCTCTGCTCTAGGCTTTCTTTAATTGCTAAACGGTCTATAATAAGTCTCCTTAAAAACCCTTAAATAGGCGTCCCAAAAGGGTTACAAAATAACCTAATTAAAATAAGTAATTCGGCATAATAGGGTTCCGGTGCTGGTAGAGGCCGCGGGCGCGGCTCAGGACTTGGTCAGCCTTTTGCTCTCGGCATTGGCCGCGGGCTCGGCTACTTGGCCGCGGGCGCGACTCACTATTCACAGCAATCTTCTCGTTTGCTCTTTTTTCGACTCTTTTGATCCCACTTTTACATTTCATGCCTCTCCCATCCAAGTTCATCATTCCTGCAATTAACCACAAATATGTGTAGATTCCGCCTCGATAACCATAACAATCTAATTCACAAATTAATACTAATGACGACATTATTTACACCTAAACTATGCTAAATAAGTCCTATAACACCTATATGAATGCATGCTATCAATCATCCACTGCCTTTTATATGTTTATTACCTATTTAATAGAGATTCAGGTTAACAACTTGGATTATAAACATAAAATTGGTAGATACAATTAGGGTTTCTTGAAAAAGTTGTCTAATTGTTGAGAAAGGCGAAAGCTTGATCCTTTGATGTGATTGCATGATTATTTTTCTTTATCTTGCCTTGTGAATGTTTGGTTATCGTTGTTGCAAACCCCGATCTTGGAAGTTTTCTTTTACATAGTTTATTCCGAAATCTGCGAACTGTTGCTTTTATTTACGTACTGCATCCTACTCGATTTCGACCAACACTGGGTGATATCGACTTCTAATTCCCGATCCAGAAAGATCGCTGCTTGTTTGTGTTTCTACAGGTACAGGTCGAAATCGAGGACTTGGTCGATATCGAGCATACAGATGGATATCGAGTGAGTTTGGCCTATATCGACTACCTTCTGCACAGAACCATGAAATCGACCGGATTTGGTCAATATTGAGCTATTTGGTCGATATCGGCTAGATTCCCCGAGTCGAAATCGACGTGAATTCTTCGCTACCTTATATCCGCTGACCAGCTTCCTCGAGGATCGATCATGACTTCCTATTGCTACATCGGGAGGAAGTCTTGTAATCATTTGCGTAGACAGAGTCTGGTTTGATTTATATATTTATATTTTGAACTCGATTTCCTCCTATAACAAAATTGGCGTCGTTGTCGGGGAAGGAATCATTTGCGCCTTAGGTAGTTAGATCTCACGTTTCTTTTGAGTTACTTTATAGGTGTATGTGCCGTTCTAATCAACCACCTGAGTTTGACTCCCTAGACGACTCGAAACGCCTTATACACATTCACTCTAGATTGAAAAGGATCATGGCGACCCCCGAAACACAAGCCCAGACGATTGAGAGGCTCCAAAGGGAGCTAGAAGCCAACAATGATGTTTTCGCCGCTAAGAGAGCACGCACTGAGCAGGAAGCTGAAATGAGGAGGCAGGCAGAGGCTGAGCTTGCCCAATACCCTACCACTGCTGAGGATTACATGCACCCGACTCTTGTCGTGCCTGAATCGGCTATTCTAGTCCCTCTTAATAACTTTGAAATTCGCACTGCTTTCCTTATTGAAATTAAAAATAATGCTTTTCAAGGAAAATTTAATGAATGCCCTCTCGAACATATTACTACTTTTTCTGATATGTGCCAAACTCTTGCTGAAGGCACTACCCTTGAATATGTAAAAATGAAAGCTTTTTGTTGGTCTCTTGCAGGTCCAGCATTGAAGTGGCTTGAAGGTCTCCCTGCGCGATCCCGCACAACATGGGCAGAGGTTAGGAATGCGTTCCTCAACAAGTTCTTTCCTCTCTCCAAGACCGTCCTCAGATAAAAGATTACAACTTTCAAACAAAAGCATGGGGAACCGCTAGCAAGAGCATGTGATCAGCACAAGGATCTGCTGCAATCCTGCCTCACTCATGGGCAGCCACCATACGCCATTCAGGAGATTTTCTACAATTCTCTTGATCTGGATGCAAAGGAAAGGATCAATCAGTACACACAATATGAGTATCTGACTCAGACATCAGCGGAGGCATGGGCTACTATCGAAAGGCTCACCAACATCGACAACACATATGGGGCTCCTGCAAATTACGATGAAAACACCTATGCCAGGCCAGCCCCATCCATGCCCCTCTATGAGCCTCCTAAGGAGATTGATCCAAATGTCAAGGAGCAGTACTACAGAGATCATAATCGCAAGCTCCTCAAGAAAGTGAAGTTTCTTTCTGTCAACCAACCCTGCATTGAATGTGGCTCACAGCGGCACACCACTCCAGAGTGCCCACATACAGAGCAAGTCAGGATGGCAAAAACTCACGAGGAAGTAGCTTACGTAAGGGGTCCCAATCGCTATATAGGGGACCAGCGGTTCCATCAACCACAGTGGAACCAAGGTGCCCCTAGGAACCCCCCACCATACAGAACTCCAGAACATCCAGAAAGGGACCAGTGGAAGGATGATTTACAGATGATCCTCGACGAGATGAGGAGAAACTAAGCACAATAGCAGCAATGTACAAGCGCCATCCAGACTCAACTCCATGGCCTCAATACACGACTCGGGGAGATGTATATTTGGAAGAAGAACATGGAGACCGAAATGGGTCAACTCGTGCAACAGATCCTTACACTAGCCGGAAAGCTCCCTGGGCACACAGATCCCAATTCTAAGGGGCAATTTGGACACGCCGCTGCTGTAAAGCTCAGGAGCGGTCGCGAACTGCACGAACTAGAGGTCAGAGAAGCGAACGAAGGAACTGGACAACATGTCAAAATCGACCAAGCACTGGTCGATATCAACCATCCTCAGGTCGATATTGACCCATATGCACCAGCAAACCGGGACCGACCACGCCAGTCGAAATCGACTAAAAATAGGTCGATATCGACCAACATGTGGTCGATATCGAGCAGCCTCCAATCGATATTGACCCTTCTGCATCGCCTCCGACAGATGATTTCGCTCCAAAACCAAAGAAGACGCTTCATTTCCCTTCCAAGGCGCTAAAGGATCCCACTGCAGGTAAGTCTAAACGTTTTGTTAAGATTCTTCAAGAACTGAATGTTTCAATTCCTTTTACAGAAGCTCTTCAAGAGATGCCTGCATATGTCAAGTTTCTCAAGGAAATCCTTAGCAACAAGCGATCAATCTCAGAATTCGCCAGCGACTGCAAAATGATGGACTTCCCTGAGAAGAGACCTGGCCCTGGTAAGTTTTCTATTACTGTGGGATTTGGACAATATAGATGTAAAGACCGAAAATTTGAATTATTATTTAATTAATTTCCGAGGGATAATCCGAGCAATTATCCTCCTTTTACGATTTTCAAAACCTGGGAAATTTTAAAATTTTTGGATGGCATATTTTATATGGAAAGAGGATTACAATTCCGATCTAATGGAATTCGTATGATAATTTTCCGAGAAATATTGGTGAGGCAAAGGCCTTGTCATCCATTTATTTCGGTAACTTTCATAACTTGTCGCGACAACTGGCTGCCATTCTCACCCATCTACACCACCAAAATCGGAGAGAGAAGAGAGAAAGAAAAGAGGGAAGCCATTGTTGGCCTAGCAACACCTCAACTTCAAACCACCATAACTCCCTTCTCACTCAAGCTTTTTGGCTGATTCTTGAAGCGAAATATCTGCAAATCAGAGGCCGTTCCAATCGTAGTTCTTGCACAAAAATCCAGACCAGTTAAGCCAACTGTTGAGCCCCATTTCCGAGCCAGCAGTGTCGAGCCCTTTGTGTTCTTGAGGTTTTCAAGTGTGTTTGGGTGAGTCTTGGTTTCCTACCCTTCAAATCTGATTTTATACTTGTTGTAAAACTAATTTTGAAGGTTTTTGTATAAGACTTCCTTTTATGTTTTGGTTTGGATTTGTCAAAAATGCTAGGTGTTTGGCGCAAGCTCCCTAGAAGCTTGGAGGGGTAATTTGGTCTTTTTCGAGAGAGAGGCTCCGAGGGTAATCTCTCATCCACCTTTCCCTCTATAGATTAGGAGCTTTATGTGTAAATTAGGGCTTAGGAAGTGGAGCCTCTATGTGTTTTGGTTGCGTTTTGTAGCAAACATAAAAAAACAGCAAAATGGATATATGTGCCTCTATAAGTTGGACTTTATTTCCAAAAATTACGGCAATCCAACGGTTGGATCAAGAGTTATTATAAGTTTAGTAACCAGTGATTATAATGACTCGATTAAAAAAACTTGGTTAAGGGAATGCTAAGAATATGGTTAAATATATGATGGCATAACCTAAACTTAGAGCATATAAAATACAGAAATGAAGTATACCTATAACTTGGATTATGAACCGATAAGAAGAAAATCAATTATGTGATAATACGATATAGATTATAACTGGTTAAGTCCAGATCACTTAACCAAAGTGCGTAATCTATAGAATCGTGAACCTCATGTGGATGTATGTTTATTATTAGGTTGGGTATCATGCATTAGAATACCACCTAATGAAAGCTTAACGAAATTAATAGGCTCTTGTTGATTGGATCCTTGGTTGTGCACTTTATTGCTTGCTTATTCTCCGGACTCTAGGTAAGTCCCCTGGACTTACTCATGATGGATTTATGTGATACTCTTTTTCTTATCGAGAGTCTGCATGCATCACGCGACCTAGTAACATGTTTAGGAATATAAACTGGTAATATGACGTAGGATGAACTTAGAAAATCCAATAATCCATATGTATGCTATGTGTCTATGGTAGGACGGCCGTCAAAATCTGAATAAATGACTTATACTCGATGGAACACAAATGAAATGATAATGAAAGACTTATGATGAGAAAGAATGAGTATGTTTGAGAATGATGAGTACGTTTGAGAAGATATTATGATATGATGGTGATGATGATTATGATGATGATACGGGCCCTTGTGTGTTTATTTCGCATATATATATATATAAACATAAGCAAGTGTGTTTATAAATTGTTTAAATAAATAGTGTCATGGAAGTTACATTGAACTCGACGATGCAAAATTGGATTCATTAGAGATATAACATGAAATTGCCTAGTAAAGGGAAGTCACAATGAAGTGCATTATTTTCTTGAAAACCATGAAAGGAGGTAAAATTGGATATTGCTTTTGACATGTTTCATGATAAGAGGATGGAGGACTTTATATTTCCATATAATGCTCATATGTTTATATCATAGCCTTACCTATGTTTATGCATCACAAAAGCCATATTATGCCATATTTCATATTTTGCTCCACATGTTCTAAATATTGTCATTCTTTACCTTATCCGGGGATTATGTTGAGAATGAAGTCACATTATGGAGATATTATATGGTCTTTGTGTTGTTATTGGAGTTTAGCATGAAATTGAAAAATTATGGAAAATTTAATGAGGGTAAGAAAATCCGATCACCTCAGGAGATAAAGGTAAATCGACCCTGCTCGTTGAGATAATAGTTCGGCGAGATGGGACACATAAGTGAGGAGTCCAAAGCACTAAGATTCCGGGGCCATTCATGACACCCATGTTTGTGACTCGCGAGAAGAAAATGCTGATGTTAGAGAGGTAAAAACATATAAGTGAAAAAAAAGAGTGATTTATGAGAGGATGAGTGATGTGGAAATTATTAAACGGAGAAAGTTCATCAAAGCAAAGTTTGAAGAAATTCTCCCCGGATTTAGCACCACATTACCCAAATATAGCCTACCACTATACCTTTTGCCTTTTTCTTCACCATGAGCTTGCATAAAGTCCTCTTGTTTATTAATGCTTTGTCACTTATGGATTGTTTTGCATAACCTTCCTTTTGTGAGCAGATGTTGCATTTTATTGCACATGCATGGATTTGTGGAATTAGTACCTTTTCAATGATGGTAATTGATTGCAGGGTTATATGAGAATGAACCTATGATGTTGAGAGTTTGATTTCTTTCCCTGAATGACCATCCAAGTTATTGCTTGGGGACAAGCAAGCTTAAGTATGGGATGATTTGATGTCCATGTTTTGTGCCATGCTTTATATTGACTTTTATATCGATTTCTGTATACATTTCATGCATTTGGGTTAGAATAGTACATAATCTATGTAGTTTATGCTTATTTGACAAATTATGGAGTTTCCACTAGTTTATGCTTAATTTCGCAGAAATCGGACGCACTTTGGAGCTTAATGGAAAGTCATGAAGAAGCTAAGGATGGTGCAGCTGGAGGAAAGCTCAGTTTTCGCCATTCGTCATTCTGAATTAAGCTTTGATGTCTTCATGAGAGTTGTATCCCTCGAAAAGAGCTTTCCAACGCATACTCATATGCGTCAATCCGGCGAACGAGGACTCGGGAAAGTGCGTTTCAAGAATAGAGCAGAATGCTGAGAACTGAAGGTCGAAAATCTCCAGATCGACTCGAAATGGCCAGCAGACAAGAAGACAACTCGATATCGACCAGTTTTGGTCGATATCGACCAACAAGCAACTCGATATTCTTCCAGGAGCCGATAGCGAGTGAGATGAAGAGAAGCCGAGGAGATAGCTCGATATCGACCAACTTTGGTCGATATCGACCAACTGCGAGTGATGAGCATAAGTCGATTTCGAGTTCTATCCTGATTCCGAGTGAGAAGATATTCCAAGGGAAGATTCATTGCACTTGCACATGAAGACTGGAGAGATATTTTATCTTTTTATCTTTTTATCTATCCTAAGGGTGGAACATTTAATTACCCTTTAGGATTTATCTTCTTTACCTAAATTAGATTTATTTTCTTTCCAAGTAGAATTATATCCTTAGATAGAAGATAGAGTTTCCTTACCTTGGCTAGCTAGGATTAAGACCTATGAATAAAGCCCACGGGGCTAGTTTTTCATTCATTCCATCTTAGAAGAAAATAACGAGTACGAGAGAGAAAGTGGAGGCCGAGAGTGGTTTGTCCTGCGAGAGCGGATTTGGCTTCGATCGGTTATAAGATTTGGTTTATTTTAATGCAAGTAGTAATTTCCCTTTTATTATTGATGTCTTTTCCTATGATTAAGAGCGAATAGTCCAGCTACTTCTAGGGTCGGGGTGAGCCCGGCGATAGCAAAGCGTGCTTGAGGTAAAGATTCTACTTTTATTGTGTTTTGATCATCCACTGCCGTTTATATGTTTATTACCTATTTAATAGAGATTCAGGTAAACAACTTGGATTATAAATATAAAATTGGTAGATACAATTAGGGTTTCTTGAAAGAGTTGTCTAATTGTTGGAAAAGGTGAAAGCTTGATCCTTTGATGTGATTGCATGATTATTTCTCTCTATCTTGCCTTGTGTATGTTTGATTATCGTTGTTGCAAACCCCTATCTTGGATGTTTTTTTTTACATAGTTTATTCCGAAATCTGTGAACTGTTGCTTTTATTTACGTACTACATCCTACTCGATTTCGACCAACACTGGTCGATATCGACTTCTAATTCCCGGTCCATAAAGATCGCTGCTTGTTTGTGTTTCTGCAGGTACAGGTCCAAATCGAGGACTTGGTCGATATCGAGCATACAGGTCGATATCGAGTGAGTTTGGCGATATCAACTACCTTCTGCATAGAACCCAAAAATCGACTGGATTTGGTCGATATTGAGCTATTTGGTCGATATCGAGTAGATTGCCTGAGTCGAAATCAACATGAGTTCTCCGCTACCTAAGATCCGCTGACCAGCTTCCCTGAGGATCGATCCTGACTTCATGTTGCTACATCGAGAGGAAGTCTTGTAATCATTTGCGTAGGCAGAGTCTGGTTTGATTTATATATTTATATTTTGAACTCGATTTTCTCCTACAACAGGATCGTCATTGGAAACCCTATATATGCGCACATACCAAAGCAAACCTCTCCCATGTATAGATAAATAATTAATTAAAATAGGAGAAGAGATGTCAGTACCTTGGCTTACCTTCGCATAATCGGATTTCGGGACCTCGAGGTCTAGTCGCATCGAGTACAGGTACTCGACATCGAGGACTAACCTTCGTTGGGTGGATTGTTGGTCGAGGAAAGCGGAGTCGAGGAAGGTTGGGACTGGTCGACGTGGAGGGCTCTGAGTCGAGTCGACGTCGACTAGAGTACTCGACGTCGAGTAGCTCTGGTCGACTTCGACCCCATACTTGAATCCTGGCAAGGCATTCGAAAAGAAGTTAATCGATATCGACTTACCTTGGTTGATGTCGAGTATGTCCTATGTGTCGTCCTTCATGATGGCCATGATCTCCTCCACCTGGGCTTTCATATTCCTCTTTTTCAGCTCCTCAGGAGTCATATTTCTTACCTTAGGCTCCCCACAAGTGATATACCTAGCTGATATAGACTTGCCCTCTTCCATTGGACCTGTGTGCCTTTCAGTTTTATTAAAGGAATACTGAATTACCTCATTGGTGATATTGAAAGTAAGCACTCCTTTCCTTACGCTTATGTTGGCATCCACCGTCGCCAAGAAGGGCCTTCCTAGAATGACTGGACAAGCAGGGTCCTCTGCCATATCAATAACTAAGAAATTAGCAAGGACAAATAACTTACATACTTGCACTGGTACTGATAATGCACATTTCTAATGGGCATTATAGGATAGTTTAGTTGCATTTGCATTGTAGAATACGCATGTTTTAGTGTTAATTTAGATTAAACTCTTTTTGTGGAAAAGTTCGGAATCTACGCCATTTCGTTTAAATTATGCAGAATCGTAGATCCGACATGGTGGAAAGCAAGGGAAAGATGTTAAACATGTCCAAGTAAAGTCAAGAAATCGAGCTAAGAAGAGAAAGAAAGAACGAGGGAAGAACAATGAAGAATCAAGCTTGGGCACTAGTCGCTGTCAGCGAATGCTCCAGTCGCTGCCAGCGAGTGGAACCAAAAGCCTGGAGCCCAGCAAGCGACAAAGGCAAGCCAGCGAGGAAGCCAGCGAGAAGAGAGAGCCAGCGAGAGAGGAAACTGAATTAAATTAGGAAAGTTCTATCTTTGATCTAGTTTGTTTAGGAAGTTTCTATCTTTTATCTACCTTTTATGGAAGACATTAGGCTTATAAATAGGATGTTCTAGGGTTAGTTTAATTAAGTTTCAATTAAGTTTCCAAGTAGAGAAATCACCATTGAAGAGAAGAAAGCTTAGGTAAGCCATGTTTGGCTAATTTTCTAGTTTCCGCCTACACTTTCGAGACTTGGTTGGTGGTTTTGTGAGTTTCTAATTTAAGTTATTTTTCCTCTATAATTCTTTCAACTTCTTTGTGTGATATTGATTATGTTATTGATGTTATCTTGATTAGCTACCTTGATAATATTGATTTCCTGCTAGGATTTAATACTTTCGTATTTGTGTTATTTTCGTAGTAGTACGCATAAGATTGTGGATTCCGTGTTTGAAGCATGATTATGTAGGGAGTTGACATATATCTTAAACATTGATTTACCGTGTTTAATTGGTGTTATTTATATGCTCAAGTTCTTGGGACTATTTGGTATCTCTTTGTTAAATCTTGACCGTGTTAGGGTTGCATTGAGGTGTAAGGGATTAATTGGACTCGTAGGACTTTTAATCTATATAAACCAAGACGGGAGGAATTCGTAGGAAACGATAATAACTTGAAAAGGATTCGATGATCAATAAAACCAACCAAAGTCGAGAACTTGTAGGTGGAAACGCTTTTCTTCTATCCTTTATTTGCTTTTGTCAATATTATTTTCTTTTATTTTCATTCATAAAAATCGTTTCTTTTATATTGATAAATACACAATATTTAGAAATACTTGATTCTCTAGGGTTCGACCCCTTACTTGCATACTATACTAGTTTGTTTGTTTAGGAAAAAATTTTGGCGAGGGAAATCAACGACTTTCCCTGCGTCAAATTGGCGCCGTTGCCGGGGAATCAAGTTTATTTCTTTATTTTGTGTATTTATTAATATTTGTATATATATATCTATCCCCGTCGTGGACCTATCTTACGGTTCACGACACCTCGTTACTAATTGTTTGCAATGGAGTTGGAGTTATGTCAATACCAAGGAGAATACTTTCACCATTACCTCGCAAGAGTGCAAGATTTAGTGGACGATCGTGCTTCACGGGGTATCCAAGATGATGTGAAAGAACAAGTACTTTGCGTTCAAGATGGCATGCTTCCCGAGATACGAGAATTCGCCCAATGTTTGAAAGAGGAAGGCTTTTACAGTATGGATTGGTCGGAAATGTGGGATCTTTTCCTTTGCGTGGGTGACATGGCAAAGGTGGAAGAAGACTACAAGTTGGCATCCATACCCTTACCTTTCAAACCAATGGCGGGCGAAATACATGAGGGAAGCCAAGATGCAAGCACCAACGGTTCAATCGAAGATGGAGAAGGGAGCCCGATGCCCCTTGACATGGAGTCTCATGAGTGCACGTGTGAGGAACCATGTATTTTGGCACCTACTCCACCAATAGCAATTATCCCCAACTTATCTATTGAGGAACCAAGTCCTAAGCCAATTTCTATGGCTCCCGAGCAAGGTAATGATATTTCTTACACTTTTGTGGATTTTGGTGAATATGTAGATCCTTGAGAGCATTACTTTAATAAACCACCAGCGGAACTATGTTGGTGGTACTACATACCCTCGACGAAAAGTCACGCTCGAGGATATGAAGAGTTGGAGACCTTCTTCAACATCACATCATTTGACTTCGACTTCTTCATATGTGGTGCTCACCTACCTAGATGGTGTGCACCGGAATTTGATTTACTAAAGAGAACTTTGGCGATGTCCGAGTGAGTCTTGAACACATGGACGAATAAACCGTCGAGTCTATGACGATAAACAAAGACGCTTCTCGGGAGGCAACCCGAGGTAAGTTTTCCTAAATTAGTTATTTCAATTCCTAGTTAGTTAATTAGTTTTGTCATTTAATAAATGAGACTTCCTTATCACATTAGATAGATTTTTTTTCGGAATAGTTTGGAGCTAACCTCGTAGGGACAAGAGAGAAGTCGGAAAAAGGATGTACTGGGCTGTTTTTGCTGACAGCGAAAATTGTCGCTACCAGCGAGAGAAACCAGCACCAACCATGGAGCTTCCGAGCACAGCGGCCCCATTCCCGAAGCCACCCAGATTTCCAAAAAAAAGAATAAAATATTGGAGATTCCTTTTTACCCCTTTTTACCCACTTACCCTTTTAACCACTTTCCTTTTTACCCATTTTTTATATTCATCATCCCCCACTTTCCATTTTTACCATCTTCTTCCTCCTTCCAAAAACCCCCTACACCTCCATTGGAGCACCTCCAAGCTTCTCACCTCCATAGCCACCTCATCATCTCCGCCACCCCGAAATCAAATTCCGACACCGGATTCTGACTTCCGACGAGCCGATCTACACAACAACACCACATTCACCACATTCTGACCACCCATCAACCACCACATAACCACACAATCACCCAAATCCCTTTTATTCTTCCGCCACTGCATAGATCGGGTCGAGTTGGGAAACTTTCGTGAAGGAATTTTTGAATTCCGACGTCTGGACAACGACGCCGGAGTTTCGGAAGCTCCGACTCACTCCCGCGGAATAGGAGCCGCCACCAGAGCCGCCACCAGCAACACTGCAGAGCCACCGAGCCCGAAAGCTGATCCAAGTCGCTGCAGCGAAATCCCACTCGCTGCCAGCGAGTCTCACCCATCACGCAGCAAGTCCGGAGCTCATCGGTGTACCCCAGTCGCTGCCGCGAGCTACTTCCCTGCCAGCGAGTCACCTCACCTCCGCGCACAGAGCCCTCGGCCTGACTCGAGTCGCTGCCAGCGGGATTCCATTCACTGCCAACGAAAATCCTGCAGTGAGTCGACTTCTTTGTGAGTTCTCGATCTTCATCCTTTGATTTTAACTGTTATGGCTTCTCCTCCAATGGTTAGACCTAGGGGATTGAGTAGAGCTCAAAGGGCTAAGTGGGACGATCTTGAGCCTCGTCGTTATATTTCGACGAAATTCTTTGATATCATCACATTGAGATTATTGGGACTTGAGGAGAGTGTACAGACCTTTATGGGTATTGGAGACATTGATGGTTTGGTAGACAAGTGTGTCCGCACTTATCCGAATTCGGTTAGGGAATTTTTGGCGACTTATACAATGGATAGTGAGGATGGCTTTACCTTTCGATTGGGTGGGGCGAATAGAGCTATGACCTTTGAAGATTTGAAAAATGTGTTAAGGATCACGGGCAATCCCACCGCCCATTGGTCTGAATTGCCTCGTAGCTCCATCCCTCAACAACGATGGTTGCAAGTCACACAAAAGGTCATGACTTCCGGCAATGACTACAACTCTAGCATTGTCCAACCATCCCTTAGACTTTGCCATAAGGTCTTGAACAACACCTTTTTTTGGCATGCCGAGATAAACAAGGTTTCAAAAGGGAGTTGGGCATGGATGGCTTGCTTATTGCCAACGGCACGAGAAACTCCGGATTGGGTCGAGCTTTTCTTTGCCGCTTGTGGCGAGGCTATTAAGAAGCATTCAAGGAAGGAAGAGGTGAAGATTGGCTTTGGAGGATTAATTACTTTGATTGCATTGGAGCTTGACATTGATTTGAATGCCTATGTCCCTTGCGCGGACAACTATAGGCTTAATTTGGTTTCTCTAAAGAAAGCTAGCATAGTGAGGGAGAATGATGATGGGCGAAGCTACATTTGGTATGCCGGGGTCAATAGGTCCCACACTTTGATACTCCCTCGCCCACTACCCACCGGTCCCTCCCCCGCCGATTTATATATTCCACCCGACGCCTTACCTTTGGGGCCACCTCCGGTAGCCAACGAAGGGGACGCTTATGAGGAACCCACGTAGATGGAGTATGAGCCGACAATGCAAGTGGAGACTTTCCATCCACGAGAGTCTTATGGCGGGAGAGCAAGTTCTTCACATGGAGGATACCATGGCGAGTCTTATGATGGATTTCCCTCTCATGGCTATTTTGAGAGTGCTTTCCGTCAAATCACCGAGCGTCAAGATGCCACGGACCGACAAATTGCGGAGAACCATGCCATTCTCATGGAGCAACAAAGAAAGAATCATGAGGAGATCATGTCCCAATTCACCGCTTGGGCGCCCTTTGGGTGGCAAACCCAATTTCCACCGCCACATTGAGCTCGTGAGTTTCCTTCTCCCTCACCTATTTCAATTGTTTAATTTTTGTTGTCTTTATTTCATTACGGACAATGAAATATTCAAGTGTGGGGGAGGGCTTTAGTGTACATATTCCATTAGTTAGGTCATATTTAAAATTTTCGCATGCATATCATGTTTATTTTCTAGCATTTATATTGCATTAGAAAAAAGAAAAAAAAAAGAAAAAAAATCAAAAATCAAAAAATATCATGCATTGCATTCATGTATTATTCAAATACCCATCTTGCCTTAATTGTCCTCTATTTTATTTGAGTTTTTGAGCTTAACCTATAAATCCCATGATATGTTTGAATTGGCTAATCTTGTCACATACTTGTGTTGATTTTCATTGGAGCATGACTTGTTAGTTTAATTGAGCAAGTATGATTCTTATAGGCATATTGAAATCCAACAAAACTTGTCCTAGTGAGAAATTTTGGCCTTATAAGGGATTTTCATCATATTTATTTCCTTTTGCTTTCTTGTGTGACATTATACTCTCCATATGCACTTACCTCTTGAGATTGACATTGTTATCTATATTTGAGGCCGAATTTATATGTCTATTGCTTATGAGTTTCAAATGATAAAGGCATGATTTTCTTAGCCATATTATTATCCATATCCACCCTACATATGTGTCCTTTGCTTGTAGCCAAATTTGAGCCTTAACCTTTTCTTTGAAGCTCCACAAAAATTTATCCTAGCCAATGATGAGCCTTACCCTATCCGGGAATTAGGATTAGAATTGGTGAATGGTTGATTTGTTTGAGTGGAAAAGAGATTATTGTTGAGAAAGTTACAAGTTTGGATGAGTATGTAATTTTAGTTTTATTCCTCACATTGTGCATTATTGTTTTGGCTCTAAAGAAAAAAAATGAATGAAAATAAAGAAAAAAATTTAATAAAAAGAAAAAAAAAAGCATGAGTTTGAGCCTTTTATCTTTATTATGAATGTGAGAGTTGGAAATAATTTTTGGTTGAGAGATGAATGTCTTTTGTAAAGTTGTTGAGAGTTTGAGTTTAAGATGATGTTTTTGAGAGAGTTGATGGTTGATGTTTGATTGTCTAGGATCTTGAGCTTGGGCACTAGTCGCTGTCAGCGAATGCTCCAGTCGCTGCCAGCGAGTGGATCCAAAAGCCTAGAGCCCAGCAAGCGACAAAGGCAAGCAAGCGAGGAAGCCAGCGAGAAGAGAGAGCCAGCGAGAGAGGAAGCTGCCCAGCAAGCGAGCAAGCCAACACCGTTCGCTGCTAGCGACTGCTCTCGCTGCAGCGAGACGCTCGCTGCCGCGGAAAAGGTCACTGCCAGCGAGAAGCACCACAACGACAACTCGCCCCAGCGGGAAGACGGGCTCGCAGCAGCGGATTGGGAAGCTCACGGCAGCGGGTTCAGCAGCTCGCTCCAGCGGAAAGGAAGGACTCGGAGAGGCTTGAAAATTTCTAAGGCATGGAAAAGTCGCTGCCAGCGAGTGTGCCAGCGAGATGGTAGCGAAAATCCAACAGTGGCTCAATCAAGGCTTTTCGCTGCTAGCGAAATTTCTCGCTGCCAGCGGAATCCGACGCTGAATTAAATTAGGAAAGTTCTATCTTTGATCTAGTTTGTTTAGGAAGTTTCTATCTTTTATCTACCTTTTATGGAAGACATTAGGCTTATAAATAGGATGTTCTAGGGTTAGTTTAATTAAGTTTCAATTAAGTTTCCAAGTAGAGAAATCACCATTGAAGAGAAGAAAGCTTAGGTAAGCCATGTTTGGCTAATTTTCTAGTTTCCGCCTACACTTTCGAGACTTGGTTGGTGGTTTTGTGAGTTTCTAATTTAAGTTATTTTTCCTCTATCATTCTTTCAACTTCTTTGTGTGATATTGATTATGTTATTGATGTTATCTTGATTAGCTACCTTGATAATATTGATTTCTTGCTAGGATTTAATACTTTCGTATTTGTGTTATTTTCGTAGTAGCACGCATAAGATTGTGGATTCCGTGTTTGAAGCATGATTATGTAGGGAGTTGACATATATCTTAAACATTGATTTACCGTGTTTAATTGGTGTTATTTATATGCTCAAGTTCTTGGGACTATTTGCTATCTCTTTGTTAAATCTTGACCGTGTTAGGGTTGCATTGAGGTGTAAGGGATTAATTGGACTCGTAGGACTTTTAATCTATATAAACCAAGACGGGAGGAATTCGTAGGAAACGATAATAACTTGAAAAGGATTCGATGATCAATAAAACCAACCAAAGTCGAGAACTTGTAGGTGGAAACGCTTTTCTTCTATCCTTTATTTGCTTTTGTCAATATTATTTTCTTTTATTTTCATTCATAAAAATCGTTTCTTTTATATTGATAAATACACAATATTTAGAAATACTTGATTCTCTAGGGTTCGACCCCTTACTTGCATACTATACTAGTTTGTTTGTTTAGGAAAAATTTTTGGCGAGGGAAATCAACGACTTTCCCTGCATCAGGTACATTGTCCACCATGCCTGTTGGGATGACCACCGTGTTGTTCGCCATGTATAATTTTGCATCCACGGGCTATAAAGCACCTATCTTAATCTTGGACCAGATTGATAAAGGCATTATACTCACACTGGCTCCCAAATCACGCAAAGCATTGAATTTATATTGACCAAATCCAATGGTTATAGCAAACTTACCTGGATCTGGCCTTTTCTCTAGAACGTCCATTTGCTGCACTCCTCTGCGATCTCATCCATTGATCAATTTTTGCTTAAGATCTCCTAGAGGAACTTGACGTACGATGGCATCTCATTAAGAGCTTATGTGAAGGGTATTGTGACGTTGAGCCATTGAAGCATCTTTATGAAACGCTGGAATTTCTTCTCTGCTGGGTCCTTTGGAGATTTTGTTGGGAAAGACAACATTTTCTTCATCGGAGGTGCAGAAGGGTGGTCGACAGGGACATAACGGTGGTCGATGTCAACTAAGTTTTCCTCGACTTCGAGGACAGTGGTCGATTTCAGGTTGGGCGTGGCATGTTGGTAGATATCGATCAAGGTCTCCTAGATATCGACCAGGTTGTGGTCGACGTCGACTGGGCTGGTCGATGTCGAGTAGTCTGCTGCGACCTTCTCCTTTGTGTTCTGATCGGACGTCTATGCCTGTCACCCTCTCCTTAGGTTCATGGAAGCCACCTATCATGTAGATTTACCTTTAAGGTTAGGTTCAGAGGATCCAGGGAGCGTACCTCATTGCTTGGGGACGGATGTTTCCAGTTCACCAATCTGGGTCTCAATAGATTTCCGCCAGATATCGATTTCCCCAAGCCTAGAGTTGACGCCATGCAGCCGAGTGTGGATGGAATTTATAGATTTCTTGGTGTCTGAATGATTGCTGCACATCTCTTCAAGAATAGTCTGCATGTCATTTTTCTTACCTTCTCTGTCAGGTTGACCATGAGCTATGTAGGGCGAGGGATTCTGATGCTGGGGCTGGCGATAGTTGCTCCAGTTCTCGTTCTGATGTGGTCTTGAGTAGTGTCCCCCTGCATAGCTTACCTCTTCGTGGGTTTCTGCTTGATGTACTTGATCGACGTGTGGGCACGCAGTAGTGTTGTGCCTCATAGACCCACATTCCAAGCAAGGCTTATCCTTAGACAGAAACTTAACCTTCTTGGTGAGACGACGTACCTAATCATTGTGCAATTGGTCCCTAACGTCTGGATCAACCTCCTTTGGTGGCACATACAACGACATAGATGGGGCAGGCCTTTCATATCTTTCATCGGCAGAGGCCGCAGAAGTCCCATATGTGTTGTCGTAGTTGGCCAGCGTCTCAAAGACCTCCCAAGCACGGCGTGGAGTGTACTCGAGATACCCATAGGCGGTGTAGTTGTTGATCCGATCCTTAGTAGGCGCATCCAGGAAATTGAAGATGATCTCTTGGATGATGTAAAGTGGTTGCCCATGCATAAGACAGGATTTCATGGGCAGCCACCCTACATCACCCAGGAGTTTTTCCAGGAGGAAAGAACTTGTCGAGGAAGAGGTCATGTAGTTCGTTCCAAGTGTGAATTGATTGTGGTGGAAATCCTTCCAGCCACTGTGAGGCTATTCCTGCAAGGGACCAACGAAAAGCCTTTAGTTTGAGATATTCTAGATTAGCACCATCAGCAATAGTTTTACATAAATCTAGAAAAGTAATAACATGCTCTAAAGGACATTCATTGATTCTTCCCCTAAACTGACTCCTCCTAATTTCAGTAATAAAAGAAGGACGAATTTTAAAATTAACAGGGGGAAGAACGATCGACGATTCTGGGACTTCTAGAGTAGGATGCCAATACTCCTTTTCATTGGTTGGGACATGCCCAATCCGCTCCTCAAGTTCCCTTCTCGCGTTGACCTCGCGATCTACCCTTGCCTCTCACCGTTGTTGATTCTGTGCATATTTCGCCTCTCGTTGGGCGTGTTGTGCTTCTCTGGTGGTGAGTTCCTCAATCCGTAGGCGGAGTTGCTCAAGCTTCTGTGCTGGTATGAGTGGCACCGCATTATCGTTGTTGGATCTTGACATGAGTCTCCTCCTAAGCCTTTGCTAAAGATGGAAGAAACGTTCTAGGTTGAGAATAGGGTCGATAGGCGTGCAATCAGTTCTTCGCATGCACCTAAGAAACAAAAACAAAAAGAAACAAGTAAAAAGAAACTAAAAGGCAAAAAGAAGAGTAAAAGGAACTATAAAGGGTGCGATTGATTGCTTCCCCGGCAACGGCGCCTGTTGTAGGAGGAAATTGAGACTTGCAATAAAATATAAATAAATCAAAGCAAACCAGATTTCGTCCCTTGCAAATGATTACAAGAATCCCTCCCTATGCAATAGTGGGAAGTCAGGATCGATCCTCGAGGAAGCGTGTCAGCGGATCTTAGGTAGCTGTAAATTTCACAGACAGAAAAGCAGAAAGACATAAAAAAAGACAGAAATAACAAAGCAAAGTAGAAAATAAAGAAAAGAAGCAGAATTAACTCGATATCGACAACAGCTATGTCGATATCGACTAAATCTATGTTGACAACAGAAACAGAAATTGAAAACAGACAGCAGACTCAGCAAACACAGTGTCGAGTAAAACCTTCCTCGATATCGAGTAAAGCCAACTCGATATCGACGAACACAGAACTCAGATTTCCGATGAAATAAATCAATATACTAAAAGACTTCCAAAGCCAGGGTATCAACACCACAACGATAACCATGCAAAGTAACACATAAAGGCATAAAAGATCATGCTTTCCATCAAATAACTTTCGTTATTAACAAATAGGAATATAGAGGCTTTCGCATAAACCCTAATTGTTATTAACCCTTTTCACATAATTAACCCAAGTTGCATTAAGATCACTTTCATTTCAATAACACAAACTAGGATCATCTTCAACTTTCGCAAAAGAATCATGCCCATAGGGATAGAAGACGAATTGCATAGAAAGATTGTACCTTTACCGCATCACCTTACATGGCCACCGTCGGGCTCATCCCAGCCACTACTAGAAAACTTCAATTATACATCTGTTGTCAACAGATGTCTCTCAAAAAAAATTACGATCTCTTTATGCGTGTAGTAAAAGATCAAAATTTTCCACATCGGTTTTAAGCAGATGTCTTTTCTTAATTAAAACCCCTCATTTTTTGTTATGACATATTCACTTGTTGATGAATATCCATAATTTGTCATTTGAAAACATGTGAAGATGTCCTCCTAAAGCAAAAAAGTGACATTTACATCTTTATTTATAAAAATAAGTGATGTCTTAATACAAAATAGACAACAGTTTTTGTTTTAGTAACCACGTTTATAATCATGTTCAATATATAATTTATGATTTTATATTGTTTTAATTTAATTAACCACATGAAATATAGGCATAACTGATGTATTTTCATATTATCAACATCGCATTGAGAGTATTCATTGTTTGTGTATTAATTTCATATTCATTATATTTGATATTATATTGTTCTAAAATAATGCACTATTGTGGTTGTATACACAAAAGATGTCGTTTCATATAGTTACAACAATTTTTCCAAAATAAAATAACGTTGTTGCTACAATGACACATCAGTTTATTTTGTAGATAACGATGTTACTTTGACAAATATATATCAGTTCATATATCATTCTAATGTTCAAACTGGTTTTGCGCATTGATTTAAATGAACAAACTGATGTGTATAATCATACTGGCATCTGTCTCAATAGACGAATATGATGTTAAATGTATGAATGCACTTCTATTTTCATATTTAATCCGATGTTTAATTTTGGGATACGCAACACGCTTTTATCGATAAAACATCGCATTTTGTATGGTCTTCAAAATGATAGGCTGTTTAATAAAAACATGTACATATATACTACAAAATACGTCATCGCTATTCCACAAAGGATTTAACCTATATATAGAGATATACAAGATTACAAGGTAGCATATAATAAACTCAAAATTGTTTAGAGAGAAAAGAAAGAACTCGACAAACAAGCAAGACCTCCAACTCGGACTCTCGAAGCGCAGCAACTCGGTAACTCACACCAAAGTAACCCTAGACAAAAATGGTTAAATTGGTCTGAATTAGAATCAAGTTAAGAATCAAACACAAAATCAAGTACTCTCCAACTCCTGTCCAGAAACCCGACTTAGAGAGAGCTCTCATCACCAAAAAAAACCAAGTAATGAGACAGAATACAAAGTAACGAAATTAAATTAGAAGATTAACAAAACCTAATACAATCATCATATACAATCATCATAAAATCATCCCATTTCACAACATTACTCGCTATTTTCCAAATCCAGGATCCATCTACGTTCAGCTACTCAAAGACACAAGGGGAAAAACAATATTCATGTTGAGAGAGGAACAAACCTTGGCCTTGTTGATTAACGCACTAGATCGAGCTAGTCCCGACCTCGGGCTTGCTCTTCCTAGACCAATTATTTGCTACAGATCTCTTGAGCTCCGATTTTGCCTAATGCAACAAAACCGAAAAAGCATTAATCATGAACATCAAACATATCAAGTCTCCCATTCACAATCAAATAAAATTAGAAAACAAAATCTACTCACAAGTATCATTCCCAGTTCACAAATCGACATACTCGCTAATTAACCCAACAATTCCACTTTAGATGAGTAAGAATTATCATGCCATGGATAGTTTCCAGATGATGTTCCATCCCGTGATCTCTCAGGAATTCACTTTCTCTGGCTTTCATGTAATATTCTCAGGGGATTATATGTTATCTAATTAAGAAAAATAAATGTCCCTTTCTTTTCTAATTAATACTATTTGAAAAACAGTTTGTTACTCTACTACATACAAGAACTGGAGCAAAAAAATCATGTATAAATTGGCCTTAACAATCCGTTAAAAAGAGAAAGCAATAGACTACCATCTAACTTATTTGGGATTCAGCTATGTGTTTGGTATTGCGAACGAATTTGCATCCCTCACCGAGAACTTTATAGATTTCCTGATTTTCACTAAAACAATTAATTGAGAACATTAGAAAGTGCAAGATACCAAAGCAAATCAAAACAGTAAATAGAAGCTTACAAATTCAATCTTTCAACTAGCAATTTTTCACGGAGGCTCCCTAATGGTTACGAACGAAAGAGATTAGGGTTTATATTAAGCAAAATGTTCAGTAGGCAGAGAAATTGAAGCAGCGGCAGCTATGAGACTGAGCAGATGCATATCAGGCCATGGACGGATGTCGGAGAAGGCGGATCTTACTTTTAAAGCGTGGGGAGACAAAAGAAAATAATCTTCTCTCTCCCACTCAGCATCACAAACATAGCATAAAAAAATTCACATCAAAGCATATCACCAAACACATGCGTCGGACCATGAGTTAAAAGAAAATGCAAGAGAAAAAAAGGTGTCAAAGCATAGTAGCAAAACTCTAATGTGAATAGATGTTGAAGAATGGTTTACCTAAAAATCAGAGTGGCATTCGAGGAGTGGCATCTGATGGTTGTTGATCTTGCACAATCATCGAGCTTGGTCAAATGAGCCTCGTTTATACTATCCATTTTCAGCAAAAATGATGAGTTTATAGAAGGATCTACCATCCATGGATAAAGCCAATAGTAAGAATAAGGTAGAGAAAAGGAATTAGAGTGATTCACTCAATTCATTCAGCCAAAGCTCAATAGGATCACCACGCACATAATTGATTGATTCACTCAATTCGACCTTCTTAAAAAGACGTCATGCGATTATAACATACAAAGAAGTAAACAAATTAAAACTGGTTGTGAACTCAAGTTGACAAATGCCAAATTATGAAGAGATGTTTGAATCTCAAGACAAAAGTATCAAAATAATATAGAGGCTCATGAATCTATATTTTCTGCTATGATAGATCTTTTTATCATTTTTCAGGGATCTTTCTAGCCCCCTTTATAAAATCTTTGTAGTCATCTGGGATCTCAATCCTTCTAAAAATGTGTAACGTGGGTTTTTATTCACACACGAATAATTTGATTATGGAGTTAATTGACGTTTTTGTGCTCGTACTAAGAAAAGGAATCCAACATATACGCACCCTCCGAGAGAGTATAAACTATAAAGAGCCAATGTGTACCTGATAGAGCTCCTTCAATACTCTTAGAAGATTTCTAATTTTGTTCCTCTAGTTGCTGTAGAAGTTTCAGTGTCAAAGACCTACCAGTGCCCTCATAACTTTTTGGAGCAAGATCTAACAAAACATGGCAGCAAAAAAATCAAAGCATCCCATCAGTGAACTGCTTATAACAGTGACAAGGAGAAAAATCCAATCAAAGGAAAGAAGATAATCATATTACACATAAAACAACGGCAAAAAATATATTTCACAGGCAGATAAAATTTACAATAGTAGCTTCAACCTTTTTTTACCAACAATATTCCAAAGGAAAAATATAATATGATTGGATAAATAAGAGGAATAAAGATATTCATTTTACACATAAAACAACAAGAGGGAAACTCCTTGTGAGCCATCAACACATTGCACCAAGTATACATGCGTTTGCGAGACTCCTCGGTTTTGAACATCATCCCAAACCTCATGCCCACGGAAATCTATGGCCCATGAACTGCTTTGCGGTGTACAAGGAAAGATAACTTGTTAATGCCATCCGAAACCAGTGCATTCAAAGAGGGTAAAATTGACTACAAGCACACCTTGGATTGTAGAAGACTGTAAATGGGCTTTTGTTGGTAGCAGCATGGGCTACTGCTGCAAAGACACCAATGTGCATACAGTCAGCAGAGAGGATCAAATATCAAGGACACCGATGTGGATAGAGGGAAGAAATAAAATTGAGCAAGACCATAGCACTAGAGGATCAAATATCAAGGTTTGGATGATACGGAAGTGAGATCATGTATTGACATTTCTGTTATAATCTGTAAGCATTTTTAGAAAATCCACAGGATAAAGTTCCGCAAAAAAGGCATATTTAGAAAATACACAGCACTAAAAGGAGCCTTGTTGTTGAATCCTCACAACTATGAACTCCTGACTCTACAACATGACTTAAGTAAAAGGGAAGAATGAGGAGATCATCATGCACTAGCACTCCAAATTATGCAAAGTAGAAAAATGTTTAAGAAGAGAGTGAATTGATGAGAGACCACAAGAATACATTAAAATTCATTGATCATTTAGTTCTGCCCAAGACAATCCCATACTCAAATGAGTACTCATTTACTTTTAGCTTTGAAAAAACTAATACTTTGCATTAGCCTATTAACTGATACTTTGCAGTAATGTATGAGTCTTGAGAACAAGCAAAAAGAAAAAAAAACAAGGAATAAATTATAACTATGAAGTTTAAACAACACCTTTAGTCTATCTACACCACACACTTGATTTGTATGCTTATTATCGTCAAGCTGATCGAAGGGTCACCACACAAGCAGCAACCAAAGAGTAAATTGTCTGAAAGAAACATCCATTCAAAATAATTAGTGCAACGTGCCTGACATTGTGCACAAACCCTAATTGAACTCCAACAGTAAGCCCGCAAATGAAACATCCCAATTCGAACTCCAATAGAAAATTAGAAATATCCCAATTTGAACCATAACAGTAAGCCCGCCAGATGAAACCCTAATTGAACCCCAAATCAAGTTATAGGTCTTGCGAATCGAAAGGGGAGGGATTCACATGGCTCGCGAATTTAAAGGCGAGGGATTCACATAGAAGTGGCGACTGGCGAACACCGATAAATCAAGTGAGAACTGAGGAAGGGGAAAAGACGAGCTTCAACATCGACATATAACTAGTGGCCTTGATCTTGACGGATCTGTTCCGGTTCTTTCTCGCTAGCGTCAACGAGAAGGAGATCTCAGATCTGTGGGTGGCGGCGGCATATCTCAGATTTGTTTTATCTTTGTTCACCTGGGTGTTTGAGAGAGAGAGAGGTAAGGTTTGGGGTTTCAAGAGAAATATATCTCAGATCTGTGGGTGGCGGCGACAGATGTGGTGGTGGCGGCGGCGACGGTAGGGGTGGTGGTGACATCTAGGTGAGGGCGGCGGCGGAGGTGGTGATGGAATCTGTAGCCTCCAAGGGAAATTTGAGAAACACTCTAGACGAAGGAGACAAGAGGAGAGGTGATTGAATGTGAGGGGAGATAGAGAAATTGAATCTTATTTACTACTGAGTGTTACAAATTTTCGAAAAGGGGTCAGATTTTTTCTTTTAAGTGTTGGACCTATTTTATTTCAAAAAGCGGGTCAATTTTTGTTTGAAGTTGTAAACATTACCTCCAAAATTTGAAACCCGGGCTTCAAATTTTTTCTAAGTGTTTGATTCCGCCCTTTTTCCCTAAACGCGCGCGTTTCTATTTTTTTTCAAACTAATAATTTAACATTTGTCCATATATTTGACCATTGTGTAAAATGTTTTAAACATCACAAAAAAAATTAGTGATGTAATAGATTAATTTCACATCTGTTGCTTTTTTGACAGACTTAAATCACATGATGTCTAATTGCGGTATTCTAGTAGTGAGCCCTAGAAGTGGGTGGACTACTCACTCTTCATTATCAAGAAACTCATCAAATAACAAATGGAAATAATTTGCATTAAATAAACCAAAGAAAGCTTACAACCAATCGAAGCCAAATCCGCTTTCGCCTTTCCAACTTCTCTCGCCACAAGATCTCTTCTCTACTCTCTCTATGTAACTAATTGTGTGTGAAATTGAATGCTTAGAGATCATCCCCTAAGACCTTATTTATAGGCTTCGTTCCCTCTCTAATTAGGAAAGAAGATCCTATCTATATATATATCTACTTACTTAAGATAAAATAATGGAATAAATAATTAAATCCAAAAGGGAAATTATATCTAAAGTATGTAAATCTTCCATGTGTTGATAGATGTGGATAGATCTCGGCAAACTCGGACTCCTTCGGCTCCAAGCAAAGCCAAACCGCGTCGGACAGCTCACCGCGTAATGCGGCTCCAGAAAGATCTCCTCGATATCGAGTAAAGTGTGTCGTCGACTTGGCTAGGCTCTGCATCTCAGGTTGCTGCTGCTCGATCCGGATCGGTCAGGTGATCTGGGGTCCTCGATATCGACAAGTTTCGTCGATATCGAGTAAAGTTGTGTAGACTTTGTGTTGCTGGGCTTGGTCGAGTACTCTTCCCCGATACTGGCTTGCATAGGTCATGCCGAGGTTGTCGATATCGACAAGTTTCATCGATATCGAGTAACTGGTTCTCGGCGTCTCCAGTCCTCGGCTTCTCGACTTGGCGTGGCTTCCTCGACTCCGGGCATAGGTTCATGGTGTTGTCGATATCGAGTAAACTACTCGATATCGAGTAGGCTTGTGGAGTCGGGTTGGCTCTAGCTCTCAGCTCCTCGATCAGCTCTACTCGACCTGGCATGTGCTCGGACATCTTTGTTGATATCGACTAAAATAATTCGATATCGAGTAACTTCTGGTTTCCAACTTGATTCGTCCTGGTTCTGTAATCTTTTGACCTTGGACTTCTGTAGTTGATTTCCGAGCTTTTCCAACCTTTCTCAGAACTGCTGTAAATTTCCTCGAATTCTGCGAATTTAAATAGAAACTGGTGTAGATTACATAATTTGGAAAATGAACATAAACTACATATATTCTGTACTATTCTAGCCCAAATGCATGAAATGAATGCAGAAAACGATATAAAAGTTACTGTAAAACATGGCAGATTCAGCTCACAACAGCGCCAATTTGTTGTTGCAAAAGGATGGTCAAGTATGAAAACATAAATAAATATAAAAACAAACTGACTCCCTGTCTCAGCAAATAAATACAAGACATCCTCCCGTTGTAGTAAAAAGTAGTCAGGATCGATCCACGAGGAAGAATGTCAGCGCCCGCATTTTCAGTCCTAGATCTCAGCACGATTTCGACCAGGAGAGTACTCGATATCGAGTAGGGTACTCAACTTCGAACACACTGTCGACCAAAACAGAAAGCAGAAACGAACAGAAACCGAAAACGAAAGAAAAACCAATCGAACTCGACCAAACCAACTCGACGTCGACCAACTTTCCTCGACGTCGACCAACAATGCTCGATCTCGAGTAAACAGCGTAACAAAATTTGAATATTTTCGCAAGACAAAACACAAACTGATGAAATAAATCAATAAACTAAAGACTTCCAAGATCAGGGTATCAACACCACAACGATAACCATGTAAAATAACACATAAAGGCATAAAAGATCATGCTTTTCATCAAATAGCTCTCGTTATTAACAAATAGGAAAATAGAGGCTTTCGCATAAACCCTAATTGTTAATAACCCTTTTTCACATAATTAATCCAAGTTGCATTAAGATCACTTTCGCTTCAATAACACAAACAAGAATCACCTTCAACTTTCACAAAAGAATCATGCTCATAGGTATAGAAGACGAAATCGCATCAAAATAGTGTACCTTTTCGCATCACCTCACATGGCTACCGTCAGGCTCACCCCGACCCTAGAAGTTGGGTGACTACTTGCTCTTCATCATGAATAAACACATCAAAGATTTCAGGAAAATAAATTGCATTAAATAAACTAAATAAGACTTACAACCGAATAAAGCCAACTCTGCTCTCGCTTCACAACTCCACTGGGCTCCAAATCTCTCTCTACTCGTTATGTCTCTCTAATTGGAACTGAAATTAAATGCCTAGAAAACAGCCCTTAAGGCTTCATTTATAATATTCATGCCCTAGCTAATCTAGGAAAGAAATATCTATCTATATCTAAACTTTCTATCTAATAACATTAAGATTAAATTTGGAAATAAAAAAATTAAATCTAAAAGGAAATATAGCTAATGTGGATAAATATTCCTTATCTTGATTGATCTTGATATCTCTTGATAGAATATCTCAAATCTTGGCTTGGATGTAACCACAAATGCTCGGATTTCTCCTTGCACTCGACTCGGACTGGTTTGGAATGTCCTCGACGTCGAACAAACTCCTCGACGTCGAGTAGAATTCTTCTCTCTTTGGATTGTACTCCAGCTCGGCTAGCTTCTGGGACATCGACATGTGCTCGACATCGACCAGGTTTGTCGGCGTCGACTAGAACTGTGTTGCTCGAGTGACTCCTGCTCGACTTCTAGGTTTCGACTTGACTTACTCAATATCGACCAAAGTTGGTCGACATCAACCAGACTGTGTCGAGTTGATCTTTCTCGTTCTTTTCTGGATTTGTCCTTGTTCCGCTGCTCCTTGAACTTGGACTTTCTATAGTTGACTTCGAGTTTTCCATCCTTTCTCTGAATTGCTGTAAATTGCCTTGATTTCTGCAAAATTAAACAGAAACTAGTGTAGACTCCATAATTTGGCAAATAAGCATAAACTACACAAATTTTGTACTATTCTAACCCAAATGCATAAAATGCATGCAGAAATTGATATAAAAGTCAATATAAAACATGGCAAATTAGGATCACAACATATATTTGTCGTTGTTTATTTTGACGATATATTAATCTATAGTAAGAACCCGCATGATCATCTTAATCACTTAAAATTGGTATTTGCTTCGAAAAGAAAAATTATATGCCAATTTGAAAAAGTGTTCTTTTGCTTCCGAATCTACTATTTTTCTTGGATTTGTTGTTTCTACATCTGGTTTGAAAGTAGATGAGGAGAAGGTTCAAGCTATACAAGAGTGGTCCCAGCCGCATACTCCTACCCATGTTTGGTCATTTTTGGGTCTTGCGGGGGCTTCATCAAGGACATTAGAAACATAGCCGCATCTCTCCATCAGCTGACCAAGAAAGATGTGATGTTTCGCTGGACATACTCACATCAGAGGGCATTCGATGCTCTCAAGGATCGACTCACCCATGCCCCAGTGCTGCAACTACTTGACTTCGCACAACCGTTCGAGCTCGAGTGTGATGCTTCTAGCACTGGCATTGATGGGGTTCTACTGCAGAATATGCATCATATTGCCTATTTTAGTGAGAAGTTAGGCCCCGTTGTTCTCAACTATTCTACCTATAACAAGAAGTTGTTCGCGCTTGTTCGATGCTTATAGACTTGGCAACACTACTGATAACTCCACTCTCTTGATAAAAATCGGAAATGGTTTCAAAGGCTTTGACACATGGCTTGTGTCAAAGGTCTTGAAGCTACAACTGTGTTGATGAAACACAAAACCTGTACTTTATGTTTATTATGTCCGAATGTTATTATATGTTATTAATATATATTTCCAGATATTATTTATATGCTAACCATGCATCATGAATTTCGAAAACGATCTCATTCCTTGAGCTGAATCACGTGAAGAATCAAATCAGAGATTATGGCTTCAGAGTTTTCCAAAATAGAAGATTGTGAAGATTGTCATGCTCTATTCTAGCCGTTGGGTGAAGATTCTTCCATCAATTGGCACCGATTTGATCTAGTATAAAAGGAGATGAAGAAGAGAGAGATGATTGATGGACACTTACGAATATCATTGCATAATCTGCCTTCAAGCTTACGATCTCTCTTCAGCGTGTTCTCTCTTCTTGTTCTTAAGAGTCTTATATTTTGTTTCAAAGCATTTGAGAGTTACACGGTAAGCTTATAGAATATATTTCGAGAGAGTGTTATACTCGAGAGTTTGTAACTCAGAAAGTGGACACTAGGCGATTGATTCACGAAGTGTAAGAGGATTGTACTAGATAGCTGAGAGAGGTGGGGCTCTTCTAGATTTGTCTAGGACTCCAAGGGAACGTGAGTTGACTAGATTGAAATTGTATATGAGAGAGGCTTCTTGGTGAGCTATTAGGATCCTAAGTCTTGTGAATCAATAAAGTCGGTTGAATCCAAGGGTTGTGGAAGAACCCTAGGTGGGGACGTAGGCCAAGTTCGTGCCGAACCTCGTTAACAATTCGTTGTGTCCTTTACTTATCGCTATACCATAATTCCGCACTTGTTTAGAATTGTATAACTTTGTTGTGATTCATGTTTGCCAAAAGAAAGAATTACGTCTAATCTCAAAGGGTTTTGCAACAGCTCTAAAAGTATTGAGATTATCTGCAAAAATTCGGCATACTCTATTCAACCCCCCTTCTAGAGTATCTTTATATTACTTTGTTATACATTATCGAACCTTCAATTGGTATCAGAGCTTTACTCACTGCCTTTGATCTAACAATCTTGTAAGTTTTTGGTCATGTCTGGTGAAGCAAGCGGAGGATTTGCACAAGGGAGGTCCACCATTAGACCACCACTCTTTGTAGGAAACAACTTCTTCCACTAGAGGCCCTTGATGAAAATGTTCATTATAGATCAAGATCTAGAACTTTGGAACATTATAGAGAATGGTCTGAAGATTCCAGTGAAAGACAGACCAAATGGAACCAAAGTCGCAAAGACCGAGGCTGAATTCCTCCAAGCGGATCTAGAACTCGTCTCCAAAAACTACAGGGCTATTAACTTACTATATTGTGGTCTTAGCACTGATGAGTTTAACCGTATTTCATCTTATAGGTCAGCTAAAGAGATTTAGGACAAGCTGGTTGTCACCTACGAAGGAACTAGCCAAGTGAAGGACACCAAGATCAGCATCTTCCTTCGAAAGTATGAACTTCTCAAAATGAAGCCTCATGAGTCTATTAAGGCAATGTTCACACGGTTCACAGAGATCACCAACAACCTTGACTCTCTCGGCAAGAGCTTTAAGAACGTTGAAAAAGTGAGGAAGATAATGAGGTGTCTCCCAAAAGATAAATGGGGCCCTAAAGTGACAGCCATAGAGGAAGCCCATGATCTCACCACTCTGCCCCTTGATGACTTGATTGGAAAGCTGATCACACATGAGATGATTCTCAATGAAGATGATGGAGAACTCCCAACAAGCACTAAGAACTTGGCACTAAATTCGAAGAAGGATGAGCCCAAAGATGTGTCTGAATCTGAAGATGAGAATGATCCCTTTGATCTCATTACAAGGAGTTTTTTTCGAATCCTCGAGATGAAGAAGCAATTCAACAACAAAGATGGATCAGAGTCTTCTAAATTTCGAGGTAAGTCTCAATACAACAAATATGACAAGAAGACTAAACATTTGTCTTGTTTTGAATGTGGTGAAACAAACCATCTAGTGAAAGATTTCACTCAAAAGACGAAGAGTTAGTTCAAGAAGGGTGATAGATGGAAAAAGAAAGTCATGGTGGTAGCTTGGAGTGATTCCGACTCAGGTGACTCAAATTCCGATTATGAAAAGACCAACATTTGTCTCATGGCCACAAGAGATGAATCCCATGATGAGCAACTCCAGGTAACTGTAAGAGAGCTCATGGCAAGTCCAAAAGAGGTACTATCAGAATTCCTTTCTGATATGATTGCCAATGAAGAGAAACTTATTTCCCAAACTAACACTCTTATCAAGAAAACCGTGAACTATGAAAGAACTATTGAGGAACTGTCTAGGCGGGTCAAAAGTCTTGAAACTTTTTATTCAGGTCATGACATTAAAGTCAAGACTCTTGACTCGGAGAAATATGAACTCAAGCAAGATCTCTCGTATCTGAGAAGTGAACATCATGACTTAGAGAACGAGAAGATCTCCCTGAATAATAAGATTCAAGACCAACAGACAACCCTCATAAGTTTTACCATGTCCAAGGGCACTCTTGATAGGATGTTGGGTGAGCAACAAAGTTTCTATAAACAGAAGTGGTATTGGTTACAACCCGAGGTTTTTAAAGAAGCAACACATTACCACTTTTGTGAAGGAAAAAGGAAGCAGAACCTCTCCTATATGTCACCAGTGTGCGAGAAAGGGACATGTAAGAGACCCCTTCCCCTATAGAAGAAAGGATTCTCATATTATTAGCAATACATTTCCTATTCACTTGAGAAAAGAACGGATAACGCAAGTTTGGTTCCCCAAAGGCACTATTTTACCAAATATGGTTTATCCCAATAAAGGATCTAAATTTGCTCACTGGTCTAGCCACAAAGGTTGATTTTTGTTTTGTAGGAGATCACCAAGGTGAAAGAGAAAAAATGGATTATGGATAGTGGATGCTCTAGACATATGATTGGGAAGAGGTCTCTCTTCCATTAACTAAAGAATCAATCCACTGGAACAATCACTCTTGGTGACAAAGGAAAGTGTGACTTCGTTAGTATCGGTAGTGTTGGGAGTAATCTTAACCATAGTGTTAAAAATGTCTATCTTATTAATTGTTTGAAATATAATTTGCTTAGTTTTTCTCAACTATGTGATAGTGGTAATGGTGTTGGATTTAACAAGAAAAGATGTCTAGTGCGGAGAGAAGATACATGTGAAGTAGTTTTAACTGCATATCATTATAACAACATCTATGTTGTGAATGCTGAGCAAGTGGCACAAGGAAGCTTAACCTGTCTAAAGGCTTTGACGGATGATCCAAAGCTTTGGCACAGGAGACTCGGTCGTGTGAGCCCACAAACACTACAAAAGCTTGTGCCAAAAAGATTTGTAAGAGGACTACCTGAGATGGACTTCAAAAGTATTGATATGTGCAAAGCATGCACACGAGAGAACGAGGATGGTGATGATGCTGCTATCAAGAACACATAGAAGAGGAACATGCAGGATCGGATTCTCAACACTAAAGAATTGGCCCAAGGTGTTGAAGCTTCGCCCGAAGCCCTTGGTGACCAATTCAAAAGTGTTTAAGCGTCAGAATATGCTGCAACTGAACCTAACAGCTCCACGGAGTCGGATGTACCACAAATCAATCTTGTTGGTGTGACGAATCAAGGAGCTGATACTAGCAAAAGAAAATTCAAATACTCCTCGTCACACTCATTAAAGGATATCATCTCTGACCCTACATCTAGTGTTCAAACTCGTTCTAAACTTAAAGATCGTTGTGCTTTTCACGCGTTTGTTTCTCTTATAGAACCAAAGAAGGTAGATGAGGCCCTTCAAGAGCTAGACTGGATCATTGCCATGCAAAGTGAGCTTAACAAATTTGAAAGGAACAAAGTCTGGACCTTGAAGCCTAGGCCAAAGCATCAATCAGTCATTGGCACACGTTGGGTATTTCGGAACAAGCTAGATGAGAATGGTAAGATTGTGAGGAACAAAGCAAGGTTTGTTGCTCAAGGCTACAATCAAGAGGAAGGTATTGACTATGAGGAGACTTTTGCTCCCTTAGCCAAGCTTGAAGCCATTCGCATTTCATTAGCATTTGCATATTTTATGAGCATAAAGTTATATCAAATGGATGTCAAGTGTGCTTTTCTTAATGGTTTATTAGAGGAAAAAGTCTATGTGGCTCAACCCCCATGTTTTGAAAGTTTTGAATTTCCCAATCATGTTTATAAACTAGATAAAGCACTATATAGTTTGAAACAAGCCCCAAGAGCTTGGTACGAGCGCTTGTCAAAATATCTTTTAGAAAATGATTTTAAAAGGGGGTTGATCGACAAGACTCTTTTTATCAAAACCAAAGGAAAGGATATTTTGGTTATTCAAATATATGTCGATGATATATTGTTTGGTGCTACTAACACATCTTTGTGCAAAGAATTTTCTGACATCATTTACAGTGAATTTGAGATGAGCTTGATAGGAGAACTCAACTTCTTCTTGGGGTTACAAGTTCATCAATCTAAGAAAGGGATCTTTTTCAACCAAAGCAAGTACACTAAGATCTCTTGAAAAAGTTCAAGATGGATCAATCCAAAGCACCCAAAACACCCATGAGTTCAATCTTGTCTCTAGATCAAGACAAAACCGGAAAGAGTGTCAATCAAAAGGAGTATCGAGGGATGATTAGATCTTTATTATATCTTACGGCTAGTAGACCTGACATCATGTTTAGTGTTTGCATGTGTGCTAGGTTTCAAGTTGACCCTAAGAATCTGACCTCGTGGCTATGAAGAGGATCTTTCGATATCTCAATGGCACTAAGGAGTTTCGCTTATGGTACCCAAAGCATAGAGATTTTACATTAATTGGGTATTTTGATGCAGATTATGCTGGCTATAAGGTGGATAGGAAGAGCACGTCAGGATGTTACCAATTCTTAGGAGCATCCTTGATTAGTTGGCACTCAAAGAAACAAAACTCAGTTGCTCTATCCACTGTCGAAGCCGAATACATAGCAGCTGGAGTATGTTGCTCCCAAACCCTTTGGATAGCTCAACAAATGAGAGATATTGGCAACAACCTCAAATGCATTCCCATTAAGTGTGACAATACAAGTGACATCTCCATTACAAAGAATCTTGTTCAGCATTCAAGGACGAAACATATTAATGTAAGGCATCATTTCATTAGAGACCACGTCGAAAAAGGTGATGTGTCCATATCCTTTACTTCAACTGATTATCAATGGGCTGACATTTTTACTAAGCCTTTGGCAGAGGACAGGTTCACCTTCATTAGACATGAGATCAGAATGCTTAACAGGGATGCACTTTCGTAGGGGGAGCTTTCCCTTTATGAAAGATAAATTCTACTCAGTGTCAAGACCTTTGAGAGTTATGTCAAAGTCTGTGAACTGAATGGTAGAGCACATATAACGGATCATATATTGGTTAATATCTTTTTAAATATATGATCAAATATAGTTTTAATGGATTTTAACCTTATTTATATGTTACCTATTTTATTTTCGGGAAAATCTTTTTATGGAATATTATCCGATTATATTTTATTTGTGGAAATTATTTTAATATCAGATAAATATTTTCTTGCCTTTAAGATTTGAAAGGATCTTTTTGAATTTTGAAATTGTTTTGGTAAGTCTGATTTTGGTGACTATTTCCACGCTCCTCCCTTTGTTGAAAGACAAAAAAGGGGAGATAGCTTGATGATTTAGACTTTGAAACTGTTGTGAACCAAGGGTCTTGGAAGACCTTGTTTTGTTTTACTTTTTTGGATGTTTCTTTTTGGCTTTAAAAACTCATGATCCAACATTTGTCTAACCCATACAGGTACTTAGTCCGATTTTGCCTTATAATATATCTGTTTGACTAAGTTAAAGGGATGCACAGGTTTTGTCTTTCATCAAGGGGGAGATTGATAACTCCACTCCCTTGATGAAAATCGGAAATGGTTTCAAAGGCTTTGGCACTTGGCTTGTGTCAAAGGTCTTGAAGCTACAGCTGTGTTGATGGAACACAAAACATGTACTTTATGTTTATTATGTCTGAATGTTATTATATGTCATTAATATATATTTCCAGATATTATTTATATGCTAACCATGCAGCATGAATTTCGAAAAAGATCTCATTCCTTGAGCTAAATCACGTGAAGAAACAAATCAGAGATTATGGCTTCAGAGTTTCCCAGAATAGAAGATTGTGAAGATTGTCATGATCTATTCTAGTATAAAAGGAGATGAAGAAGAGAAAGAGGACTGACGGACACTTACGAATATCATTTCATAATCAGCCCTCAAGTTTACGATCTCTCTTCAGCGTGTTCTCTCTGCTTGTTCTTAAGAGTCTTATATTTTGTTTCAAAGCATTTGAGAGTTACACAGTGAGCTTATAGGATATATTTCGAGAGAGTGTTATACTCGAGAGTTTGTAACTCAGGAAGTGGACACTAGGCGATTGATTCACGAAGTGTAAGAGGATTGTACTAGATAGCTGAGAGAGGTGGGGCTCTTCTATATTTGTCTAGGACTCCAAGGGAACGTGAGTTGACTAGATTGCAATTATATAGGAGAGAGGCTTCTCGGTGAGCTAATAGGATCCTAAGTCTTGTGAATCAATAAAGCCGGTTGAATCCAAGGGTTATGGAAGAACCTTAGGTGGGGACGTAGGCCAAGTTCGTGTCGAACCTCGTTAACAATTCGTTGCGTCCTTTACTTATCGCTTTACCATAATTCCGCACTTGTTTTGAACTGTATAACTTTGTTGTGATTCAGCTTTTCCAGAAGAAAGAATTACGTCTAATCTCAAAGGGTTTTGCAAGAGCTCCAAAAGTCTTGAGATTATCTGCGAAAATACGGCATACTCTATTCAACCCCCCTTCCAGAGTATCTTTATATTACTTTGTTATACATTAATTAACCTTCAAGTACCTTTGGCCTAAGGACTTTGTGATTCATTCGGATCATGAAGCTCTGAGTACCTCAAGGGTCAGTCTATCCTCAGTCGGCGCCTTGCTCGATGGTTGGGTGTTCTTGGAGACCTTTTCATATGTGGTTCACCATAATAAGGGAAAGGATAACGTGGTAGTTGACGCGCTATCAAGCAGGTATGTCCTCTTGAACCGTATGGATGCACATGTATTGGGATTTGCTTTGTTAAAGGAACCGTATGCTTATGATGGTTTCTTTAAGTCTATTTATGCTCAATGTATGTCCAAAGGTGAAGTTGATTAGTATTTTCTTGATAATGGTTATTTGTTTAAGATGGACAAATTTTCTATCCCATCTTTCTCTATTAGAAGACTTTTAACTCAAGAAGTACAGGAATCTAGGGGACATGAAGGATTTGAAAAGACTTTAGCCGGATTAAATAAACATTACTTTTGCCCTAAAATGTGTACTTATGTGCTGAGATTTGTCAAAAGTTGTATTACATGTGCAAAAGCTAAGTCTAAATTGAATGCAAATGGTCTATATCAACCACTGCCTATTTCGAATGCCCCTTGGGAAGATGTGTCTATGGATTTCATTGTTTTCTTGCCTAGAACTTCTAAGGGTCATGATTCCATTTTTGTGGTAGTGGATCGATTTTCCAAAGTGGCTCATTTTATACCATGTCACAAAAATGATGATGTTATTCATATTGCTATGCTTTTCTTTAAAGATGTTGTACGCTTGCATGGATTTCCATTATCTATTGTGTCTGATCGCGATTCTAAATTTTTGAGTTGCTTTTGGAAAACTTTATGGTCTAAATTGGGTACAAAGCTATTATTTTCTACATCTTGTCACCCTCAAACTGATGGCCAAACTGAGGTTACAAATAGAATTCTTGGGGCTCTCCTAAGAGTCATGCTGCGAACTAACCTCTGGAGGTAGGAAGAATGCCTACCATTTGTTGAGTTTGCTTATAACAGGTCTAGGCACTCAGCAACCAAGAAGACTCCTTTTGAGGTGGTTGTAAAGGCTCGGATTTTCAAACCCTAATTTTGTCGGAAAAAGGGAATTAAAAATGAATTTAAATCGGACTTAAAACTCGTGTAGCGGATTCCGACCAGAAGGTAAAATTCGACAAACAATTTCCGTCCTTTGACCTCGAAAATTCAAAATAATTGTCAAATGGCGATATCCTTGTCTATTTTAAAAATCTAACCGATCGAGAAAACGAGAGTCAGAAAAACTAACATTCGAGAACTAATTTTAGGATTCAAAATTCGCATATTCGGTATTTATTCTCGGGTATTGGTTTAACCAATTTCACACTTTACCCTCCCACTCCCTCCTACCTTACCCTGCAGCTCGAGACCATCCCTCCCTCACCTAATCTTTCATGTCATAAACCTCCCCATTCTCTCCATTCGTTTCAACCCCCACGCCATTCCTCCTCTGTATCTCACCTTCTCCATCACCCTCCCTGCATTCACCATTTCGTCGCCACCATCCCTAGAGCCTTCACCACCGTCACTGATCGCCACCACCAATAATCCCTCTTCCTCCTCCGACCTTCCTCGATACCTCCAGCAGCAGCGGCGCCACCCCTTTAACCATCCTTTATTCTTCTTAGGGTGACCCCAAGGTTCCTCCCCCTCCGACGTAGTGAATCGAGCCTCCGATAAGCTCCGACGAAGCTCCGAAGTCGCGAACTCCCTCGTTGAGTTTCCACTTTTCCTCCCTCTATTCCCATTCGATTTCAGTCTTGGGTCGGATTGTGGGCAAGTGTAGGTATTGTGAGTTGAGTGTGGGGAGTCGGGTGGGCTCGAGACCTCCGGCGAGAGCTCCGACGACCTCAAAATTGGCGGTGGGCTAGGGGAGGCTCAACAGCGAGGCGAGTGCCGGTGAGCAGAGGCGAGAGCAGCTGGACGAGGGAGGCTGAGCAGGCGAGCCAGCGGGCGCGGGAACGAGAGCTGACCAGCGACGTCGAGCATCCAGCGAGTGAGGAGCCGGCGAGAGCATGTTGAGCGCGAGCAGGCACAGGCGCCATGCGGGATTCTTCTTTCAAATTCAGGAGGAGAGAGATGCTGATGTGGCTTCGTGGGCCCATCTCCTTAAATTGTGTATTTGTTATTTGTTAAACCGGGTTGGGTTATTTAAGCAGGTTCGGTTCGATTGAAATGGGTTTGGTTCGGTTTGGGTTTATCCGTTTACCTATTTAAGTATTTAATAGTATTTAAAATAAAATATAATATTATTGGGGATTTAAAATATATTATTTGGACTTATAGATTTTAAAAGTAATTTGAAACAGAATTTTAATAAGGATCAGAAAGTAATTTACTAAATAAATTGAAAAAAGGAATTTTGCGAGTATTTTCAATGGTCGGAATTCTTAACTGGTTGATTCGGATTTCAAAACAGTTTTGGAACTAATTTCGGAATTATACTTGTTCGATGACTAACTAGCATGATAATATGATCGTTTGACTAACGTCATGATATGTGTGACTAATAGCATGAATTGTGGTGTATATCCTTGTGGAAAGTATGAATATGAAATAGTAATATGTGAATTTGGCTAAGAATGATATAGAGGTTATCTTAAGCTGATGAGATGGCGGATTATATATGTTGAACGGTATGAAATGAGAGATAGTTGATCGATGAACTGAAAGTATGGTCGATGCGAGCTTGTTAATTAGCTGTTTGTATGAATGTGTGATATATGTTTCATATGTGACTTGTGTGCCTAGCGTAAATTAGACTTAGACTGATGATGTTATTTATGAGATTACTAGGTGATCTCTGATCTGTTGGATTGCTTGCAATTGCTGATTATTGTTTGGATTCTGCGCTTCTTCAGGTAAGTCCTCCGGGGCTTACTCAATAACCAGTACCTCCTGCCTTATGTGTCATATAGTATGTAGGTGTTGCATATGCATAAAAGCATGTCATGTAGTATCATGCTTAGGAATTGCACTTACGAATGAGCACCCTTATTCTGTTTGCGTTTGAATACAGAACGGTCGTTATCTATAAGTCCTAGAATCCTTGCTAGGGTTATAGGACAACCCAGCTCCATCGGGTTTCGTCCTGAGTCATTCGAGTCGTTGGAACACCTTTACTATTATCAGCATTATTATTTTCTTTTCGCAAGATCCACGATATGATGATGAGATACGATATGATGATGAGATACAATATTATGATGAGACTTGAGATGCTATCGAATCGAACTGGCCAGTCTCCACCCTACCTGGAAGGGGGGTGGTGGTAGAAGAGGGATATACTACTTGGTATTCTTTATTAAGGCCTTACTTAATATTCTGCACATATGAATTAGGAACATGATAGTGTGGTTAATATTCCAGTACTGCATGAAGGCATTCTTTACTTTAGGTATAGGCGTATTATATGTCCTCAGCGCAGTCAGAGGACCCGTGGGCGGACTCTTGGCCTGACTTAGTGATATAGTTTCAGGTACCCGATACACTACATGATTTTGTGCTGTTATGACGGGGTCTATTCATATGGCGGAGAGTGAGTGTTTGAAACCTGACTTCACCAGATTCACGCTTTTGGGATTTCTCCCTAGTTATACTCTGTTTTGAACAGGCTCTGTCGTGGCACTGGTTGTATAATTTTCTTAATTTATGCCCTTTGCATGATAAAAGATTTCTTGCGTTGTAGACTTAGGATAGGTACAGGGGTTTACCCCGGCGTCTCCAAAGGACCTTTCGGATTTGGGTCTGAAATCCCGCCTTAAACTACAAATCTTCGTGTTTCAAACCTTCAACCTGTACTCGGAGTGCAAGATCCTAATGGGGGGTTTTATCCCTCGAAACGTAACTCGGGAATCATAATCCTGGGCCGTTACAGTGGTCTATGGCCGACATCTACTTACACCTGTGGATATGATGCCTCGTCCCCTTAAGGAGAAAAAGAGCATGGATACAGCTAAGCAAGTGGACTTCATCAAGCGCTTGTATGAGCGAACCAAGGCACAACTGGAAAGGAAAAGCGCGCAATACAAGGCAGCGAAGGACAAGCATCGCAATGAAGTGCAGTTCAACGTTGGTGATCTTGTATGGCTGCATCTCAGGAAGGAAAGGTTTCCGCAACAACGGAAATCTAAGTTGGATCCTAGGGGAGATGGACCATTTCGAGTGGTTCAGAAGATGGGTCCTAATGCTTACAAGTTGGATCTCTCTGCTGACAAGTACAATGTTCATTCTACCTTCAACGTCGTCGATCTCTCTTTGTCCGTGCCTGACGATGACTCTTACGACGATTTGAGGACAAATCGAACTCAAGTGGAGGAGAATGATGCAGTGCAAACGTCGATGACTCCTGGTGATATTGAGGACAACATTAAGGTACCATTCGATGGTCCTATCACTCGTGCAAGGGCCAAGAAGATTCAAGACGCAACTAAAGCACTTCTTGTCCGTTACCAAGGAATAATGGAACAAGGGTTCAGGCCACCCTAGATCACTTTGCTCAAGACTACACCACCAGCATAGAAGTTGTGCTTGCGTCCACAAACGGAGCTCATGAAGATTCGTCAACATCCCCCATGACAACACATCACTCGGCACACATGTGACACTCGGCCTACACACATATCGAGTGGAGCATGGGCTATGTCGAGTGAGACCATGGGATTGTCGAGTCCCCTTGTGATGGGCTGATTTTATTAATTAATTATGTTCCATTATTTTATGCAATGTAGGATTAATAAAGTGAAATTCATTATATCTACTCCAAGTATAATTCTTGTCCGCTAAATTTTATCTTTCTAGGTTTACTTATCTTTAGGTATTTAATTCTATCTTTTATCAAACCAAAACTCTATCTTGCATGATATAATTGATTATGCAATTTCTATTTAAACATTGTATTTCCCTTCAATTAAAATCAGATTGAATATAGAATTGAGGAAACCTTTTGGCTAAAAGGTTCCTCGATTATCAATCCCAAAAGCTTAAAGTTCTTACATGTTCTTGGTTACAATCGATTCTTACACAATTCAAACACAAACCCTTGCAATCGGCAAACCAAACCCAAACCCTAATCGCTGAAACCGTCGCCACAAGGAAGAAGGAACGCAGACGCTTGGACTCGGCACCCGTCCCGCACTTCTCGGTGCCTAGGAGCTCCCGCACTCACCAACGCTCTCGCTCTCGACCTCGGACTCCTTGCACGCTCGGCTCCGCGCGCTAAGGTGCCTTCGCTCCCGCTCCCGTCATCGCTCCCAGCGAGCGCTACACGGCTCCCGCGCATGCGGCATCAGCTCCGGACACTTGCGCGCACACGGCTCCGCGCGCTCCCTTGCCCTCGCTCGCGCTGATCTCACTTCTCTCTTTCTTTCCGTCGCTATTTGATATTCTGGAAATTATTCCAAGTCTTAGTTCGTCGCTATATCAGTTTAATTAATTAGTTGATTAATTTGTTCAAATCCAGAGATATCGAAGAACATTGCAAGATCGGGCAAATATACGGCGTGGTTCTTGATCTCGGCCCACAGGCGAAGAATCAGGGATTCCAAACGTATCATACACTCAGTGACATTGTGTTAAAAGAGATTTGTAACCTCTTTTCCCTTTAGGTTCTGACCTTGGTGGCTGGTGTCCTTGTTGAGGCTAATCGTTGCTACAATTCTCTTCTGTCTCTTTTGCTTTGGTTTTGATTTGGTTGTAACTTCCTTTCATTATCAATGCATTAGTTTTTGTTTATGTTTCTGGTATTTTGAACCGATTCTCTTCACATTCCATTTTGGGGGAGAAGCTTAAGAGATTGCATCGCCCAGGGACGGAGAAAGAAAGTTTTGAGCGGGGGTCACCATAGTAGTCGACAATAAGATCGAGAAAAAAATCGTAAAACATAACGTGTTTGATAGTAGAAACTAGTGTCAACCTATGGTTTCAAAATTACTACAAATATATAAAACAAAAATAAGAATAAAAAATGAAAAATAAAGATATAAAACGCAATAAATAAGCATTGCATTATTAAAATGTAATAATGTATAACTAGATATAAAAAATTTAAACTTGCGGAATTTATTACCATATTCTCAAAATAAGTAATATAACCTATGGTTTCAAAGTAAAATATTAAAGTATTATAGTATATTGAAATAAAACTAAAGTGATTAATATTGCTGTAATTGTCAAACATTCATAACTTTTTACTAAGATGTCGGATTAGGGCGTATTATATATCAAAACGAAGCTATTGACGAGGAGAATACACCAAGGTAATTTGTCGGATGAGGGGGTGATACGTTTGGGATACCCGATCCTTCGCCTTTGGGCTCAAGATCAAGAACCACGTCGTACATTTGCCCGATCTTGTAATGCTCTTCCAATATCTCCTGATTAACAAAATTAACTAAACTAATTAAGAAACTAATCCCATAAAAAAACTATCTCACTCTTGTGATCAATGTTACTCGGCACAACATCCATCACCATCCTGTTCGTTTACAAGCATAATAGAAACCAAACACATCCTAAACCCTAGCAAGAATCGTCGCAACAAGGGAAGAAGAAGACCGACGCTTTGGTCCTTGGCAACGGCTCCCTAGGCTTCGGCACCTGGCGCCCAGGAGCGCCCTCGCTCTCGTGCTCGCTCACGTCTGGCTTCGCTCGCTCCCAGCGAGCATCATCGGGCACCCGCGCGCGCGCTCGACATCCCCCGACACCCTCGTGCTCACTTTCGTTGTCGCTCCCTGCGAGCGCCCTGGCCTCCTTGATCTCGCCCTTGTCTTCGACTACTCCCGCTTGCGTCTCAGCGCCCTGAGGAGCCAAGCTCCTGCGCTCCCGCCTTCACCTCCAGCGAACCTAGATCCTGTCCTCGCGAGCTCTCGCTCCCTCGTTCCCTTCTCTTCGTGATTTCGTCTCTATTATTCTATTTACATTGCCTAAGTTTAAATCCGTCTCTTTAATTAGTTTCTTAATTAGTTTAGTTAATTTTGTTAATCAGGAGATATTGGAAGAGCATTGCAAGATCGGGCAAATATACGACATGGTTCTTGATCTTGAGCCCACGGGCTAAGGATCGGGTATCCCAAACATATCAGAGGGGTCACATGACCCCCTAAGACCCCAAGCTCCGCTTCTGGCATCGCCAACGCTGCAACGAAGGTGCATTGCTATCCCAAATAGAGGCCTAAGTTGGCATTGATTTGATGAACTGTTGAGAGAATGAAAGATGTGAAGTGACCCAAAGTGTCCCACATCGATAATATGAACAAAGAAACCTTAGTATATAAGCTAGTGGGTTACTCCTCCTATTACCAATTTGTTTTAGGATGGAACCCCGCTAGACTTATGTGCTAGGCTATTAGCGCAAGGGCGCACGTGTGCACATGACCCCTGATCCCGAGTCCCAACAGACTTTAGTATGAACGAATTGAAGGAATATGAATATGGGATGATTAAGGATTAGGCCAAAATGCATAAAACAACCATTTAATCACCATTGTTTTCAATTAACCACCCCTAGTTCAAAAAATTTCACTTAACCACCCCTTATAACAAACTGTTTGTAAGTAACCACCCATCCTCCTATTTTTCTTTAAATTAAACTTCTATTAAATTCAACTTGAAAATAAAAGACGAAAATGCCCCCAAATTTGATTTTATAGTTTTTATTTATTATTTCTCCTTCGTCCTCAGGGTCGGGGGGAGGGGGTTTCAATTCACCATCCAGTCCATGGATCCTCCTAAAATATGATGATCATCTCGGGCAAGGCCTTTCGGAAAGATCATCCTAGTCTAAGTAAGCGAACAACCCAAATACTGTATTCTTCTTCACTCCTCGATTTTTTACCGGAATTATCTTACTAAGAAAGCTTTCGTGTGCCAACAGTCGTGTTCCTCTTTCAAATATGAATCTATCTGATTCAGAAAGGAAGAACTTGCATCAGTATCTCAATTTCAATTCAAGCATGGGTTTGATTCACACTCCATATTTTGATAAATATTTACCGCCCGAAACGAGTCAAAAATTGCGTCTTTGGTGAAATTGGTATACAAAATTACCATTAATGTATACAAGTTGTAGGTAGAATTTGGAGAAGTAATTCTACCTACAATTTTCCATTTTATTGGAATGAAGCGATCCTTGTAACTTCTTCTCGTCCTATTAAGTTTCCTATCAATGCCCATGTCCCGACCTAATATAGTTACTAGTCCAATCAGTCCTAGAAACCCTTATCAATCGAACAGTCCCTAAAGAAGGATTTAACCCAATTGATAGCTTTAAGTTCAGAGATTAGCCAAGGTATTTGCAGTCCCTAAAGAAGGATTTAACAACACATTTAACTTCCTACTTATTCAATTAGTTCAATCAGCCCTAAAGGAACAAGTTTGCCACTTAGGTTAAGGTTCACAATCAGGAATCTACAAAACCTTAGTAATTGAATTGATTCTAACTAGTTGCGCGGGCTAGATAGAATAAAACAAAAGACAATCAAGCACAAGGAAGTCGAAGCATTCAAATATAGGAAATAAGAACGAGAATTAGAAACTCACAATCAATCCAAATAAAGCTTCAAATTGCAGGCAGAATCGATGAGTTTAGTTCCTCATGGATGACATTGCTCAAATTCTCTAAAGTGTCTAATGAAAAGAATAGAATAGAAGTGCTTCAAAAATAACTAAAAAGTGGCCTTTTGTATCATCCAAAGTCGGCCATCAAAAAAAACCATAAAAAGCATCTAGGGTTTTTTAATTAAAACGACATGTCAAACGCTGTCGGCAGATGCGGCGGCCGCCGCATGTATGCTGCGGCCGCAGCATAGTGTTGATTTTGCATCAACCCTGGCGGCGGCTGCCGCATTACTGTTTGCGGGATTACTTGTCTTTTCTCCGAGATTAGCTTCTTGAGGTGATTTGCTCCTTTTATTCCTTGCTTCTCTCCAATGTCTTTTATACTCCTCTTCAAGGTATTGCATCTCCCACATGTGTTCCGATTCGATCTGCAAGATAACCACAAATTTGCGCAGAATCCGAACTCTTCTAGAATAATCATAAGATGCAATTTAGTAACAAAGAACGAAAGAAATGCAACCTATCTAAGCTAAAAATGCCTATAATCCCTATCTAATATATGCATTACCAAATTCCCCCACACTTAACCTTTGCTTGTCCTCAAGCAATGATAGAATGAACATGAATCAATGTATCCCACAGGAAATCCCTTCAAGTTTCAATCCTTATCAAAAAGCAACATTATAGCAGGTGAACACATAAACCAAGCAAACAAACGTCATAGCATGTATTTTAGTGATCCAAGCTTAGAAGTAGACATTATCCAACCTCACCAGAAATGTGTTTTCCACTCATGTGTTTGGGCTTTAAGATACAACTCTCAACTCAAACCAATCAAGCACTAAGCTCATAGACATTGACCACCATATCACCAATTCTCTACCGAAATGTCATAACTTGCGGGACACAATAAAGAAAATAAAATGCAAATTTTTTTTTTCTTCTTTTGTTTTCTTTTCTCTCTCTCTTTTTTTTCTTTTTCTTGTCTTGGTGCTTTCCTTACGCGAAGCGCAAACATGGGTGTCATGAATGGCTCCGGTCTATCAACACCTCAACCTAATAATATGAAGTCCACTTGAAGACCTTTTGATGCAAGTTGCAAACATGGGTGTCATGAATGAACCTGGTTACTCAATGATCAAGCTTTCTTTCCTAGTGGATAGTTTTCAACACCTTTTTGCGCGAATCATACCCATGGGTGTCATGCATAGATCCGGTTACTAAGTGCATCAACCATTTCCACCTTATTCACTAAATATTCACCAATTTAGCAAAAGACTCAAAATATAACATAAACTCCGCAAGGAACAAACATGTGAGTCGGTCTTTAAAAATAGATATTGCAGTCAATGTCCAGAGGTAGCAACACTAGGCGAGTAATTCACACAATTGAGCAAAAGTATTCAAATAAGGTCAAATATTCTCACAGGGTCATGTTTTGAGGACTTCAATCATACTTTAGCTCAATCATACATGCTCAATTGTATTTGTTAGCTCATGTTCCACAAAAATCAAATAAAGACAATAATCAAAACATCCAGAACTCCATGGGATTTTTATAAATCATGCTTGAAATTTAAAATAGAGGACAAACTAAGCCAAATGGGTATTTGAATAACACATATGTATGCAATGCATGCTCTATTTTTGAATTTTCGATTTTTTTTTTTTTCAATTCCGAAAATGCAGAAAATTTAAATAAATAATAGACAAAAAATTAAACTTAACAGAAATGAAATAAACTAATTATTACAGAACTTAATATGTTGTGCAGAAATAAAACATGGTCCTAGAAAATGCAGAATTGACATAATATACATATAAATCTCCTCCCCCACACTTAAAATTTTCAGTGTCCTCACTGAAACAGTACAGACAACCAAAATAAACATAAAAATCAGGGTGAAGGAGGTAGTACTAACCACTCACTGAGGCGGCGACTGGTACGGTGGTATGTGAGGGTATTGCTGGCGGAAGTAGTAGGTCTGCTCTCTCCGCATCTCCTCCAAATGGTAGATCGTCTCACTGCGCATCGCTTCCACGTTGTAGTCCGTCTCTCGCACAGTGCGACCGATGTCGTTGAGGGTGAACTCAAAGGCATCCTGGCGTAAGGACATACGGTGGAACTCATTGCTCAAATGGTCCCACAAGGGGTCGTCCTCAGCAGAAGAGAAGCGAGGTCCCGCAGAAGATCCAGTAGCCTGTTGTGCATCCCCCATATGGTAATCTGTCTATGCAGGGGCATCATCCTCATACTCGTCCTCATCATCCTCATCATCCTCCTCCCCCACCACATTCTGAGCAAGTTGTATGTAGAGGGAATCGTTGGTAGGCCCATAAGGTAAGGCCATAGGCAGGGTCAGGCGGTGGGCTCCATTCTGCCCCGCCTTCCAAATGTAACCTGGCCCATCAGGTACCTCAATCAAATATGCCCTCCTCATCTGATCAATCGTATAAGTGTGCCCACCAGACATGGGTACACCGCACTGGTCAGGCTGCAGAATGTGGTGGGCTATCAGGCTGATCATTCCCCCCAAGCCAATTCTCCCCTTCCTCTTCTTTGTGCGGATCTTGAGGCAGTTGTCTATAAAAATCTCAACCCAGTCCGGTGTACCATGTGACTGGGGAGCCAGGCTCCATAGCCAAGACAGATCACCTGCAGGCACCTTGTTCACGTCGCCCTGACCGCTGAAAGACATGGCCAGGACCTTGTGAACCAGTCGTAAGCATGGATGGACAAATTTGTAGTTGTATTCGCCCTGATGTCCATCGAATCTGGTGCCAGTAGCTGCCTGCCAAAAGTCGTGGCGTTGTTGCTCTGAAGATAGGGACTGCCAATCTGGGGAGGGGGCCCGAGTAATCCCAAAGGCACGTCTCAGCTGGTCGTGTGTGCACGTATGCCTTTGGTCCAACAAGTTGAACCGAACCCTAGAGGCGTCCACACACTCAAAAGTAATCTTGAACTCCGCCGCCAGCTCTGGATATGTGGGGGCATTGCACTCTAAGAATCTCCCTAGCCCGCCATGAGTGAGCATACGACTGGTGACATCTAACATACCCAGTCTCTGAAGGGTGGAAACGTCAAAGAACTTCGTTTGTATGAACCGCTTGAGATCGAAGCTCTCAAAGGCCTTCTTCTGTTCCTTAGATACGTTCTTCAACCGACGCACCATTGTGATAAAATCTAGCATTCAATAACCAATTGTCAATACAACTCAAGCCAAACAACAAAAATACCCAAAACAAACACACTTCAAATAACTCATGAACCACAAATCAAAACTCCAACACAAATATCTTTCACTTAAACTTACCCAAAAAACCACATCTTTCAATCATCCACCGAAACTCAAAAAATACTTAACAAATATCAACAATTACACCCCAAATTTACTCAATTTACCTACTTTCAAATCAAAGGTCCAACTTCAAATCTCATAACCCCAAGAAAAACAGCCCTATATATATATATATATATATATATATATATATATATATATATATATATAAATCAGTCCCCTTAAAAAAAAAAAAAAAACATATCCCACACAATTTCAACCTTTAATCAATGAATAAGCAACTCAATATCAAATCTCAACCTAGTTCTCAATATAGCAAATTAAATCTGAAATTGAAAGAGAATAGGAGAGAATTCATACCAGGAGAGTTGTAAAAGAGGGATTGAAATTGAGAATATAGCAAATTAGGGGATCTTGGTGGTAGATCCGGCGGAAGGGCGTGCAGCAGCGGCGGCGGGCGCAGCAGCAGTGGCGGCGGGCGCAGCAGCAGCGGCGGCGGGCGCAGCACGCTTGGTGACACAGGTCCGGCGACGGCGGAAGGGCTTGGTGGTGCTTGTGTGGGGTTGCTGAGGGTCGGAACCGGCAAAGAGGGGTTGAATTAGGGGGGAAAGGAGAGAAAAAGAAAGAGCTTGGGGGTGGTTATGGTGATTTTTCAAAGGTTGAAGGAGAGGGTGGGGAATATGACAATGGAGGTTGGGTGTATTGTGAGTGGCGGCAGGTATGTTGAGAGGAAGGAGGGGGTTCTCAAAAGTAAGAAGGTTTAAGTGTAGGATCACCTGCGGCGGGCGCCGCATGAATGCCGTCCCTGGCGGCGGGCGCCGCATGGGTGTTGCGGCCGCCGCAAGCTTGCTGCGGCCGCCGCACACTGGTTTGGCCATTTTCGTCTTCAACAATCTCTATCTTCTCGTCCATTATCTCCTCATTGTCCTTTTGATTTGTGACAACCAGTTCCTTTCCACTCCTAAGTGTTACAGCACTGACATTCTCCTTTGTCGGATTCTCGATGGTCTGTGACGGAAGCTTTCCTGAACTATTTGCCTCCTTAGCACTCAAGATTTGAATGAGCTGACTCATTTGATTCTCAAGATTTGTCATCTGATCGGATTGCTGCTTCTCTAGATTTGACATCCGCTCTGACTGTTGTTTATCATTCCTCATGACCAATCGTGATAGTTTCTGTAGTGGATCCTCACTATCCTCATTTGATTGTTGCTGACTGATAATGCACATTTCTAATGGGCATTATAGGGTAGTTTAGTTGCATTTGCATTGTAGAATATGCATGTTTTAGTGTTAATTTAGATTAAACTCTTTTTGTGGAAAAGTTCGGAATCTACGCCATTTCGTTTAAATTATGCAGAATCGTAGATCCGACATGGTGGAAAGCAAGGGAAAGATGTTAAACATGCCCAAGTAAAGTCAAGAAATGAAGCTAAGAAGAGAAAGAAAGAACGAGGGAAGAACAATGAAGAATCAAGGTTCTGGGTACTAGTCGCTGTCAGCGAATGCTCCAGTCGCTGCCAGCGAGTGGAACCAAAAGCCTGGAGCCCAGCAAGCGACAAAGGCAAGCCAGCGAGGAAGCCAACGAGAAGAGAAAGCCAGCGAGAGAGGAAGCTGCCCAGCAAGCGACAAAGGCAAGCCAACACTGTTCGCTGCTAGCGACTGCTCTCGCTGCAGCGAGACGCTCGCTGCCGCGGAAAAGGTCGCTGCCAGCGAGAAGCACCACGACGACAACTCGCTCCAGCGGAAAGGAAGGACTCGGAGAGGCTTGAAAATTTCTAAGGCATGGAAAAGTCGCTGCCAACGAGTGTGCCAGCGAGATGGTAGCGAAAATCCAACAGTGGCTCAATCAAGGCTTTTCGCTGCTAGCGAAATTTCTCGCTGCCAGCGGAATCCAACGCTGAATTAAATTAGGAAAGTTCTATCTTTGATCTAGTTTGTTTAGGAAGTTTCTATCTTTTATCTACCTTTTATGGAAGACATTAGGCTTATAAATAGGCTGTTCTAGGGTTAGTTTAATTAAGTTTCAATTAATTTTCAAGTAGAGAAATCACCATTGAAGAGAAAAAAGCTTAGGTAAGCCATGTTTGGCTAATTTTGTAGTTTTCGCCTACACTTTCGAGAGTTGGTTGGCATATATCTTAAACATTGATTTACCGTGTTTAATTGGTGTTATTTATATGCTCAAGTTCTTGGGACTATTTGCTATCTCTTTGTTAAATCTTGACCGTGTTAAGGTTGCATTGAGATGTAAGGGATTAATTGGACTCGTAGGACTTTTAATCTATATAAACCAAGACGGGAGGAATTCGTAGGAAAAGATAATAACTTGAAAAGGATTCGATGATCAATAAAACCAACCAAAGTCGAGAACTTGTAGGTGGAAATGCTTTTCTTCTATCCGTTATTTGCTTTTGTCAATATTATTTTCTTTTATTTTCATTCATAAAAATCGTTTCTTTTATATTAATAAATACACAATATTTAGAAATACTTGATTCTCTAGGGTTCGACCCCTTACTTGCATACTATACTAGTTTGTTTGTTTGGGAATAATTTTTGGCGAGGGAAATCAACGACTTTCCCTCCGTCACTGACCTCCATCTCGAGGTTCATATTGTTGTTGAGGCCTTGCCTGTTGCCCCCCTTGCTGATTGAAAGGAGCTTGGTAGTTCCCATAGCTTTGCTGATAGCCTCTGTTGTTATTGTTGTTGTTGAAATACCCAAGATTTCCATAATTGCCTTGCCTAGGCCTTTGTTGAGTGAAATTCCCAATGGCATTCAAATCAAAATTAGGATCTTGTAGAAGCGGGCACATGTCCATAGGATGAGTGTATTGACTGCAGAGACCACATGCCTTCAGTTGTTGAGGAGTTCTATCAATAACCAATTGTTTCATCATCTCCTTTACCTCTGCCATATCAGTCTGAAGTGCAGCCACATGAGCATCAACAGCGAGTACACCCCTAGCACGAGGGCTCTTATTGAACTGCCTGGAGCCCTCAGATAGCTCCTTAAACACATCCCAAGCTGCGGCAGGTGTCTTGTTCAGCATGTTTCCTCCACAAGCAGAATTCACTGTTTTGCGCTCTATATCAGTCAGCCCATTAAAGAGAAAGAGAACCAGATCCTTTTGAGAGTACCCATGGCATGGGCAGCTGGCGCAGAGTTTCTTGAAGCGCTCAAAGTACTCATGTATTGACTCCGTCGCGTACTGCTCAATGCTGCTGATTGACCTTTTCAAAGCATTGAGCTTTGTTGCAGGGAAGTACATCTCTAGGAAGACTCTCTTCATCTCAGTCCAAGTAGAAATAGAGTCAGGTGGTAGATAGAAAAACCATTCATTTGCCTCATCCTTCAAAGAGAAAGGAAAAGCTCTCAGCTTGATTTGCTCTTCAGTTACGTTCTCTGGTTTCATCCCAACAACCACCCTATGGAATTCAGACAGATGCTTGTGGGGGTCCTCTCCACTCAACCCATGGAATTTGGGTAGAAGATGAACTACCCCAGACTTCAGCTCAAAGTTAACTCCTTCTGCAAGCGCAGGAAATTGGATTGCCAAGGGTTGATGTGCCAGATCAGGAGCAGAAAGCTCCTTAAGAGTGCGGTTCGCGTCGTTAGCCATCTCTGTTGTAGGTTCTTCTTGATCAAAAGGGAGTTCGCGAAAGCAATCACGAGCTTCTCGCCTTAGAGCGGCAAGGGTCTTTTCAATCTCTGAATCTAATGGCAACAATAAAGAATTAGTAGCACGGGTATGGACCATATAAGACGATCCACACCAAAATTAACACTAAAAACACACAAGAATTAAATAAAAATTCCCCGGCAACGGCGCCAAATTTGACGGAGGTAAAACCTATCGTTGATCCGCCAAAGAAAACTCAAACCTATAGCAAGTATAGCAATAAGCAAGAGGTCGATCCACAGGGAAATTTATAACTTAATTATGCTTCAAGTGTCAATCAAAGTAACCAGTTTGGGGGGGTTTTGTGTGTGAAAGATTCGCCTTTTATCAAAGCGAAGTGAATAAAGCAAAGTAAAGGAATTGGTTTTAGACAATTTGGAGAAGTAATTCTACCTACAATTTTCCACTTTATTGGACTGAAGCGATCCTTGTAACTTCTTCTCGTCCTATTAAGTTTCCTATGAATGCCCTTGTCCCGACCTAATATAGTTACTAGTCCAATCAGTCCTAGAAACCCTTATTAATCGAACAGTCCCTAAAGAAGGATTTAACCCAATTGATAGCTTTAAGTTCAGAGATTAGCCAAGGTATTTGCAGTCCCTAAAGAAGGATTTAACAACACATTTAACTTCCTACTTATTCAATTAGTTCAATCAGCCCTAAAGGAACAAGTTTGCCACTTAGGTTAAGGTTCACAATCAGGAATCTACAAAACCTTAGCAATTGAATTGATTCTAACTAGTTGCGCGGGCTAGATAGAATAAAACAATAGACAATCAAGCACAAGGAAGTCGAAGCATTCAAATATAGGAAATAAGAACGAGAATTAGAAACTCACAATCAATCCAAATAAAGCTTCAAATTGCAGGCAGAATCGATGAGTTTAGTTCCTCATCGATGACATTGCTCAAATTCTCTAAAGTGTCTAATGAAAAGAATAGAATAGAAGTGCTTCAAAAATAACTAAAAAGTGGCCTTTTGTATCATCCAAAGTCGGCCATCAACAAAAACCATAAAAAGCATCTAGGGTTTTTTAATTAAAATGACGCGTCAAACGCTGTCGGCAGATGCGGCGGTCGCCGCATGTATGCTGCGGCCGCAGCATAGTGTTAATTTTGCATCGACCCTGGCGGCGGCCGCCGCACCCCATGCTGCGGCCGCCGCATTACTGTTTCCGGGATTACTTGTCTTTTCTCCGAGATTAGCTTCTTGAGGTGATTTGCTCCTTTTATTCCTTGCTTCTCTCCAATGTCTTTTATACTCCTCTTCAAGGTATGGCATCTCCCACATGTGTTCCGATTCGATCTGCAAGATAACCACAAATTTGCGCAGAATCCGAACTCTTCTAGAATAATCATAAGATGCAATTTAGTAACAAAGAACGAAAGAAATGCAACCTATCTAAGCTAAAAATGCCTATAATGCCTATCTAATATATGCATTATAAATTGTGGAAGTTTAAGAGAAAATGGGAGGATGGGTGGTTCTTTGCAAACAGTTTGTTATACGGGGTGAGGTCAGTGATTATTTTTTAATAAGGGGTGGTTAATTGAAAACAAAAGTAAATAAATGGTGGTTTTATGCATTTTGGCCTAAGGATTAATTAATTTATGGTGTAGGGTAGAGCTGGCAAAAACTGACCCGACCCGAAAACCCGACCCGACTCACCCGAACCCGAACCCGAGAACGACCCGACCCGACTCGAAACAGACCCGAACATAGATAAACCTGATCCGACCCATTCCCGACCTGACCCGACCCGACTTGAAATGGTTATTTAACATCAACATTTTAATGCTTGAATGTTAAATGGTTTTTTATTGAGGGAATATGGTGATTTAGACCCTTTTGCATATTTGATTAGGTAGTTAGCCTCTTTAATTATTTTTTTAGCCGGCTTAGACCTCATTAAATTTTTCTTTGCGTTCTAGACCCTTCCTGCTTTCTCCTTCACCCGAATCTCCTTCCCCGGTGATTCTCCAATTTGTTGTCCAATGTCTCCTCCCTCCCTCCCGGTGAGATTCTCCTCCTCAAAACAGATCTGAGTACACGATTGAAGGAGCGGATTGGCTACGGTTGAAGGAGGAGCGAGGTGCTCTATGATCACCGCCGATCTCGAAGCCCCTCCATCGCCGCTCGTAAGATAGGCACGACCTTCCTCTTCGCTCGTATGGAGAACGAACTGCCTCTTCGCGACTACGAGGGAGAGAACGACGCCGACAAAGGGAACCGACGAGGCGGAGACCTGGGGACGTTGACAACCGAGTAAGTTTTCTTCCCTTTTAACTTGTTGTCGGATTTAGGATTTTTTTTTTTCAAATTGGGGGTTTTGGGTTGGATTGCTTATGGATGCTATTCGAATTGGGGGTTTTGGGTTGGTTTGCAACTTGAAGACGGTATTAGGGTTTTGGAATCAATCTGGTCTGCAGTATAAGTAAATTGGATGTGATTTATAAATAGAAGTTACTTACGATTTGATTCGATGATGGGTGCCCACCAAGTGTTTGTGAAAATGTCTAGGCAAGGTTAGTGTAGTTTTGCCAGTAGTACAAGGCCAGATCCCATGCCCTCCATATCAGATCCTTAAGATGCCTCTCGACGTCTGTTTGTGCTAGCTGCTGCTTAGTTTGGAGGATTGTCCGTGTGGTGTATGGTGTTGGTGCTGGCAGCTGCTTCTTTTGGTGCGCCAGCCTATGTGTTTGCTCTCTTCCGTTGGTGTGCAAAAGCTGTCCTACTCTCTCCATTACTAATCAATCAACTAGCAAAGGCTCACAAGCCTCATTTTATGATATTCTTAGATCAATTAAGCCCTACAAGGCCATTGTAAAACCTTAGCTCATACTGTATTTTTTTCCAAACAAGATCTTGTACTCATCATTTGCCTCGGTATACTTCCTCATATCGACTTTGGACCACTGCAGTGCATGTATTGATTAGACATTTGGTCTACAAGGGCTGCTGGATTCGGTTGCAGTACAAAATAACCATCAACAACATGTCTTCACTACACAAAGGCTTTGTCATAATTATTAATTATTATCCACATTATCAATTTTCCAATCAACCTTTTTCTTGCCCTCGGCTCCAGAATGGCCTCTTACTGTCATGCTGCTTTGGCGTGGGAAATGACCTGATGCTGCTTGACACAATCAAGATGGGAGCTTCATGATAGATTATTGTTGGCGCCTTGTATTGATTATGAGATCATAGAAAAGAGATCGTTTGATATTACTTTTTATATAATTCTTAGATGGTTACATTGATGACACCTTGTATTGATTTCATTGATTCCATATTAAATTACTTACATTGATGCATTTTTTTAGTTGATGACATATTATAATAGGTGTTTTTACGTATAAAACCAATATTAATGTCGTGGTTTCAAAGACTTTGTATGTTTATATGTGCAATAAAGTGACAATATTTTGATTCCACGTTTTAAGGTCTTATGTCATCAATTATACAAAATTGTCACCATAAACAATTGTGATTAATGAAGCGTAATAACAAATGTCATCCATGAATAAAAATTTAATGAATATGTCACCACAAGTGATTGCATCAATGAAGTGTAATCACAAACGTGTCATCAGTGAATGAAAGTATAATCGATGAAAATAAATCGATATACAATTGATTAAATTAAAAACATGTGACATCAATCGATTTGATTAAAAAAATGGCATCAAATAATTACATTGCAAAAATGACATCAAAACACCATTTTGAAAAAGTTGTATCACATTAAAGGAAAAAATGTCATCAAAATACTACTTTGAAAAAATATCATCAAAAATATGGCCTCACGGTAAAAAAATATCATCAAAAAATTGACATAAAAAACAGTGGTATCAGTCGTTAACAGTAAAAAAAATGGCACCAATGGTCAACCTGACATTAGAGTAAACAAATAAAGTCATCAAGGTTTAAAAAAAATAGCATTAAAAAAGTGCCATCCAATCATTTCATTAGAAAAGTGGCATCAAAGTGAAAATAAAATATAATAAAATTTTGGCATCAAAACAGTAAAATATGACATCACTAAAAAAAACCAAATGGGTTGGTCAACAGTCAACGTTGACCGGTCAATGGTCAACCGGTTGACCATTGACCATTGTACTCTATTGGGAAGGGGTCTACATAAAACTAATTAAATTAGTTTGGAGTCTTAGCACCTAATTAAACGTTCAAAAAAGGTCATCTATCAAAATCACCCTTTTTTATTTTAACACAAGTTTATGATTATACTTTTAAGGAAAAATAACCAAAAATAATACCAACTATCCACGGTAAACCAAAAATAATACCAACTTTTAAAATTATAAATTTATATACAAACTATAACCAATTAAACCAAAAATGATACAATGACCAAAATTCACAAACAAAAAATTAATTTGGGCAGAAGTCATAATTAACAATAAATTTGGGTTACAAATTGAAAAATAAAACATCTGTTCATAGTCCCCTACATCTCCGCGATCTGTGCGTCTCCGACCTTTCATCTTCGTCTTCCCCATACCTTCCTTCTAGATTTACTGCCTCTGCCATCGTCGCTTTTGGTGTTAGACGATCTACATTAAGTATGCCTTCTTCCGCAGCTGCAAGACCCAATTCGCCGACATCGACGTCTCCGGGCGGGTGTGCACGATATTGACGTTGGCCGCAGGCGACGCCAAGGAGCCCCTCCGCTTCCCGTGCACTGCGCCGAGTACGTCGTGGCTAATTTCATTCACAACTTGGTCCTCCCCGCCAACAAATCCCAGATTTGCCCCTTCTGAAGGCCTGTAAAAGACCAGATCGTGGAGATGGCGCAGGCATTAAAGCTTCCGAATGTACGGGGAAGACGACGACGACACACAGATCTGGGAGAGCTTGGAGACGATGAATAGTTCCTTAGTATTTTTCAATTTTAACCCAAATTTATTATTTATTATGATTTCAGGAGGACGGGTGACGGGCCGACAGCAACTACTGCTGGCCGGAGGTGCCCAGACGAGCGACGCCGCAACGGGCTGACGGCTACTGGTGCGACACTGCGAGAGCCGAGACTCGAGAGCACACTGCACAACACACCTATCTGTTGCCCTTTTTTTTTTTTTATGAACTATTCCCAATTACTCTATTTCCCTCTCATTTGTTTAAAAAAATAATAATTCCCCTCCCTCATTGTAAAGACCGGGAAATTTTATAATACTAAATAATTAAAATAATGATTTATAATCATCTCGACTTCTAAGATTCAGGAGGTTTAGAATTTCCGTCCTCGAGCTATTGCTTTACTCTAAATCCTTCGAAACGAGTTCCTAAATTATTTAGTTGAAAATTTAAAATATGATTTATCCTTCCATATGCGAAAATGTAAAATAATATTTGGAGTTCTTTATTAAATTCGGAATTGGAAATTGAAAATATTTTGAGTTGGGTCGGATAAGGTCGAGGGAGCGAATTTCGAGATATTTAATTCTGGTATTCAAAATATCCGTCGAGGACAACTCATCTCTCATTTTTTTTTCTTGTCTTTCATTTCTCTCTCCCCCTCTCTCTCTCTCTCTATTTGTCCGAGGAAGCCGTTTGAGGGTTGATCCCTTTGCCTTGCAAATTAGCAACACACAGCTTGCAGATTTTTTTTGCTTGTGCCCTTTCACTTACAAAACCCACCTTCTCTTGGTCTCATTGATTTCCTAGTAGCCCAATAAAGTTGCCCTCCTCTATCTGTTTCCTACAGTTGCCAGAGGGACATTACTCCCATTTTTCTCCCCCGTTTCCATTTCTTGAATTCAACCACTGTTCAAGCCGTCATACATTCTCTTCCATTTCCTTGTTGTTCTTATTTCAATCAACCTCCACCACCACTCCTCCTGTCTATCATCGCCGCCAGGAGCCGCCGCCTCACCTTGCTCCTCCTGCATCTCCCACCGTTCATTCCCATTTGTGAGCAGCACAACCCCCCTTCCCCGTTGAAATCTGATTGCAAGCCACCTCCATTGCTTCTTCCTTCAGAGCAATAGCAGTTCGACGATCGTTCGAGTCACCCAGGAGCACCCCGGAGCCGCAAGCTCCTTCTCCTCTCTGTTTTGCCGGGAACAACCAAGGCTCCACCCCTTCTCGTCTCCGTCAAAGAAACCGGCCTCCGTTCCTTCCCAGTAGCAGTCGGAACACCCCGAGGCCGCCGACCACCCTTCCCCGCTCCTCCTCCCCTGGTTCCGCCTAGTAAAGGTCGGAATTGGGTTTTCCTTCGCTTCCAATCGATTACCCCTTAAAATCCCTTCTTTCTAATCTCTTATTTCGTCCTAGGATATCCCGGTGCTGATACTTCTCCTTCGAAGCTCGAGGAGCCTCCGACCAACATTTTCCGGCGAAATCAACCTCCGTCGATGAGCCTCCCTTTCCCCTTCTTTTCTTGTTGCGTTTATGTTCTTCTGTATGGGTGTGGTCGGAATCTCATGTCGGTCGGGTGGGAAAGCAATCTGGGTCGGAAAGGTGTCACCGGAGAGGGTCTGGGTTCTCCTTCTCTTCCGTTGTCCGGCGTCACTGTTCAGCACTCTGTTCTCCCATTCTTTTACTTTGAAGAAGATAAGTCCGGGCTTTGGGCCTATTGCTTCAGATCCGGGTTTTCTTTTTGGGCGAGTCTGGGTCCTTCAGTTCCGGGTTGTAACACTTGGGTTGTGGATCCGGGTTCAACTGTCCGAGTTCCTTCTTTTCCTTTTGACATATTTCCAGGTTGGGCCTGTTACTTTCGGATTACATCTTGGGCCTTTTGGGGTTTGTCCTCTTGAAATGTTAATTGAGAAATGTGCTTTATTATATGTTCATGTTATACGGTATAGCATTTAATTATGGTTATATTATTATTAATATATATTATTCTGAGTTTGGTGTTGATTAATATTTTCTGAAAAATTGTTATTTATTATAAAATTATCTTGAGAATGATGTTAATTGGAATATATATTTTGTGATGTGTAAATATGTGATTTTGGGAATTATGAGATGTTTTATTCCTATTGATATGTAAATATGGTTTGTGGAAATATAATTATTTTGGTTATTTAATCTCCGAATTTAATTATATAATAATTTTAATAATAAACATGCCGGGATCGTTTTAATAATATGATTTTGGGAATTTGTTAAGGATTTAAATGATAGATGTCAGAATTTGGCCAAGTATGATTTGAGAAATTATTTTGATTATGAGTTGACTTAATTTGGGATTTAAGAGTTTGGAAAATATGGTTGGTGCGATTTTATCAATGGGGTTGATTGGAAGTAAATGATGGTTGATGTTGATCGTATCGGACAGGTTTTGGAAAACGGTTTTACTATCGGTTGGTTTTGAATATGTTGAGAACTTGGGTTTCATGTGTATGAATGTTGGTCCGGTAGCTTATGGAAATGGCTTGATGATAGGTGTGTATTGCTTGTGGATTGCTTTGGACTTGCATTTGGGCCCTTATTTGTGTTATCTTGCTGTTCTGCATCTTCAGGTAAGTATCCTACGGGACTTACTTAGTAACCTGGACCTCCTACCTGATGTGTAATGTGATGTGTAGTTTTGTTGCATATAAAGCATGCCATGTAGTATCATGCTAGGATTGCATTGAACTGAGCATGTGGTTACTATGTGTGTTTGAAACAAAACGGTCGTTATCTGTTATATCCCTAGAGTCTTTGCTAGGGTCATAGGGTAACCCAGCCTCATTGGGTGCCCTGAGTCAATCGAGTCATATGAGCATGTTACTATATCCCAGCACCATCGGGCAAACTTGGTTAATGTATGTTGATGTTTATTCCGTTGTCCGTGCACCACCACGAGGGAATGGAAACCGAGAGCTGGTCAGTCTCTGCACTAACGGGAAGGGGTGCAGAGGTAGGAGAGGGATATGCCACTTGACATTGCCTTGGGCCCTTTACAGTTTTCTGCATATTATAACTGTTAAAGCATGCTTATATGATTTAATTATTGTATTGCATTAGGCATCCTTTATCCTAGGTATAAGCTTGTTATATGGCCTCAGCGCGGTCAGAGGACCCGTATGCGATTATCGGGCCTGGCTTCGTTGTTAGTGTCAGGTACCGCTCCTTTATTTATCCTTGCTTTTATGATGGGGAACCCTTTGCAAATCGAAGAACCTGGCTAACCGTCTAACCCGGTATAAAATGATAATCTTCTGCTTAAATTTTGGTTTTGACCCGGCTCTGCAGTGGCACCTTGTAAACTCTTCTGGTTTTCGTTATGCTTTCGTTTGAATTTGTTTCCGTTATCCCTTTTCCTACTGACCTTGAAAATGAGTTGAAACCTCGACTGTTGTGAGCCTAATTTGCCATGTTTCACACTTACTTTTATATCGATTTATGCATGCATTTCATACATTTGGGATAGAATAGTACGGAATCTATGTAGTTTACACTTATTTGCCTAATTATGGAGTCTACACTAGTTTCTATTTAATTTCGCAGAAATCGAGGCATTTTATAGCAATTCAGAGAAAGGACGGAAAGCTTCAAGTGAACTACAAAAAGTCCAAGCTCAAGGAGCAGCGAAACCAGGATAAATCGAGCAAAGGAAGAGAAAAGATCAACTCGACAAGTTTCGTCGATATCGACCACTTTGGTCGACATCGAGCAACCCAAGCCCAGTCGAAATCCAGCAAAGTCGAGCAGAGCACTCGAGGAGCCAAGCTTGGTCGACGTTGAGTAAACAACTCGATGCCGAGTAGAGTCGACGAGTCCGAAGGCTACTCGAGCTTGAGTGCAATCCGAGGAGTGGAGATTCTACTCGACGTCGAGGAAGTTGGTCGATGTCGAGGACATTCCAAAAGCAATCCGAATTCGAAATCGAGTTGAGTACGAGAAGATAGAGTTACTTGCAAGCCAAGGTTCGAGATATTCTATCAAAAGACATCAAGTTCTATCAAGAGAAGGAATATTTATCCACAATAGCTTTATTTCCTTTTAGATATAATTATTTTATTTACAAGTTTTATCTTAATTGTTTTAGATAGAAAGTTTAGATATAGATAGATATTTCTTTCCTAGATTAGCTAGGGAATGAACACTATAAATAAAGCCTTAGATGCTGAGTTTTATTCATGCAAATTTTACACACAATTAGTTACATATAGGTGGGAGAGAGAGGGGGTAGAAAGGCGAGAGCAGATTTGGCTTTGTTCGGTTGTAAGTTTTTGAGTTTATTTAATGCAATTTAGTTTCTTGAAATTATTGATGTGTTTATTCATGATGAAGGGCGAGTAGTCACCTAACTTCTAGGGTCGGGGTGAGCCTGATGGTAGCCATGTAAGGTAATGCGAAAAGGTACAATCTTTTGATGCGATTTCGTCTTCTATCCCTATGAGCATGATTCTCTTGCGAAAGTTGAAGGTGATCCTTGTTTGTGTTATTGAAGCAAAAGTGAACTTAATGCAACTTGGATTAATTATGTGAATAAGGGTTAGTAACAATTAGGGTTTATCTGAAAGCCTCTATTTTCCTATTTTTTAATAACGAAAGTTATTTGATGAAAAGCATGATCTTTTATGCCTTTATTTGTTATTTTACATTGTTATCGTTGTGGTTTTGATACTCTGATCTTGGAAGTCTTTAGTTTATTGATTTATTTCATTAGTTTCGTGTTCTGTCTTGCCAAAAGGTGAGATTTTTAGTTTATGCGTTAATCGAAATCGAGCACTGTTGGTCGACGTCGAGGAGCTTGGTCGACTCTTTGAGGTAAGAAAACACGAGTTTCAAGGACTTTTAAAAAGGATTTAAAGGGGCAAAATGAATTTAAGATGCCTAACCCAAATTGGACTAAGTAATGAACTTGACTTGTTATAAAAGAGGAAAACCGACCAAATGTGGAACGAGAGGGTAGAAAGGTGGTAATACCATCCCTATTGGATGTAGTCGGGAATGGGTAGGCAAAATATTAGCTTGTTCTTTATAGATGGGTCTGGAAGATTACAAGGAGATCATTATGATTTTCATTGATTGATTTTATGCTAAGTGCTTGTTGTGGATATAATTGGTATGCCCTGACTATGAAATGTGTACCAACTGATCTGTGCAAATGGGATAGCAGGAGTACCTTTATTTCTATATGGTCAAGCCCAACTTTTGTGAAACAGTCCCTTCCACTATGTTAAACCTTTGACGGTTCTATCGAGTCTTTCTCTTGGATGTCAGTGTCTTCCACGGGGAATAGGGTTGGTAAACACATTGTGTCGGAATCATGTATGGATATGAAGGTTGTCTGAGTGAGTATTGGAAGGTGGTTCTTGATGGCATTTTGAGTCAAAAGTACGGTGTCCTGAGGCTGTCTTTCTTGATTCTTATGATGATCAACCAGTGTTTTCTTACCTCAAAGAGTCATACCAAAGTCCCACGGGAAAGAGGGGTGATGAATCAGTTGGGAAAAGTCAATGGTTGCCCTTAGGGATCTCTTCCGGTTGTAATGGTGACTCTCTCTAAATTGTACAACATGATTTTGTAATTTCCCGCATGTACCTTGCAAATGATCATTAGTAAGAAGCTGCTCATGTTATGCCTTGCTTTCTGTCATGATTTTATTGTTTAAGCTCATGTCGTGGTTAGTTACATTGCTCAAGTCTCGTGCTGCGTCTTGCCTTCTATCATGAATGTATGTCGTTATAGCATGTTCATTTGGCCTATTGTCTGTATGATTGATTGAAAGCATGAACCATATAATATGAACCTACATGATCGTTATTTCTTCCTGGATTAGGTTCATGATAGTGTGATCAACTCCTCTTTGTATGAATGCTTGTAGATGAACTCATTAGCATGCTAGATGATAACGTGTCGATGCTTATTATTCCTTTTGTGACAAGAACCTATAGCATGCCTAGACCTGGGCAAACGCGGGCCGGCCCGCCCGCCCGCAAAATTTGACAGGCTTGGGTAGGGGGAAAAGCCCACGCGGGCCGCTAAGTCCGGCCCGCGCCCGCAGCGGATACGGGATTGGGTAAGCCAATCTACCCGTTACGGGCCGCTAGGCCCGTAACGAGTACCCGCAATCTTTTTAATATATATATATATTATTAAATATATCTATATATGTGTATTATTAATTTAAAAAAATAAAATAAAATATCTATACAAAATTATAAACCTACCGTATATTTTTTGGGTGGGCTACTGGTTCCTCAAAAAAATTAAGCGGGTATAGCAGCAAGTGTTGCATGAGTTGAAGGCCATGTTCGAAGGCTACTGGTTCCTCAGGATCTTTCTTTTTCCTATCTTATTTGCTTGGATTTGATTTGGATTTTAATTAGGTTGAATTTTGCAGCACCTTTCAAGTCTAAGGTTCAGTGGAATAAAATGGAGTCTGCTTACAAACCTACAGCAAAGTGTTGCATTTTTTTTAATTTTTTAACATGTACAACGTCAACAGTACATGTTAAAAAAGGCTACTGGTACCCGCGGGCTGCCCGTAACCGCAATAGTGGACGGGATCGGACAAGGTTTTCAACCCGTTAAGCGGGCTTAGCCCGGCCCGTGCCCGCGTCAACGGGACAAAATTTTGGCCGAAGCCCGTCCCAAGCCCGCGTTTGCCCAGGTCTAAGCATGCCCATCTGTTTTGTATTCATCAATCGGTTATTGTTGATAATGTTGCAAAGTAATATTGTTGTGCATTACTTGCGTTGAATGGAGAATATGTGGTATAATTGAGTCTTGAAGAATGCATGTTTATCCTAGCATGTGCTGATTTGAGCTCATACCCTCGCATCCTAACCATATTGCCCATTATTTAGACTTGTGTATATATCGTTAAACTTGCTCATGCTTCTATATCGTTGGAATGTGATTGAGTGATTTCTTACACATCGTCATGATTAGTTGCATGCATGTATCGTATGTTATGTAGAGCCTTTAGTATCATGTAGGATCCTTGGTTGTGACTCGTGTGAATTATATCTTGCCTGCATTATTGCTGATTCTCTCTCGAGCTAGGTTCCTGATAGTGTGGTTCTTCCCTCTCTCTATTATCGTAACATGTCTTACTCATGCAAGTTAATTGATATTGAATTCGATGAGCGATTTGCTTTCCGTGATGGTTAATCATAGCATGTTCACGTGTTGCCGCTCGGTAGTGTTTACTTATTGCTCTATGATATCTTCTCGTGCTAGCATACATGTATGACTTGGCACCTCGCATGATCACACACCACGCTATATCATGTCTTCACATACGAAGGACGCTTGAATGTTAGAATGAATGTAGTCGATTTATCTTGATTTTGTGCATGTTCGATATGTGTCAGTAGTGTCTTGTAGGCCTTATGATTCCCAATGTGACTCGCTAAATGATCATGTGTTGTACTTGTTCTATCATGTGATGACTATTGTACCATATATGTGCTCTATGATGGTTCATTCTTGGCATGATTATAATCTATCGCTCATGATGTCCTTCGTGTTACTTTTGATGATGCCTCATGATTCGTTAATATTATGTTTAAATCCTCTTAATGACTCTTGACTAAGGTTGTATCACATCACGTATCGCTAGTACCATGTAGGACCCATACTTTCTAAATGTATCTCGTCATATGATTACGTGCCATGCTTGACCTATTATATGATCATTGTGACAGATGAGATAGTTACTATGGTTCTCTTATACGTCCTCGTATGATGCATACACCAAGATCGTGCATTGTTCATTTATGTGATAATTGTGATGTCTATTTAATCCCGCATATCTTTCTTAAGTTGCTAGACATATCTACTTTCATGGGATAATAGACTACTATCTTGTCTCGCAAGCATCCGAGTAGCACTCGAATATGTATTTCTGGAATAATACGTATGTCGTGCTCCTCGTGATAGGTACATGTTAGTGTGGATTAAATGATTGATATACCCCATGATGAAATTGTGTCCACTTGTCACAATTGCAACCTAATAGACCTCCATGAGGGCGTTGTACTATTCTCGGGTCAGAGTCTTGTCTCTGGTATTGTCGTTTGTAGTTGTGGTCCGTGTTTTTCCCCGGAAGGAATTTGGGTTGTCTTTTCTTGCCACTACCCTATCTCTCCTAACTTGGACTCTTGCGCGGTACATTTGGGTGAGCGATCGCATGGAAGAGGGAACGAAAAGTTAGATAGCAATAGAGCAGTGCAACGGAAGCGTGGGCCCATAACCCAAGTGCCTCAGGATCAATGATGTCGGCGGAATGGGCACACATTGAGAATTACGGTTACTAAGTACGATATGACTTGCAAGCGGGAGTGTTCTTCGTTCGAATTGCTAACTCTTTTGAATTTGTTGACGATGATATTGCATTGCCCTAGCGATAAGATTTACGTATTGATGTGCTAACTTGATGACGATTGTTGCCTGATTGCTTGTTGCCTATGATGATATGATTTAATGACTTATAGATCTCATGTACCATGATGTCTTGACGTGTTGCTACTCTAAGTTGCTAAGCGTGATTTGAATTCCTTTGCCTGTAAAATGTGAACTACATATGCTAAGAAGCCTTAATTGTATCTGATAAGGTTATAATGCAACACGTTAGCTTGACTTGATTATGTTCATATATGATGTTTGCGATGGTTATTTGTTGTGAGGAGGAAATCAATTATGAAACATAACAAAATAGATCAAACCAGATTTAGGCCCACGCAAATAATTACAAGACTCCTCCAATGCAGTAAGAGAAAGTCATGATCGAATCCACGAGGAAGCGTGTCAGCGGATCCTAGGCAGCTGTAAATCTCACAGAAAAGCAAACAGAAGACAGAAACAAAGGAACAAAGAAAGAAAGACAGAAATAACAAACGAAAGCAAGAAATAAAAGCAAAGACATAAGCTACTCGATCTGGACAAGCACAGTACTCGAGATCGACTAACAACAGCAGAGACAGAAACTGAAAATCGACGACAGAAGCAAAACAACAACTCGATCTAGACAAGGCCTTACTCGAGATCGACAAACCCCTACTCGATCTCGACTAGCTTTTCCTCTAGATCGAAAAAAACACAGAAAACCTCAAATTGCAACTTCGAACACAAAATCTCAGATTTCGACAGAAATAAATCAATATATGAAAGAACTTCCAAAGCCAGGGTATCAACGCCACAATGATAGCCATGCAAAGTAACACATAAAGGCATAAAAGATCATGCTTTCCATCAAAATAACTTTCGTTACTAACAAATAGGCATATAGAGGCTTTCGCATAAACCCTAATTGTTACTAACCCTTTTCACATAATTAACCCAAGTTGTATTAAGATCACTTTCGCTTCAATAATACAAACAAGGATCACCTTCATCTCTCGCAAAAGAATCATGCTCATAGGGATAGAAGACGAATTGCATAACAAGATATGACATTTACCGCATCATCTCACATGGCCACCGTCGGGCTCACCCCATCCCCAGAAGTGGGTGGACTACTCGCTCTTCATCGCAATAGCATGCATTGATGTATAAAAAGAAACTTGCATTAAACTAAATTCAAAGCTTTTACAATCCCGACAATCCAACTTTCGCTGAATGCCAAAACCCTAAAAACCTTAGAACTCCTAAACTGTCTCTGTGGAACTACTTCTCTTGCTCTGAATTGAATTGAAATATGAAAAACCAGCCCCTAAGGCTTTATTTATAGCCTTCTATTCCTTGCTAATCAAGGATAGAATATATCTATCTATATCTAAAAAGCTTACAAGATAAATAAAAGTAATTTAGGAATTAAATCTATAAAGAGGAAATTAAATCTAAATAGGTAAGTCTTCTCATGTTGATAGATCTTGTCTTCCATAGATACAACTTGATGGATCTCGTCCAACTCGGATTCCTTCGGCTCCAAGGACTCCCACAGCGCGTAGGACTGCTCAAACCGCGTAATGCGGCTTCGGGACGCGGCTCCTCGATCTCGACCAAGGCTCCTCGAGATCGAGTAGAACTGACGTCTACTTGGCTGGCTCGGCGTCTCGGGTTGCTGGTCCTCAATGTGGCTCGGACATGGCTCCTAGGCTTAGTCGATCTCGAGTAAAGGTGGCTCGTCGACTAGGTCTTCTGGTGTTGTCGAGCAACCTCTCATCGACATGGCTCGGGTGCCGGCTTCCGGGTTCCTCGATCTCGAGTAGAGTGTAACCCGGCATGTCTTCGTCTTCGGCTTCTCGATCAGCTCTTCCTCGACCAGGCACTCCTTGGACATTTGTGGTCGATCTCGAGTAAAGGTACTCGATATCGAGTACATCTCTCAACTTTCTGCTCTGTTCTTAAAACGCACTTTCCCGAGTCCTCGTTTTTCGGATTGACGTATATGACCATGCGTTGGAAAGATCTTTCCGATGGCTACAACTCTCATGAAGACATCAAAGCTTGATTTAGAACGAAGAATGGTGAAAAAGGGAATTTTCTCCAGCTGCACCATTCCTAGCTTCTCCATGAGTTTCCTTTAAGCTCCAAAGTGCGTCCGATTTCTGCGAAATATAACCAAAACTTGTGTAGACCTCCATATATTGCAAATAAGTGTAAACTCCACAGATTCTGTATTATTCTAACCCAAATGCATGTAATGTATGCAGAAATCGATATAAAAGTAAGTGTAAAACATGGCAAATTAGGCTCACAACATTATTGAGCATGATGGTAAACTGAGACTTGTTGAACCCATGATGTTATGTTTATGAATGCTAGTTGATATGATGTAGACCTTATATTTGATGGTTTTCATGATTGGTTCTTCCTTAAACCTGTGAGTGAGGTAATTTGGTAGCGTGGTTGGAGAGTGGTGAAAGAATTTTGGGCGATTGGGATGATCGATGGTATTAGGAGGTGAGTCGTGAGATAGGGATGTTGGCTTAGGTAAGACTGAGTGAGCTTTGAGATTTATGGGAGGCAATGTTGGTGGTTCTAATGAGCTTCTAGGTGATGCTGGTGATGCTTCGGGTTGTACAAGGAGTGTAAGGAAGGGCTCATGAATATTGAGGACATGGTATTAGAGGGTACTTGGGGGTGAAGTTAGAGATAGGAGTTCGATTCTTAGAGATGGATGGTGTGGTAGTGCTTGGCAGAAGGAGGAGCGAGATTTGAGCATCGAGATGAATTAGGATTTCTTTGGGGAATTTTTGTCTGAGTTGACGTTGGCGAGTCTAGAAGAGGATTAGTCTTGGCTTGAGAGTGGAGATGGGCGAGTGGGGATTGTGTTTCATTTTTAATGGTATGGTGTGAGGATTTCCTTGATTATGTGATTTATTTATAACTGCTGGCATGATGTTAGATAGCGACCATGATAAAACCTGATATGGAATGACATTACATGTCGATACACAATGTTGAAATCTAATTGTTAGTGGCAAGTGTTATCATGATATATTGATGCTTTGTTATCCTGTACGTTATTTTAGAAGCATGATAAGATGTGTTGTGATATGATACATAAGATAATAATGTGTTATTATGTGGTGGTGAGCATGATGTTATATTATGTGGTGGTAATCATGATGTTGTATTATATGATTGGCAAGCATAATTATTGATATGTTAAATGATGAATATGACTTGGAGCATGAATATGATTTGTATAAATGAGATAATGGTGCCTAATGACTAAATGATTGTTATATGGTATTGTAAGGAGTTGAAATGATGTTTTGTGAGTATGTTAGCATTTGATGCTTGGTATATGGTTAGAACTTTCCTTTGCTGGAGCTTAAATAGCATGATCTTGTTATGTTGATGTGTTGACAATGGTTTTGATTCGTTGACTTGACTGAGGGAAAACCTGTCGTTGATCCGCCAAAGAAAACTCAAACCTATAGCAAGTATAGCAATAAGCAAGAGGTCGGTCCACAAGGAAAGTTATAACTCAAGTGTGGTTCAGGTATCAATCAAAGTAACCAATTTGGAGGGTTTTGTGTGTGAAAGTTCCGCCTTTTATCAAAGCGGATTGAAGAAACCAAAGTAAATGGATTTGTTTTAGAGAATTAGAAGAAGCAATTCTACCTACAATTTTCCACTTTATTGGATTGAAGCGATCCTTGTAACTTCTTCTCGTCCTATTACGTTTCCTATGAATGCCCTTGTCCTGACCTAATATAGTTACTAGTCCAACCAGTCCTAGCAACCCTTAACAATCGAACAGTGCCTAAAGAAGGATTTAACCCAATTGATAGCTTTAAGTTCAGAGATTAATCAAGGCATTTGCAGTCCCTAAAGAGGGATTTAACAACACATTCAACTTCCTACTCATTTAATTAGTTCAAACAGCCCTAAAGGAACAAGTTTGCCACTTAGGTTAAGGTTCACAACCAGGATAGATCTCCAGCCGACACTTTGTTCACGTCGCCTTGGCCGCTGAAAGACATGGCCAGGACCTTGTGGACTAGACAGAGGCATGGGTGAACGAAATTGTAGTTGTATTCTCCCTTGTGGCCGTCAAATCTAGTTCTAGTCGCCGCGAACCAGACATCATGGCGTTGCTGCTCTGTCGACATGAAATACCAATCAGGGGTGGGTGCCCGAGAGATCCCAAAAAGTTGTCTCAGCTGGTCATATGGGCAGGCGTGAGGCTGATCCAACAAGGTGAACCTAATCCTCGAGTTACCCACCCGTTGCAATGTGGCCAGAAACTCCCATGCCAGCTCACCGCATGGGAGTTATTAGAAGAGCATTGCAAGATCGGGCAAATATACGGCATGGTTCTTGATCTTGAGCCCACAGGCTAAGGATTGGGTATCCTAAATGTATCAGAGGGGTCACGTGACCCCATAAGACCCCCCTAGCTCCGCCTCTGGCATCGCCAAAGCTACAACGAAGGTGCATTGCTATCCCAAATAGAGGCCTAAGTTGGCATTGATTTGATGAACTGTTGAGAGAATGAAAGATGTGAAGTGACCCAAAGTGTCCCACATCGATAATATGAACAAAGAAACCTTAGTATATAAGCTAGTGGGTTACTCCTCCTATTACCAATTTGTTTTAGGATGGAACCCCGCTCGACTTATATGCTAGGCTATTAGCGCAAGGGCGCACGTGTGCACATGACCCCTGATCCCGAGTCCCAACGGACTTTAGTATGAACGAATTGAAGGAATATGAATATGGGATGATTAAGGATTAGGCCAAAATGCATAAAATAACCCTTTAATCACCATTGTTTTCAATTAACCACCCCTTATTCAAAAAATTTCACTTAACCACCCCTTATAACAAACTGTTTGTAAGTAACCACTCATCCTCCCATTTTTCTTTAAATTAAACTTCTATTAAATTCAACTTGAAAGTAAAAGACGAAAATCCCCCAAATTTGATTTTATAGTTTTTATTTATTATTTCTCCTTCGTCCTCGGGGTCAGGGGGAGGGGGTTTCAATTCACCACCCGGTCCATGGATCCTCCTGAAATATGATGATCATCTCGGGCAAGGCCTTTCGGAAAGATCGGCCTAGTTTAAGTAAGCAAACAACCCAAATACTGTATTCTTCTTCACTCCTCGATTTTTTACCGGAAGTTTCTTACTAAGAAAGCTTTCGTGTGCCAACAGTCGTGTTCCTCTTTAAGATATGAATCTATCTGATTCAGAAAGGAAGAACTTGCATCAGTATCTCAATTTCAATTCAAACATGGGTTTGATTCACACTCCACATTCTGATAAATATTTACCGCTCGAAACGAGTCAAAAATTGCATCTTTGGTGAAATTGGTATACAAAATTACCATTAATGTATGCAAGTTGTGCCCATCTCTACTAGTAGGTCAGATGTGGTCATACCTCTTTCACTCATCAATGCTTTGTTTGCATCCTCCTCTGGCAATGCTTGATAGTAGACCTGTCAAAATACGATCTGACTCGGTCGACCCGACCCGAACACTTCGAAAATTTTGGGTCAAGAGCCAAAAATTTTGACCCGTAAATTTTTTCCAACCCAAACCCGAAAACCCGGTACTTTTCCGGGTCAACTTGGTTTAGACCCGATTGACCTATTAATTTTGACCTGATTGACCCAATTGACCCGATGAACCGATTAACCCGATTGATTTATAATTATATATGATTTTTTTTATGGAGATTCCAATTTATTACATTTTATAATTACAATCACTTGATCTTTCATTTTAAAAATCAACTTTTATATTTATTTGTATTGTATAATACTCCCTCCGACCGATCGTATTTGATTTTTGATTTTTCATCACATTTTTAAGAAGATAAAAGAACTCTAAAAAACATTAAAACATGAAAAACAATTCTATGTTTAATACTAATTGCGTGAAATTATTTATTTTTTAAAACTTATTTAAAAATTTGATATTTCAGATATTTTTTTATTTTATTAAAAATTATGAGAAATAATAATAAAACAAATATTTTAGATCTGATAAAGTATATAATTACAAGCGCTAGAACTTAAGAACCGCGTCTTTAATTTTAGCATTTTAAAATTATAAAAAAAGTACCAAATCGTGATTTTTTTAATTTAAAAAATAGAAATTGACAAACCCGAAATCGACCCAAAACCGAGCCAAATCCGAGTTCAAGTCAACCCGGATCTACCCGGGACCTTTTTTACCCGAAATGACCCGACTCAAACCCGACTAGAATGACCCGATTGATAACTCTACTTGATAGGGATCTAGGTGGAAGTTGTTCGTGCTTCGCCTTGAATGTGTTTATGCCTACCTTTGATTTATTTCACAAGACTATATAAATAGGAAAATAATAGTAGTGTATTAAAAACACATTTAGGGGCATTTTAGTCTTTCACTTTCAAGTTAAATTGTGGAAGTTTAAGGGAAAATGGGAGGATGGGTGGTTGTTTGCAAACAGTTTGTTATACGGGGTGAGGTCAGTGAATTTTTTTTAATAAGGGGTGGTTAATTGAAAACAAAAGTGAATAAATGGTGGTTTTATGCATTTTGGTCTAAGGATTAATTAATTTATGGTGTAGGGTAGAGCTGGCAAAATCTGACCCGACCCGAAAACCCGACCTGTCTCACCCGAACCCGAACCCGAGATCGACCCGACCCGACTCAAAACAGACCCGAACACAGATAAACCTGATCCGACCCATTCCCGACCCGACTCTAAACCCGACCCGACTCTCAACCCGACCTGACCCGACCCGACTTGAAATAATTATTTATCATTAACATTTTAATGCTTGAATGTTAAATGGTTTTTTATTTTAACACAAGTTTATGATTATACTTTTAAGGAAAAATAACCAAAAATAATACCAACTATCCACGGTAAACCAAAAATAATACGAACTTTTAAAATTATAAATTTATATACAAACTATAACCAATTAAACCAAAAATGATACAATGACCAAAATTCACAAACAAAAAATTAATTTGGGCAGAAGTCATAATTAACAATAAATTTGGGTTACAAATTGAAAAATAAAACATCTGTTCATAGTCCCCTACATCTCTGCAATCTGTGCGTCTCCGACCTTTCATCTTCGTCTTCCCCATACCTTTCTTCTAGATTTGCCGCCTCTGCCATCATCGCTTTTGGTGTTAGACGATCTACATTAAGTATGCCTTCTTCCGCAGCAGCAAGACCCAATTCGCCGACATCGACGTCTCCGGGCGGGTGTGCACGATAGCGACGTTGGCCGCAGGCGACGCCAAGGAGCCCCTCCGCTTCCCGTGCACTGCGCCGAGTACGTCGTGGCTAATTTCATTCACAACTTGGTCCTCCCCGCCAACAAATCCCAGATTGGCCCCTTCCGAAGGCCTGTAAAAGATCAGATCGTGGAGATGGCGGAGGCGTTAAAGCTTCCGAATGTACGGGGAAGACGACGACGACACACAGATCTGGGAGAGCTTGGAGACGATGAATAGTTCCTTAGTATTTTTCAATTTTAACCAAAATTTATTATTAATTATGATTTCAGGAGGACGGGTGACGGGCCGACATCAACTAGTGCTGCCCGGAGGTGCCCAGACGAGCGACGCCGCAACGGGCTGACGGCTACTGGTTCGACACTGCGAGAACCGAGACTTGAGAGCACATTGCACAACACACCTATCTGTTGCCCTATTTTTTTTTTGATGAACTATTCCCAATTACTCTATTTCCCTCTCATTTGTTTAAAAAAATAATAATTTCCCTCCCTCATTGTAAAGACCGGGAAATTTTATAATACTAAATAATTAAAATAATAATTTATAATCATCTCGACTTCTAAGATTCAAGAGGTTTAGAATTTCCGCCCTCGAGCTATTGCTTTACTCTAAATCCTTCGAAACGAGTTCCGACATATTTAGTTGAAAATTTAAAATATGTTTTATCCTTCCATATGCGAAAATGTAAAATAATATTTGCTTGTGCCCTTTCACCTACAAAACCCACCTTCTCTTGGTCTCATTGATTTACTAGTAGCCCAATAAAGTTTCCCTCCTCTCCCTGTTTCCTACAGTTGCCAGAGGGACATTACTCCTATTTTTCTCTCCCGTTTACATTTCTTGAATTCAACCACTGTCAAGCCGTCATACATCCTCTTCTATGAAATACCAATCTGGGGTGGGTGCCCGAGAGATCCCAAAAAGTTGTCTCAGCTGGTCATATGAGCAAGCGTGAGGCTGATCCAACAAGGTGAACCTACTCCTCGAGTTATCCACCCGCTGCAATGTGGCCAGAAACCCCCACGTACCCTGAGCTGGCATGGGAGTTTCTGGCCACATTGCAGCGGGTGGATAACTCGAGGAGTAGGTTCACCTTGTTGAATCAGCCTCACGCCTGCTCATATGACCAGCTGAGACAGCTTTTTGGGATCTCTCGGACACCCACCCCAGATTGGTATTTCATGGCGATAGAGCACCAACGCCATGATGTCTGGTTCGCGGCGACTAGAACTAGATTTGACAGCCACAAGGGAGAATACAACTACAATTTCGTCCACCCATGCCTCCGTCTAGTCCACAAGGTCTTGGCCATGTCTTCCAGCGGCCAAGGCGACGTGAACAAAGTGTCGGCTGGAGATCTATCCTGTTTGTGAACCTTAACCTAAGTGGCAAACTTGTTCCTTTAGGGCTTGTTGAACTAATTGAATGGGTAGGAAGTTGAATATGTTGTTAAATCCCTCTTTAGGGACTGCAAATACCTTGGCTAATCTCTGAACTTAAGGCTATCAACTGGGTTAAATCTTTCTTTAGGGACTGTTCGATTGATAAGGGTTGCTATGACTGGTTGGACTAGTAACTATATTAGGTCAGGACAAGGGCATTCATAGGAAACGTAATAGGACAAGAAGAAGTTACAAGGATCGCTTCAATCCAATAAAGTGGAAAATTGTAGGTAAAATTGCTTCTCCTAATTGCCTAAAATAAATCCATTTACTTTACTTTCTTCAATCCACTTTGATAAAAGGCGGAACTTTCACACACAAAAACCCCCCAAATTGGTTACTTTGATTGATAATTGAACCACACTTGAGTTATAACTTTCCTTGTGGATCGACCTCTTGCTTATTGCTATGCTTTCTATAGGTTTGAGTTTTCTTTGGCGGATCAACGACAGGTTTTCCCTCCGTCAAATTTGGCGCCGTTGCCGGGGAGAGAGCGGCCGGCGGCTGCCGTTCCCTCCATCAACGACAGGAGGTAGGGTTTGTGACGAGAGGGTTTCTCGACCAAATAAATTTGTAGTCAAGACCCATGCTATAGTATAGGGGAGTCAGGTTCATCCTCAAGAGAGAAGTCAACGATTCTAGGTTTAGTGTGTTTTGGGGTTCAGGGATAGCAGGAAAAGGTGATGAGGGTGGCTGTCGACAAAGAATAGAGGGGTCGATGTCGATGGATGGAGAGATAATGGTGGTTTGATATCGAGTAGAATATGTGCTGAATTAAACAAATAAAGATGCAAACTTCCAAGGTTAGGGATCACCACAACAATAAACATATGCGCAGATCATAAATCGCATAAAGATGCATGCTTTATATCAAATAACTTTCGTTATTAACAAATAGGAATATAGAGGCTTTCGCATAAACCCTAAGTGTTACTACCTTTTCTTAACTAGGATCAACCAACTTTCGCAAGCAAAGCCTAATCACTATCCAAATTCATAATTAATTCACTTTCGCTTCATAATTGCAAATAAGGAATTGTCCTCGACTATCGCAAGGGATTAAGCACATAGGTAGATGATAATAAAGACATACAAAATCATGAATTTATAAATCAAACACACATGTCTATGTTGGGATCACCCCAACCCTAGAAGAAGGAAATTAGAAATAAACCATAATGAAATAAACTAACTTTAACATAAAATAAACTAAAACTTACAACCGTTCGTCTCCTTCCTCCTCTCTCTCTCTCTCTCTCTCTCTCTCTCTCTCTCTCTCTCTCTCTCTCTCTCTCCCTCCTCTCTCGCCTTCTCTCTCTCCTTGCGCCCTAAGACGACTTGACTTGAATGAATGAAAATCAGCCCTCTATGGCTTTATTTATAGGCTTCATTCCAAGCTAATCTAGGAAAGAAACTCTATCTATATCTATCTATCTACTTACTTAAGATTAAAAACTTGGAAACAAAGGAAATAAATCAACTACGAATTATATCTAAAGAAGATAAATATCTTCTCTTCTTGATAACACTTGATAGATCTTGATGGAATTTGATCTCGAAAATATCTCCATTGGATTCGGGATAGAAACTTAACAAGAAGTCGGTTAAGCTCGGAATCCGCCGCCTGGGTCAACTCGATATCGAGTAGGATTGCTACATACGACTAGCAGTTTCTCGTATTCTGCTCAACAACTCGATTCCGGCCTCCAGGAGCAAAGTCGACTTGACTTTTCCTCGACATCGAGTAACATATTCAGCTCCCAGCTTCACTTGTTAACTCCGGGGTCGTTGACTCGATATGGCTTACTCGATATCGAGTAATGATGAATGGCCAAAAGTGGGCTTTTCTTCAGCTGCACCATCCTTAGCTTCTTCATGACTTTCCTTTAAGCTCCAAAGTGCGTCTGATTTCTGCGAAATTAAACAGAAACTAGTGTAGACTCCATAATTTGGAAAATAAGTTTAAACTACATAGATTTTGTACTATGTTATGAGCTGAATCTGCCATGTTTTACAGTAACTTTTATATCGATTTCTGCATGCATTGCATTCATTTGGGCTTAGATAGTACAGAACCTATGTAGTTTATGTTTATTTGCCAAATTATGGAATCTACACCAGTTTCTGTTTAATTCGCAGAAGTCGAGGCATTTTACAGCAATTCTACAGAAGGTCAGAAAAGCTCGAAAAACCACTACAGAAGTCCAAGGTTAAATAAGCAGCGGAACCAGTCGAATCGAACCGAGAACCCAGGCTACTCGATCTCGAGTAGCTCTTACTCGACTTAGACGAGCACGTCTGAGCAGCCTTGGTCGACAGAGCCTGATCGAGAAAGCCAGACCAACCCGACTTCCGGAGTCTACTCGATCTCGACAAGCCCTTGTCGAGATCGACGAAGCCCAGCGCCACACCTGGAGTCGACGAAGAGAGAAGCTGCCCGAGAAGCCGAGGACGAGAAGCCGAGCACACCTTTACTCGATCTCGACGAACCCTTGTCGAGATCGACAAGCCACACCCGGAGTCGACAAGGACGAGGATGACCAGACGACACTCGCTGCCAGTGATTCCACTCGCTGCAGCGGACGGCTCGCTGCCGCGGAAAAACTCGCTGCCAGCGGGATGCACCAAGTCGACAAAGAAGCCTACTCGCGGCAGCGGAAAAGGCAACTCGCGGAAGCGGAAGGGAAGACTCTACTCGACCTCGACGAACCCTTGTCGAGATCGACAAGCCCCACAACGCCAGTCCGAGTCCGTGCCGAGGAGAAGCAAAGTCTATCCGATTTATCCACATCTATCATGAAGAAGAGAGTTTTATCCACTTGAAACAATTTAGATATATTTAGATTTAATTCCTTTATCGCTTTTATTTATCATTAAGCATTTTAGATATAGTTTTAGATATAGATATAGATATTCTATCTTTGATTAGCAAGGATTAGAAGGCTATAAATAAAGCCCTAGGGGCTGAGCATTAGGCATCTTATCTTACATACAATTCAATTTGAGAGGGAGACAATTAGTTAGTTTCACAGAGAAGTTTAGTAGTTCAAAGGTTTTAGGGTTTTGGCTTTCTACGAAAGTTGATTGCCAGGATTGTAAAGGCTTTGAATTTAGTTAATGCAAGTTGTTATTTCTTTTCCATCAAATGTCTGTTATTGCAATGAGGCGTGAGTAGTCCACCCACTTCTGGGGCTGGGGTGCGCCCGACGGTGGCCATGTGAGGCGATGCGATAAAGGTCAGATCTTTTTGTGCAATTCATCTTCTATCCCTATGAGCATGATTCTTTTGCGAGAGTTGAAGGTGATCCTTGTTTGTGTTATTGAAGCGAAAGTGATCTTAATACAACTTGGATTAATTATGTGAAAAAGGGTTAGTAACAATTAGGGTTTATGCGAGAGCCTCTATATGCCTATTTGTTAATGACGAAAGTTATTTGATGGAAAGCATGATCTTTTATGCCTTTATGTATTACTTTGCATGGTTATCGTTGTGGTGTTGATACCCTGGCTTTGGAAGTCTTTTTATTATATTGATTTCTTTCGTTAAATTTCTGAGTTCTGTGTTCGAAAATTTGCCTTTTAAGTTTCTGTCTTTTACTCGATCTAGAGGAAGCCTTTGTCGATCTCGAGTGGGCTTTGTCGAGATCGATTCTGAACTTGTCTTTGCTTGCCCTTGTCGATCTCGAGTTGACTCTTGTCGAGATCGACGAGCCCTTTGCTTTGCTTTTAGTTTCTGCTTTGCTTTGTCTTTTCTGTTTTGCTTTGTTCTTTGCTTTTGTTTTTCTGCTTTTATTTCTCTTTCCTTTCTGTTTCTGTCTTTCTGCTGCTTTGCCTGTGAGAATCTACAGCTACCTGAGAACTGCTGACGTGCTTTCTCGTGGATTCGATCCTGACTATTCTCTTACTACAACGGGAGGAAGTCTTGTATTTATTTGCTGAGATAGGGAAGTCAGTCTGAACTTTATTTCATATTTATTTCATACTTGACCATCCTCCTGCAACAACATACTATTCTAGCCCAAATGTATGAAATGCATGTAGAAAACGATATAAAAGTAACTATAAAACATGGCGAATTAGGCTCACAACAAACACCCCATACTTAAGCTTGCTTGTCCTCAAGCAATACTTTTAATTGTCATTCAGGGGAAGAAACAAAACTCTCAACATATTAGATCCATTCTCATATGTCCCTGCAATCAATTACCATCCTCGAAAAGGTACTAGTGTCACAAATCCATGCATGTGCAATTAAAAAGCAACATCTACTCACAAAAGGAGGGTTATGCAAAACAATTCATATGTGACAAAGCATTAATAATCAAGAGGACTTTAATTTAAGCTCTATAAGAAGTAGATTGGTAAAAGGCTAAAGGTGGGCAATTTTTGGCCATGTGGTGCTAATGATCCGGGGAAATGGAGTATGTCCAAACTTTCTTAACCACATCCCTTTTTCATAAGATTCATCACCTTTCATAATGCTTTTATCAATAATAATGCTTTTACCTCTCTAACCTCAACACTGCCTTCTCGCGAGTCGTAAACATGGGTGTCATAATGACCCCGGATACTTAGTCCTGTAGACTCCTCACCTGTGTGTCCATCTCACTGAGCTATTATCTCAATAAGCAGGGTCGATCTACCTTTATCTCCTGAGGTGATCGGATTTTCTTTCACTCATTAAATTTTCCATAATTAATTTCAAACAATTTCCTACCAAACTCCAATAATGGTAATAACCATAACACAACTACCATATAACAATCTCCATAATCTAACACCTTTCTCAGCATAATCCCTGGATAGGAAATAAGGTAAAGAATGGGCAATATTTAGATCATGTGAAGCAATATATGAAATAAGGCATATTATGGCTTTTATGATGCATAAGCATAGGTAAGGCTAGGATTATAAACAATATGAGCTTATATGAAAATATAAAGTCCTTCATCCTCTTATCATGCAACATGTCAAAAGCAATTTCAAATTTTACCTCTTTTCATTGTTTTTAAGAAAATATGCACTTCATTGTGACTTTCCTTCACTAGACAATTTCATGCTATATCTCTAACGAATCCAATTTTGCATCGTCGAGTTCAATATAAGCTTCCATGATATTTATCAAAATTTTCAATAGGGGTCATTTTTATAAACTTTGGAAAACATGCATATGAGCCCATAAATCAATAATGAATTCCAAAATAGCCATGTATAAGCAATTCATGAAATAAACTTCAAAAATGCACGCAAAATGTCAAATATGTCAAATATGCACAAAGTAAGCCCTTCCCCCACTCCATACTTAAGCATTACAGTGTTCTCACTGTATAAAAAATAAGGGTAAAGAAAGAAACTCACTAGACAGGCGTTCAGATCTTCAAAATATCGAGTGAAAATGTTGCTGGGCCTAGTCCGAATTTAGCTTGCTTCCATCCCCATGGACCTGAAAAATGTAGAAGAGAAATACCCATAATAGAAAAACTAAAAGTTCAAAAACCAAAAACAAACAGAAGCAACAAAGTCCAAAAGTCCCAAAAATGTTTATTTACAAGCTCTAGACTTTATAGTCACTAGGCCAACTTTCTCCATTAAGCTCAAGGTGGCATTTGCAGCGCCCATGTAGCTTGGACTTCAAATAGGACTCCATTCTTGTCCATCAGCTGCAATCCTCCTGAATGGATTTTGTTCACCGTGAAAGGCTCCATCTTCTTTTTATTGAATTTGTTGGGAAACCAATGATCTTTTGATTTGGAAACATAGAGCTTGTCTCCAATTTCATACTCCTTAGGCTCATCATTGGAAATCCTACATAAGCGCACATACCAAGGCAAACCTCTTCCATGTATAGATAAATCTGTGATGGAAATAGGAGAAGAAGGATCCATACCTTGGCTTACCTTTGCAGAATCGGATTCGGGGACCTCAGATTCTACTCGACATCGAGCAAATTTACTCGACATCGAGGAGTTTTCTTCTTCTAGTGGGCTGCTGCTCGAGGAAGGAGAAGTCGAGGACGAAATGGTTTGGTCGATGTCGACCAATTTGGTCGATATCCAGGAGTCCTTCGCTGCAAGTTGATTGCTCGTCGAGGGAAGAGAAGTCGAGGGAGAAATATTTTGGTCGATGTCGACCAATTTGGTTGATGTCGAGGAATTCTCGGCTTTGGGTTGACTGCTCGACGAAGCCACTGCTGGTGGAGGGCTCTGATTTTGGTCGATGTCGACCAAGTTCCTCGATGTCGAGGAATTGTGGTCGACTTCGACCCCATACTTGCATCCTGTCAAGGCATCCGAGAAATAATTAGTTGACATCGACTTACCTTGGTCGATGTCGAGCAGATCATCTGTGTCGTCGTTTAGGATGGTCATGATCTTCTCCACCTGGGCTTCCATATCCCTTTTTTCTAGCTCTTCAGGAGTCATATTTCTCACCTTAGGTTCCCCGCAAGTAATGTAACCAGATGATATAGATTTTACCTCTTCCATGGGACTTGTGTGCCTTCCAATTTTATTAAAGGAATACTCAGTTACCTCATCGCTGATGTTGAAAGTGGGTACTCCCTTCCTTACGCTTATGTTGGCATCCATCGTCGCCAAGAAGGGCCTTCCTAGAATAATTGGACAAGCATGATCCTCCACCATATCAATAACTAGAAAATCAGTAGAGACAAAGAACTTACCTATTTGCACTGGCACATTGTCCACCATGCATGTTGGGATGACCACCGTGTTGTTTGCCATATAAAGCTTAGCATCCACAGGCTCTAGGGCACCTATCTTAATCTTGGACCATGTTGTTAAAGACATTATACTCACACTAACTCCAAGATCACATACAACATTAAATTTATATTGACCAAATCCAATGGTTATAGCGAACTTACCTGGATCTGGCCTTTTCTCAAGTATGTCCATATGACTGCACTCCTCTGTGATCTCAGCCATTGACCGCTTTTTGCTTAGGATCTCCTTGAGGAACTTGACATATGATGGCATTTCATTAAGAGCTTCTGTGAAGGGTATGGTGACATTGAGCCTCTGAAGCATCTTGATGAAGCGCTGATATTTCTTCTCTGTTGGATCCTTTGGAGATTTTGTCGGAAAAGGCAACTTTCTCTTCGTCGGAGCCAGAACAGATGTCAGAGGTGTTGCAGTGTCCTTGATGTCGACTTGATTCTTCTCGACATCGACCAAATTCCTCGATGTCAAGTTGCTGTGATGTGCAGACGAATCGTGGCCAAGTTTTCCTCGACATCGTGTTGACTTTCCTCGACATCGACCAAGTTCTGGTCGATATCGACTTGTTGTTTGCCGATATCGAGTTGCTGTTCAGTTCTGTCCTACTGCTTTCCGACCTCTGGCTCGCGTAGTTGGTGCCCGCTCCTGAGTTTTACGGCTGCGATGTGTCCGGTCTTCCCCTTGGGATTTGGTTCTGAAGATCCAGGGAGCGTACCTGACTGTCTGGGGATGCCTGCTGCTAGCTGGCCAATCTGTGTCTCCATTGTATCTGAGTGCAGACTGAGTTGAAGGACTGCTTGGTGTCTGAATGGTTCCTCCGCATTTCCTCTAGGATGGTCTGTAGGTCATCCCTCTTCTGGTCCCTTTCCGGATGTCCTGGAGCTCTGTATGGCGGGGGGTTCCTAGGGGCACCTTGGTTCCATTGTGGTTGCTGAAACCTTTGGTTCCCCATATAGCGATTGGGACCTCCTGCATAAGCTAACTCTATGTGGTGTTCTGCCAGCCTGACTTGCTCTGTGTGTGGGCACTCAGTAGTGGTGTGCCGCTGTGATCCGCATTCGAGGCAGGGCTAGTTGACAGAAAGATACTTGACTTGCTTGAGGAGCTTGCGATTCTGATCTCTGTAGTACTGCTCCTTGACATCTGGGTCAATTTCCTTAGAGGGCTCATAGAGGGGCATGGATGGGGCTGACCTGGCATAGGCATTCTCGTCATAGTATATTGGAGTCCCATACTTGTTGTCGTAGTTGGTCAGCTTGTCGAGGGTAGCCCATGCGTCAGCTGGCGGCATTGTCAGATACTCATAATGAGTATACGTGTTGATCATATCCTTTGTGGCCAGGTCAAGAGAATTGAAGAAGATCTCCTAAACGATGCAGGGTTGATGTCCATGTGTAGGGCATGATCGCAGTATATCCTTATATCGTTCCCATGCTTTTGCTAGCATCTCCCCAAGCTTCTGTTTGAAAGTTGTCATCTTTTGGCGAAGAAGCGATGTCTTGGCAGAAGGAAAGAATTTGTTGAGAAATTCCTGCTTTACTTCAGCCCATGTTGTGAGGAATCGTGGACGGAGAGCTTCAAGCCACTTCAATTCTAGACCAGCCAGAGACCAACGAAAAGCCTTCATCAAGATATATTCCAAAGTGGTACCTTCAGCAAGAGTACGGCACATATCAGTAAAGTTGGTAATATGTTGAAGAGGGCATTCATTAAATCTATCATAGAAAGCATTATTTTTAATCTCAATCAGGAAAGGAGTGCGAATTTCATAGTTATTTTCAGGGATTAGAATGGCCGATTCAGGCATGATGAGAGTCGGGTGCATGTAATCCTCTGTAGTAGTTGGGTATTGGGCAAGCTCAGCTTCCACCTGCCTCCTTTGCGCAGCTTCCTGTGTAGTGCGTGCTCTCTTAGTGGTGAGAGCAATCCTTTTGGCTTCTAACTCAGCTCGAAGCCTCTATATCAGTTGTTCATGTGTTTCTGCGGCTGTCATGGCTCTTTTCAATATATCGTGGACGTGTATAAGGCGTTCCGGATCGTCTAAGGCGTCAAACTCAGGTATTTGACCAGAACGACGCATACACTGCAAAATCAAAAACTTAAAGAAAAAGTGAGATCTAACTACCTAAGGCGCGAATGATTCCTTCCCCGGCAACGGGGGCAATTTGACGAGAGGGTTTCTCGACCAAATAAATTTTTAGTCAAGACCCCCGTTATAGTATAGGGGAGTCGGGTTTGTCCTCAGGAGAGAGGTCAGCGGTTCTAGGTTTAGTGTGTTTTGGGGTTCAAGGATAGCAGAAAAAGGTGATGAGGTGGCTGTCGACAAAGAATAGAGGGGTCGGTGTCGAGGGATGGAGAGAGAATGGTGGTTTGGTATCAAGTAGAATATGTGCTGAATAAAACAAATAAAGATGCAAACTTCCAAGGTTAGGGGTCACCACAACAATAAACATACGCGCAGATCATAAATCACATAAAGATGCATGCTTTATATCAAATAACTTTCGTTATTAACAAATAAGAATATCGAGGCTTTCGCATAAACCCTAAGTGTTACTACCTTTTCTTAATTAGGATCAACCAACTTTCGCAAGCAAAGCCTAATCACCATCCAAATTCATAATTAATTCACTTTCGCTTCATAATTGCAAATAAGGAATTGTCCTCGACTATCGCAAGGGATTAAGCACATAGGTAAATGATAATAAAGACATACAAAATCATGAATTTATAAATCAAACACACATGTCTATGTTGGGATCACCCCAATCCTAAAAGAAGGAAATTAGAAATAAACCATAATAAAAGAAATTAACTTTAACATAAAATAAACTAAAACTTACAACCGTTCGTCTCCTTCCTCCTCCTCCTCCTCCTCCTCTCTCTCTCTCTCTCTATCTCTCTCTCTCCTCTCTCGCATTCTCTCTCTCTCCTTGCGCCCTAAGACGACTTGACTTGAATGAATGAAAATCAGCCCCCTATGGCTTTATTTATAGGCTTCATTCCAAGCTAATCTAGGAAAGAAACTCTATCTATATCTATTTATCTACTTACTTAAGATTAAAAACTTGGAAACAAAGGAAATAAATCAACTAGGAATTATATCTAAAATAGATAAATATCTTCTCCTCTTGATAGCACTTGATAGATCTTGATGGAATTTGATCTCGAAAATATCTCCATTGGATTCGGGATAGAAACTTAACAAGAAGTCAGTTAAGCTCTGAATCCGCCGCCTGGGTCAACTCGATATTGTGTAGGATTGCTCAATATCGACTAGCAATTTCTCGTCTTCTGCTCAGCAGCTCGATTCCGGCCACCAGGGGCAAAGTCGACTTGACTTTTCCTCGACATCGAGTAACATGTTAAGCTCCCGGCTTCACTTGTGAACTCCGGGGTCTTTGACTCGATATGGCTTACTGGATATCGACTAATTCTCTTAGCTCTGCTCGATTCTTGTCCTCTGGAGCAAAAGTCGAGTAGAATTTTGTCGATTTCGACCAGTTTGGTCGATTTCGAGGAAATCTGTCGGCTTTCATCATTCTACTCTGTTCTTGAAACGCACTTTCCCGAGCCCTCGTTTATCGGATTGACGCATATGTTCATGCGTTGGAAAGCTCTTTTCGAGGGCTACAACTCTAATGAAGACATCAAAGCTTGATTCAGAATGATGAATGGCCAAAAGTGGGTTTTTCTTCAGCTGCACCATCCTTATCTTCTTCATGACTTTTCTTTAAGCTCCAAAGTGCGTATGATTTCTGCGAAATTAAACAGAAACTAGTGTAAACTCCATAATTTGGGAAATACATGTAAACTACATAGATTATGTATTATTCTAGCCCAAATGTATGAAATGCATACAGAAAACGGTATACAAGTAACTATAAAACATGGGAATTAGGCTTACAACAGTTTGAAGAAAGGGACTCTCGTGATCTATCTATCTTTTATTTTTTTATTTTTTTTAAAAAAAGGAATGGGTCACGGACCTGAGAAGCGGTGGCCGCAACATGAATGTTTCGGCTGCTGCAGCGGGGTGGGCTGGGGGGTTTGATGTGCGGCGGCCGCCGCATTGGATGTTGTGGCCGCCGCCAGTGAACCGTATCAAAATAAAACTCAAACCTACAAACTAGTATAGCAAGTAAGTAAGAGGTCGATCCCACAGAGAATCAAGTATTCTTTTGCAAAATGTATTTACCAATTAGTAGAAAAGGGGGGGGGGGGTTTGGTTGATTGAGATTGAAAAGAAAGAAAAATAAACTATAAACAAGTTGATGTAAAACAATTTAGAGAAGATCGATCTACCTACAATTATCCACTTTATTTGATTGAATTGATATTGTAACTTCCTCTTGTCCTTTTAGTCTTCCTATGGATGCCTTTGTCCCGACCTAATATAGTTACTAGTCCAATCAGTCCTAGAAACCCTTATTAATCGAAAAGTCCCTAAAGAAGGATTTAACCCAATTGATAGCTTTAAGTTCAGAGATTAACCAAGGTATTTGTAGTCCCTAAAAAGGGATTTAACAACACATCCAACTTCCTACCCATCCAATTAGTTCAATCAGCCCTAAAGGGAAAAGTTTGCTACTTGGGTTAAGGTTCGCAATCAGGAATATACAAAACCCTAGCAATTGAATTGATCTAACTAGTTGGCCAAACAAGATAGAACAAAAAAATAAACAATCAAGCACAAAGAAGTTGAAGCATTCAATCTAGGAAATAAGGAACAAGATTTAGAAACTCACAATCAATCCAAACAAAGCTTCAAATTGCAAGTAGAATGAAGAGAGTTTAGCCGCCCATGACGAACATCGCTCTCTCTCCAATTGTCTGATAGAACGTAGAATAAAATAGAAGTACTGGAAAAATAACTAAATTTGGTCTTAAATATGACCCAAAGTCGGCCATAAACAAATAACTAAGGTCTAGGGTTTTTTAATATTCAAAACGACGTGCAACAGCGCTGACGACCAATGCTGCGGCCGAGGCATATGTTGCGGCCGCAGCACATGCTGCAACCTTATGCCCGTTGCAGCGGCCTCTGTTGCGGCCGCGACATGTATGCAGCGGTCGCGGCATGTTGTTTGTCGGTTCTTCTTGTCTTCCTTTGCGGGTATCTCCTCTTGTCTTGCATCTTTCCTTTCTTTCTTCCTTCCAATGTTTCTTGTGTTCCTCTTTGAGATATTGCATCTCCCAAATGTGTTCCGATTCAATCTGCAAGATAAACACAAATTTGCGCAGAATCCAAACTCTTCTAAAATAATCACAAGATGCAATTTAGCAACAAAGTATGAAAGAAATGCAACCTAACTAAATTAAAAATGCCTATAATGCCTATCTAAGATATGCATTATCATGACTCTATGATGAGGAGATACTTTTATGATTTTTGGTGTGATGTCGAGACGCTTGTCATGATTTTGGCATATTGTTAAGATGCATATTATTAAAGGTGGCCGAGCACAAATCCCGCAATCCGAACTCTTCTAAAATAATCACAAGATGCAATTTAGCAACAAAGTATGAAAGAAATGCAACCTAACTAAATTAAAAATGCCTATAATACCTATCTAAGATATGCATTATCATGACTCTATGATGAGGAGATACTTTTATGATTTTTGGTGTGATGTCGAGACGCTTGTCATGATTTTGGCATATTGTTAAGATGCATATTATTAAAGGTGGCCGAGCACAAATCCCGCAAATCCCGATCCCATCCCGGTCTCGTCCCGATCCCGGTGGGATTTAGGAAAAAATAGCGAATCCAGTCCCGATCCCGTCCCGCAAAAATTATGCGTGACGAAACGCGGGACGATCCCGGTGGGATCCCGCAAATCCCGTCTCATCCCACATATTATAATAATAATAATAATAATAATAATAATAATAATAATAATAATAATAATAATAATAATAATAATTTTTATAATAATAATAATAATATAATATTATAGAATAATAATAATATAATATTAGTATTATTATTTTGAGCAAATATTATAATTATAATTATAATCATAATCTTCCATTTATAATAATAATAATAATTGTTTATAATAATATTATTATTATTATTTGAGCAAATATTATTTATAATTATAATAACAATTTTCAATTTATAATAATAATTGATCATAATAATAATAATATTATTATTATTATATAATATTATAATATAATTTAATAATAATATTACTTTATTATTGTTATTATTATTAATATTATATTATTATTATTATATCATATTATATTTTTTTCTTGTAAAGTATAATTATTTTATAATAATAACAATAAAAATAAGTAATAATATTATTATTATTAGTTTTTAATTATAACGGGCATTATTATTATTATTATTATTATTATTATTATAAAATGAACATATTTACAAGAAATTAGTAGGCAACCGAGATATTATTATTATTATTATTATTATTATTATTATTATTATTATTATTATTATTATTATACCCATTTAGAGCTAGAAAAGGTAAATAGCTAAATACGGTATTCTTCCCAACTATCAATAAATAATGAGACAGTAATATCTAGTGAATCTCGTCTCAATCCCTTTCCGTCCTGATCTAGTAAGATAATGTAGCCAAATATGTTGAACATTATAATTAATTATACAATCATTGTATGAATTAATAATAGTATTATAATATGAATAATAATAATATTATTATTATTATTGAATAATATAGTTGAGAAGAATAACGTATTCAACATATTATACAAATTAATGAATTATGAAAGCATGCAAATTTATATAATATTTTATTATTTTTATTTGCGGGACAATGCCCGTCCCATCCAGACACCATCCCGCCCCGAAAATAAAGTGTCAATCCCGTCTCGATCCCGCCCCGTAAAAATTTCGCGGGACGAGTCCCGTCCCGGCTCAATCCCGTCCGATCCCGTCCCGTGCCCACCCCTACATATTATGATCTTAAGTATGATGTGGAGATGTTGATGTGACCTGTGGCACTGTGCTAGTATGTGCGTTGAGACTTGCTTTATGACGTGTCGATTTGAGATTGGTTGGTTTATGCGGTTATGCATTTCTTGGATTATGATTCTTATTGAGTTGAGAATCATGGTTGAATGACTCGGAACTTAGGAAGGAAATATGGGATTAGCTCTTAGAGGTGGATGATTCCACCTCCGAGCTTCTGAATTTGATTGATGGTTATCCGAGGAACTGATTTGATTGTTGGAAGATTTTGAAAAAATCTTAATTTGAAAGGATTTGACTTGTTTTGGTGTAAAGTTGCTTGATTAAACGTTGGATTTGAAGATTTTGAGCGATTTTGAAAAGTAATAACTTGGATTTTAAAAGAATAAACATTATCGAGAATTTCAACGATTTTGATGCTAATCTTTTCCGATGGAGGAATCCCTTTTGAAATTTTAAAACCCGGGCTTATATTATAACGCCTCACGAAGTGGATACAAGTATTTTATAGTGCGCATAGAGAATGCTTTCTAAGACCTAGTAGGGGCGCTATAGTTGTTTTCGAGTTATGATATGACTGACCGAAAGGTCATGGCAAGGGTGTGATAGGGGCCCATGTCACATACTTGCTACGACCAATGATGAATATTGTGATCACCTCGAGGGTACTCTGAGGATCTCATATGGGCCCTTATGAGGTGCTTACGGGGTCAATGGCATGATCCTTGGATTCACCAATTTCAAACTTCATCCCCTTATTTTAGAATGATTTTAGTCTCGGGGACGAGACTTGTTTTTAGAGATGAATGCATGTAAAGACCGAGAAATTTTATAATACTAAATAATTAAAATAATGATTTAAAATCATCTCGGCTTCTAAGATTCGGGAGGTTTAGAATTTCCGTCCTCGAGCTATTGGTTTACTCTAAATCCTTCGAAACGAGTTCCGACATTATTTAATTAAAAATTTAAAATATGCTTTATCCCGCTTCCATATGCGAAAATTTAAAATAATATTTGGAGTTCTTTATTAAATTCGGAATGGGAAATTGAAAATCTTTTGAGTTGGGTCGGATAAGGTCGAGAGAGCGAATTTCGAGATACTTAATTCGAGGATTCAAAATATCTCTTGGGGACCACTCATCTCTTTTTTTTTCTTTTCTTTTCTTTCCTTTCTCTCCCCCCCCCCCCCCCCCCCTCTCTCTCTCTTTGTCTGAGGAATCCGTTTGAGGGTTGATCCATTTGCCTTGCAAATTAGCAACACACAACTTGCAGATTTGTTTTCTTGTGCCCTTCCACCTACAAAACCCACCTTCTCTTGCCCTCATTGATTTATCAGAAGCCCAATAAAGTTGCTCTCCTCTCCCTGTTGCATGCAGTTGCCAGAGGGACATTACTCCCCTTTTTCTCTCTCGTTTCCATTTCTTGAATTCAACCACTGTGAAGCCACCGTACTTCCTCTTCCATTTCCTTGTTGTTCTGATTTCAATCAACCCCCACCACCACTCCTCCTGTCTATCATCGCCGCCAGGAGCCGCCGCCTCACCTTGTTCCTCCTGCATCTCCCACCGTTCGTTCCCATTTGTGAGTTGTTGTATTAATCTTGTCATGTAATAGCTAGCTAACTTTCGGACATTGAGCACTTAGACTTGGTAATCTTAGGTTTTATGTTAAGTGTTTGGATTATACATATAATATACTAAGCTTGGACATCACATAAGGTTTTAGTTACCCTTGGACATTTTATACATGTCTTAGCTGGTGGCTAACTTATGATGAACACCACTTATTTATATATATTATGTATAATCTAACACTTAGCTCAATTCCGAGCTAAGGTGTTTATCTGGGCCTATTTTGTGATGGGCCAGATTGGCTTGCTTGGTTCTCGTTTGTATTGGGCCCTTGACAGACATCCATCTGGAGTTCCTTTGTGACGCTAGCTTTGCGAGGGCTATATAAGGCTCCCCTGGTTACTGTAGCCCTTTGAGCCTCATTTAGGAAACCCTATCTATCAGAAAGAGAGAGAGCTCTTGTGTGAGCGACTGAAGAAGACGGTGGTCCGACGAGCTTGCACGGTGGCTGTGGAGCTCTTCCTCCGTAGGAAACTTCTCTAATGTTTCTCGGTTGCCTTTTCAGGGGGCATCTCTTCCTTTTACTCTTGTTTCTGTTCATCTTGCTCGGTTTTGAGGTTCCTTAGGTTGCTAGTTTTGGTGCTCTGTCCGTAGTGCTTAGCTTGTAACCTCCTCTTGCAACATAGTGAACTCTAGGACCGGATCTCCCCTCTTGAGATCCCGCAGAGTAGGGTTTTACCCGAACTGCGTCAACAAATCGTTGTGTTCTCTTTCGATCTTCGTTTTACTTGTGTGTTTATGGCGAAAATCGAAACTTCAATTTGGTATCAGAGCTCGGTCCTCTAGATCTGGGATCCTAGGTCTTCGATCTGGGGTTTCGGATCTAGAAATCGCTTGGTATCCTCATTGTCGCTTCGCTTCGATTTGCTTCCGCTTCTGTTTGTCCTTTGTTTTTCTATCATAAAAAAAAATGTGTATGTGCTTGTGTGATCCCAGAGTTCTAGATCTATAGATCTCCCTTCAATCCTTGATTACTGTGTGTTATCTCCTAGTTACTTGTGTGTTCTAGGGTTTTTTAGTTTGTGTGTGTCTTCCTCTTAAGCTTTTCTTATTCCGACTCCTAACTGTGCACTGTTTTACAGGTACAAAAATGGCGGATAATGGCATGAGAATCAAACCATTTGATGGTACTTCTGATTTCTCCATATGGCAGCTTAAGCTTAAGGCCATACTCATCAAGGAAAAGTGCTGGAAGACTGTACTGGGGCAGTACCCAGAAGGAGCCACTGATGCAGTCAAGAAGGACTTGGATGACACTGCTCATTCAGAGATCTTCATATGACTGTCTGACGACGTGGCTCGTCAGGTTGTAAGTATTTCTAACCCTAAAGAGCTGTGGGGTACTCTGGAAAATCTTTACCTGACTAAATCCCTGCCTAGTCGAATTACCATCTTGTGTCGTCTACTTAACTTTAAAATGGACACAAATCAGTCTTTGCAGTCAAATTTGGATAAATTTTTTAGGATGACTCAGGATTTAGAAAGATGTGATAAAAAGGACACAATCAAAGATGAATATTTGGCTATCTTGTTGTTGAACTCTTTGCCTCCTTAGTTTGATGTGTTAAAAGATTTTATTCAGTACATTCAGGATTCTATAACTAAAGATAAAATTCTTGAGTCTATTGTCCAGAAGAATGAGAGTCTTAAAGTGTTTAAGAACAGATCTGAAAATGGTAACTCCACCAACACTAAAACTGAGACTAAAACTGAGGTTTTAATGGTTAAGGGCAAAAAGAAGAAAAACAAGAATAAGGGAAAAGATAAGAAATCTGAGGATAATGATAAACCTGCTGCTTCATCAAATTCTGATAAAAAGAACAGAAAGTGTCATTACTGTGGTATATATGGTCATTATCTAAAGGAATGTCATAAGAAACAAAGAGATGAAGCAGATAAAAGTCAAAATCAATCTGCTGCTGTGCTTGAGTCTTAATATCCATGTGAATTACTTGTTGCTGATCACTATCAATTCTCTGATGATTCCTGGATCCTAGATTCAGGTTGTACTGTGCATTCAACTCCTAACAAGTCTAATTTCAGTAATCTGCAGGTGTTCAATAGAGGTGAGGTCAAATTAGGTGACCACACTTCCCTTGAAATCAAAGGTATTGGTAGTGTGCCTATGTGCATGTTTGATGGTAAGGTAAGACTTCTCCAAAAGGTTATGTGGGTTCCACAACTTAGGAGGAGACTTCTCTCTGAGTCTGTCTTTGATGATCTGGGTTGTGTTTTTCATGTTAAAAATGGTGTTAGAGATGTCATTAAAGATGGAACCACCATTATTAGAAGCATTAAAAAGGGGGGTCTCTACTTTGTAGTGACCTCACCTGAAGCAAATGTGACTAGTAATGGTGGCTCTATGGACTTGGATCAAACTAAGTTGTTGCACAATAGGCTTGGTCATATTGGTTAAAAAGGTTAAGCATGTTTTTAGCACTTCTACTTATGTTGCTGAGAAGCCCCTAGAGTATATCCACTCGGACCTTTGGGGGCCTGCACAGGTAGAAACCATTGGAGGTAAGAGATACTTTATTACTTTTGTTGATCACTTTTCTAGAAAGGTTTGCCTTTATCGTTTGAGATCAAAAAATGAAGCATGTCAAACTTTTATCACCTGGAAAAACTTAGTGGAGAATCAAAATGGTAAAAAGATAAAGTGTCTTAGAACTGATAATGGGCTAGAGTATTGCAATGCTGTTTTTGACAACTTATGTAAAGAACATGGAATTAAAAGACATCTCACTATTCCTGGAACACCACAACAAAATGGTACTGCAGAAAGAATGAATAGAACATTGCTTGAGAAAAGTAGGTGCATGTTAGTTAGCTCTGGTTTAATACACTCTCTGTGGGGGGAGGCTGTAACCACTGCAGCCTACCTTGTGAACAGATCCCCATCTTCTGTGGTAAATTTCAAAACACCACAAGATATGTGGACTGGAAAGAAACCTAATATGACTTACCTTAGACCATTTGGGTGTGCAGCTTATCCACATGTAACTCAGGGTAAGCTGCACCCTAGAGCTCAAAAGGGAGTCATGTTGGGTTATCCTGATGGTGTTAAAGGATACAAAATCCTCCTTATTCAACCTCATGGTTATAAGGTCATCATCTCTAGGAGTGTCACTTTCAATGAGCTTGAATTCCCTTTTAAATCAGTACTAACACCTTCTTTTGCAGGTACCAATGTGAGTACAGGAGAAGATGCTACATCTCTTAGGCACTTCTGTACTCAGAATGACTTGCCTGCTGGCAATGATGAAGAAGAGTTTGATGTTGGTCAATACTCTCCTGGTGTGGTAAGTGCAGGATCTTCATCTCAACCCTTCCAAGAAGGGACTGAACCAAATGAAAACTTGGAGCCAGTTGCTTCCAAAAGTGCTTCTGAGCACTCCAGTGATGCAGGGAGTTTAAATGCTCAACAATTAAGGGAGGGAGTTCAGCAAAGGGAGTTACATTCTAACCCTTCCTCCTCTTCTAATTCTTTTCATGAGTCTAGTGCTGATGATGTTGGTGATTCTGGTGTGATTATTTCTGTTCCTCAGCATGACAACTCTGATTACCAATTAACAAGAGATAGATCCCCTAGGGTTAGAATCCCAAACAAAAAGTTCCTGAACAATATTGTTGAGTATTGCTTGCTTGCTTCTGATATTGTGATAAATCCATTTGTGCCTGAAACCTATGAGCTTGCTGTGAAATGTGTTGATGCTAAGAACTGGATTAAGGCTATGTGTGAAGAGTTAGGTTCTATGACAGCTAATGACACCTGGGATCTTGTTAAGAAACCTGCTAAAGCTAGGGTTATTCAGTGTAGATGGATTTATAAGTTTAAAGAAGGTGCAAATTCTAATGAACCTCCAAGGTTTAAAGCTAGATTGGTAGCTAAAGGGTTTACACAAAAAGAGGGCATAGACTATAATGACATATTTGCTCCTGTGGTTAAATATAAAACTTTGAGATTGATGCTTGCTATGGCTGCTGTGTATGATTGGGAACTTGAGCAAATGGATGTGAAAACTGCTTTTCTCCATGGTGATCTTGATGAAACTATTTACATGTCACAACCAAAAGGTTTCATTGATAAGTATAAACCTGAGCATGTGTGCTTGCTTAAGAAGTCTATATATGGTTTAAAACAATCACCTAGGCAGTGGAATCTGAAATTTGACTCTTGCATGTCTAAACTTGGTTTCCATAGAAGTGAGTTTGATACCTGTCTCTATTTCAAAGGTGTTGACTCTAAGTCTCCTCTGTATGTGTTGTTGTATGTTGATGACATTCTCATAATTTCTAATTCTAAGATTCTCATCTCTGGTGTTAAAAGAGACTTAAAAATGCACTTTGACATGAAAGACTTAGGCCAAGCTCAGAAAATTCTAGGAATTAAAATCAAGAGAGACAGAAAAAGAAAACTGATGTGGTTTTCCCAATCTGAATATGTTCATAAAGTCTTTGAAAGGTTTCAAATGACAAACTCTAAATCTGTTGTTGTTCCTTTGGGTGGTCACCTTGAGTTGTCTAAGAAACAATGCCCCTCTTCCCAGCCTGAGATAGATAAAATGAGCAAAGTGCCTTATGATGTTGCTGTTGGATCTGTGATGTATGCTATGCTTTGCACTAGACCTCATATTGCCTTTGCTATTAGTGTGTTGAGTAGATATATGTCTAATCCTGGTGAACCTCACTGGAATGCTATGAAATACTTGTTGAGATACTTGTGTGGCACTGAACAAAAATACTTGGTATATACTGAACACAGCTCTAGAAACAACTTAATAGGCTATGTAGATTCTGATTATGCTGGGAACAAAGATAATAGGAAATCTACTACTACTTATTATTTCACTTGGGCTGGTAACTGTGTGTCCTGGAAATCTCAACAACAATCCACTGTAGCCCTCTCCTCCACTGAAGCTGAGTACATGGCTGCTACTGAAGCAGCTAAAGAGGCTATTTGGCTCAGGGGTCTCTTTGAGGAGATTGAGATGAAGACTTATATCCCTACTGCGTATCTTGATAACCAAAGTGCAATATATTTGTGTAAGGATCCTCTATACCATGAGAAGTCAAAGCATATAGATGTCAGATTCCATTACATTAGGAAGAAGGTTAAACATAAAGTTCTTAATGTGTGCAAGATTAAGTCTGGGCTTAACCCTTCTGACTTTGGCACTAACGTTCTCACAGCTGACAAGTTTGCTTATTGCAGGGATACCCTGCATATCTGGGATGCCCCTTAGCACCTAAATGCACCAGGAATCGAGGACGGACGGGAGATCCAACCAAGATCCTATGAAGGCAAGAGAGTGTTGGATGAAAAGCTTAAGAGGGCAATTTGTTGTATTAATCTTGTCATGTAATAGCTAGCTAACTTTCGGACATTGAGCACTTAGACTTGGTAATCTTAGGTTTTATGTTAAGTGTTTGGATTATACATATAATATACTAAGCTTGGACATCACATAAGGTTTTAGTTACCCTTGGACATTTTATACATGTCTTAGCTGGTGGCTAACTTATGATGAACACCACTTATGTATATATATTATGTATAATCTAACACTTAGCTCAATTCCGAGCTAAGGTGTTTATCTGGGCCTATTTTGTGATGGGCCAGATTGGCTTGCTTGGTTCTCGTTTGTATTGGGCCCTTGACAGACATCCATCTGGAGTTCCTTTGTAACCCTAGCTTTGCGAGGGCTATATAAGGCTCCCCCTGGTTACTGTAGCCCTTTGAGCCTCATTTAGGAAACCCTAGCTATCAGAAAGAGAGAGAGCTCTTGTGTGAGCGACTGAAGAAGACGGTGGTCCGACGAGCTTGGACGGTGGCTGTGGAGCTCTTCCTCCGTGGGAAACTTCTCTAAAGTTTCTCGGTTGCCTTTTCAGGGGGCATCTCTTCCTTTTACTCTTGTTTCTGTTCATCTTGCTCGGTTTTGAGGTTCCTTAGGTTGCTAGTTTTGGTGCTCTGTCCGTAGTGCTTAGCTTGTAACCTCCTCTTGCAACATAGTGAACTCTGGGACCGGATCTCCCCTCTTGAGATCCCGCAGAGTAGGGTTTTACCCGAACTGCGTCAACAAATCGTTGTGTTCTCTTTCGATCTTCGTTTTACTTGTGTGTTTATGGCGAAAATCAAAACTTCATGAGTAGCACAGCCCCCCTTCCCCGTTGAAATCTGATTGCAAGCCACCTCCATTGCTTCTTCCTTCAGAGCAATACCATCTCGACGATCTTTCGAGTCACCCAGGAGCACCCCGGAGCCGCAAGCTCCTTCTCCCCTCTGTTTTGCTGGGAACAACCAAGGCTCCATCCCTTCTCGTCTCCGTCAAAGCAACCGGCCTCCGTTCCTTCCAAGTAGCAGTCGAAACACCCCGAGGCCACCGACCACCCTTCACCGCTCCTCCTCCCCTAGATTCCGCGTAGTAAAGGTCGGAATTGGGTTTTCCTTCGCTTCCAATTGATTACCCCTTAAAATCCCTCCTTTCTAATCTCTTATGTCGTCCTAGGATATCCCGGTGCCGATCCTTCTCACTCGAAGCTCGAGGAGCCTCCGACGAACATTTTCCGGTGAAACCAACCTCCCTCAGTGAGCCTCTGTTTACCCTTCTTTTCTTGTTGCGTTTATGTTCTTCTGTATGGGTGTGGTCAGAATCTTATGAAAATATAATGGTTTTGGTGATTTAATGTCCGAATTTAATTATATAATAATTTTTATAATAAACATGTCGGGATCGTTTTAATAATATGATTTTGGGAGTTTGTTAAGGATTTAAATTATAAATGTCGAAATTTGGCCAAGTATGATATGAGAAATTATTTTGATTATGAGAGTTTGGAAAATATGGTTGGTGCGATTTTATCATTGGGGTTAATTGGAAGTAAATGATTTTGGTTGATGTTGATCGTATCGGAAAGGTTTTGAAAAACGGTTTTACTATCGGTTGGTTTCGAGTATGTTGAGAACTTGAGTTTCGTGTGTATGAATGTTGGTCCGGTAGCTTATGGAAATGGCTTGATGATAGGTGTGTATTGCTTTGGACTTGCATTTGGGCCCTTTCTTGTGTTATCTTGTTGTTCTACATCTTCAGGTAAGTATCCTACGGAACTTACTCAGTAACCTGGACCTCCTGCCTAATGTTTCATGTGATGTGTATTTTTGTTGCATATAAAGCATGTCATGTAGTATCATGCTAGGATTGCATTGAACTAAGCATGTGGTTACTATGTGTGTTTGAAACAGAATGGTCGTTATCTGTGATAGTCCTATAGTCTTTGCTAGGATCATAGGGTTGCCCAGCCTCATCGGGTGCCCTGAGTCAATCGAGTCATATGAGCATGTTACTATAGCCCAGCACCATCAGGCAAACTTGGTTACTGTATGTTGATGTTTATTCCGTTGTCCGTGCACCACCACGAGGAAATGGAAACCGAGAGATGGCCAGTCTCTACACTAACGGGAAGGGGTGTAGAGGTAGGAGAGGGATATGCCACTTGGCATTGCCTTTGGCCCTTTACAGTTTTCTGCATATTATAGCTGTTAAAGCATGCTTATATGATTTAATTATTGTACTGAATTAGTCATCCTTTATCCTAGGTATAGGCATGTTATATGGTCTCAGCGCGGTCAGAGGACCCGCATGCGATTACCGGGCCTGACTTCGTGGTTAGTGTCAGGTACCATTCCTTTATTGCTCCTTGCTTCTATAACGAGGAACCCTTTGTGAATCGAAGAACCTGGCTAACCATCTAACCCGGTATAAAAGGATAATCTTCCCCTTAAGTTTTAGTTTTGACCCGGCTCTACCGTGGCACCTTGTAAACTATTCTTGTTTCCGTTATGCTTTCGTTTGAAATGGTTTTCGTGATATAGTCTTACGACGGGTTAAGGGTACCCAACGGCCCTTCGAGATTTTAGGGTTTGAAATCCCTTTTTCCACTGAGCTTGAAAATGAGTTGAAACATCGACCCGTACCTGGATTGCAAGATCCGAACAAGGGGTTTCATCCCTTGAAACGTAACTCGAAAATTATAATTCTAGGCCGTTACACTCATAAGTTAAATAAACTTTTATTTCCCTCCCATATAGTTATAATCATAATGTCATATGTTAATCATTGTTGTATATTTGTATAATATAAGTTAAATAATTAGTGGTGTAGTAGTACAATATTATACTCTAAAGTCTAAATTATAACAATAGAAATAGCTCATTTAGACATGGAAGATAAGTAGATAATAATTTAATAAGTGTATAAGACTATAAGTGTATAATATTTGTATATGCTAATAAGTGTATGCATTTGTATAAGTTAATATTTAATAGGTTAATATTATATAATATTTGTATATGTTAACAAGTGTATGCATTTGTATAAGTTAATACTTATATAATATTATACACCAAAGTATAAATAAATGAATATTCAATCGAATACTTTAAATATCAAACTCAAATCTTAATCTCAAATTCAAACCCTAATCTCGATCTCAACCTTTATCTTAATCTCAAATCTCAAACCCCAATGTTAATCTCAAATCATGATCTCAATCTTGATCTTAATCTCAACATCAAATACAGTATCGATCTTGAACTCAATCTCAAACCTCAATCTTAACTCGTTCTCAAATCTCAAATCTTTATATAACTTAACCCTCAACCTCAAATCTCAAATATTAAATGTCCATATTTGTCCCAATCTTAAATTTCAATCTTGATCTAAATCTCAATCTCAATCTAAATCTCAATCTCAAATTTCAAATCTCAAGACTTTAAATACATCGAATATTCGAATCCATCGAAGATAAAGTATTTAAAAGTTTTATTTATAATTTCGGTTATTTTAAACGTGTTTCTTTTTATAGGTATAAGTATAATAATTCTATTAGTGTTCATAACTAAGTGTTAACAATTCTATTAATTTTCATAAATCTAACCCTTTAAGGGTTTTTTCACCTAAAAAATTCTATTAGACTATTAGTGTTAATAGTTCTATTAATTCTAGTAGTTTTCGGTTTTTATAAATGGATTTCTTTTTATAAATATAAGTATAATAATTCTATTAGATTTCATATTTATGGTTATTCTATTTGTCCATATTCCATAATTTGTATGAATTATGATACATGATTATTTATTGGTGAAAATAATTATTTATATCTAAATCAATAATTTTGTAGTTGTTATTTTATTTTTATCTATATTATTATATTTTGATAGAATTAATTATTTATATCTAGATTTGTTAAAAACTAATAATAATAATGAAAAAAAAACTAATGGGCATTGAAAATGAAATGGGCCAATGATATAGTCAAACCACAACTAAGCCCTTTTGCAACTTGCTAGTTAAAATAAGGTGAAATTCTAAATGTACAATTAATTTGATTTAATTATAGCACCGATCAATTGGTTTAAATGTTTTAAAAAGAACGATGTTGACCAATACCGAATTTCCGATTATGACTTTTTTGAAAATCGGTCGACAACCGATGAGTCAATTACAATGAGTGTATTCAACCGAGTCAAAATTACATATTCAAGTATTCAACCGAGTCAAAATCATTTATTTTAAATAAATTACATATTCAAGTATTCAACCGAGTAAAAATCAACCTAATTATCCAAACGGGTCAAATATGATTCGACTGAAAACTCAAACAAACTATACCCACTTTGATTCGAAACTCAAATGAGACCAACCCGCCTCTTGACCTGAAACCCGAACGAGCCTGACCCGCTTTGACCCAAACCATAATGGGCATGACCCGATTTAACCCGAAACCCGACCAATCTAAAATTCATTACGACCGAACCCGACCCGACCAAAAATTTTACCCGAACTGACCCGACCCGTTAGGGACCCGACTCGAGCAAGCTTGACCCGAACCCGACCCGAACGCCCGACTTGCTAGCTCTAGTGTAGGGCACTTATTAAAGATACTCGATTGGGAAAGAGAACGTAAACCACATAATCTAATTTTAAAATAGCTAAATTGGGTGCATCGATCTAGGAAAAATATTTTTCAATTTGGCTTCTTATCCTTGAATTTGTAAATAAAGAGCGGCCATTCCGGGGTTCGAACCGAGGACCTATTGGTACTACCCACAAGTCCTTTTCGGTGAGCCAATCCGAAATGGTTAATTTGGCTTGGCTTCTTATCCTACGTCCAAGGATATATGATAGAAAAACTAATTAACTTAATGATAGAAAAACTAATTAACTTAATTATTAATTGATTATATGGATTTCATCTTGGCCATTGATTGAATTTAAGATTAGTTTAGTGGGAAGTTATAAGAACCTTCACATGAGGAGAGGATCTACCTCCCCTTTTTTAGGATGACTAGGTTATTAACCGCTTGCGCGCGGTGTTGTCATCTTATATATAATCCGGATACACTTTCAACAAATCTACAACTTCATAAGTTTAACGGGCAAATATGTACAATAATGTATCACTTAAAGTAATTAATAAAAAAATATAACAACCTAAAATATTTGCAACTCCACATGCTATATTGAAATCTCGTAGCTAGTAAACAGAAGATTCATTATGAAACAACACGAAGCTCTTTAGTCTCACCTTCATCAATGCATTCAACTCAACCTCTACAAAAATATTATTCAAATCAAAACAACGAATCTCATTCAACTCAACCTCTACAAAAATATTAACCAAATTCAAAACAACGATTCAAACAACTCGTGCACTATGTCAAATTATGAAAGCCTTACAAATCACATCGAAGTTTATTTGGATATCATTAAACAAAAGCAAATACATATAAAGGCTTGTAACTACCTCAGTAGTACAGATATTGCTTGTAGCCTTGTCCCTCCTGATATGTTGCTCCCTCGTTTGCAGTGCCATACGCAGAGGAGTCTTGCTGGCCGAATCAACACTAAGACCAATAATTCTCCTAGGCATCAACCTCTTGTACTCCTGAGAGGTGGCCAAGAAAGCAGCATGAGGCCCGTCTAATTGATAGCTCTAGAGTAAGGTGATTTTAGATATATAACAAAATCTAGCTAATTAAACAACAAAATCAATGTACAAGAGTGAGCCATCTAATTGATAACTCTAGAGTAAGGTGATTTTACACTAATAAGAATGATTGAGTACAAAGCATCATTAAGCAATGAAAGAGTGGGAGGATCAATTGGAGCTTACTGTCTTGAAGTCCTGCATAGAGAGGGAACCGTGTTTGGTTGGACCTAGTAGCTGAAACTGCGGTTTGAAATAAGCTAATAGAGACACCGTCAATGTCTTCACAAGAGCCTGCACAGTAGGATAAGCTTTACAATTATGAATTGCAAACAACCCATGATATCCCTCCAATCTATATTGTTCGTTCTTTACATATTCTTAAAACCACCTTATCCAATAAAAATAGCACAAAAAATGCCAGGTTATGCTGAGAACAATTTCAGATTACAAGTTGAAAAAAAGGTAAGGATTTCATACCCTGAGAACTGATTTTCGTAGATATGATGAGAAAATGCATTAATCAAATCAAATATTCTCCATAACCTGAATTTGACAGCATCAAGAAATGATCAATCAAATCAAATATGGAACTATATTGATCTAAGAACTAAAGATATCTGCTCTAGATGCTAACCTTCAGCCCTCACATTTGTAGTAAAAGCATCATCATCTGAACCAAACTCAAAATCGAGATCACTATCAGAGGAAGATATGGTAATGGGATCATCCATTTTGGATATGAAGAGTAGATTGTGATTTTCCCCTTTCTTTACACAACTTAGAATCTTGGATGATGAGGTCTTCAATGGATCTTGGATGCCGAGGTCTTCAATGGAAAGTCAACCTGCATTTCATGTACAAGGTCCAGAAATCAAGAACAAAACAGAATACGTCACTCGCAAAACTTACAAGAAAATTTTAGTCACCAAAAAGGTGGCAATTCCAATTCCACTAAAGGTTGGGAATGAAACTGAGATGCCAATTCCAGTTTCACTGGCAAGGTTACAACTCCCTTTAAAACTAAACCCAACAGAGACACTTCTCTAAATTTACGTGATCTATTAGTCATCTTGAAAGGCCAGAAAACTTCTGAACGGCACTGCGAATCCCATGTTGTAACTCATCCAAGATCATTTTTTCAATGACACTTCATCTCACGGTCTTCCCCTAACACGTAGTCGTACCCCAGGTTGTGGCTTAGGTAAATCCCAAGATATGCAACTGTGGGAAGGTACAAACTCAAGAGTTTGTTTGACACATAGTAGTTATGCATTATAAGGTCCTCATCCACACAAATAAGCTCTTTATTTTACATCACGCCAAATGAACCCTAGGAGTAACTTCTTGACAATGCCATTTTCTTAAGCAGGATTGTTAATCTTCTAGTTCAGAAAGACAAAAAAAAAAAGGCCCTTGATAAATAAGACGAGAAACATGCCGGGTATAGCCACTCTTGGCTTGAATCAACTTCTCTTCTTCACTTATCTATAATGTCTCCAGACCTAACTTATTATGATTTATGACACAAGTTAACAAGCATAATTACATGAAATTCCCCACCCTTACAATCTTCCCTCCAGTTAATCAGAGTCTCCATTAAAGTTTTGTTTTATATCAACCACTATAGCAATGAACAGAATAGAATGAAATGGATACATGACTATCAGTATTAGCTTTGACTTAGTGGCCACCGAAAAAAAAAAGCTTTGACTTAGTGTATCAAATTACAAATCTATAACAAATGCATACAGATTTTAGCAGGATAAGTTATTTTCCTGGAAATATCTATTTCGACAGTAGGTTCAATTTTAGGCCTTTAAATTGAGAAATTTTGTATATCGAATTTCAATCAAGCGCATAATGAACTCATCTCCGATTCATAGCTGGGGTGGAACCTTTTAAGCTTATTTGTGTTTGATCAATAAACTGATTCTCTAAATCACAACCCCGAATCAAAATTTCACAAAATTGATTCTATAAATTACAAACCCTAATTTCACAAAATTGGTTTCCAAAATCAAAACCCTAAATGAATTCTCATGTCCTAAATATAAATTGAATCTCAAATCAAAATTTAGAGAGTATAAGCTATAAGCCTATAAGGTTAAAAAAAAAAAACTAACCTTTGCAATTCAAATACGATTTCGAATTTGGGAAGAATAATTGAGATTTCACTTCGAGGTTGCAGGCATCGGCCATCGGGGAAGAGGATTGAGGAGCCAGCAACAGCCACCGGCTGTGGAAGGAGGAGCCGAGCGAGATCGCCGTCGCCGCCACACCGGAGAGGAGCCAACAGCGTCGGAGCGGGGGTGCAGTGCCGAGAGATATAGCTCTGAAAGAGACGGCGACGATTTGGAGAAGCAACACAGAGAAGAGACGGTTTTGTAATTATAATTGCACAACGACGTGGCGCAAAATCGGGGAGGAAGAAGGAATCAACCCCAAATCGGTGAACGTTAATAGATAGGGAGAGGAAAGAACCTGCGAAGGAGCCAAGAGTCCGGGATGATAGAGAGACTGTTGTTGAAGGAGAGTAGCATGCTGCAACAGAGCTTCTTGTTGTTGTTACTGCTGCTTCATCCTCTGGTGATCCATTCCGGATTTCTCAGATAACTGAAATCGGATGAGGATCGACGCTAAAATAAAGGTTTTTAGGGTTCACAGAGAAAGAGAAAGGTTTCGAGTGAGTTCGATGGAAGGGGGTTCGGGAGAGAGGACTCCGACGAAGAGGAAGGGGTGAATCAGCTAATGGCGTAATCAATGTTGTGAGATGGAAGAGGAAAAAGACAGATGAGGCCGGCCAAGGGCGGTGGAGGCTGGAGGCGTGAACGGAGATGCCGATGTGAAGCGGAAAGAGGCGGTGTGTATAGGCAGAGCCGCAGGAAGGTAATTTGGAAAACAGCTAGTCCTGGAAATTCCGAATTCACCCCTAAATCATTCCATTAAGATGAAGGAGTTGAAAGGAGAAAATTGTAATTAGCTATGATCAACAGTAAATGGGAACTTCAACTTTTATATAGTAAGATATATACGTTTTTCACCACTTACCATCTTTAATTTCCAACTATTCTACATATTGTAAAAGACCATTGTGAGTGGTGGTGTCGAAGACTGTACTGCCTCATTTCATTGATCTGAATATCAATTCTGGGTTTATAATGCACATCGTAATATTCAGGAAGGTTCCACTATTTATCTGTATTACAATGTGATCAGGAACATGTATTGGATATTGAATTGGGCTCAACTGTGTGGGCTGATGTTCCTTGTTAGGATGGGCTGAATGTGTGGATGCTCTAGTACTCCTCGGCGCTTCGAACTGGTGCACACACAGTTTGGAGCGATTGAGTTGGAATTGCTGGGTGGACAATGACTTTGTTAAGGCATCAAGAACTTGGCACTTGGATGAAACAAAGGCAACACGTAAGGATCTGTTGGCAACTCTTTCCCTGACAAAATGATAGTTAAGAGATAGATGCTTGATTTTGTGATGAAGGACCGGATTCGCAGCTAAGTATGTTGATCCAATATTGTCACACCGGGGAATCGGGGATTGAGAGAAACAAATACCAACCGAGGCAAGAACAGTTTGAATCCAAATTAGTTCACAAGTGGCCAGTGCAAGTGATAGACGGTTTTTAGTCGCGTTAACCGTATCAAAATAAATTCGAACCTACCTAACTAATGTAGTGCAGTAAGTACGAGTCGATCTCACAGAGAATTAAATTATTCCTAAGTTAAGCTTATTTACCAATTAAGACAAAACGGGGGTTTTTGAGTGGTGAAATTAGAAAGAAAATAAACTAAACTATAAACAAGTTAATGGAGATAATAATTAAGGAACTAGTTTCATCTACAAATATCCACTTTAATTTGAATAGTTGATCCTTGATTCTTCTTCAAGTTCACTTTTCATCCTATTATTGTTCCTGTCCTGATCTTGTGTAAATTACTAGTCCTACGAGTCCTAGTAACTCTTACTAATTAGATAACCCTAACACGGTCAAGATTTAACCTAATAGTAGCATTAAGATTAAGAATTAACCAGGATATATGCAACACCAAGCTACGAGTCAATATTTAACATATAATTGATTCTCTACACACCAGTTTAGTCCTACGAGTCCTAAAAAGGCATGACTACTACTGTGCATTAAGGTTGGCTACGAGGAATGTACAAAATCCTAGCAATAATCTCAACTAGTTGTACGGACTAGAAGAAATCAACAATAATTGCAAAAGAATCAATACGAATCATAGGAATAGAACAAGAATAGAAATCTCACAACTTTATCAAACCAAAGCTTCAATCCATAGACGAAACGGAAGAGTTTAGATCTCCATAAAACTAAAACAAAATATAATTATGTCTAGGGTTAAAGTCGGTTACGGTCTCTGCGTCGGCTGTTTAGCTCCCTTCGACTCTTTGGCCGTATGAATTGTATATATAGTAGGATGAAAACCTAAGCTATCTAAATTTATATAAATATATTATATTTTTTATCTATCTATAAATTATATTATAATATTTATCTAAACTAATTAGAATACCGGTAAAACACTAAGCTAATAAGTAGCTGAAGCCGTCTCTCCTTCCGTCTACAATTCATCGATCAGCCCACGTATCATCCGAGCCGGCCTCTTGATCTTCAAATTGCAAAATAATGCCATAAGTTATGATGATCTTCCAAATTCATACGATCCGATCTAACTCGAAAATACCTGAAATATATAAAAGCAGTAGTGTAGACTTCGGAAAGCAAATAATACAAATTAAGTTATAAAATAGGTAAAAATGCTCTAAATTACTATGCAAATCTATACTAAAAACATGACTAAAATAGACCCTATCAAACTACCCCATGCTTAGACTTTTTCTTGTCCCCAAGCAAACTAACTCAAAACAAAGACAGATTCAAAATGAAAGACAAGAGACTCAAAATGAATGCATCGGATGGAGTAGGAGACACAACACATGAAACCTCATGCGTCGACTCATGAGATTCCATCTCAGGAAGCACCAGACCCTCTTCTCCATCGTCAACGAAACTGTAGTCATCCGTGAACAATTCCTCATCGTTCTGAACATCATTATCGCGTTGAAACCAACTAGGATAGAATGAATTGAGCACAATGACTTCGACAGGATCTTCCATTCTTGCATTTTTCAATGTCTCAGGGGATGACAGGATCGGTTGGCTTTCTTTATCAACTTGCGGGGTAGCCATCTGCTTAGCTATTATCTCGATTGATTTTTGAGTAAGTTGGCTAATTTGTTCCTCCAAGTTTTGGATCCTCTCATCATTCTCCTGCATCGCTTGTGTAAGGGCTTGAATCGCATCATCGAGGTATGTGATAGAGTCCTCCATTGGTGGAGATGTCGAAGTAAAAGATTCTTCTTGTGCAACATGGTAATCTATGTAACAGAAAAAATCCCACAACCCGGACAAAACTAACCGTGCTAGGCCTCCATTACTGATGTGCTCAGCAAACGCTCGTGTCTCAACAGTCATCCCGTCAATTATGCAAACAATCATATCTCAGATGTTGTCTTGATAACCCCGTGAATAACGAATGTCAACATACCTCTGCAATCTGGTAAGATATTGGTGAAAGTTCTCACCTTCAAACTGCAATAACCTCAACATCCTAAAAGTTAGTAGCAAGGGTGTTATGAACCGTCAGATAGGTTCACAACAAATTAGATATATACAAAAATTGATAAACACACAAAACAAAGAAATAAACTTTGATTCTCCGGCAACGGCGCCAATTTGATAGACGGTTTTTAGTCGTGTTAACCGTATCAAAATAAATTTGAACCTACCTAACTAATGTAGTGCATTAAGTACGAGTCGATCCCACAGAGAATCAAGTTATTCCTATGTTAAACTTATTTACCAATTAAGACAAAACGGGGGTTTTTGAGTGGTGACATTAGAAAGAAAATAAACTAAACTATAAACAAGTTAATGGAGATAATAATTAAGGAACAAGTTTCATCTACAAATATCCACTTTAATTTGACTAGTTGATCCCTGATTCTTTTTCAAGTTCTCTTTTCATGCTATTATTGTTCCTGTTCTGATCTTGTGTAAATTACTAGTCCTACGAGTCATAGTAACCCTTACAAATTAGATAACCCTAACACGGTCAAGATTTAACCTAATAGTAGCATTAAGATTAAGAATTAACCAGGATATATGCAACACCAAGCTACGAGTCAGTATTTAACATATAATTGATTCTCTACACACCAGTTTAGTTCTACGAGTCCTAAAAAGGCATGATTGCTAATGTGGATTAAGATTTGCTACGAGGAATCTACAAAATCCTAGCAATAATCTCAACTAGTTGTACGTACTAGAAGAAATCAACAATAATCGCAAAAGAATCAATACGAATCAATAGGAATAGAACAAGAATAGAAATCTCACAACTTTATCAAACCAAAGCTTCAATCCATAGACGAAACGGAAGAGTTTAGATCTCCATAAAACTAAAACAAAATATAATTATGTTTAGGGTTAAAATCGGTTACGGTCTCTGCATCGGCTGGATAGTTCCCTTCTACTCTTTGGCTGTATGAATTGTATACTATATATAGTAGGATGAAAACCTAAGCTATCTAAATTTATATAAATATATTATATTTTTATCTATCCATCCTAATTATATTATAATATTTATCTAACCTAATTAGAATACCGGCAAAACACTAAGCTAATAAGTAGCTTGATGATCCCGTGTCTCCTTCCGTCTACAATTCATCGATCAACCCACGTATCATCCAAGCCGGCCTCTTGATCTTCAAATTGCAAAATAATGCCATAAGTTATGATGATCTTCCAAATTCAACGATCCGATCTAACTCGAAAATACCTGAAATATATAAAAGCACTAGTGTAGACTCTGAAAAGCAAATAATACAAATTAAGTTATAAAATAGGTAAAAATGCTCTAAATTACTATGCAAATCTATACTAAAAACATGAATAAAATAGACCCTATCAGCAAGCGACCGGTATTCAGCTTCGGTGGAGAATCTAGAGACAATTGGCTGCTTCTAAGAGCTCCAGTGGATTAAGTTCGGACCATCGAAGATGCAGTAGGCACCAACCGAGCGGCGATCAGATCGATCAGATCCCTAGTCAGCATCTGAGTAAGCTGAAAGCTGATGATCAACAGCAGAGGAGATATAGAGCTTGTAATGTGAGGTGCAGTTCAGTTACCAAAATAGGCGTTTCATAGCTTGCCAATGCGACTGTCTTGGATCGTGCATAAATTGAGCCAATTTTGTGTCAGCAAACGAGATGTTCGGGCGAGTGAAAGATACATATTGTAAGCTACCAACAACGCTCCTATACCGGGAGCTGTCTTCCACGGAAGGAGAGGAGGAAGATGCATTGAAAGTCAAGGACATGGGAGTAAGGATAAGGCGTAACGTCTCTATCCCTGTTCGAGCAAGAATGCCTTGAATGTGCTTCAATTGACAGAGGAGAAAACCCGATTTATCTCTTGTAATTTGGTTGCCACGGAAAAATGCAACAGGTCCCAAATCCTTAACAGGGAAAAGCCTGGACAGATGAGTGACAAACTTTGCAGCAAGTATGGTGTTAGAAGATATAACCAAGAGATCATCAACGTAAACCAAAACAAAGAGTAAATCAGTGCCATGGTGATAGGAGAATAAGGAAGTGTCTGAAGGACAGGGATTAAATCCCATAGAAATGAGAGCATCACTCAATTTTGCAAACCAGGCACGGGGTGCCTGTTTTAGGTCATAATGGGAACGACTCAGACGACAAATATGCGATGGAAAAGACGGGTTTACGAAACCTGGGGGCTGCGAGACGAAGACTTCCTCGATCAAGTTCCCATGGTTGTTTGGTTAGGTTTTAGAGTTAATTTCCTATTTAACTCTTTTGGTTTGAAAGTTCAGAAAATACGTTATTTCGATTGTTTTATGTAGGTTTGTAGTTCCGGCTTGAGATTAGCTTGGAAAAGTCTTATTGGAGTGAAGAAGAAGAAGAAAAGAAGAGAAATGAAAGCAAGGAAAGCAAAGTCCAAGAAGAGAAAAGCACAAGAGCACACGTTCTGTCCAGTGTCGCGTCCGCGAGTCCCATGTCGCTGCCGCGAGTCCCATGTCGCTGTCGCGAGTCCATCTGTGTCACCGTGAAGGCTTGGTAGCGAGAAGAACACACGAAGACCATCAGTCGCGGTCGCGAGTCCTTGAGTCGTCGTCGTCAGATTCACGATTCCACCGTGAAGGCTTGGCAGCGGTAAGAGAAGATAAAGACTACAAGTCGCAACCGTGAGTGCTTGAGTCGCGACCGCGAGATCCACCATTCTTCCATGGAGAGATTGCCCGCGAGAGGTTTGTTGAAACTTGTGTGTCGCGGCCGCGAGTTCCTAGTCTTGGCGGCGAGTTCGTCCAGAGAACATCAGTTTGAGATCCAAATTCTATCTTTTCGATGGGAGATTCGATCCAATCTTTTGAAGACTTGTTCCTTAGTGTTTAAGAAAGATATTCTGAGACTTATTTATTATTATTTTCACTTTTATTAATTTTAGGATATTTTGTATTATTTTAGGACTATTTCCGCATTATCTCTAAGGAAAGTATCTAGCTTTTCAGGGTCTCTTCTTTCCTATCAAAAGGGAGCCATGAAATTAGACTTAGAGAGACTTGGAGACGTTTTTTCTCAGACCACGAGACATATTTCGCAGTAGTTCAATCAACCATTAAAGTTTGCTTATTTTCCATCAATTCGAAGGAGATTTAGGTACGCTATGAGTGGCTAAGTTCGTTATTTGTTTCACCTCTGTTTCGGAGACTTGGTTGGTGGTTATTGAGGCTTAAACTTAGTTGTTTCTTACCGGTCTTTTGATTTCTCTCGAGCATATCGATGATATTATTGTGATTGGCCATCATAATAGTGTCTTTCTAGGTTTTTGTTCTTTCGTCATTGAATGAATTCCGTAGTAGTATGCTTAGGATTGTGAGAACCTTTGTTTAATCATGACTAAGTATAGATTTCAACATGTCTTAAACATCGGTTACCTTGTTTACTTGGTATTATTCATATGCCTAGGTTCTTAGGAATTTGTGTTGTCTTTATGTTAAATCTTTGTATGTGCTTAGGTTGCATAAAGGTGTAATGGGTTAATTGTGCTCTTTGCACTTTAATCTATTCAAGCTAAGATGGGAAGAATGTAAGTTAAAGGAATCAAACAGCTTGAGTTCATGTCTAAGACCAATTAAGCCAACCAATATCGATGAATGCGTGGGTGGAACTATTTTCTCCATTGATTGTTACCAAAACCATCATTCTTATGCTTCGTTACTTCGATTGCAATCTTGATTTTTTAGTTCTATTTCCCCTATTTACTTGTTTATTTCCCACTTCTTGGTGAAGTAGCTTTTAGATTGATTCTTAGATTTCCATGTGGGATCGACCCTGCACTTATCACTATACTTAGTTATTTATGTGAAAATTCTTTTGGCGAGGTTTATACACGACAGTAATCCTCCGCTCAAATTTTGGCTCCGTTGTCGGGGACATCTATTGATTCATTGTCTAATTTTTACTTTACTTTGGTGTGAACCATTGTATGGTTCACACCCGTGCTACTGACGCATCTCTTTTGTCTTTGGATCCAGAAATTGAACGCACTCTTTCTAAGTTACGAAGATATCACTCTTCCAACTCGGAAAGCGCAGAAGAGATTGATGAGAATGCTAATAACCCGAATGGAAACAATCAAGTGCTGAATGGTAATAACCCAAATGGAAGCAATCAAGTGCTGAATGAGAATAACAACAACAATCAAATTCTGAATGACATAGTTGCTCCTCCAAGGAGGACTCTGCAAGAGATTAGGGAGCCGAATCTGAATGTTCAACATTTGGCTATTGTACTCCCTAATCTTCCTGAGGGTTCTAGATTCAAGTTTGAGTTAGAATGGACTGGTTTCCTGCCTTACTTTCTTGGTCTTCAGAAGGAGAATCCAAACAAGCATCTCAATATGTTTCATGTTGTCTACGACCGCATCAGAGTTGGTGGTCTGACTGACGATCAGATGTTTTTGAGAGTCTTTCCCTTCACTTTAGAGAATGGAGCTAGCGATTGGATGTATTATCTTCCTGCTGGAAGTATTTGCACCTGGATTGAGCTGAAGAAAGCATTTCTGAATAACTACTATCCTACTAGCAGACACAACAAGATGAAGCGAGAGATCACTAGTATTAAGTAGCTGGCTACATAATCACTTTATGAGTATTATGAGCGTTTCAAATGGACTATTGTTGCATGCCCCTATCATGGACTTTCTGATGATGATCTAGTCTTTGCACTCTATGAAGTACTAACTGATAAAGATAGAGGGTCAGTGAATAATGTTTGTGGAGAAGATATTTGCTTAAGACGCCACACGAGGCTACTGATATGTTTGAGAGGCTAAGGAAGGATCGTGGAGCCCGAGGAGCGGCGCCCGCCATTTTTCCACCAGCGCCCGCCGGTCTTACGTATTCAGCAAACGTCGATTGTATTCCGAAGATTCTATTTCATTATTACATTATTATCTTATTCTCTAGGGTTTTGCACGAATCTATTTAGGTTATTTTCATCTTATTGTTGAAGAGTGAGTGAGTTTTTTCCATGAGAGAGAGAGATAGAGAGAGATGAGCATTATTTTGGCTATGAGTTGTTAAACTCATAGTTTCACCTGCGATTTGAAGACATGGTTAAATGAATTGTGAGGATTTGATTTCTATTAGTTATTAATGAGTATATTTATCATCTTGTTCATACTGATATGTATTTGTGTTCCTTTCTATGATTGATCACCGTGTTAGGATTTGCATTTATGCTATGAATCCGTTGTTGGTTTCTATATAGCAAACAAAGTAATTGATTTAGTGATATTTCTATGCCTTTGTAGTGAATGATAACAATTGATCTATATCGAGTAGATGTATTTAAGGCCGAGTGGGTACATTGTTCCCTCGCTTTCTAATTGCATTGAATTGATGTGCCAATTGGTCTTAAGAACTTGAATCGTTAATGCTATTCTTTAGTGATATTGAATAAGATGATTGTATCTTTGCAGAACAATCGACAATAGGTAAGTCGACATATATTCTATAAGTAATATTGAAATCTATCCTAGGATTTTGAACCTCAACCATTGTCGACAATTACAGGTAAAACGCTTTTCTATCTTATTATCAATACTTTGCAATCATTATTCTATTTACTTTACTTTTCTATTTCATTAAGTTGCTATAAAATATTGCTATTGTCTCAAGAAATCAATGATAGAGCTATAATAGTTAAACCTTTTTCTCTCTGTGGGTTTGACTTTGGACTTCATTGCTATATTAATCTTTTGGTTTGAGCATTGAGTGAGGATATCATTATTATTTGGGGGAAGCGAAATCTAATGACGTTCGCATACCACCAGCTTCTCGATCAATCTATCTAGTGCAACTGGCTCGGGGGGATCAGAACCACGTCACTCTCGGGTGGCTGAACTCTAACATCATCCTCATCTGCAATCGCTCTGTGAGGGGGTCGTCCCCTACCTCTATACTTTGGGCCCCCATGCCTGATCTGTCTACGACGAGTATCCTCCATAATTGCTGCACAAAAAGCGTGAGCTTAACAACTAGCACAGAAGCATTCAACGAGAATTAATCTGATCCCCTTGGACAGGGATCGACCTCGGACCTAGTGTATAAAACACATAAGCAATCTAGAAGCTGCCATTTGAAGGGCAACTGACATGTCGGTCTCTTTTTCCTACATCGGTTCTCTAACCACTGCGGTGCGAAGTCCTTATTGTCTTCCAGGCCCTTTACCTCTATAGGAGACGATCTATTGCCTTTCTACCCGTTCGTTCTATTCCATCCTATCTCCTCTCTTTGGGGTTACGTTCATTAAGTTCATTTTCTCCCTTTTGAAAGTCGTTTAAAATCCTTTGACATATTGGTCGGTTTTTGAAAAATCATTTTCAACCCATTTGTACTCGAATTGCGCATCCTGAATCTAATACCACTTTTGTAACGGCCCAAGTTATAGAACTCGGGTTACGTTTCGAAGGAATGGATAACATCGTTCGGATCTTGCAATTCAAGTACATGTTGATATAAATTCAAAGAGTTAAGTTTCGAAGGTAGGGATTTGGAACCCTAAATTCACACAAGGTCCATTGAGGACCCGATGTTTGCACACCGACACCTATCCAAAATTTCTACTGCGCAAAATCATATAGAATGTTATTTATATCTAAATAAAGATGACTAATGCAGTATGGTAATTTAAACACGCAATCATGCTGAACAAAAGATATAAGTAAAGATGCATAAAGTGCAGTAAATGGGATCCCTCAAAGAATGCCAAGTGGAATATACCACTCTCTCAATCCACACCTACGCCAAGGCTAGAGACTCGGTTATCGCCACAGTCATAACTCTCAGTCCATACCCACGCTAGAGTAGGAGACTCGGTCATCGCCACATACATATCGTGCCTCTAAGTCTACACCCACGCTGGGGTGGGAGACCCGGTCGCCAGCACAGTCATATCAGATATATGTAATGACTCGAATGGGTGACATAAAAGATCTGGAACATGAATGGCCCCAATTACCATAGAAAAGGACTCTAGACTCACAATTAACGACCGTTCTACCATTCACCTGGAGAAAACATGTGCTCGACCATTTGAGCAAACCTAAGCATGATACTACATGAGATGCTGGATGCATACACCTAATATACTACATGACATCAGACATGAGGTCCGTATCTTGAGTAAGTCCCAGAGAACTTACCTGGAAAAGCATAATCCAAAAGCAAATAGCAAATAGCAAGAGTCCACAACTCACAGATCACCTAGCAATTATTAATTTAGAAACAAAGCTCCATAGCACATATGGGACCCATTTACCACTACACATAATCTAACCATAATTTCTTATTCATAACATCATAATTATCATCAATCATCTCATATCATTCCCATTTCATTCCAATTTCCATAACCATCTTCTAATCCCAATATCTCAATTCATACTCTGAATCTCATTTTACTTAGGGGTGTGCAGAAAAACCCAAAATGACTGATACGACATGAAAACACGACAACACAACACGAAAAAACATGAAACCAAAAAGACACGTCATGAAAATGACACGAACCGTTAAAACACGAATTAAACGGTTAATGTTCGGATTGGGCATATCCCCTTATCGGATACCCAACACGAACTGTTTTTTTTTTTTTAATTTATAGTTATGATAATTTAGTACTAGTATACATACAATCCTTGAAAAGCCAATAAGGTCCGCTAGTTTAAGTGGTAAAGATCCCAGTCGCGTGTGTCTGCCTTCAAATAAACACATGTTCAATTTCTAAAATTCTTTTTTTTTTTCAGTTCTCCCAATCTCGCCCCTTTTTATTTTTTTTATGCCCTAATAAACCCTAGAGCTTTCAGCCGACAGTCCAGTCCAATTTCTTCTTCCCTACCCCTACCTCACTATGAAAACCCTCAATATCTTCTTCCTCCTCCTGCTTCCACATCCTCCCCACTCTTTATCTCCCCTCGTGCTCCCCCTTCGCCTCTGCCCTAATTCACCACCTCTCTTTCTCTCTCCTTGCGCTCCCCCTTTGTCTCTGCCCCAATTTAGATTTTAAATTTCAGATCTCTAATTCGAAGTCTCCAACCGGCAATGGAGGTGCTTACCCAGCTGTTACACCTTACCTCTACCCATCATCTTTCCCTTCCTCCTCTTGCTTGCACCACCTTATCTCTATCACCATCTCCGCCTCTCCTCTTTGTCGTATGAATTGTTTTTGCATAACCCTCCTTTTGTGTGCAATGTTGCTTTAATTCACATGCATGGATTTGGTGACATTAGTACCTTTGCAAGGATGGTATTTGATTGCAGGGTTATATGAGAATGGATCTATATGTTGAGATTTTAATTTCTTCCTCTGTATGACCATTAAAAGTATGGCTTGAGGACAAGCAAGCTTAAGTATGGGGTGTTGATGTGCGCCTATTTTGCCATGTTTTATGTTGTCTTTTACTTCGATTTCTATCTAAATTTTATACTTCTGGGTTAGAAAAGTATTAGATTTGTGTAATTTATATTTATTTGCAATATATGTAGATCTACACAAGTTTTTGTTTAATTTTGCAAAAATCGAGACATTTTCGGAGCAATTCGAAGAAGGAAACAAGTTGGACTTTAACTTGATGTCTACAGATTTACTCGACATCTACTGGAGTGAAGCCATGATTTAGCTATGTAACGGCCCGGGATTATGATTCCCGAGTTATGTTTCGAGGGATGAAACCCCTCATTGGGATCTTGCGCCCCGAGTACAGGTTGAAGGTTTGAAATCGAAAATGCGTAGTTAAAGTGGGATTTCGCATCCAAACCCGGAAGGTCCGTTGGAGACCTCGGGGTAGACCCATGTACCTGTCCTAAGTCTACAACGCGGAAAATCCTTTATCATGCAAAGGGCATAAGTTATGAAAATGATACAACCAGTGCCACGGCAGAGCCGGGTCAAAACGGAGTATAAGTAGGGAGAAACCCCAAAAGCATGAATCTGGTGAAGTCAGGTTTCAAACACTCACTCTCCGCCAGATGAATAGACCCCGTCATAACAGCACAAAATCAAGCAGTGTATCGGGTACTTGAAACTATACCACCAAGTCAGGCCAAGAGTCCGCCCGCGGGTCCTCTGACCGCGCTGAGGACATATAATACGCCTATACCTAGAATAAAGGATGCCTTCATGCAGTACTGGAATATTAACCACACTATCATGTTCCTAATTCATATGTATAGAATATTAAGTAAGGCCTTATCAAAGAATACCAAGTGATATATCCCTCTTCTACCACCACCCCCCTTCCAGGTAAGGTGGAGACTGGCCAGTTCGATTCGATAGCATCTTTAATCTCATCATCATATCGTATCTCATCATCATATCGTGGATCTTGCGAAAAGAAAATAATAATGCTGATAATTGTAAAGGTGTTCCAACGACCCGAATGACTCAGGACGAACCCGATGGAGCTGGGCTCTCCTATGAGCCTATCAAGGATTCTAGGACTCACATATAACGGCCGTTCTGTATTCAAACGCATACAGAATAAGAATGCTCATTCGTAAGTGCAATTCCTAAGCATGATACTACATGACATGCTTTTATGCATATGCAACACCTACATACTATATGACACATCAGGCAGGAGGTACTGGTTACTGAGTAAGCCCCAGAGGTACTTACCTGGCTAGCAGATCGGCAACAGGATAATCCAGCACACAATATTCACAATCACAGAGTATCACCTAGTACATAATGGAATATACATAAGTCTACATCCAACTATTAAGCACTCAAGCACACCTCAATCATAAGAACAAGTAACATATTATGAAAGTCATTTCATCGCACCATCCGCTTCTCAAGACCACATCGTTCTCCATAAATCATTCAACCAATTCCGCATGTTCATATACATCATTTCCGCATATACCTAAACAGTTCATCAAAATCATAAGACATAATTTGTGTGATATAAAATCCTACTAGATCGTCATAATTATCCAACATTTAATCTCATATAATAATTCACCACAAGTCATGCTATTAGTCATACATATCATACTGTTAGTCAAACGATCATATTATCATGCTAGTTAGTCATCGAATAAGTCTTATTCCCAAGTTAGCTTCATAACCGTTTCAAATCCCAGTTTAAATAGTTAAGTATTTCGACCCTTGAAAATACTCGCCAAATTCCCTTTTAAATTTATTTATTAAATTACTTTCCCACCTTGAAATTCTTTTCCAAATTCTTTATAAATCTTTATGTCCCAATAATATATTTTAAATCTCAAATAGTATTACATGATATTTTAAATCTCATTTATTTGACATTTTTATAAATTATTTCCAAATTCTCTAAAATCCCGACCATTTTTATTTAATAAATCAACCCTTATAATTCTCCCGAAATAATATTTTATCTTTTAAATCCTCAAATAATAGTGTATAATAATTTTAATACCGCTAATTAGTTAAATAATAAACGGATAACCCGAACCGAACTGAACCTATATAAATAATCCCCAAATCGGTTCTATATATAACATAATAGGAGGTGGCCCCACATGGTATGCCACATCAGCTTCATCTTCATTCTTCAAATGAAGCTTCCCGTCGACCATGGCTGCTCGACGTCGCCTCCGTCTCGTGCTCCCGCTCTCGAGCTCGCCTGCCACGCTTGACATCGCTCCCAGCTCGCGTCTCATGCTCGCCCGTTGGTCCTCGTCCTCTCCCACTCGCGCTCTCGCCCCAGCTCGCTCTCATGCTCGCCTGCTGGTCCTCGTCCTATCCCGCTCGCGCTCTCGCCCCGGCTCGCTCTCGACGCTCACTTAGCCTCACCTCTCGCGCTCTCGGCCTCTCTCGAGCTCGCCGGAGCTCGAGCTCACCCGATCGCCCCACACCCAGCCCTCACCCGAGGAGTTCGCGACTTCGGAGCTCTCGATCGGAGCTCTGGGCATCGTCGGAGGCTCACGATGGCTCGTCGGACCTCCGCCAGATATGGGTGAGCATGATGGTAGGGCTCGAGAGTTGTTTGGATCAGAAACAAAGGAGAACGGATTACCGAAGCGGCAAAGCGCGCTCGAATCGGGGAAGGAGGGAAACGGTGGCGGTTCCGGTGGCTCCTGGGTGGCGTCGGGATGGCGGTGGACATCGGTGGAGGGGCAGGCTAGTGCTGTTGCTGCTGCTCTTCAAGATATAAGGAGGGACAAGGTGTGGGCGTGTGGTGGTCGACGGTTCTTGCCCTCGGCAAAACAGAGGAGAAGGAAGCACTACCAAAAACACAGGAAATAGCCACGGTCAAATAGCCACGAATTGGCCAAGAATTACCGTGGCTAAACGGTTTAGCCACGGGCATAGCCATGAATTTGACGCTCGTCGCCATTCGAGGCTATATGCCTCGTCGCTAACAGCCACCAACCCAATATCCGTGGCTAATAGCCACGATCTGACAGTTCCGTGGCTATGTCCGTGGCCGGTTTGGGATCGTGTCATCCGTGGCTGCAGCGACGAAGTTAGCCACGGTGTATGCCGTGGCTGATTTCATGGCTTGGCACGTGCGGGATGTCTAGCATCTTTCGTGGCTGATTTTGTGGCAACGGTCGTGGCCAATTAGGTGGCTAGACTCGTGGCTTTATTGTTAGCTATGACAGTGGCTATTCCCATGGCTATTCATGTGGCTATTCCCATGGCAATATTCGTGGCAAAGTTCGTGACTGTATTGCTGGTTATGCTCATTGCTTTATTCGTTCTATGATCTAGGAAATAAATTTATTATAATTTTATAAATCTGTTATACAAACACATCCAAGATAAAACCATAAAATTACACCATTCAAAGCACATCTAAAACACACTCAAGTTCAACCATACAACAAGTCTCAACATGCACGAATTAATAAGACTATGACACCCAATAGAAGCATGGATTCAATCCAGGCGATTGAAGGTACGAGTAATACGGACCTGCAAAACAAGGGAGAAACTAAATAAGTTTATAGGATACTAGAAGAGAAGAGATGTAGCCTCATCAAAGTTTTCCACCTAATAGGTGGATTAACTTCACTATTACAAATTTATCAGAATGGTATCTCATTTTATTACAAAGTAAGAATTTTTGTCGTTATACTAACATTTCACAGGAATCACTGCAGACAGATAAAAGATTGCTTTGTAGAGATATTTAAGGTCTCAAAGGTTTAAAGATATTATTTAAGGTATCCAAGAGCTCACAGGATTCGTTTAACACGTACACCATGAACTAAATAGCAAAATAATGGTTAACCTTTGTATATAAGATTAACCCTTCAAGATAACATTATCCATCAAAAGAGAAAGTGGTAAATTACCTCAACGCTTGCACCTCGGTGATAATCCATTGTTAAGGTTTCAGTAGTACACTTTCCTACATCATAGCAACTCCTCTCACCTGCTCAGTAATGGGTATTTATATTAGACATAGTACTTTCATGGAACAAATCAACTAACAATAAAACACAACAACAAATCAACTAACAATAAAACACAGCAATAGTCATGCATCATGCAGACTGATCCTCACCAATAGGATTAACATGCCCCCAATATGTTACCTTTTGTGGATGCTCGAGTGGGTCTCCATACACCTCACTTGTACTGGTGAGAAGAAACAACATATTAAGTGTACCCATCACATTTGTCTTGTAATAAATAGTTAACTAAGATTCAAATTTGCAGAATGCTAAAACATAATACCAAAATAAATAAATAAACAATGCCTTTATTAGCGTATGCTAGTAACACAGAACAACCAAACCACAAGCAGAAAGGATATGATTGTCTTGACAGGGTTAAACTTGGAGTGAACAGGCAAAACTGGCCAAGCCAAGTGATAGATCTGATCCACTTCTAACATAATCGACTCAACAACATCATGATGAAGAAAACCATAAAAAAGTCAATCCATGATGTAAATATGAAATTCTCTTTGAGGCAAAAACACAAACAGTTTGCGCGCATCACAGATTCACAAGCAAACCTTGCATTTCACTAATCGCGACAGATCTTCTTGAGCCTATCCGCGGCAGATTCCTCCACCAAATATTGCGAATTTCACAGAGTGGGGTGGGGCGTCAAATTGGAAGAGCCAATTGAATGCATATTAGAGAGGAGAGAGAGAGAGAGAGAGAGAGAGAGAGAGAGAGAGAGAGAGAGAAATTGGAGAAGCGAACCTTGCGGGGAACCCGAACGCAGTGGTTTTAAGAGCGATTGAAGAGGGCATGGAGGTCGCCGGACTCAACTTCCCGGTAGTTGACGAAATTCTCGAGGGCGTATTTGGAGTAGCAAGAGCGAGTATCCATAGGGAGTTTCCTGAACAATCTCAGTACATCCGGTGAGGGTTAGGGTTTCGGTAGTGAATAGAGAAGGGGGGAGACGGGTATCTGTGGGCAGACAGAGGCGGTGGGAGGACTGTTGAGGTGATTTGGTGGAGGGTTGTGGCCGGCGAGAGGTGGTGCGAGGGAAGAGGGCCAGTGGGATGAGGAAAAAAGTTGGTGTTGATGGTTAGCCCCGACGACGAGAGGTGGTGCGCTCCCTCCGGTGGTGGATTGTCGACGTTGTTCTCCGGTGGAGGAAGAAAAGATTGGATGTGAGAGGGGGAAGAAGAGAGATCAGTAATTTTTGGGAGAGAGAGACAAGGAATGAAGAGGGAGCGGCCATAGAGGAGGAAGAAGAGGCGGTGCGAGGGAAGGGAGACAAGGAATGAAGAGGCAGTGTCCAAAATAAACTAGGGTTATTCCAAATTTCAGAGAGCGGGAAATTTACCGCTCAATATTGATTTGGGCGCTAAACAAAATTTCGACATTGGGCAATGGGCATGTATTACTTTTTTATTTTTCATTCACAATTTACATCTAGAAAATAGAACCATCAATACAAATAAAAATATAATATATTTTGAATAAAAAAATAATGGTAAAAATAATAATAGTATAATATAGTAGTTATTGTTGTTATTAAAAACAAAAAAAATTAAAAAAATATATATTAAATATAAAATCATAATAGCAATAATAATAATAATCGTAATTATAATAATAAGGTATAGGGTTTTATACAAGGTTAATATAACGTTTTATTCAACAGTTATTAGTTACTTATTTTAGGTTTCTTCAAAAAATACTCTTATAGTATTTTAATAAGAATTTAATAGTTAATATAAGGTATTATTAAACATTATTTATTTGTTATTTATATGAGTTTTCCTCAAAACATACTCTTATAGTATTCTAATAAGAATTTAGTAGTTAATATAAGGTTTTATTAAACATTTGTTCATTACTTATACGAGTTTTCCTCAAAACATACTTCTATAGTATTCTAATAAGAATTCATTAGTTAATATAACACACACTTATAGTATTCTTATAACAATTCATTAGTTAATGTAAGGTTTTATTTCAAAATCATTAGCTACTTATATGATTTCCCCTCAAAACCCACACTTATATAGTATTATTATAACAATTTATTAGATAATATAAGGTGTTATTAAACATTTATTTGTTACCTCTATGAGTTTTCCTCAAAACATACTATTATAGTATTCTTATAAGAATTTATTAGTTAATATAAGGTTTTATTAAACATTTGTTAGTTACTTATATGAGTTTTCCTCAAAACATATTCTTATAGTATTCTATTAAGAATTTAGTAGTTAAAATAAGGTATTATTAAGCATTTATTTGTTACCTATATGAGTTTTCCTAAAAACATACTCTTATAGTATTCTTATAAGAATTTATTAGTTAATATAAGGTTTTATTAAACATTTGTTAGTTACTTATATGAGTATCCCTCAAAATATATTCTTATAGTGTTCTATTAAGAATTTAGTAGTTAAAATAAGGTTTTATTAACCATTTATTTGTTACCTATATGAGTTTTCCTAAAAACACACTCTTATAGTATTCTTATAAGAATTTATTAGTTAATATAAGGTTGTATTAAACATTTTTTAGTTACTTATATGAGTTTTCCTCAAAACATATTCTTATAGTATTCTAGTAAGAATTTAGTAGTTAAAATAAGGTTTTATTAAACATTTATTTGTTACCTATATGAGTTTTCCTCAAAACATACTCTTATAGTATTCTTATAAGAATTCAATAGTTAATATAAGGTTTTATTAAATATTTGTTAGTTACTTATAACAATTTATTAGATAATATAAGGTTTTATTCCACAATCATTAGCTACTTATATGATTTTCCCTCGAAACAAACACTTATAGTATTCTCATAACAATTTGTTAGTTAATATAAGGTTTTATTCCACAATCATTATCTACTTACATTATTTTCCCTCAAAACACACACTTGTAGTATTCTTATAACATTTTATTAGATAATATGAGGTTTTATTCCACAATCATTAGCTACATATATGATTTTCCCTCAAAACACACACGTATAGAATTCTTATAACATTTTATTAGATAATATAAGGTTTTATTCCACAATTTATAGCTAGTTTATGATTTTTCCTCAAAACACACATGTATAGTATTCTTATAATAACTTATTAGTTAATATATGGATTTATTCAACAATTATTAGTTACTTATATGATTTTCCATCAAAACATACTCTTATAGTATTCTATAAGAATTTAGTAGTTAATATAAGGTTTTATTATACATTTGTTAGTTACTTATATGAGTTTTTCTCAAAGCATATTCTTATAGTATTCTAATAAGAATATAATAGTTAATACAAGGTTTTATTGAACATTTGTCAGTTACTTAAATGAGTTTTCCTCAAAACATACTCTTATAGTATTTTAATAAGAATTTAGTAATCAATATAATGTTTTATTAAACATTTGTTCATTAGTTATACGAGTTTTCTTAAAAAAACTACTCTTATAGTATTCTAATAAGAGTTTAGTAGTCAAAATAAGGTTTTATTAAACATTTATTCGTTACTTATATTAATTTTCCTCAAAACATACTCTTATAGTATTATAATAAGAATTTAGTAGTTAAAATAATGTTTTATTAAACATTTATTCCTTAACTATACGATTTTCCCTCAAAATACTCACTTAGATTATTCGAATAAGAATTTATTGCATAATATAAAGTTCTATTCCACAATTATTAGCTACTTATATGATTTGTTTCTCAAGATAAACTCTCATAATATTCTCATATGAATTTATTAGTTAATATAAGGTTTTATTCAACGATTATTAGTTACTTATATGATTTTTTCCCTCAAAACACATTTTATTTAACAATTACTCCCTCCGTTCCATAATACATGTCTTTTTCCTTTTCGACACGCTTTTTAATGAGTGAAAAACTCTATAAAATATTATTTTTTAATTAATTTTTCTTATATAATATGGTACTTATTACTAATAAGTACCATATTATATAAAAAATTAATTAAAAAAATAATATTTTATAGAGTTTTTCGCTCATTAAAAAGCGCTCTTAAAAGCAAATGGACATGTATTATGAAACAGAGGCAGTATTAGTTTTGTTTATATTCTAGTATTTATTTAGATATAAATACATATACCATTAATGGGTCTATTGACGAAAATTATAGCCGTATTTGGGCCCATAATAAATTAAAGCCCGTTAGAAATTAAAGTGTGTCATTTTGAGGTTAACTGTAAATAGCCACAACATTAGCCACATATATGATCGTGGCTATTAATTGGGCTTCTTAATATGTGAAGAGTTATTAATTGAGCTTACATATTCATTGGACTTTGACTAATACTAATAGGTTTGACCCTTTTTGGGCTTTGACTCTCTAAAATTGGGTTTGACCATCTATAGGCCCTACCTTTTTTTTGGATGAGATTTTGGGCTTAAAAATTGATTTTTTCTTTCAAATTAATTTGCTTTAATTTTTGAATTTCCTCAATTCGGATGCACCAAAGTGATAATGGGTGTCTCCATGTTAGCGTCGAACACAACCACGGATAATCCAACAGTGGCTAAATTCGTGGATGTTCGCCTCCAACTCGGGTCATATATTGCTAATTACCTCACATTCTTAGCCATGAGTACAACAACGGATATTATTCGTGGCTAAATTCATGGCTACACTGACATGTCGGGTAAGACTCTCCAAAAATGGCGTCGAAATCAGCCACGGAAAAGGTGACTGTGGCCAAAGTCGTGGCTAATAGCGATGATACCAGCCACATCACTTGTATTCATGGCTAAAAACCCCAAAATTTCGGACACGAAATCATTTCTTCATCCCTAGCCACGGGCTTTGCCACGAATATTTTGATTTGACGCTATTATAGCTACGGCTTGTCAGGTCGTAGCTATAATCGTGGCTATCAGCTACGGATTTTGCAACGACTGTACGACGTGGCTATTTCCTGTGTTTTTGGTAGTGAAGCAACTGCGGTGGTGGTTGACGTCGATGGCAGGGAGGCTAATGGCGGCGATGACTGAGGTAGCATGGTGGTGATGAAGAAGGAGCTAAGCTCGAGGAGCTTTTAGCGGTGGCGGCGTTGGAACGAGATGAGGGGCGGGATGGTGTGAGGTGAAAGTGATGGAGTAGGAGACGGGTTGAAATAGACAGGGATGGGCTCAATTTGCAGGGTAAGGTGAGGGAGTTGGTGCGGGGTTGCGTGTGGAATTTGGTTAAACTAACTACTCGGAAACAACTCCCAAATACGCGAAATTCAAATCCCGCAATTAGTTTTCAAGTGTTAGTTTTTCCAACTCTCGCTCTCTCGATCAATTAGATTTTTTTTTTAAAAACGACAAGAATATCACCATCCGATAATTATTTGATTTTATATTCCAGTCGGAATCCGCTAAACGAGTTTTAAAACTGATTAAATTTCATTTCTAATCCTCTTTTTTCTGAAAAAATAGGATTTGAAAATCCGAGCCTTTACATCATCCACCTCTAAAAACAAGTCTCGTCCCCGAGACTAAAATCATTTTAAAACAGAGGAGGAAGTTTGAAATCGGTGAGTTCAAGGATCATGCCATTGATCCCGTGAATACCTCATAAGTGCCCCTATGAGATCCTCACAATACCGTTGCCGTGATCATAATATCCCCAAATAGACCGTAGTAAGAATGTAATATGGGCCCCTACCACATCCTTACTCCGACTCTTTGGCTATATTATAACTCAAATACTTGTATCCACTTCGTGGGGCGTTATAATGAAAACTAGAGTCATATTAGTTTTTTAAAATCCAAGTCAGTCTCTTCTGAAACACCATTCAAAATTTCAAGTTCGACGTTAGCCAAAATAATTTTCAAGTTCTCAGTTCATTCTACTATCCACCTCTAATGGCTTATCCCATATTCTCTTCCTAGGTTCCAAGTCAGAATCAAATTCCAATACTTCAGCTTCCATCAATTCTATCATCAAGAATCGTATATATAATAACAATCATAGCTCACATTTAATAGAATGACATAAACACGTCAAGTACAGTTGTATACCATAATATATCTAGCATCGTATCATCCACGGTAGGATTTATCACATCATCTCACATAAGTGACACACCTTATCAATCAGATAAGCCCGTCACATCAAACAGATAAGCACATCATATCAATCCGATAAGCACGTCATATCAAATAGATAAGCATATCATATCAATCAAGTAAGCACATCATACTCATGCTACTGCCAAGCGTCATTACATTAGAGACAAACAAGTACTTCCGTACACTAGCATTCCATCGAGTTCAGGGGATAACTATGTTAGTACTAATAGTTCACTATTGTCAACGATAATACATCATAGAATCAACATCGTCTATAGCATAGAATTCGCACCACATTCGGCCCCAAGTAAAGTGTACGCTAGATCACATCCTCAAGAGAACCTGCCTATAACTATCAAACATGACAAAACACGACCACTACCCATCAGCTCTTGCATTAAGATCAAATTCACCAAGGTCTACCAACCAAAACCACTACTAATTCTAGACACCATTGCATCCTGCTCACATACAAACTTTCTAGCCTCATAACTATTTACAATCACGACCGAATACCCCAAACCAACCACTAGGTATCCCAACTCCTATGCCATCAAGTCATCTAAGGGCCAATCCATTTCGACATCCCGATCTCAACTCTTACCTTCCACTCGACCATCTAAACTATTTCTCGGAGTTCCCAATCACACGGTTTCCTAATCCGACAAGCTTAACAACTTGACCAACTACGTACCAACACTCCTTATCAAACGCACCCTCGTCATAGGGGTCCTCTATCGGTCCCATCTTTACCCTCTAATAGAAAATTCCGAGTCCTCAACTGAACCGCTCTCACGATTGATCTAGACACTTCTTAACAATCTCGCTTACTCTTCCTAGGCTCTCAAGACACCGCCCGACCATCATCTCCTAAAGAGACATCTTGAATCACCTTGCTAACTTAATCATATTCCACGCACCACTGACCACTCTCACTAACCATCCACCTCTAAGAATCCAACTCATACCAATCATCTCACATCTGTAACTCTCGACCAACTTTAATGCAGAAATCCATCTCGTGCTACTCCCAACCACGAATTACCAAGACCCTCATCACCAACGCCTATCCTCAAAGACCAACCACTGATTTTTACCTACTCATCCCATTCTAGAACCCACGAAACCTGAATCACTCATGACTCCTCAAGCTGACCTACCCTAGATCCTCTTCCCAACATTAACCGAATTTACCTCATGTTACCACTCCTTAACCAGGACGATTATCCCCAACGAAACCTTATGTCACCATAACTCGAATTACCCATAACATCACAACTTGACCAATTCTCCCACGATTTTCCAACCAATAGGATTCCCACTGAACTCCTATGACATCCTCGCCCGAATTTCCTAAGCACCGCAACTTCCCCATCCTTCTAAAATCTCTTATCCTCTAGCGTCCTCAATACTTTCTGCTTTGCCTAGTTCCCAAATTCATGCTCATAATCTCCCTATCTCAACCTTAAGCCCACATTCTTACTAGAAATCTCAACTACGTCCTGGCCTAGCTACCAGCCTTTCCTCGAAGATTCATCTCACATCCTCAAATACCTCAATAGCCACAATGACCTCCCCTCATAAATCCTGTTTCATTCCCTATGCCAAAATTCTCCAACAGCGCATCTAGAAATCCTTCACTCATAAATTCCCCAAGCATTACCAATGCTATCTAAACAACCCCCTATACTCATCACACGAACAATCCTGGTTTGAACAACCTAATATCTCCAATCAATAATTTCCCAAGCAACCTCATACTACTCTTCCTTGGCAATTCCTCAACCTCATCATTTACTAAAAATCGCTCTCAATCACCGCACAAAGAACCTAGTATAGACCACAACCGCTACCCTCCTATCCTAAACGCTCACACCGCGCACACATTACCTACCGACACTTCTATCTAGGACATCTCCCTCAAAATCTTCCCAACTATCCCCACTCCTCACCTAAGACTTGCCTGGAGCTCAACTATACTCACCGACCACTATCTCCGACCAGTCCCAACTCACTCAGCTCCACCCAAGCTAACGCATCCATCCTACACACCCTCTCGCTCATCTCATTACTAAGAACAAATACTTCAATCCCTCTGCCACTTTCCAACCTAGCTTACCAAAGAATCTCTCGACTCATGCCCAAGAAGAAGCACCATCAGATATATAACCCATAACCTACTCACCAGCAAGTGAGTATACCAAGCGCCAAGGCACATCATCATAGAAACAAGTTAGTCAGGCAATCATTGCTATGAGTTCAGCACATCTGTCATCACACTTTCAATTATTTCAGTTCTAGGCATATCACACAACATCAATTTTGATTAGTATAGAAGAATCCACAATTTGAATTAAGAATGCTCTTCCTCGTGTCAGCTGGGAGGAACCTGTTCGCAATTGTCATATTTGAAGCATATTCATCCTTTTTTGCCATCGGTGACGTTGTTCCTGGGGCCTAGGGGTCATGGACCCATCACACTTCCGTTGCGTCGCTCCGGTGCCACTTGGTCATCGGTCCTTTCTTGCATATCGGTGCTCATCGAAGGACCATAAGGGTTAGAAGTTACGGAGATAGGGGAGAGATAAGGGAGGACGACACAGCTTCCTTAAGAGTTCAGACATGGACCAGGACTAGGGAAGATAAGACCAAGGAGAAGATCCTAACCCGAGAGTTACAACGATACCCTTATAATTGTGCCACGCAAGCACATAAAAATCAAGAGATATTATCACATTATTTCACACTAGTATGCACCTATCTCAAGGAATATCGATTTATGCATTCATAACATGTTCATATAATCATCTTTATATGTGCGTAAAACAAGCTAGCAACTTATCATTTCATTCACCAATCATGCTTGACAGACTAAGAACATGTATGCACAGACTGACATGGGATATATATGGCATAAGTTATGCAAGACCTACCAACCATCACAGGATGTCGTATGCATGACTTATCACTCAATTTAAATACACGCATAAGCAAGTCATAATATTTTGGGATTGAGGCAAGCATGCTAAGATGTAACCTAAAAATCATCCTAAGGGTGTGATCAGTTCATGCAGGATTGGTATAGCAACTATCTCATCACATACATCCATATTGACATAGTAAGACTAGGACGTCACACAATCATATAAGGGCCTTTAACTGGGAGGTATATATCCTACATGATACTAGCAATACTCATTAAACATGTAATACTCATTAAACATGTGCACAATCATGAGGTCCAATGAGGTTCATCTGGCATGCTAAGTCATCCAATTCACGTTTTAACATACAACAAGAGTTGAGCACATTATCATGGACCTAGTTCATAGTGAGACAGTAATCATGGGAATTCAATAGATATGGCACATACATCCACTCATATGTGCAACCATGCAAGGTACCATGCAAGTCATGCTGAATTATACCAATATAGCATGTCATTAAATCACAAGGAGGCTATCATTATAACTTGACAGAATTATCTAAGGGCAATCACTGACTCACCACCCCATTTCCCCTTGGAACGCTAGTATGACTCGCTCGGTAAGACACAAGGACATTCAAGTTGTTTTCGAGAGGGGTGGGTAGAACTCGTGTTTAGACTCTTGTGGCAAGAAGACATGGTTGGCCATTACGAGGATAGAAAGAGATTAATCCATAAGACAACTCACTTCTATCTCGAAACAATCTAAATCCTCACCCCCACTAACAAACTCAGGTAACCCTCACATCCGACACGATTTCCAAAGGTATTTAGTTGACCGACCCAAATTTCCCGTGAAAGACCCCAATCACAAGTACGAGACTCGATAGAAGCATCGATGGTAGGATATGAAACAAGACTCTAAACAGGGGGAGAGGATGCTTCTCGACCCTTGATAACATGCCTAGATGTTTTGGTGGGGCGGATGACAGAGTCAGAACCATCAGGGGGTTTGAATTATGAAAGGGCTATTTCGACAAAACAGGAATTCCGATTACATAAGAACAAGGTTTTCTCCCCCTATCTCGTTTGCACAGTTATTCAACACATGATTCAAGTCAAGGCATACTGATTAGTTCGCTATCCTAAGCACAATAGAGCACTCATCACAGAAGCAATCAATAAGATTAATATGATCCTCTTCGAGGAGGATCGCCCTCGGGCCCAACTGCATATATGTACATATATAAACGTAAGCATAGAGACGATCTATGCCGTCCTTCGAGGGACGGCTGACCGGAGGGGCAAAACCTCACGGCCTCCTAACTCGACACTCCAACCTTCGTGGTGTTCTTTGGAGTCTTCTAGGCCCATCTGTCAATAAAAGCTAGTATTTTGCCTACCGTTCCCTGAATTCTACATCCATAAGGGATGTCTACCGCTTGGGTCTCTACCCACGAGATTATTTCTCCTTTATTCATTTTAGGTTTTAAGTCCAATTAAATTCATTTTGCCCTTTATAAAATATTGTCCAAAACCATTTGAAAACATTGGGCGATTTTCAAAACCTCTTCAACCTATTGTACTCGGATTGCAAAACCTCAGCTCTGATACCACCTTTGTAACGGCCCGGGATTATGATTCCCGAGTTACGTTTCGAGGGATGAAACCCCTCGTTGGGATCTTGCGCCCCGAGTACAGGTTGAAGGTTTAAAATCGAAGATGCGTAGTTAAAGTGGGATTTCGCACCCAAACCCGGAAGGTCCGTTGGAGACCTTGGGGTAGACCCCTTTACCTGTCCTAAGTCTGCAAAGTGGAAAATCCTTTATCATGCAAAGGGCATAAGTTCTGAAAATGATACAACCAGTTCCACGGCAGAGTCGGGTCAAAACGGAGTATAAGTAGGGAGAAACCCCAATAGCATGAATCTGGTGAAGTTAGGTTTCAAACACTCACTCTCCGCCAGATGAATAGACCCCGTCATAACAGCACAAAATCAAGCAGTGTATCGGGTACCTGAAAATATACCACCAAGTCAGGCCAAGAGTCCGCACGCGGGTCCTCTGACCGCGCTGAAGACATATAATACGCCTATACCTAGAATAAAGGATCCCTTCATGCAGTACTGGAATATTAACCACACTATCATGTTCATAATTCATATGTACAGAATATTAAGTAAGGCCTTAACAAAGAATATCAAGTGGTATATCCCTCTTCTACCACCACCCCCCTTCCAGGTAGGGTGGAGACTGGCCAATTTGATTCGATAGCATCTCAAATCTCATCATCATATCGTATCTCATCATCATATCGTATCTCATCCTCATATCGTGGATCTTGCGAAAATAAAATAATAATGCTGATAATAGTAAAGGTGTTCCAACGACCCGAATGACTCAGGACGAACCCGATGGAGCTGGGCTCTCCTATGACCCTATCAAGGATTCTAGGACTCACAGATAACGGTCGTTCTGTATTCAAACACATACAGAATAAGAATGCTCATTCGTAAGTGCAATTCCTAAGCATGATACTACATGACATGCTTTTATGCATATGCAACACCTACATACTATATGACACATCAGGCAGGAGGTACTGGTTACAGAGTAAGCCCCAGAGGTACTTACCTGGCTAGCAGATCGGCAACAGGATAATCCAGCACACAGTATTCACAATCACAGAGTATCACCTAGTACATAATGGAATATACATAAGTCTACATCCAACTATTAAGCACTCAAGCACACCTCAATCATAAGAACAAGTAACATATTATGAAAGTCATTTCATCGCACCATCCGCTCCTCAAGACCACATCGTTCTCCATAAATCATTCAACCAATTCCACATGTTCATATACATCATTTCCGCATATACCTCAACAGTTCATCAAAATCATAAGACATAATTTGTGTGATATAAAATCCTACTAGATCGTCATAATTATCCAACATTTAATCTCATATAATAATTCACCACAAGTCATGCTATTAGTCATACATATCATACTGTTAGTCAAACGATCATATTATCATGCTAGTTAGTCATCGAATAAGTCTTATTCCCAAGTTAGTTTCAGAACCATTTCAAATCCCAGTTTAAATAGTTAAGTATTCCGACCCTTGAAAATACTCGCTAAATTCCCTTTTAAATTTATTTATTAAATTACTTTCCAACCTTTAAATTCTTTTCCAAATTCTTTATAAATCTTTAAGTCCCAATAATATATTTTAAATCTCAAATAGTATTACATGATATTTTAAATCTCATTTATTTGACACTTTTATAAATTATTTCCAAATTCTCTAAAATCCCGACCATTTTTATTTAATAAATCAACCCTTATAATTCTCCAGAAATAATATTTTATCTTTTAAATCCTCAAATAATAGTGTATAATAATTTTAATACCGCTAATTAGTTAAATAATAAACGGATAACCCGAACCGAACCGAACCCATATAAATAATCCCCAAATTGGTTCTATATATAACAAAATAGGAGGTGGCCCCACATGGTATGCCACATCAGCTTCATCTTCATTCTTCAAATGAAGCTTCCCGCCGACCATGGCTGCTCGACGTCGCCTCCGTCTCGTGCTCCCGCTCTCGAGCTCGCATTTCACGCTTGACATCGGTCCCAGCCCGCGTCTCATGCTCGCCCACTGGTCCTCGTCCTCTCCCACTTGCGCTCTCGCCCCAGCTCGCTCTCATGCTCGCCCGCTGGTCCTCGTCCTCTCCCGCTCGCGCTCTCGCCCCAGCTCGTTCTCGACGCTCACTTAGCCTCACCTCTCGCGCTCTCGGCCTCTCTCGAGCTCGCCGGAGCTCGAGCTCACCCGATCGCCCCACATCCCGCCCTCGTTCATTCCCAACTAATCTAAACATTGAATAAATCACGAATTTGAATCGAGGAAAGAAAGGAAGGCTTGGGAGCTCACCGAGGAGTTCGCGACTTCGGAGCTCTCGATCGGAGCTCTGGACATCGTCGGAGGCTCACGATGGCTTGTTGGACCTGCGCCGGATATGGGTGAGCATGATGGTAGGGCTCGAGAGTTGTTTGGATTGGAAACAAAGGAGAATGGCTTACCAAAGCGGCGAAGCATGCTCGAACCGGGGAAGGAGGGAAACGGTGGCGGTTCCGGTGGCTCCTAGATGGCGTCGGGATGGCGGTGGACATCGGTGGAGGGGCAGGCTAGTGCTGCTGCTACTGCTCTTCAAGATATAAGGAGGGACAAGGTGTGGGCGTGTGGTGGTCGACGGTTCTTGCCCTCAGCAAAACAGAGGAGAAGGAAGCAACTGCGGTGGTGGTTGACGTCGATGGCAGGGAGGCTAATGGCGGCGATGACTGAGGTAGCATGGTGGTGATGAAGAAGGAGCTAAGGCCGAGGAGCTTTTAGCGGTGGCGGCGTTGGAACGAGATGAGGGGCGGGATGGTGTGAGGTGAAAGTGATGGAGTAGGAGACGGATTGAAATAGACAGGGATGGGCTCAATTTGCAGGGTAAGGTGAGGGAGTTGGTGCGGGGTTGCGTGTGGAATTTGGTTAAACTAACTACTCAGAAACAACTCCCAAATACGCGAAATTCAAATCCCGCAATTAGTTTTCAAGTGTTAGTTTTTCCGACTCTCGCTCTCTCGATCAATTAGATTTTTTTTTAAAAACGACAAGAATATCACCATCCGATAATTATTTGATTTTTCAAGGTAAAAGGATGGAAATTATTCGTCAAATTTTATATTCCAGTCGGAATCCGCTAAACGAGTTTTAAAACTGATTAAATTTCATTTCTAATCCTCTTTTTCCGAAAAATTAGGATTTAAAAATCCGAGCCTTTACAAGCTAAGTGTTGGAGCACTCGAAATCTACTAAAGTTCACTCGACATCTACTAAAGATGACTTGACGTCGAGTCCACATAAGAACACTTGAGCCAAAAATTGACCAAGACGCTCGATATCTACCCCATGACTCGATATCGAGTGGAGCATCACTCGACACCTACCAAAACACTCGACATTGGAGTCTATTCACTCAAGACAAAAGGGATGACTCGATATCGAGTCCTTACCCTCGATATCGAGTGACATTGCAGAAAGGTCTGACACGTTTTTGACGAATCCGAATTCAAGGGAGATTACTTAGCCACGAAGTGAAGATCTTTTATCTCTCCTTGATGAACTTCTATCCTCTTTGGTTAAATTCTATTTTACCTAGGGGAATTTTATTTATTCTATTTATTTAATTTAGGAAAGATTTATCTTTAGTAAGATGATAGATATTTTCTCTCATAGTGTAGTAAGGATTGAGCCATATAAACAAAGCCCTAGGGGCTGGTTTTTTAATAATTCCAGCACACAAGCAATTGTGTTTATATAGTTTAGGCAACAGAAAGTAGAGAGAAGGAGAGGATCCAAGTGGGTTGTGAAGAACGAGAGCAATTGTGGCTTGTTCAGTTGTAATCCTTCGACGTTGATTTCAATTCCAAGTTTATTTCTTTCCAGCGATGATGATGTCTATGATGATGAGGAGCGAGTAGTCACCTTACTTCTAGGGTCGAGGTGAGCCCGACGATAACCATGTGAGTATACGCTTAAAGGTATTATCTTTATACATTATTCATCTTCTATCTTATTTGAATAATTCTTTTACGAGGGTAGTAGGTGATCCGTATTTATGATATTGAAGCGAAAGTGATCTTATTGTGAATTTGGATTAATTATGAAATTGGGATAGTAACCGTTAGGGTTTATGCGAGAGCCTCTATATTCCTATTTGTTAACAACGAAAGTTATTTGATAAAAAACATATATATTGTATGAATTTGGCATAATACTTATATGGTTATCGTCGTGGTAAATTCCCCGGCTTTGGAAGTTTCTTAAGTTTATTGATATTATCAACACAAACCTGCGTTTTTCTGTTCATACTCTTCGATTCCATCTTTATATTCTTCGGGTGCACTTTTTCTACATTTACTTTTATTTCTGCACGTTACTGTTTTTCTACAAGAAGACACGACATTGACCCTACCAGTCAATATCGAGTGACTTACCCGATATCGAGTCCTTTCCACTCGAAATCGAGTTTGTTGTCTTTGTTTTGCAGATTTTACACTAGGAATCGACTTCTTGAATCGACGTCGACTGTTCCAGTCGATATCGAATGGCTTTTGGTCAACTTTAGGGGCTGTTTTAACAACACTATCTAGGCGAGCGCTGACACGCTTCCTCGTGGATCGATCCTGACCTCTTCCACTACAGCGAGAGGAAGTCTTGAATTTTATTTGCGTGGAATTGGAATTCGGTTTGCATTTATATCTTTATATTTGTTTGACTTGATTTCCTCCTAATAATGGTACATCTGGAGAAAATCACACTTTTCGCCATTTATCGTTTTGAATCAAGTTCTGATGTCTCCATGAGAGTTGTATTTCTCAGAAAGAGCATTCCAACGCATATTCATATGCATCAATCGGATGAACGAGGAATTGGAAAAGTGCGTTTCAAGACGGAGCTGAATGCTAAAAACGCTGAAAGGAGGTCGAGATCGAGTCAAGCAACTCGAGATCGACTACCTTATGACGACCAAATTATGAAGATTTAGTAGAAATCGAGTGAAAGCACTCAATGTCGAGTGACTCCACTCGACGTCGATTGGAAATGACGATTGTCGTGGACGCATTTTGAAGAGTCCCAGTTGGAGAAGACTTACGTAGCCACGAAGTTTGAGGTCTTTTATCATATCTTTTTAGATAGAATATTACTTATTGGTATTTTACTATTTACCTTAGGAAGTTTATTTGGATATTTATTTTATTTTGGAAGTTTTATCTTTTGCAATTACATAGATAGGATTTAGATAGAAGATAAACATATTTCTATTAATAGCTTTCCTTGGCTAGCAAGGATTAGTCTATTATAAATAAATGCCCTAGGCCTAGGATTTTATTCATTCAAGCTAAGTCGTCTTCGAACGCAAATAGTTAGAAAAGGAGAGAGGAGAGTCGAGAGGAGGAAAAGGAAGAGATTGAAAATGGTTGTAAGTTTTAGATTTAATTTAAAGTTGTTTATTCTCATAATGCTTTGTTTCTAATTCCCCGCTTCTAGGGTTGGTGTGAGCCCAACGATAGATATGTGTGTTTGATTTATAAATTCATAATTAGGTGTGTTTCTATCATCATCTACTTTTATACTTAACCCTTGGATGAGAATTCAAGGAATTCATGTTGCAAACTTGGATAGTAATTAGGGATTTTATTCGAGAGTTTATTGATCCTAATTAAGAAAATGTAGAAACAATTAGGTTTATTTACGAAAGTCAATTTGCCTAAATTGTTGGAATTAGCGAAAGCTGATTTTTTTTATGTAAAGCATGCTCTTTTATGTGATTCATAATCTACACATATGTTTATTGTTGTGGTGATCTTTAACCTTGGAAATTTGCACCTTTGTTGTTTATTTCGTTATTTTAAAGTTTCTGCATAGACACCCGACATCGATCACCATTCCCTCTACATCCCTCCATGTCGACCAAGTCTTAGTCGACATCAACAACAACCGTACACCTTTTTTTCTATTCCCAAACCCCGAAACATTAAACTAGAACCGCTGACTTCTCTCCTGAGGACGAACCTGACTCCCTATACTATAGAGGGGTCTTGACTAGATATTTATTTGGTCGAGGAACCCTCTCATCAGACAGCTACTAGGAGCGGGGCTGAATTTTCTCATAAGCAAGCAGTGGCATCTTCCTCCCGTACCAACACAAGAAAGAATGGGAAACAGGGAGGAAGAGAGAAGAGGAACTCCTTGGTGCTACAAGACCTTGATAGTAATATTTAAGTGTTGTCTCTGGCTGTCCCAACGATTGATTGAGTGAACCGGACAGGTGCTTCGAGGAGTGTAAAGCCATCAACGGAATTTTTATTACAGATTGTCTCAAGTCGTATGTCTATGCAAATATTCAATTAACTAGGGAGAAATTTTTATTTAGATTGGTAAGTGTTGAGTCGTAAAATTTCATGAATTTTATTACTTATAATTTCTTGGAGATCAAGAAGTTAATTTAACTAATCGATTTCATCGAAATGGACTCTAAGTGGGCAGGCTTTTTAACCCAAGTTAAACCCCAAATCGAAACCAAAGCTCTAGCCCAAGCTTCAACTCAAATCTGAAGCTTGAATGTGAGGCCCAAATTCTTTCCATATAAATAAAGAAAAGATATGGAGTATTACAAAAAAAAAATACAAATGGTTGGCTCAGCTTACAAGCTAGCTTCAAGCCTTCAAATGTTCAACTACTCCCATCAAATCCCCCTATCAATATACATACACCCATGCTGCCATTTAGCAGATCTCAAACGTACAAAAAAAAAAGAAGAAGAAATCTCAACTGCTCCCATCTGTGATCTATCCATCAGTAAAAGGAAGGCCATCACCTTCACCTTTTTCTCCCTTATAAAAGGGACTGAGTTCACAGCTTTGGGCTCGGGGGATACTCCAATCTGCAAAAAAAAAACAAAAGCAGAAAACAAAAAAATCAGCAAGAAGGGAAAGAAAAGAAAAGAAAAGAGAGCAAAACATTTACAAAAAAAATCAGTGTTGATCTCACACATAAGGAAAAAAAGAGAGAGGGCTAATCAGGTAGCATTCTTGTTTAATGTTGTTTTCGATTCATGAAACTCCACCCTCGACAACCTCGGCCTTGCGAGCTTGTTCGTGTGGTTTTGAGTCTCAGAATCGTCAAACGACCCTAAATCAAAGGGAGGTGCTGCTGAAATTTTCCTAATTAGTCTTGTTTTCGATTCTTGGAACTCCACCCTCGACAACCTCGACCTTGCGAGCTTGTTCGTGTGGTTTGAGTTTAAATGACCCTAAATCAAGGGGAGGTGCTGCTGGATTTTTCCTAATCAATGTTCTCGATTCCTGAAACTCTACCCTCGAGAACCTCGGCCTTGCGAGCTTCTTCGTGTGGTTTGAGTTTCGGAATCATCAAATTATTCTAAACCAAGGCGAACTGCTGCTAGACTTTCCTAAGCTAACCAACTAATGCAAGCACACAAATTGCAAGCAAATTCAAGCAAGCAAAAGGAAAAAATCTCCATTGCAGCGGGCTTTAGAATCACAATTTGCCTAAAAGTAAAACAATGCGGAATTCTACTGAAATCCGTTCAGAAATGTTGCCGTAAAAGGGTTGCTAATCAACCAATGGCAAAACACAAAACAACACAAAACTGAAAGTCTCAGCAGCCATAGTGAAAAAAAAAAAAAAGGCTAATCAAATCATCAAGTCCTCATGGTGGTAAAGATTCAAACAAGCAATCAGATCCCCAAATAAAAAAGATTCAGGGAGTTGATGAGGGGCTTGCAAACACAAATTGCACCAACTTAAACAAGCTAAATTCCATAAGAAGAAAAAAATCAAGCACAACATGTGCCATCTCTCTGTCGATTGTAAAGAGAAAACAGACTGGAAAAGGAAAAGGAAAAGCTTGAAGGGGAAGATTAAGTACTCAGTTAAAAAAAAAAGAGTTAAGTGTACCTCTCCTTCAATTTGTTCAAAGCCAACACGCCCAAGGCCTTCTTCAGATCTCCCGAAACCTTTGTCTCGTTCCCCTAAATCAAAGAGTACTTCAAGTTCTCAACCTCTTGCTAAAAAAAATGAAATGGGAGTTTCCAATTAGGATCAGAATTGGGCGTTAGCGCAAAGGGAACCAGAAATCTGGGGAAACTGATCACCCAAAGCTATAACAAACAATCCCTAAATCCTCAAAGGTTGCTACTAAATTGCAACTAACCTCAATAAACCCAAATCAAAATACCTGAGTCAAGACTAGCCATTGTCTATCACATACTGATATCTCAATTCGGAAGAGACGAATGGGCAAAATTAAGCTTGACATACCAAGCCGAAAACTGAAGCTAGGGATTGCGCCTCGTGCTGTGTTGCCTTGCTCCAAGTCGAGACTCTCTAGGCCTCATGACAGCAGCCCAGAAACCTGAGTTTCTGTACCAAATTCAAAGGCCTCCAAACAAAAAAATCTCAAATTACAAATCAATAATCTCAGCCCTAATTATGTTTTCCGAAGCCTAAATCGGATCAAACTAAGGAGCAAGTCGGCAGAGAAAGGATGAAAACAAACCTGTGGCATCCTCTTTGCAGGAGCTCGTCCGTCTTCGATTGGTGGGAGTTCGCTCTGCAGTTCCGCTCTCTTCCTTTTCTCGATTGCCCAAAGCCGAAACTGGAAAAGCCCCAAATTGCATAAAGGGCAACCTTAGAAATTGCAACAAAAATCTATCAGACTCAAAAATTGAGCATCCGGTTAAAGGGAAGGGCGAAAGAGGTTCCTAATTGGGACTTTAATCATTCAAGCACAGCTAAAAATTCAAGGAAAACAAAAAAAACCTAGAACACACTTGAGCTCGGAGGTCTTCCGTTCGTGGTGACGAAGCGCAGTTTCGTCCGTGATCCACCCTCACTCCACCTTGGACTGCCCGAAGCCGGCTGCCATTCGACGGGAGAATGAAAGTGACCTGTTGCAGTTGAAATGGACGAACGCCGGAGAGAGAGGTCGAGCGTGTGAAAGGGGAAGACACGGCTGCTGATTGATTAGAAACTTGGGTTTGGTTAAGGCCAAATGTTAACTTACAATTTACAAATAAGTTAATTGGGTTGCCTTTTAAAAAGAAAAATGGGCTTAGTTAAAGGCAACTTGAATTAGATTATGGTCAAACTCCGAGAAATTCGATCTGGCGATGGGCTTAGGCCCGTGAAGTTGCTCAGATGTCAAAATCCATATTAACATGCGTATACATATATGTATAATAATAAAACAAAGCCACTGGAAAATTCCGAAGTTGGCAATCGGTTTTATGAAGATTAAAATTTGGTTTAATTGCAAAACCTACCCACTAAAATATAGAAATTATATTTGGCAGAAAATGGAAGTTGGGTTTAATATAATCATAAAATTAAACCCGTAAAAATTCCATTGCTGATTTATTCCAGTGGGTCGATCTCAAAACTGACTTCAATAAAAAAACGAAGTCGAAACCTCAAATCGTGTTTTACCAAATATAAACTCGGTTCCCGCAGAACTACGTAAAAACTTGATACTCTTTTATGAGTTACGTAGGAAATCCGGTGTCAAATTCAACATACATCGGATCCAGTCACCCATCCCAAATTCAAATCAAATTCGTTCACGGTAGAACTACGTAAAGACTTGACGCCGTAAAAACGGCTACGTAGGTAACCCGATATTAAATTCCAAAATATATCGGGTACAATCGTCCACCTCTAAATTCCTTTTAAATGAATATGAGGTCAAAACCAAACAAATTAAATTGGTTCGTTTTAGAACTACGTAAGACTTGATACTCTTTTACGAGTTACGTTACGGTATAAAATTTAACATATACTGAATTCAGTCACCTTTCCCAAAATTAAATCGTTCTATTTAAAAGAACTACGTAAAGACTCGATATTCCTTTGCGAGTTACGTAGGAAATCCGGTATTAAAATTCAATATATATCAAATTTACCTACAACAGAACTACGTAAAGACTTGACGCCTCATATCAGCTACGTAGGTAACTCGATATTAAATCCTAAAAATATATCGGGTACAGTCGTCAACCTCTAAATTCACTTTTAAATGAATATGAGGTTAAGTCCCACTAAATTAGATCAAAACTTTTTGAACTACGAGTGATTTGATTCTCTTCCAAGAGATACGTAGGAAACTCGATATAAAGCTATTGCTAACCGAGTCCAATCACACGGTCTTCAAACGATCAGAACCAAGTTAAATCGGTTCTTCTGAACTACATAAGGCTTGATTCTCTTCCAAGAGATACGTAGGCAACCCGTTAAAATTCGGGTGCAGCCCAACTCACCAAAACCAAAATTCCTGGTATCGATATGACCTCGAATCAAGAGGATAACCAAAAGGGGTCGAACTTAAATATTAAAAATCAATTAAAATGTGTTGTACGATTATTGCGCATTTTTGTTCAACAGTAAGGCTTTCTATTATTAGTTGTTGATTCTGAATGAGAAGGTTACAGTTTGATTTTGATGATGTTTTGGGTCTAATCTGTGCAAAGATTGAATTAACTAGGGAAATATTTTTATTTATTTTCTCAGATGTACTCCTTTTTGAAAAGTAAGGGTTTGATAATTGATAGCCATGAAATAATTACTTAGTTTGTTTTCATGGAAGAGTTCTCTTTATGATGCTTTTTTATGAAATAAATAAGAGACTCATAATGAATTTGTGAATGGATGATGAATCCATGAATGACTTTGCAATGGATCTCAATGTACTTGAAAATCAGCAGTCTGATTCACAACTTATTATGTTAAGGAACATATTTTCTCAAGTAATCTGAAGGTTTGTAATTCATTTACATGTTCATATGATCTTTTAACATTCTTCTTCCAACTGCACCGTGAAACTTAAGGTTGGAAAGGAGTCTACTGAGCTCAACAGACAACTTCAGGCATTAGAACTTAAATGTGCAATTTTAGTTTTTCAAAGTGCAAATATAAACCTGATGAGTGTAATTTTATAACTTAAATGTTCTTAGCTTGTCCATATGTGGGTTAGCTTGTTACTTGTGTTAAGATCCATAAGCTCAATTAGGGAAGAGCGTATAAACTATAAAGACCCGAAATTTTCAAGGAATTATCTTATAAAATTTTGATTCAAATCCAATTCAATTCCGATTTAATTTCTATAATTTTCAAAATTTTCAAAATTTCCATCCTCGACCAAAGTAATTTCATTTTAATTCTTTCGGAGTGAATTCCGACATAAATATTTTACGAGTTCCATTTATTATTTTATCGATCAATACATGAAATATATTATTTTGGATTTGAAAATTTTAATTTATTTTGAATCGATTCGAGATAAGGGAGAGAGAGAGGGGGATTCGAGGTTTTGTCCCGGATATTATTTTTTGGACCACCCTTTCACTTTCTCTTCCTCCCCTCTCCCTTGGTGTTTTTCGCATCAGCCATGCACCCTCCCTCTCCCATTCGATTCAAACAAGAGCTGCAACAACATCCACCCCTCTCCAGCTTTTTTTTTTCCCCATTTGGGCTAAATACCTCCCACACCCATCTCCTTCTTGTAAAAAAAGATAGGAGGCAAAAGTGTGCTTTCCATTGATTAATTGAAGAGAATATATACATAACAACTAGGTTAAACTAGGTCCTATCCTAACTTACAAAGATATGATACTTGCTATACAAGGATAAAATCAAATCTAATTACACAAAGATACAATATCTCAACATTCTCCCTCAAGTTAAAGCATGGAGATTTCGAATGCCCAACTTGCGAAGTAGTGTTTGGAACTAGGTGTGTCCAAGAGCCTTGGTAAGTATATCTGCCAGCTGAAGAGATGACCGGACGTGAGCAGTGATGATGGTGCCGACCTGAACATGATCACGAATCAGATGATAATCAACCTCAATGTGCTTGGTTCGTTCGTGCATGAAAGACCGGATTAGAGGCGATATGTAGAGCAGCCCGGTTGTCACACCAGAGGCGCATGGGCTGGCGGTGAAAGACCCCGAGTGACGCAAGAGAGGACTTGAGCCACACAAGTTCACAAGTAGTAGTAGCCATGGCACGATATTCCGCCTCGGCATAAGAACGAGAAACAATGGATTGCTTCTTCATTTTCCAAGAGACGGGTGACTCGCCAAGCATGATGAAGAAACCCGTCAATGATCGACGAGTAAGAGGGCATGTAGCATAGTCAGAATCACAATAAGCATTGAGCTGAAGATCATTGCATCATGACAGGAAGATATCTTGACCTGGGCTGCTCTTGAGGTAACGGACGACACGAAGGGCTGCTTGCCATTGGTTTACCATCGGTGATGCCATAAATTTAGCTAGAATGTGTCCACAGAGTAACTCATCTCTGGGAGAGTAATGGTGATGTAAATCAATCGACCAACTAACCGACGGTATTGCTCCGGTTGATCGAACAGGGCACTGGTATCCAAAGCCAACTTGTGGTTCTGTTCAATCAGAAAAGACACGGGTTTGGCAGCGAGAAGATCCGTTTCTGTCAGAATATCAAGAGAATACTTGCGCTGAGACAGAAAAATGCCGACGGGAGTGTGAGTGATCTCAAGGCCAAGGAAATACTTCAAAGTGCCGAGATCTTTCATGTGGAACCGTGAGAGCATGAAGGCCTTGAAGCGAGCGATGAAAACGGAGTCATTGCCGGCAATGATAAGATCGTCCACATATATGAGAACATGAAGAACAATGTCGGCGGCCCGTAACGCAGAAATGAAAACAACGAGTAATCGGCGTAAGCCTGGACAAACCCAAAGTGCTTGAGAGCAGAAGCGAGCTTGAAAAACCAGTTGCAAGGAGCTTGACGAAGACCATAAAGAGACTTATGAATATGACAGACCATAAAGAGCTTGACGAAGCTAGGCGGCATGGTCATGTAGACATCCTCATGTAAATCACCATGAAGAAAGGCGTTGTGGACATCCATTTGATGAAGCTCCTAATCACGGATCGCAGCCACAGCCAAGAAAACCTTAACAGAAACCATCTTAGCAACCGGAGCAAAGATTTCAGAATAGTCAGTACCTTCAACTTCCGATTCCCAAGAACAACTAGGCGAGCTTTGTAGCGATCAATGCCGCCATCCGCCTTATATTTAATTCGGAAAACCCATTTTCAGCCGATAGGAGTCTTGTCAGGAGGCAAGTCGACGACCTCTCAAGTCCCATTCCGATGCAGAGCATCGATCTCAAGACTCATCGCATCACGCCAGTGCTGGTGCTAAACGACCTCACGGAAGGATGTGGGCTCCGATGTGCTAGTGACGGCTGCAAGGAAATATCGATGGGACTCGGACAAGTTACCGTAATGCACACAATTAGCTAAAGGATACAAAGTACCCAAAGACGAGATCGAAGAGGGATCCGGCGAGATAGGGTGACAATATCGAGCGGTTGTACACACATAGTCGCGAAGACATGTGTTGGGTTGGGGGAGACAAGTGTTGCGACGAGCAGGTAGAGGAGGAGGTGGAGGCGGATTCCCCCTGAGTCCGATAGTGGCTGCAGGAGCCAGACCATCATCATCATAAGTGAGGGGCGAAGGGGGTTCGGTAGAGGGTTCGATAGAAGATGCGGAGGTGGAGGATGGTTGTGTGTAAGGGAAGACGTGCTCATGGAATGCTACGTCCCGGGAGGTAAAGAAGGTATGACTTTCCAAGTCATAGAGCCGCCAGGCCTTCTGACCGAATGGATAACCCAAAAAGATGCAACGACGACTACGGGGAGCGAGTTTGTCAGTGCTGCGAGGGATCCGGGTAGAGTAGCAGAGGCATCCGAAAACTCGCAGGTGAGAGTAATCAGGAGACTTGTGGAAGAGGAGCTCATAGGGAGTTTTTCCTTTGAGAAGGGTGGTCGGGGTGCGATTGATAAGATAGCAGGCGGTAAGAACGCATTCGCCCCAAAACTTTTGTGGTAAGGAGGCTTGGAACATGAGAGCACGAGAGACATTAAGAATGTGACAGTGTTTGCGCTCTACACGACCGTTTTGCGGTGGAGTGCCAACGCAGGAGGACTCAAATAGAATGCCATAGTCACGAAAGAATGGCTTGAGGGCTATGAATTCCGAGCCATTATCACTACGAAAGCACTTGATAGACGTATGAAATTGTGTTTGAACCATAGTGCAAAAATTGCGAAGTAATGAAGAAACTTCAGACTTATGATACATAAGAAAAACCCAATTAGTGCGAGAATGATCATCAACTAAAGTAAGAAAATACGATGCACCACAAGTGGAGGGGATACGATAAGGACCCCAAATGTCACAATGAACTAATTAAAAACAAAAAGTAGCCCGAGAAGTACTAATGGGAAAGGAAATACTCCGGAAGGACTGGACAAAATGATGTGAAGGATGCCCAAGGCGTTGATGCCAAAGAGTGGAGGAGTCGACGACTGGACTGTGGCAAGAGCAGTCGTGGGGAGGAGAGGGAGGCAGAGTAAGCCATCGCAGCAAGGACACCCTATCTCGGACTTCACCCGCTCCAATCAGTGTCCTCGAAATGCGGTCATGTATCACAAAAAGCTTATCAGAGGAGATGACGAGGCAAGATAATTTAGCAGAGAGACAGGCAGATGATAAAAGGTGATAGTCAAGTCCCGGAACAAATAAGGCATGAGATAGAGTTACTCCAGGACAGAGACGAAGGTTGCCAGCTTGTGTAGCTATTGAAAAAGTGGCATTTGGGAGCCGAATGTGGCACGGTAGGATGTCACTGAGATCACGAAACAAGGTGGCATCGCCTGTAATGCGAAACGACGCCCCACAGTCGAGAATCCAAGAGGTAGAGAGGATACATGACATGCGATCAGTAGAGGACTTAGCATGGAAGTCCTTGAATTTCTCGAAGAGAAGATTCCAATCGACATCAAAGACAAGAAAGCCGAATGCGTCACGATCAGTAGAAGTCATGGGCTAGGAAGTCGAAGAGGAAGCCGAATTGGCCAGGGCAGCGTGCATAGCAGAGCCGCGGGTGAGGGATTTGGACGGCGAAGCAGGCGGAGGAGACGAGGTAGGAGTGCCACGGCCTCCTACCTCGTGGTTCCACCAGTCTAGAAAGCCGATGACTTTAATTTGAAGTAGGACAACACATCGTGGCCGGACCGGCCACAATGAGTGCAAAGGAGGCCGCTTTTGTCCGTCTTACTCGAGGAAGGGCGAGACTGAGATCGAGCAGCCATAGCCAGTGAGTCCGAGTGAGCGTCCTTGTCCTTCGCGATGGTTTGGAGTCGTTCCTCCTGAACGGCCAACGAGTAGATACGGTTGAGCGGCAGTAGTGGGTCCTCATCCACGATAGTAGACCGGATGGTAGCATAGGATAGAAGGCGTCATCGAGCCTCATCAGAAATTGATGGGCTCCCTCAACCTCTCGCTCCTTAGCGGCATTGCCGCAGGTGTATGAAGTGGAAGCGGTGTAGGTGGTGAGTTCGTCCCAGAGCTTCTTGAGACGACCAAAGTAGGCAGCGATTGATTGGCCATCCTGACGACAACGAGCGATCTCAGAGCGAATCTGAAGGGTCCGGGGACCGTTGCCGACAGAAAAGCGCTGGTCAAGATCATCCCAAAGTTCCTTGGCAGTAGCGAAATATGTGATGCTAGAACAGAGGGAAGCTCGATAGACTGAGCGATCCACCCGATTAGCATGGAGTTGACGCGCTTCTAGTAAGCCGCATCAGTAGAGCCGGCAGCAGGTTCCTTGATGGTGCCATCAAGGAAGCCATCCTTGAACTTGGTAGAGAAAGCATTGAGCATGTCAATCTTCCATTTAGGGAAGTTCTCACCACGCAAGATCACAGGGCAAATAGTAAGGCCAGGGTGATCAAAAGGATGAAGGTAGTAGGGTAAGGCAGGGGTAAGGGCGGGGGGAGAGGCGGCGGCCATGGTGGATCGGTAGGAGAGTCGGCGATAGGGTTAGACGTTTAGGAGTATCGGTAAGCCTGATACCATGTAAAGAAAGATATGAGGCAAAAGTGTGCTTTCCATTGATTAATTGAAGAGAATATATACATAACAACTAGATTAAACTAGGTTCTATCCTAACTTACAAAGATATGATACTTGCTATACAAGGATAAAATCAAAACTAATTACACAAAGATACGATATCTCAACACTTCAAGCCCTTGTCTCACCCATATTTGGGAAAATGTCAAACAAATCCTTGTCGTTGCTCTCCTCACACGCCATTGCACATGAATCCCCTCTCCTCTCCCTCACTTTGTCTTCAATAAAACCTATAAACATCTCCCCTCTTTACTCTCATTTACAATCCAAACAACCCCAAAAATACTCTCAATCCTCTCCTCTCATTTGCAACCTAAACCACACCCACAACCAGCCCATCTCTTCCTTGGCACCTCCACAGCACCACCACGGCGCCACCTCTCTTCACCTTCCTCCTCTATTCCATCAGCCCCCTCACCACCGCCCCTTCCTTCTACGAGCACCGCCGACCACCATACTCCACGACAAGCCCCTCCTTGTATGCTTGTTTCTCTGAATTTAAGACGCCACCAAACCTCATCAGGGCCGGTCCAGAAGCAAGGGCAGGCTGGCCGTCTGCTGATGTCTCTAAAGTAGCAATGTCTTTATGCATATTTTAGTTCCATATTCTATACATTTTGCATATTTTGGGTTAAGAATATGTCGCATTTATGTAGTATATGCTTATTTGTCATAAATGGAGATCTACATAAGTTTATGTGTAATATTGCAGAATATGGAGTCATTTCGGGAGAAAACCAAGAAGCAAGGATAGGAACCCAGCTTTACTCGATCTAGAGTAATCTTACTCGATCTCGACGAAAGTGTTCGAGCACAGGCCTTGTCGACTAAGCACTGATCGAGAAACTGAGTCAGAGACAATCCAACTCTCGGAAGCCAACTCGATCTCAAGTTACCTAGTCGAGATCGACAACATTGTGATGCCATGCCCGGAGTCGACGAGTTGTGACAAGTCGAGAAGCCGAGGACGGAGATGCCAAGCCAACCCTACTCGATCTCGAGTTGTTAACTCGATCTCGAGGATCACCATGGCGCAAATCCGAGCCAGTGTCGAGGAAGACTACTCGACAACACCAGACCACCCAGTCGATGAAAAATATCTACTCGATCTCGAGGACATTTGTCGAGATCGAGGAAAGTTGTGAGCCAAGGCCCGAGCCATGACGAGCACCAGCTGCTCGACCAAGCCAGCCAGCCATACTCGACGACCATGTTACTCGATCTCGAGGAGCCTTCGTCGAGATCGAGGAGCGCCGTATCCAAAGCCGCGTTACGCGGTTTGGCTGTCCTACACGGTTTGGGAATCCTTGGAGCCGAAGGAATCCGAGATGGCCGAGATCTATCCTACATCTATCAACAAACTATCCATGGAAGAGAAGATCTATCAACATAAAGAGAGTTACCTATTTTAGATTTAATTTCCCTTTTAAATTTAATTCTTTAATTTTATTTATTTATCATTAAGCTTTTTAGATATAGATTTAGATATAGATAGATATTTCTATCCTTGAATAGCATGGTTTAGAAGCCTATAAATAAAGCCCATGTGGCTGATTTCGAAGCATTCAATTTCAGTAGGAGAAGTAGTAGTAGAGAGAGAAAGGGATGCCGAGTGGAGCAAAGGAGCGAGAGCAAGTTGGCTTTGTTCGGTTGTACTTTCTTCAGTTTGATTTAATGCCAGTTTCTTTTCATCAATCAATGTCTGAGGTTGCGATGAGGCGCGAGTAGTCCACCCACTTCTAGGGTTGGGGCGAGCCCGATGATAGCCCTGCGTGTTTGAGGTAAAGATCCGACTTTTATCATGTTTTAACCATCTACTACTTGTTATGTGTTTATTACCCATCTAATGGAGGTCCATGCTAACAACTTGGATTGTAAACATAAAATCGGTAGAGACAATTAGGGTTTCTTGAAAGAGTTGTCTAATTGTTGGAAAAGGCAAAAGCTTAGTCCTTTGATGCGATTCACATGATTATCTGTCTATTTCTGCCTTATGCATGCTTGGTTATCGTTGTTGCAAACCCCAATCTTGGAAGTCTTTTTCATACAGTTTAGTTCGAATCCCAAAGCATTTGTCTTTATTTTATTTCGTTTTAGTTTCTGCCCTTACTCGATCTCGAATTGCACTACTCGACCTCGAGTTACTGATTGTCGATCCAGCATCGTCGTAGCTTATGTGTGCAGGTGATCGACCAAGCCAACCCGACGTCGACGAAGACTTTACTCGATCTCGAGTAGCCCTTTATCGAGATCGACCAGAATTGACGAGAGCTGATGCGTCGTGTTCGACTGTCCGATCTTCTGTCAAGTAACTGTACTCGAGATCGAGGACCCCGGTTGTCGACTTCTGTGAGATTTCTCCGCTGCCTAGGATCCGCTGACACGCTTCCTCGTGGATCGATCCTGACTTCCCACTGCTGCATCGGGAGGAAGTCTTGTAATTATTTGCAAGGGACGGGATCTGGTTTGCTATACTTTATTTATATTTTATTGCAAGTCTCAATTTCCTCCTACAACAAAATTGGTGCCGCTGCCGGGGAAGCAATCATTCGCGCCTTAGGTAGTTGAATCTCACGTCTACTTTGAGTTACTTTTCAGGTGTATGCGCCGTTCTGGTCAACCACTTGAGTTTGACGGCTTAGACAACCCAGAACGTCTTATACAAGCCCACGCTACACTGAAAAGAGCCATGGCTGCCGCAGAAACACAAGAGCAGCCGATACAGAGGCTTACAAGGGAACTGGCCACTAAAGATGCTGCTATCGCCGTTGAGAAAGCAGCAAGGGAGCAAGCAGAAGCTGAGCTTGCCCAGTACCCAACCACGGCAGATGATTATATGCATCCAACTCTCGTCGTGCCTAAATCGGCGATTCTTATCCCTGAAAACTCTTTTGAAATTCGCACTCAATTTCTTATAGAGCTTAAAAATAATGCTTTTTATGGCAAATTTAACGAGTGTCCTCTTGAACATATTACCAATTTTTCTGACATGTGTCGTACTCTTGCTGAAGGCACAACTCTGGAATATGTCAAGATGAAGGCTTTTCGCTGGTCTCTCACAGGGCCGACACTGAAGTGGCTTGAAGGGCTGAAACCAAGATCACTCACAACATGGGCCCAAGTAGAGCAAGAGTTTCTGAATAAATTCTTCCCACCAGCCAAGACAGCACTCCTCCGCCAGAAAATCACTGCCTTACAACAGAAGCCTGGGGAGCCGCTAGCAAAGGCATGAGAACGCTACAAAGAACTGTTGCGATCTTTCCCTACTCATGGACAGCCACCCTACGTCATTCAGGAGATCTTCTTCAACTCTCTTGATCAAGTCACTAAGGACATAATCAACCAGTATACTCGCTATGAGTATCTAACGATGCCACCAATTGACGCATGGGGTGTGCTAGACAAGCTCACCAATTATGGCAACAAATATGGGTCTACTGCAAACTATGAGGAGAACTCCTATGCCAAGCCAGTACCATCTATGCCACTCTATGAGCCAACAAAGGAGATTGATCCAGATGTCAGGGAGCAGTTCTACAGAGACCAGAATCGCAAGCTCCTCAAGCAAGTCAAATATTTGTCTGTCAATCAGCCTTGCATCGAATGCGGATCACAGTGGCACACCACTACTGAGTGCCCACACACTGAGCAAGTCAGAATGGCAGAGACACATGAAGAGGCAGCCTACGCTGGGGGTCCCAATTGCTATATGGGAGATCAAAAGTTCTATCAACCACAGTGGAACCAAGGTCCTCCTAGGAACCCCCCACCCTACAGAGCTCCAGGACATCCAGAAAGGGATCAAAAGAAGGATGATCTGCAACTGATCCTTGAGGAGATGTGTCGGAATCAAGGCACCATCAACAACCAGTTCCAGAACATCACTACAAAATTTGGAGAACTGGACATCTGAAAAAGGAGAATAGAGACGCAGATGGGTCAAATCGCTGCACAGATCCCACGACCATCCAGACAGCTCTCTGGGCAAACAGAACCAAATTCTAAAGGGAAAATCGGACACGTCGCAGCTATAAAACTCAGAAGTGGGCATCAATTACACGAGCCAGAGGTCGGGAAACATCAAGACAAGGCAGAGCAGCAACTCAACCCAGAAAAAAATCTACTCGATCTCGAGGAAAGAGTACTCGACCTCGACAAGAATCTGCTCGACACAGACCAGAAGTTGAACTCGACTCCACTGCACACATCCAGACAACTCGAGGTCGACAACCCAACTCGATGTCGAGGAGCCCCTGGTCGAGATCGAGAAGAACTTGGCCGACGTCGATGACTCTGCAACACCTCCGACGTCTGATCTGGCTCCGAAGTAGAAAAAGCCCCTGCCTTTTCCTTCAAAAGCACAGAAAGATCCCACTGCAGGTAGGTTTACCAGATTTTTTAATATGATGCAAGAACTGAATGTCTCTATTCCTTTTACAGAAGCCCTGCAAGAGATGCCTGGATATGTCAAATTTCTGAAGGAAATCCTGAGCAAGAAGCGATCCATCTCAGAGATCGCAGGCGAATGCAAAGTACTCCACTTCCCTGAAAAGAGACCTGACCCTGGTAAGTTTTCTATTACTGTAGGTTTTGGACAATATAAATATGAGTCTCTGTATGATTTAGGAGCAAGTGTGAGCATCATGCCTTTATCAATCTGGAGGAAGCTAAAGATAGGATGCATAGAGCTTGTGGATACCAAACTATACATGGCAAACAATACAGTGGTCATCCCTACAGGTATAGTTGAGAATGTCCCCGTCCAGGTTGGTAAATTCTTTGTTCCAGTAGATTTCCTTATTATAGATTGTGCTGAAGATCCTACTAGCCCTATTATTCTTGGTAGACCATTCTTAGCTACTGTAGATGCCAAAATTAGTGTCAAGAATCGATCGCTCACCTTCACCATAGGCGATGAGGTTTTAGATTTCTCTTTTGGTCCTGCAAAGGAGGAAATTTCATGGCTAGAGGTAAAAACCATCAGCAACCACGGGACCAAGAAATCAACGGAGGAAACCACCCAAGGCCAACTCGAGATCGACCAATCCTCCTCGATCTCGACAACGGTGCTACTCGATCTCGACAAGCCTTTGTCGATGATGACTTCCTCTGTTGAGCCACAGACTTGCCCAGAGCCTAAGTATGGGGTCCCTGTACTCGAGGTCGACCAGCAGTACTCGACATCGACTAGCCCCAAGCCCAAAGATTTCTGTTTTGGGTCGGAAAAGGTAAGTTCAGGTAGGAATTCTACTCCCCCTCAGTCCATTAAGAAATTTATCAATAATTTAAGGGGAGGTAAGGCCCCGTGGCTAGAGAATCTGCGCAAATTAAGAGTTGGAAGGAAGAAGAAGAAAGAGAAGGGAGATGATGCAAGCAACCACCTGTCAGCTGAGCTTGCATACTACCAACATGACCTAGATGATCCAGGAGAAGGGCCAAGCATGAGCGGGCCCCACACTAATGGTCCTTGAGCGCAAACAGAGAAGTCGGCCTAGCGACTCTAAAATATAGAGCATGTATATAAAACTTTATGAATTTTGGGACTTTTAAACTTTTTTGGTTTTTGGTTTTGGTTTTATGTCTTTTAGAATACTTCATGTGGATAGTCTTGTTTTTGTGTGCAATCTAACACTTTTAGGCCGGCAAGCATATAAGCATCGCGAAAAGTGGAATAAGAAGTCCCTGAAAAACAGTCAGAATCGACGAAGGCCAAGTCGACAACGACAAGGAGGAACATCCCAGAAACTTGTCGATCTCGAGTAGGCCAACTCGATATCGACTAAGCCACCAGAAGCTCCTCTACTTCAGAAGCCACTGGACACAGAAATCACCTCGAGATCGAGTTGCACTACTCAAGATCGACAAAGATTTTGTACTCGACATACCTGTTCTGCCCTCCTCGATGTGTTATCCTGTGAGTTTCTTCCTTTACTCTTGTTTTTATTTGATTTTATACAGTGGGGACTTTGTAAATTTTAAGTATGGGGTAGGGGAAAAGCTCATTATCATTATTATATGTTTTAGTCTTACTTTTGGTTTTACATGGTGAAATTTTAAATTTCTATGCATTCATGTTTAAATTTTATGCATTTAGTCTTGTGTCATACTTTAGTCTCGTTTTTAGTTACATAAAATATATATATAGAAAATGTCGAAAAAAATATGCATATTTAATTTTTGCATTGTTTTAGTTTGTATACCCTAACTTAGATGTCCTATGATGATAAATAATGACTGACTTGATAATGTATACCCTATGGCATGTTTGGAAGGTTTAGCCTAAGTCCTCGAAATTGTTTTTATGTGGATTGTGAACTTGTGATGAAATTGAGCACATATGATCCTAAGCTCAAGGTTAAAATCCAACAAAAAATGTCCTAGTGAGAATTTTGGCCTAGTGAGAATTTTGGCCTTATAGGGAGAACATTAAAAATCCCTCTACTTTCTTGAGTGTATCTACTCTTCCTATGCATCTCTAAATATTGTGATAGTTATTCAAAGTCAATGCATTTATATGTTTATGTGAATGAGAAGTAAATGATGGATGCACCTTTTAAGCCAATTTTATCATCTCTTTACCTACCTTGCATTATCCCTGCTTGAAGCCAGAACATTAGCCTGAGACTTTTATTATAAACTCCACAAAATTATCCTTAGCCAAATTGAGCATGACCCCCATTTGGGAATTAAGACTTAGAGTTGGTTGGAATGATGGTTTGTGGAAGGAATGAGCTTATGTTGCATTTCAAGCAAGAAGGATTTTTTGAAGTTTATTGAAATATGGGTTAGTTTTATGTTTTTATCTTGCTATGCATATTATGTAAAAGGATTTTTGGCTCACCATATAAATGCACTAGCATTAGTTTTATTTTATTTTCGTTTAAAAAAAAATCGAAAAAAAAATCGAAAAAAAGAAGAGAAAAAGTACATATGTTTGTGAATAAAGTGCATGAGCCAAATTTACCTTATTTATTTCATTATTTGCAAGATACATACTTTGGAGAGGTTGAGGAAGTTTGAAAGGTTACATACTTCATTTAGATAAATTGGAGAGTTTGGTTGATGCATATGATTAAGAGTTATGGTTTGGTTGAGTTGTGTTGGAGATTTAGGAGTCTTGATTCCCGAATTTTATTAAGCACCACATGACCAAATAATTCCATACCTTATTATTTCTTACCAAGCCCCATTACAACCCCGCCGAATGGAATCTTCTTTGAAGACTTCTGTTGAGCGAAGTCCTTCTGATAATTCTTGTTGCATTTTCATAATTGGTTGCGGAGTGGATTTATATTTAAATTGAAATGTTTATAATATTGTATATGGAATTGAGTTGAGAGTTGATATACATAGCCTAAACACATTGAGAGTTGAGTATAAACACATTATCCCTGTGAGGTTGGATTTATATTGCCTATGCCTATGGATCGCTCATATATGTGTGATGACGTTAAAATCACTTGTCTTACATTGCTACTACTTAAGATGTTGTTTTTGACGAGGGCGAAGACTTGAAAGATGTGTTGTATAGGTCTTGGTTATTGTTTGGTTTTTGCTTGAGGACAAGCAAGTCTAAGTATGGGGTGATTTAATGTCTCTAAAGTAGCCATGTCTTTATGCATATTTTAGTTCCATATTCTATACATTTTGCATATTTCGGGTTGGGAATATGTCGAATTTATGTAGTATATGTTTATTTGTCAGAAATGGAGATCTACATAAGTTTATGTGTAATATTGCAGAATATGGAGTCATTTCGGGAGAAAACAAAGAAGCAAGGATAGGAACCCAGCTTTACTCAATCTAGAGTAATCTTACTCGATCTCGACGAAGGTGTTCGAGCACATGCCTTGTCGACTAAGCACTGATCGAGAAACTGAGTCAGAGACAATCCAACTCCCGGAAGCCAACTCGATCTCGAGTTACCTAGTCGAGATCGACAACACTATGATGCCATGTCCGAAGTCGACGAGTTGTGACAAGTCGAGAAGCCGAGGATGGAGACGCCAAGCCAACCCTACTCAATCTCGGGGGTTAACTCGACAACACCAGACCACCCAGTCGATGAAAAAGATCTCATCGATCTCGAGAACGTTTGTCGAGATCGAGGAAAGTTGTGAGCCAAGACTCGGGCCATGACGAGCACCAGCTACTCGACCAAGCCAGCCAGCCATACTCGACGACCATGTTACTCGATCTCGAGGAGCCTTCGTCGAGATCGAGAAGCCGCGTTACGTGGTTTGGTTGTCCTACACGGTTTGGGAATCCTTGGAGCCGAAGGAATCCGAGATGGCCGAGATCTATCCTACATCTATCAACAAACTATCCATGGAAGAGAAGATCTATCAACATAAAGAGACTTACCTATTTTAGATTTAATTTCCCTTTTAAATTTAATTCTTTAATTTTATTTATTTATCATTAAGCTTTTTAGATATAGATTTAGATATAGATAGATATTTCTATCCTTGAATAGCATGGTTTAGAAGCCTATAAATAAAGCCCATGTGGCTGATTTCTAAGCATTCAATTTCAGTAGGACAAGTAGTAGTAGAGAGAGAAAGGGAGGCCGAGTAGAGCAAAGGAGAAAGAGCAAGTTGGCTTTGTTCGGTTGTACTTTCTTCAGTTTGATTTAATGCCAGTTTCTTTTCATCAATCAATGTTTGAGGTTGCGATGAGACGCGAGTAGTCCACCCACTTCTAGGGTTGGGGCGAGCCCAACGATAGCCCTGCGTGTTTGAGGTAAAGATCCGACTTTTATCATGTTTGAAGCATCTACTACTTGTTATGTGTTTATTACCCATCTAATGGAAGTCCATGCTAACAACTTGGATTGTAAACATAAAATCGGTAGAGACAATTAGGGTTTCTTGAAAGAGTTGTCTAATTGTTGGAAAAGGCGAAAGCTTAGTTCTTTGATGCGATTCACATGATCATCTGTTTATTTCTGCCTTATGCATACTTGGTTATCGTTGTTGCAAACCCCAATCTTGGAAGTCTTTTCAATACAGTTTAGTTCGAATCCCAAAGCACTTGTCTTTATTTTTTTTCGTTTTAGTTTCTGCCCTTACTCGATCTCGAATTGTACTACTCGACCTCGAGTTACTGATTCTCGATCCAGCATCGCCGTAGCTTCTGTGTGCAAGTGATCGACCAAGCCAACCTGACGTTGACGAAGACTTTACTCGATCTCGAGTAGCCCTTTGTCGAGATCGACCAGAATTGCCGAGAGCTGTTGCGCCGTGTTCGACTGTCCGATCTTCGATCGAGTAACTGTACTCGAGATCGAGGACCCCTGTTGTCGACTTCTGTGAGATTTCTACGCTGACACGCTTCCTCGTGGATCGATCCTGACTTCTCACTGTTGCATCGGGAGGAAGTCTTGTAATTATTTGCAAGGGACGAAATCTGGTTTGTTGTACATTATTTATATTTTATTGCAAGTCTCGATTTCCTCCTACAACATCTGCCCAGGGCCCAAAAATTTATGGCGCCCAAAATAAATTTTAAGTAGGTATATATACATCCATATAAAAGAGTAAGTTTGTGAATAAAAGGCCCAACCACATAGAAATAAAAAGCTCAATTGTCCAATCCAAATACAAACGCTTATTAATTGAAAAGGGGGAAAAAATCATTGAAAGTTGAATATCATGTCACGCGTGCAACACTGCAACTGTAGATTACTTCAATTGAAGGCTTGAGTTGTGGGAGATGAGCGATTCAAAGAATCAGAAGACGAAGAGACGTTCTTCAACATTGGAGTCCTCGTATAGCATTCAAGGAGAAGAGGGGCCTTTTCAATTTCAAGGATCTCGGTTGTATACCTTTATAACGCCACCATATCACCAACGGATCTACCTCCAAGGCTCAAACACCAGTCGTCCAGTCGCCAACGGCACCACCGGATCTACCTTCAACGTCGGTCGCACGCGGCACGCCGACACCACCGGATCTGTCTCCATGGTCGGCGTCGTCATTGATGCAAACCGGTAAGAGTAAGAATCTGCAGATTTTGATTCAATTTGATTTGGGGCAATTTTGATTATCCACATTAGCACGCCAACAGTGATTCAATTTGGGGAAATTGATTCACCTGGTCCTATTTCTTCATATTTTATATGGGCAATTGATAAAATTATATTGGACAGATATAGCACATTTGGATGATAATGTTGATATGCCTAATGCACTAATATTGGTAGTTTAGGAGTTTTTTAGCACGAACATGTTTGCCCCTCCTTTTGATATTTGTGAAGGATCTGCTACTGTTGCTACTAAAGGATTCGTTACAATGCTCTACCGAAGTGTTCTGCTGATTACGAACTACTGCTGCTACTGAGGGATGCTGCTATGTTCTACTGATTTTTTTTATAAGATGTTCTGCTGAAATGTTGCTTATGAATTGTTCTACTAATTGTTCTATTAGTGTCAATTTATCCCTATTATTATTGTAAACATTGAGCTTTGTTTTATTTCATAAATGATATGAATATTAAGTCATTCAAACCTGTTGTTGGTGATTATTATAAATTTCAAATTATTAGGGCCGTTAGTTTTTATTCGCCCCGGGCCTCTATTATACAAGGATCGACCCTGCACCTCCCCTCCTTCCTTTGACTCAAGCAGCAGCCCGAGCACCTCCGAATCCGATGCCTCATCCGACGTTCGATGAAGCAAGAGCAGCCCATGAGCCTTCCCAAAGTCGGCGAGCCTCCTCCTTTTTCCTCCTCCCCTGTTTTGGTCCGATCCTCCCTGTAAGCTTTCCTCTTCTTCTTTTGATTGTAAACCAAAGAAAGCTTCACCTTTCTCACCCCCACCTTCAACCCAGGTCCGAGAAGAGCTTCCCCGAGTCGCCGGGAAGCCCAATCGAACTCCAGCGAGCCATCCGAATCGAGCCCCTCGGTGAGCCCTTCGAACCTCTTTCCTCTTTCCTTGGTTCATTTTTGGGTCCCTCCTTGTTCATTGGTGGTCGGAAAAAAGGTGAGAGTGAGTTCCGACGAGGGCGATCAAGGTCGGAGATGAGAGAGGGGAGCCTAGGCGAGGGTTGAAGAGGAAGAAGGGGATGTTGGTTCAACGGGTCCGACTCCCTTCTTTTCTTTTTTTTCCTGGACCGGTTCTCTTTTTCTTTTCCATCCGGTTCGTTTTGGTCAGATTGAGGATTTGGGCAGGGGTTGTTGTGCCTTTTGTTTGGTTGCAACATTTAAAATCGATTTGGTCCTAAAACTTGTTCGGTTGTTCCCAAATCTGAATTGGGGATTTAATGGGCTCGGTTCTGTTTGTTTGGAAAATTTGGGTCCGGTTTGGTCTATATAAAAGGGTCTGAAATTTGGGATTGTTTTATTCCTTGTTTCATTTATTTAATTACCTATTCATTTAAGAGAAAATTTGCGTCGAAGGCGCAAATTTTCGGCCAAATTAGCAAAATATACACACTTTTGTAAATATTAGGAAAGTATACATCTTCATTTTGTAACCCTACTTTCAGATTCAAACCGCCCCCCCCCCCCCCCCTCAATCTCATATCCAAAATCGTCTCTTCCCCCGCTCTCGCTCCTCCTCCTCCGTTTCCCTGGGTGCCATGGCTATCAGAGAGATCTCACCGTCTCTATCCCGCTCCTTCTCATTCTTCCACTTACCATCGCTGCACAACTCGCCAAGAGGTGAGAGTTTTTGCGGGTTCTCCCTCCCATCGATTCCCTCCCTCTACTCGCACAGGATCGTCTCCGCCTTCTAGGTGTTCAACAGGATCAGCCCGCTGGTGAAGTTCTCGCACTTCACCGCGAACCAGGCGATCCAGGAGGCGTTCGAGAGACTGACGGGGTTGGGGACCTCGATGGACTCTCTGGAGGCGACCGGGAAGAGGTCGTCGGACTTCGCCAATAAGCTAGGGCTGCCGTTCGAGTTCATCGGTGTGGCGGACAAGATCGGAAACCTAGGGGATCTGGAGAGGCTGAGGGTGACGAAGAGGGAGGCAGTTGCAGTTCATTTGTTGCAGCACTCACTGTGATGCAGATTGATAGTTTTGTGGAACCGATTAGGGACGGGAGGTCCGAAATCAGTTCTTCAGATTATAGTGGTGGATGTGTAGGGAGAAAACCCACCAGAAATTGAGAGAAGAGAGGGAAGAGATAGATGTTGAAGAAGGGAATTGATTTTCATTAGTTGATTCTGAAATTAGAAAATACAAGCATATATAAACCTTGAACCGGGTTTGACAATCGACACATAAAACATAAAGGGAACCCGGTTCACTACTAAAATAAAATCATAACCCATTAACTAGCCCTGCATTAGTACTCCGCTCTTCAAAGATCATTGTCCTCAATGATCAATGCAATATGGCAGCAATACCCATATAAGCTTCATTCAGCAAGCATTAGCTAACCACCAGCCACCGGGATCGAAGATGAGGGGAGTGCATCTGTCGGTTTAATCCATAAAAATCCCAGTAATAGCTGAATACTCGCAGCTGCAGTCGCCAAATGATCCCTTGAATGAACACCTCCGGGGTCGAAAATAAGTGTTATAACATGAAGAGTATTGATAGAAACATGGAGATCACCTTCCTTTATCATTATCTTGAACCCATCAGCAACAGTCCATTTTATAAGTGAGAAAATTCAGTCGACTAACCTCGGATACCAAGCTATCATAGTTATGTCACGTGCCTCGTTAATACTTGGCAGCTCCACTTTCTTCAGCACAACATATGCCAAATTAGGACTGCTACCAACAAGGACTAACTTGACTGCAAGTTCACACCTCAGGTTGTCCAAACTATGAAAATTAACATTTCTTCCCACCGAACAGCTTACTGGATCAGCCTTGTCTGTGAACACTATCACACCGAGAGCTTGAAGAAACCAGAAATAATGATCATGGACAAGCCGCAACTGAGGTATAATTTTGTTTTCGACATCGGTCGCATTGAGGATGTCGCAGTTCCTGATGACCCTTGAATGGTTGCCGCCGGGATCGAAAACCAAATAAGTGGCACTGATTGCCCAAACTCGAACATCAAAATCAGTACTTTCCTTCATCATTTCCTTAGGTGGATTTAACAATAGCAGCACCCATGTTCTCTTTGGCTTCAAATCTGAGGTCACATGATTGGTGTCCTGATCTCCCTTTGCAATTTGCTTCAGCATTGCAATCTTATCGACTACCCCTCCATCACAGTTTTGTGCACTCTGAGCTAAACTTCTTCCCAAGTTAAGCGCCAGTAATTCACTACACTCCACCATCTTTTGAGAGTTCTCTAGCAGCCCTGCAACAACGGATATTGGCAAACATCCCGAGGAAATACTAACCTCAAATATCATGCTTGCACCTCCAGGATCAAAAACAGGTTACGATTGAAACAAACTAATTAACCCAACCCTTATAACAATCAGCTCAATCCTATTCTCAACCCAAGGGTGTTCTTCCTTCCTATTTGTGCCATACATTGGTGCAGACATTTCATCGAGTGCCTTGTGGGCGATCAAAATGAAGGTTTCCTTTGTAGGAATCAGCTTGTCACTTACCGACATAGGTGATTCTCCAGCAAGCCATACATAGCAGCCATCAAACACTCTCCTCTAGGATCAAAAATTGAAATATCAATACAACCATATGCATCAACCATTAATTTAGTAACGTCTAAGGAGATGAGTGATGCGTATGAAAATCCAACAGGAACTAAACTTATCGGAATCATTCCATTAGACTGAATCCCCTCTAGAACAGGTTCAAGTACAACCCTTATTTCTTCTCCCCTGGGGTCAAGAGATCTTTGAAGAATTGATAGGGACCTCATACAACAGTTGGTTTTAGAACTTAAAGGAATATTACCCTTGCTCAATTCATCAGATATCCATAGGCAATCCCGTATATTAACGTTGGGCAAAACCATTTCTCCTCCCGGATCGAAACTCAACAGTTTGCCACAACTAAGTAGATTAACTCGATTGACGAGGGAGTTACCTGCTAGTAAGCTCTGCAGTGGGATGTGCTCATCAATTTTGTTGCTAACCATCCTTGTTGGCATTTCATTGAACGCCTTGTGTGCAATTGGCATTTCGTTGGACTGCTTGGGTGCAACTGGCATTTCATCGAACAGTTTGCGTGCATTGAGATTTAGGAGCTTCTTTGTCACAGAGGAAACCTCCTCTACATTGAGGACCTTCAACTCAGTTTGTGCCTCATAAGGGCTCATCGTCTCGACTCCAAGATCGAGCTCGTCATCACTTGTGACATCGTCTTCCTTGGTGAACTCAATTTCCTCGCTGTCACTTGCCTTGTACATTTCATAAATGAAGTGATGAGCGACTGGATCCCTAGGCGTGAGATTGGGATTACCTTGAGAAATCGGGATAAGTGGTGCTTGCTCTATCGACAGATTTCGGAACCTAGAGGAATCGGGAGTCTCTGGTGGTCGAACCGAAGCCATATAGCGAGCGAACAACTTCCTGAGCTCGGACATCTCTGTGTCACGCTGTGCATCACGATGTGCTTGAGTAGACTGATTAGATGCGATGGCCCCTTTCCAAGGCTCCGATTGGGAGGTGGAAGTCCACTGAACGTGCTCCGTTGGCGACGCAACTCGATATCCCGACGAGTCGAGTGCCGTTGGGGATCTAGCGCTCATGAACGGCGCGAATTGCTTCCGAATCTGGTCCATCTCGGCGCCTCGCTGCGCCTGAGCCGCATCTCGTTTCGCCTCCAGCGTTTGAGCAACCGTGAAGGCCTCTTGCAGACGTTCCAAGCGCTGGACGACGTCTTCAATCGTGACCTCCGCACGTGTGTTGTCGGCCATAGAAACGAGGTCAGAGGATGGAATGCTCTGATACCAATGATGCAGATTGATAGTTTTGTGGAACCGATTAGGAACGAGAGGTCCGAAATCAGTTCTTCAGATTATAGTGGTGGATGTGTAGGGAGAAAATCCACCAGAAATTGAGAGAAGAGAGGGAAGAGATAGATGTTGAAGAAGGGAATTGATTTTCATTAGTTGATTATGAAATTAGAAAATATAAGCATATATAAACCTTGAACCGGGTTTGACAATCAACACATAAAACATAAAGGGAACCGGGTTCACTACTAAAATAAAACCATAACCCATTAACTAGCCCTGCATCACGCTGTATGATGTAACCGGCTCTGATGCCAATACGCTGCGCCTCCTGCAGAGGTAACTTCTCTCACTATTCTCCTCCAATCGATCTCTTCACTGTGTTGTCATCTATGGAATCTCGATCTCTTCTTCCGCCTTTGCATCTTCATTGCTGATAGCATATTGTGAATTTCTGGTTTTACAGTACGTTGTGGAGATCTCTTTGATTTCAATACATTGCATCAGATGCTCTTGCTCTTGCGAGAGACGGTGAACCGTCAGCGTTGACAACTTCCTGATGCTCTTCCTCGAACTGCTATTCCCCTCAAATCGATGTAGTTAAGCATTTCCTTGAAGCCGAAAGTGCCAAGGAAGAGGTTCCTGATTCAGAAGCTTCAGATCTGGAGGTACTACTGTTGTATAATGAGAGTATGAGATTGTCTTAAGCTGGCAATTAATCCAGAGTTATGTTCGTCGTTCTCTGATTATTTGCTAATGTAGTTATTAACTTCTATTTCTTAACCATTTGTTACATGTTTGCTGTTGCTGTCAAAAATTGAAATTGGGTGTTTTCTTGTTAATTATCTTTTTTCAATGTTGTATTTCATAACCATCTGTTACATGTTTGATGTTGCTGTCAAAAATTGAAATTGTGTGTTTTCTTGTTAATTATCTTTTTGCAATGTTGTATTTCTTAACCATATGTTACATGTTTGCTGTTGCTGTCAAAAATTGAAATTGGGTGTTTTCTTGTTAATTATCTTTTTGGAATGATGCATATTAATGTATTAGGCAGTAAAAGTACAAATGTAGACAAAATTGGGAGACCACAAGATGGGAATAAATAATTGAGAGGAAACTTCGATCCCAAAACAAAATCCAAATCCAATTGTGTGACATCGTGTTTATGGGTATTTTTTAGCGCTGACATCGTTTTTATGAGTATTTTGTAGCGCTCACATCGTTTTTATATGTATTTTTTAGCGCTGACATCGTTTTTATGTGTATTTTTTTAGTGTTGACATCGTTTTTATGCATATTTTTTAATCCTGACATCGTTTTTAGTTGGATATTATATATGTATGCTTGAGTCCTTAAAAATTGGTTTATTTTTTAGTGTTGATATCGTTTTATGCTTATTACCTTGTTTAGGTTGCTTTTTAGGTATATATGTATGATTGAGTCATTAAAAAATGGTTTGTTTTTTAGTGCTGACATCGTTTTTATGCGTATTTTTTAGTGTTGACATCATTTTTAGTTGGATATTATATATGTAGGTATATTTATATACTTGAGTTCTTAAAATCTAGTTTGTTTCTTAATGCTGACATCGTTTTTATGCATATTTTTTAGTGCTGACATCGTTTTTAATTTGATATTATATATGTAAGTATATATGTATGCTTGAGTCCTTAAAAATTGGTTTATCTCTTAGTGCTGACATCGTGTTTATACGTATTTTTTAATGTTAACATCGTTTGTATGCATATTTTTATGTAGGTATATATTTGCTGACACCGTTTTTGTAATATAAGAGATGGATGAGGAAGAAGGTCAGCATCGTCGGCGTCGGAAAATTCTTTCTTTTAATTGCTCACCGTTATTCTTTGTTTTTCACTACCTAAAATAAAATAAAATATTCGTTTCTTTATTTTGGTAGAACATTCATTTGTTTCTTTGCTCTCCCCTTTTATATTTTATATAAAAATTTTAATGTTATTTGATTTGTGAAATTCAAATAATTGGTAATGACATAATACATCAAATATATTGATCTCCGATGTCATCACCGTCGGCGGCAACATCCTCGTAGACAACATCAACAACGCTGATGTCAGCATTTCCGACGTCGACACTAAAAAAGACGTTGGCGTCAGCATTCTGTAAACGGCGTCAGCATTCCCGGAAAAAAAAAAAAAAGTCGACGTCAATATTCGTTAAACGGCGTCAGCGTTGCTGACGTCAGCATTCCCGATGCTGGCGTCAGCACTGATGCGCGAAAAAAAAAAAAAGGAAAGAAGACGCAGAGGGGGGGCACACGAGGAAGGGGGCACAAGGGATGTATAGTTTGGCAAAATTCACACAACTTTGTATAGTTTGCTAATTTAGCCTTTGTATTTGTATACTTTGCAAACCCACCCTTCATTTAATGTTATTTAATTACTGATTTATTAAATTATTTATTAAATATTTTTTATTTATTAGTTATTTAATTGTTTAATTAATTAGTTGATTATTTGATGGTTTTTAAATGGTTTGAAAAAATAAAATGTATTATTTGAAATATTTACCTGAATGTCGGAAGTTATTTAAAACATTAGAATAAAGTGTTTGAAATAAACTAATTTATGTCAGATTATTTTAATAATATAATTTTTTGAAGTTGGTTTAAAGGTTTAAATGCTTTAAAATCGGAATTTGGCTAAGTATTATTTTAGAATAAATTGGTTGGGCTAGCGAATTGTCTTAATATGAGACCAATTGACTTTAGAAATTATTGAACCGATTTACTTAGAACTTGACTTGGGAAATTAATTGATGGAATTACTTGAGAATTTATATGGTTTGACATATGAGTAAATGTGAGATTGGAAGTATGATTTGATCCTTTGGGAATCCTGGTTGATCGGTAGAAATGAATTACAAATGTTGCTCAAAAATGAGATGAGATGATATGACTAAGAAATTATAATGAGTCATTTAACTTATATGAAATTATGTGTAGTAGTAAATGGGCCTTGTATGCATTAGACTTAGACTTGCAAATGTTAATTACTACTTGCTAGGTGACTAGTGAGTTGTTTGGACTCTTGCTTGTTGCTTTTGGATTTTGCTCATTTCAGGTAAGTTCTCCAGGACTTACTCAAGAATTTAGACCTCATGATTAGGTGTCATGTGGTATGTTAGGTGCAAGCATCCCACATTTCATGTAGTATCATGCTTAGGGTTGCACAAATGATTGAGCATACGGATTCTTTATGCGTTTCGTAGAACGGTATTTAATTGTGAGTCTATGAGTCTTTTGCTTGGGTCATAGGACGACCTAGCCCCATCGGGTTCGTACCTAATTGAGTCATTTTATACGAGCATGATTATTGATCTGATCAAGGCATTTTATATGAGCATGATATCGACTTTATATCACTACGGCCACGTCCGAGTCTCCACCCTAAGTATGGGTGTGGAGTGAATCTCCACCCTAGGTATGGGCGTGGAGTGAATCTCCACCCTAGGTATGGGCATGGAATTTGACTGGGATATGCCAAATAGCATTCTTTGGGACCCTTTACTGTACTTGATGCATTTATATCATGTTAAACATGCTTGAGTGTTGAGTTTTCCCGCACTGCATTAGACATATTATTTTAGGATTAGGATGCCTGCTATGTGGCCTCAGTGATGCCTTATGGTACGTGTGAGTGGATCAACCTTGACTTTGTAGATAGTTTCAGGTACCCACCTTCCTTTTGACCGCTGAATGTTGTTTGACGGGATCTAGCCATTGCGTACTGAGAGACTGAATTTTATATACTCCCCTTTTGGTTATTTACTTATGGTTTTGACCCGACTATGTTGTGGCAACTCTCTATAGTTTATTTCCGCCGTTTGCATGTTTTACTTCGAACTCAAATAATTTAATGCGTACTAGTAAATGAGGACAAGTATTGGTGTGAGAATATCGGGTCCCCAATGGACCTTCAGTGAATTTAGGGTATGAAATCCTTTCTTTCAAAAACTAACCCTTTGTTTTGAATACAACCTGTACTTGAATTGTAAGATCCGAATGAAGGTATCCATTCCTTCGAAACATAACCCGGGTTTTATAACTCGAGTCGTTAGATGAACAATTCATGAGGTTGGTGGTTCAATTCTATATATATATATATATATATATATATATATATATATATATATAGAGAGAGAGAGAGAGAGAGAGAGAGAGAGAGAGAGAGATAGATAGATAGATAGATAGATAGATAGATAGATAGATAGATAGATAGATAGATAGATAGATAGATAAAGGTTTAAATGAAAAAGGGGCTTAAAATGAAAAAATCTCTTAAAGTGAAAATAGAATAAGTTCAGGGCGCGGGCTGGTTGAAAAAAAAAAACCAGCGTTTTCATCCTCTCTCGTTCTCTCGTCTCTACGCTCTCCCTCTCTTCTCTCTCTCTCTGAGATTTCCTCTCCGGTGTCAAAGTCCGGCCAAACTAGACGGCAGCCGCCAGGAGTCGAGCCGAAGAAGCGACCCCCTTCCACGCCATACCTCCGCCTTGTTGATTCGAAGCCAGGAAAAATAAGCGGTCTCGGGCGGCGACGGTGATGTTTCAGTTTTCCCTGCCTTCAAATCTCTACTCTCTCATTGACTGTCCCCACGATTTTCGACTCCAGCACTCCGATTTAGCCAGCAATGTTGCCCTACCGCGTGCTCTTTGCTCCTCCCTCTTACCCGTGCTGCAATTGGTGACCATGGGATGAAGAACCCTAATTTTCGGTAAGGTTCACCTCTTATTCAGTTATTATCTTGTTATTGATTTCAATTTGTGCTTGATGTTTTCCCATTGCTTGTATCATTTTTCGAAGTATAGAGCATCTCTATTATCTTGTTCTTTAAGCTGTCATTTCAATTTTCTGTCTGAGCTTTAAAAAGGAGGTTTAGATGTGTTGATGTTGTTGTGCCAATTGCGATTTCTAGGGGTTGTGTGAGTTGTCCATTTGAATCTCCATTTGAATTTCGGGCTCTTGAAGTCGCGTTGGAGGCCATTTGTAGCTTTCTTGCCGCACGCACAACTGACTTGGAGGCTGCTGCTTATCCAGCTTTAGATGAGCTTACCTCCAATGTTGTGCTTGGTTGTTCATCTTTCTCCACTTCTTTAATTGCTTCTGTTTTGTATGTTGTTGATTCTTAGAAACAGCACTCGATCAGCCTTCAAATAATCAACTTGTAAGCGGTAGCTTATGAAGCAGTGGATAGTCAAATTTAGGACCTAAAAATGGGGATAACAATTAGACCTCAATGAACTTGGGATCGCCTCACATATATACATTAGAGCATTTTGAATTGTTTTGTAATCTGCAGATTAGTAGCCTCATAATTAAATTTTAATTTGATAAGATCAAAGTTTGGACTGTGGTAAGGAAGAGAAAATAATGAAAACTGAAATAAAATATAGCAAAAGGAAATGACCTTAGATGCTGTTAAGTAGCACATATTAGTAGGATTTGCTGATGTTTTGAGTAACTGAGAGGTCAGTATGTTCAATTTGAACCTTCATTCCCAGTAGTGGCAAAAGAAGGTTTTCCCAATTTGAACCTTCACATTGCTTTCTGGTTATTTAAGCATTTTTGCTACTGAGATTGAAATTATTGCTCTTGATTAGTGTTTGGTTTTCTGCTAGTGAGATTGAAATTATTGCTATTGAGCTACCTTGTTCTTGTTCTCTTAATTCTATAAAACTAGGCATGTTGCAGTAGAACTGGAATAATCATTCCAATTCGAAGTTTCCATCCTAGATGCGTTTTCCATTTTTTGTGTGCAACAAGTGTACTGCGAAGGGTAATGCTTTGTGTCATCCTTGATTGCAGCTGGTACGTGGAGTGATTGCTTCAATATTAGTGGTGTTATGCTTATTTTAGGTTGGTTTGATTGATCAAGTTGGTCATTATGAAAAAGGTTCAACACTCAATCTTGGTACCTTGCCTGTAGCTATTGGTCTCTATGGATATTTCTACTCAGGGCATGTTGTCTTTCCTAACATTATACTTCAATGGAGAAGCCAAATCAATATCCATAAGTCCTCTTGACTAGGTCAGAAGCTTAGAGATCTGGTTGTAATAAAAAGGGGCTAGCAGAAACCTCTGATTTTATATCTTTTCAATAATTTTGTATGTAGTTTATGATTCATATAATCAATATTCTGAATGTACTGCTCACTGATTGTTCATTTTGTTTGGCTTCTACTAATTGAGGTTAGATTGCACAATTGGTATCTAAAAGATGTCTTATTTTTGCACTTAATATAGTTCAGATACGCGATGTGTCATTAAAAGCCTATTAGCTCAAAATGGTAGAGCAATGTGCCCACGCAAGAAGATGCAGGTTCAAATCCCGCATAGGCTATCTATGTTTATCTCTTACTATGTTTCTCTTCATGAATAAGGTGCAAAAATAAAATTGTAATGTGCAAATATAAGATCATAGAGTGAACAAATAAAATTATAAAGGACACACCTTACTATGTTTCTCTTTTTTCTGCTTTTGTACAAACCTTTACTGATATGTCATCATGTTTTCATATGTAGAAGGATAATATTGCAAATCAAAGGGAGCACTTGATACTGTTGCTTGCAAATGTGAACATAAAGCAGTTTCCAAAGCCTGATCAGCAGCTCAAAATCTGTTGGTTAGACTGTTGGCTGCTCGCCTCTGATTTTCATGCCCGTTTAATCACATATTTTTTTAAAAAAAATTTCCTGGTATTTTCTGCTACTCATTCCATTTCTATACTAAACATCAATTAATTTTCTCTTTATTAGGTTTCTTCAAATGGGATGCAAAGGGAAATGTCCAGAATATGTTAAAAAAAATATTTGAAGTCTAATGTATCTCACTGCAATTTAGGGGCTCTGTTCGCTGAAACTTAAATAGATTGGGAGTTTCACTCTTTCTAGAAATTAACACTTTTGTTTTACTATTTTAGAAACCAAGTTTAATATTTGGCTTCTACTACTTATTGACTTAAAATTGCACAATTGTTATCTAAAACTGCACTAATATTCTTATTTTTGCACTTAATATAGTTTAGATTGCACAATTGTATTCTAAAATTGCATTAATATGCATGATGTGCCAATAAAAGCCTATTAGCTCAAAATGGGAGCGCGATGTGCTATGCACACAGACGCAGGTTAAAATCCCACATAGGCTATTTATGGGTGTCTTATTTTTATTTCCGTTCATGAATAAGATTATAAAGTGCAAGAACAAAATGATAAATTGCATAAATAAGACGTTAAAGTGCAAGAATAAAATGATGAAGTGAACAATTAAGATTATGAAGTGCATAAACAAAATGATAAAGTGCAAGAATAACATCAAGTTGTTCTAGCAGATTGAAATGCTTTTACAAAAGAAAAAAAATGACAAAGTGCAAGAATAGGGGTGTTATTCGAGCCGAATGAGCCAAGCTTTGCATGTTCAAGCTTGTTCATTTGTTAAACGAGCTCGAGCCGAGCCGAGCCCAATTTTTAAACGAGCTTTTTTTTTGTTCAAGCACGACTTGTTTTAGTAAATGAACGAGCTCGAGCCGAGCTTTTTTCGAGCTTTAAGTAGTTTTACTTGGTCATAACATATTAACTTCAAGAAAATTTTAGAAATTCCATAGAATTCGAGCTATTCGAGCCTAAATCGAACGAGCCGAGCTTTCAACCGAGCTTAAAATCATGTTCAGGCTCGGCTTGTTTAGGTAAGTGAACGAGCTCGAGCCGAGCTCGAGCTGTTCAGCTCATATAACAGCCCTATGCAAGAATAAAGTGACAAAGTGCAAGAATAAAGTGATGAAGTACATGAATAATAATATGAACTACATGAATAAGTTTATGAAATGCACGATTTAGATTATGAAGTGTATAGATAAAATGATAAAGTGTAAGAATAAAATGATAAAGTGCATGAATAATAATATGAAGTGCATGAATAATATTATGAAGTGCATAAATAAAATGATAAATTGCATAAATAAGATGTTAAAGTGCAAGAATAAAATGATGAAGTGCACAATTAAGATTATGAAGTGCATAAACAAAATGATAAAGTGCAAGAATAACATCAAGTTATTCTAGCAGACTGAAATGCTTTTATAGAAAAAAAAATGACAAAGTGCAAGATTAAAGTGACAAAGTGCAAGAATAAAGTGATGAAGTGCATGAATAAGTTTATGAAATGCACGATTAAGATTATGAAGTGTATAGATAAAATGATAAAGTGTAGGAATAAAATGATAAAGTGCATGAATAATAATATGAAGTGCATGAATAATATTATGAAGTGCATAAATAAAATGATTAAGTGCAAAAATAAGATTATGTAGTGCGCATTTAAGATTATGAATTGTACTTTTATCGGAAAATAATACAAACTCGTAAAATTAAGCAATTTAGCCCATGTAGGAGTCGAACCCACATCTTTATGCATAAGCACATTGCTCTACCATTGAGCTAATAGGCTTTTAAAGCTTATTAATTACAAGAATAGAGATAAGAATAAAATCATTCTACCATATTATATAACACCCTTTTCCCTTAGTTTCCCTTGTTGTCATACTCTCAGCAGTGCTTTTTCCTGCTGGCAAACTGTCAAATGCACATGTGAGGGTGAGATTTCGGTTGTAAATCAAGCATGCTAATTCAGAGCCACACAAAGGCGATCAAACAAAAAGAAATGGCTAATGACCATTGGACTTGCACATTTAGAGACCAACACAGTAATTCAAACAGACCAAAATGAAACACTAGCTTTTGCTCTAATCAAACCAAAATGACAATATACAACAGCATATGTCAACATCAAATTCTAGGGTGTAAGGTAAATGCACGTTTTTAAAACGCAAACTGGAAAACTGTCAAATGCACAACAGAAAGAATAAATAGCAGAAACCAGAAGCATAAAAAAATCAGAAACTAGCAGCATTTCGAGTATTCAAAGCGAGCAAAACCTAATTAGAAACCGATAGTAGTTCGAGTATTCAAAGCAAGCACAACCTAATCAGAACCCGACAACATTTCGAGTATTCAAAGCAACCAAAACCTAATATGAGCTCAGTTCACTCTCTTAACATCCAACACAAAAGATTTTATACAAGGCAAGGTTTGGAACACACCTGCTTTACTTTATAACAACCAAGATTATGCCGATCCCCAATTCTACTCAACATGCTATGGTATTAACAAGACCAAATCAGACCAACAAGAACCAATTAAAATTTACAACAAAAACTATCAATTCAAATGAGAGATTTCATCTAACAAAGAGGGGATCATAAACCGTTGCATCATTATGATAGTGTCGACAACCCAAGGCCTCGTTGCAACAAGGAGCTCGAATCTTGCATCTTCATTTGTAATGCTTGCACCTGCTCAGCTCACACCCAATAAAAGGCAAAATCCAGCATCAGACTAACACAGAATTCATAAGCTCAATTCCTTTATGTAAATGTCGTGAAAATCACCCAAACCTAACCCTATTTTCAACCTCT